>OY783226.1:85396818-86596818 GCA_963678685.1 Patella ulyssiponensis
GTACAAAAATAGACATGTAATAATCGATTTCATAATATATCATTAAATATCATTCTTGAAAACCCCAAGAATTAACATACTTTTATTTGCAATGGGTTTTTTTTTTTTTTTTTTTTAATATTTTCCCTGCTTTTATCATCGCTGTTTTTAGCTTTTAAAGTGTCTAAACATACAATTATTACAATGATGTCTTAACTTCTTTTTGGCTTAGAATTTTATTAAGTATGGACAAGTCGTTATCAAGTTTTGATTGGTTAATTTTAAAAACGTCATTAATTGTTGGTTCTGTTGGCCTAGTTTCAACAAAAAGTAAATTTGTTGAAAGAAAATTATATGAAATGTTTTTTAACTGCACAAACAAAGAACTTTAATTTTGTTCATTGGAAAAATGTTGTTTTTATTATTCCATTCAGGTTTTGAAATAAAAAGGCTTGATTTTTTATAATCTAATAATCTATAGCTGAAACAGGCCCGTAGTGAAGTTTTTACGAGGGGCACACCCATTACAGTCTACAGTAGGTATTTTAGAGTTATGGTTGGCAAATTTTCATTCGGGGGGGGGGGGGCAAAACATTTTTTCAGGGGGGCATTGCCCCCCCCCTGGCTACGGGCCTGAGCTGAAATAATATTTAATTATTTTACTAAATATTTATCATTCAATCTCTCTGGGCTTTTCTTTATTGTCCAACTTTAGACTACATTTATAAATGGCTTCGTTATTTCATAGTACAGTTCTATGGTTATTTGTATGTCTACCGTGTGTTATATTATCGTATTCCACCCCTCAGTGAAAAATATTAACTTGTCCCTTTAAATTCTAAGAATGCGCAAGCTAACTATACATCTACATTACCTCAGAGCCCGCATGCATTAGTCGATCTAGGGCTTCGTGTTTTCGATCGAGTACTCTCTTTTTCCTTAGCGCGTCCCAGTGATATGCCTGTGCCATCTCGTCCTAATTAATTTAAATTAACAAATAAAATAATAATTTGATCACTGTCAAGGCAATCCAATCTGCAGAACACTGAAGCCGTGATAAACATCCACGAATCGTGATCACAGCATTATAAAGCTAAAAAGCGTAACCAATGGAAACGTGGTTGCGCAATTTGCGAAAGACTCTTCGAGAATTATTTCCCGGGAAATCACTAATTTTCATAAATTTTCCAAAATTTCATTCCAGGGGGTATTTTTGGCCAATTTCGTGTGATTTCTAGTATGATAATTTCATAAATATATCAATTCACCTGACGAAATGATTTTGGCCTGGTAATCTGAATAATTTGTATTCAAATAATCCACATTATGTTCAATTTGGTAAGTTTAAACTGTCAGGCTACTTAGTTAGGATATAGTGGGTGACTATACTTGATAGATTATTTCGCATTCATATTTGTATGTCTGTCCATTTAGAAATAGTATATAAATGCACTTTTTAGAGACCAAATATTAATAATCCATGATAAGGGCTAATAAGCGTCCGGGGTTTACATTTACTATTTCACGAAGGACTATCCGTGCGCTGGCTTGAAATTCTTTAGACCACTTCTGCGCATCTATGCATGTGCATCTGAAAATTTTACAACCAAAAATCCACATTATTCTGAATAATTGGCACTTACGTATTATTTGTTAAATGTGTATCTAATACAAGTATTCAAAGACCATTAATTGATCATTTTTGAGGTGAGTAATGCCCGATATATTTCGATAAAGACCATTTAATCTTACGAAACTCCCTTTCCAGTTTAGCTTCCTCTCTTGGAGATATTGTTTTTTTGTGGTATTACGGTGAAAAATATACGTAAATAATTATGTTGAAAATTACGTCATTGCTGTTTTGAGGAATATAATCTTAATTTCTTTTGTATATAATGCTAGATATGTAGATAATTGGTTGTAAAACCGTAAATACAACCGGCCGATGAACCACGTGTTTGAACACGCCTGGATTCTGGATCTATTTTCTTTTGAAAGAAAGACTAGGTTGGAAATGCTGAAATTGGCACTCAGTCGTCCGCGAAGTCATAACCCACAGTTCCCACGTGTTTTTGTTCTGATTCGCCTGCTTTCATGTACGTGTAGTCTTTATGAACCTGTATTCATTTCCTCCATGTATTTTCAAAAGAGTTAGACCAATTATTTCAAGTAGAAAATTGTCTTTTTCACTAATAATTCAGGTCATGAATCATCATATCGTGGGTGTTTGTTTTATGGTTTTGTAATTTTCTAAGTTACAATTTACATCAATAAGTGAATACATGCTATGATGCTATAAATTTGAAAGGTTTAGTACGGTACCGTCAGAGTAGATACTGTGTAAAACAATTGCAAAATGCTCAGACTAGTTGCTAGCTTTGCTCTGGTCGCAAGTCTCATTACACTCGCGCTGTACTTTCAGAACATTATTGGCTCCTTGTCGAAATCTTTTGACTTCCCATTAAATTTTACTGGGCAACTTTGACTGTTTACTGCTACATGTATCAGTCATGTATCAGTGCGTGAACGCCTGGCTGTACAATGTAAAGGTACATTTTTAGTGGTAAGACCTTGCTTGCATGTTCCTTGTTTGTAGGTTTGTAATTTGTAGTCTAAACATAGGGCAACACACAAAGTAATCAGAGGGGAAAAATTGTAATCTTTGAAACAATTAGAGTCTTCAGTCATTTTTGGGTTTTGCCTACCCAAGATAGATTCTTTTTTTTATTGATTCCAATTTTTTCTTACAGGTGAGTGTAAGGAGACTTGCATTCAGAGATGAACTGACTTGTAGGTATCACTACTGACTCCACTAACGACTTTTCAGAGTCTTAGGTTGAGATTTGTTCAAACTTAATTAACTACAGTTCAAACTTGATAATAACTCAGTTTTGGACAATATTGAATGATGAATAAATAACACAAGTTGAAAATTTGTCTACAGGTTTTATTTTTTAAGATGCCCAAAATTTATTTCAGATTGTCCATGTACTGAGCGTCCCTCTTGTGTATTTTTTTTTTTGGAAAAAAAATGTTGTCGAAGCAGAGTTACGATAATTGACTCTTCTACTTCTAGGGAAAAGTCTTCAATTCCAGAACAGTCACAAAGCTAGTTGTGTATGTCGATTCAAATTGGATCCACCCTTGTAAGCCCATTCAAAAGCTTTGCAGAATATGTAATATAAGTGGATACTGTACAGAGTAACTCTGTTTCATTTTTAATTAACCATTTGTTAATGGTAATTTTACGTACATGTATTGAGATACACAAAATGTCAATAATGGAAACATTTATGACAGAACTTGATACATGGCTAGGAGAAAAAATACTATTGATTTTGGAATCGTTCCAGAGAATTAAACTGTCACATAGGATGAATATCGGTGGGGCTACCATTGATAATAATATAATGCTCACTTCAATAAGCTAGAGAAATAATATATTTCTGACATGTAGCATATGTATGCAAATACTGAAGAACGAGGCAGTACAAATGACACTAATAATTCTCTCAACTTGTTGTACTTTGGCTCTTTTGTTATTACTTGAGTGTATGTACGTAGGCCTACATGTCATGTAGCAAAAAAAAAAATAAAACAAATTAAGTCATTTGTAAGATACCAAGAATTCATTTGTGCTGCTCAGTCCCTGTTGTGTAAATGCAGCTGCTGAGGTGATCATGTTAGATATAGTAGTTGTAGAAAAATTTCTCCAACTGTGTGTGATTGAAGTGTATATTGAAAATTTAAATAAATTCTGTTATTGTGTGACTTTAAATTCAATATGTGCAATCAAGAGGCCCATTTGGAGAGAAATGTACATTTCTGCAAATGGAGCATAGCTTTGTGATTTGAATTTGAGGTGAAATCTGTAAATTATTGATGATGGTTCTCTAACTTCTCTTTATCTTTTCAGCTATAGACTTTTTACAGCCAAGTTAAAGTCATGGTCATGGAAACCCCAAGCCCACAATGTGTTGGCAGGGAATTTGTGAGGCAATATTACACTTTGCTTCATGAAGCTCCAGTGCACCTTCATAGGTAAGTTAAATACATCAGTAGTTAAAAGTAAATGGGATCCTAATATACATGTGGTAGTTGAGCTTTCAAGTCACGGACCCTTAACTTAATCCATGGCCCTGGTTTGACGCACAATTTTCCTACATGTACCTCACATTGCACATGAAAACTGACATGTTTAAAGCCATGAACTATAGTTCAGCTGGTTGTCCAGTTGACTGCTTCTTAAACATGTACAAACGTACTACAGACAAGGAAATAGCTGTGTTGGATGAATTTCAAAAATTTAATTAACCAATTCAATGCAGAATTGTTCAAAAGAACATGCCAATTTTCATGTCTTATCTCAGTTGGAAGAGTTTCGTACGATTGTCAAATTTAGGGTCAAATTTCATGGATTGTTTTCAATGTCGGCTTTGTGTGGAATGATTCAGCAAAGTCTAGAGAAATCTTACAAGTACCAATAATGTTTTTATCAGGTTCTACAGTCACAATTCTTGTTTTGTTCATGGAGGAGTTGAAAAGCCTGGTGAAGAACTGCCTCCAGTCACAGGACAATCGGTAAGTTTGTTGACCACACAAAATTTTGAACACCGATTACTGTTCATGTTATACTTTATAATTCACAAGGGATCAGTGGAGAACCTCTTCTGAGACTTGACATATCGAAAGTGTTATTGAAAAGTAAGCTAGGGGTGTCAATTTTTCTGATAGCCGAAATGTTTCATATACATTTGTTAATTGTATTTTTAGGAAATCCACAAGAAGATTATGTCTTTGAATTTCCGAGATTGTCACGCCAAGATTAGACAAGTGGACAGTCAATCTACTGTTGGAGAAGCTGTTGTTGTTCAGGTTAGTTTTTTTACTAAAATTTTCACACCAGCAAGACACATGACTTCACCCGGGGCTAAAATGTCCTCGACACTTCCTTATTCCAAGTTTTGGTAAACCAGAAGTAGTTTCAAAATCAGAAGTGTTAGTCCAGCGCCACCAGGCCTATCTTTTTCCATGTTCCAAGCTACTTCTATACACCAAATTTAGGCCTCAGCACAGCCCTGGTGTAGCCGCCAGCCTTTAACAAGCGACATCAAAGAGTATTTAATTGTTTCTGACAATGTCATAGACAAGTGCCTTGTGTCTGCGCTTGATTTCCTCACATTGTCATGTCAAAAGTAGAACAATTTTCCCGATTTTTTTACTGGTTTTGGCCTTGATCCTACTGTACATATTGTATCTTGGTAGTTGATCGGTCAGACCTCCCACCCATGTACACCCCCAGGAGAATTCTAGGAGGATTAGACAAATTTCGCTGTCTGATGGTTGCCGAATGGTTAACACATGTACGTTTGACCATAAAATCTGTCAATTGACTCTACTCCCATTTCTAACATAAGTCAGCCTGTTTGGAAAAGGAAATCGGTAGCAATGATGTTTGTAAGTTGCGTCTTATTTATATATGACGAAGATTTTGCCTGAGCTACTAGAAAAATAATATTTGATTGGTTTATCAGTACATGTTTAACTCTGTTCCGTTAATTTCCTGGTAATTTAAGGATTCACCATTATCATTCATTGGTTGAGAATTAAGATCCTAGTACAAATTTGTGAACCTATGAAAACGCAGTAGTCTTAAAATGGTTTATTTTAAAGGCTGTAAATAAGAGCATATGAGATGAAATTAATATTTTTCACCTTGTTCTACTAAATTTCTAATGTTAGGAGCTTGATTTGATAGCTATTTTTGTAAGATACTTCTGTTATATATAGGTTTGCTGCTATTTTGATTTAAGATTATTTAAATTATATTCCATGTTATATATTCTACAGGTAACTGGAGAATTGTCAAACAATGGACAACAAATGAGACGCTTCATGCAGACGTTTGTTTTGGCTCCTCAATCACCAAAGAAATACTACGTTCACAATGACATCTTCCGGTATCAGGATGAAGTATTTCATGATAATGACAGTGATGTTGATATTACTGAGGAGTGTGGTAAGTTACTAAGGTGTTACAAAGCATTAATTATTTTATTACAGTTCATCTTTTTATCCCTTCTCTGGCCCTAGTTTCACCCAAAGTTCGCGGACCTTCAATCTGTTTATGCATAATATCTTTGATCCACAAACACGAAACTTTGCACATAGTTTCTTATTAATGTATTTGATAGACTAAATGCTCCGTGAACTTAGGCCTGATTCTTAAATACTGATTAGACTTAGAGCGTATGAATATCTTAGTTTCTTCACTTCTGTTGGGGCTGGCATGGTTTGGTTTTGTACATTATTTCTACTTTCTCCATACTTGACTTCTGTATCATAGGATTGAAAATTATTCCTAGAATAGTTTTCTATTGGTTTGGCTTTTATCAAAGTCATTTCCTGTCTCCCAAGACTTAAAAAATAAAGAACAATCTGGTTTCTGTTCTTGGTCTATCCAAAGAAAAGAGTTCACTTGACGGATAACGTAATTTTTCACAAGATAATGATGGTACTTCGGTCTTTGAAATTGATATGGGAAGGCTTTATCGAAGTCACTTCTTTGTCACCATGACTTGGAGTGGTCAAAAGTGAGCCAATATTAAATCTTTCAGACGGTCGCTGATCAGTTTTATAATTGGCTCAGCATTACCAAATGTTAGTACAAACTGCTGTATAAATTGTGGTTAACTCCTGAATTGGTCTATTGTTTGCAAACATGTGAGACATTGTTTTAATTTGAAGATTGTTTAATTTATTTTATTTGTTTCGTATCTTGTTATCAATTACATGTATATCTTTTAGATGTTGAATCAGAAGTTGAAAATGGCCAACAGGTTGAACCCCAGGGAGATCCATCAAATTTTTACGCAAACACAGACTCGCCGATCAGGTAAGCCTTACATATTTGGAATGAATGTTTCAGCTTTCAATCCGTTTGTTAACCTTTCAGTCAATCCAAACTCCCCCCTTCATGTTGCAACTTGTTTTTGTTTTAAATGCTGTTTTTTCTACTTTGCTGTAGTTTTTTTTCCCCACTGCTTGTGATGTGAAAGTCGAGATCTACTCGAATGTTTTGGGTAACAAACTGATTGTTACACCATTTCCAAAAGCATGAATGTGATGTCCTTAAAGTTTGAGAATACCATTGACATTACTGCGTATATTGTTACCTCCATATGATCATGCACATCCATGTATAGTTAAATGATTAAACTTGTGATCTTATTCCTTCTAATCAAATGAAAGTACTATTTTGTGCTTGATTTCAAGATTAATTACACATACTTTTCATGCGCTCACTTGGTTTAAGCCAATTGACAATCTGATATGTTATATTGTAGTAATGGAACAGCACATGTTCAAGAAAGAATAGAATCGCCTCCCTTAAAAGAACCTGAAATGAAGGAGGAAGAAGATATTGAAGAAGATAAATACGAAGAGGAACCTGTAGCAAAATCACCTGAACCCCCAGTTGAAGAGGAACCTCCAGGTATGTCCACTACAAGTTTGTAATTATTCTAACAAATTCCCAACAATCGCAACATTGATTTGAATTTTGTTTTCAAGATTAAAATGAAAGTGATACACATGTAGAACAGTGACACACATGCAGACCAGACTGGGTTCTGTGTTGTTGATCTGTCACAAAAAGAAAACGTTATCAAAAAAATAATGGTACAGTAGTTCTACTTCTACCATCTTTGAAATTAATGTAAAGGCTTTATCGAAGTCACTTCTTTGTCACCATGACTTGGAGTGGTCAAAAGTGAGCCAATATCAAATCTCTCAGACGGTCGCTAGTTGATTTTATAATTGACTAAGCATTACCAAATGTTAGTACAAAACTTACCCAGACTAAACAAGAAAATTGGGATTAGGACTTGCGGCACTGAACCACGTCTTCTCACCTTAATGGTTAGGAAAACTCCCCTAAGTATATAAAATATAAGTGAACCTTCCATCATTCTTAAAACTTATGTATACAGCTAAGAAAAAGTAGCCATTTTGGTATGGATAGTTATTCCGAAAAGGGAATTTTACCAGAAAATATATAAGACATACAAATTAACAATAATACTAATAGCATCCTGGACAAGGTATTGTCTGACAATTTGAGTGAAGAGGGCCCCAAAACGCAATGGATATTTCTAAAATTCCAACATGGCTGGGTTTAATAGGTCAGATCAATTGCATATGGAGTATCCAATATATATAGAATGTCCAGAAAATGGTCTGGCAACTTATTCTTGAATTACCAAAATAAACTGTGACTGTTACGTAATTTTATCAATGGTACAAGATTTTGCCTGTCATTAACATAAAAATCAATTTCACATTAATAATTGTCATTTTTAATCAACTATGCATGGCGGCGTATAGGTTGTTTAAATTACTCATGAATGTAGCAGTGATGTCTGTAAGTTGCGTCAGACTTATGTGTGACGAATATTTTTTTACTGAGCTACATTTTAAAAATTATTTAGGACAATAGTTTAAAATAATTTCTGGTCAAAAATGATCAGAAATTGTATATCATGAATTATCATTTTAAGCAGTATTCATTTGAACACTATAAAATATCTGAAATGCACTCAATAAACAATTTTGAGGGGAATAACTTGCTCGAGATTGACACCGCCCTATGAATTTAGCAACAAATTGTAGACTATTATTTAATGAAAGATTTACATATTTTTTACTTTCACAGCTGAACCAAAGCCATTTTCCTGGGCTGCGTTAGCGAGTAAAAAGACACCGGGTGGCAATATTCCTCCAGCTAGTCAGGTCAATATGGCGGCTAACAAACCTCAGACAACTTCTACCGAATCGAAATCGGACCAGAATGAGGCTCCACAACCACAGAGACAAGCCAGGTAAATCGATTTACTTGTTAAATATGTTGTGATGAAATGGGTAACATTTATAATGACTGTGAACATTAATAATCGCAGTTTGAATAACTGCAGGATTTGACATTTATTTGTCAAGATGTTCAGCAGAATCAAATTCCTCACAAAGTATCTCCCTTTTTTTCTCAAATACAGCAGTTTATTTAGAATGTAAACAATGATCAGCTTTGTCCGTTTTCATGTAAACAAAGTTTAACAAAGTAGGTTATCGATCTTCACTAAAGTTGTACTAGTAAAAGATTTCATTCAACACTTAAAAGATGCCGAAAATTGGGAATCGAATGAGATCCATGTATTAGTATTAGCCAATAATCATGAAGCTTTATTATTTAAAAATTTCAAATTACAAACTTGAAATCAAAGAATTTCCTGGCAATATTTGCCAAATTTTATATATTCAATTTGAATAAAACATACTTGAATTCAAAGAAATGACGTCAATAAAAACAAAATTCTGATTTTGCCTTTCCAGACCTGTACCAAGAGACAGAAATCGTGAACGAGAAAAGACCAGCAGTTTCAGTCGTGCTGATGGCGATGGAGATAACGACAGTTTAAGTGGACGTAGAATGCCCAGATACCCAGACAGTCATCAGTTATTCGTCGGAAATTTACCACACAATATTCTCGAAAAAGATTTGAAAAGTTTCTTTGAGCGTAAGTACTGTATAATTTTCGACAAAAAAGGAAACAAAACTTTGGTTTTCTGTTTAAGTCGCAATTGCAAAAATATTCATTTAAGAATCATTTATTGCTGGTTTCCAATTATTGGAATATTGATCAACACAAAATTTCAACACAAAAGAATTAAAATTTGAAATGAACTTTTTACAAATTGAATGGACATAGTGTTAAATATTTGTAATTTTCTTTTTATATAGACTACGGTAATGTTATGGAATTAAGAATCAATACAAAAAGTGGCGGTGGAAAAGTACCGGTATGTTTTTCTTGTTTCAAAACTGAGTTGGGGGGGGGGGGTGGCTGGCCAAATGATTAGTGCGGGCGCATTGTATCATAAGGTTTGCCATTGAGTCAACTGGCGTGGTTTTGATTCCACGGTTGTACTTGACAAGGAGTAGGGTTGGGTTACCTCTGCTTCCTCTGGTTTCCTTCCACTGGTAAAGACCCTCGGTGCAAGCAAATTATTGAAATAAAATTGAACCACAAGTTAGTCCTGAAATAACTTAGTATGTGTCCAGTGGAGTTAATAATATAAACTCTGTCTCTCTTTCCTGTAGTCATTGCGTTATTACTAGAGTCAAGTTGTCACATGATTTATAACTGTTTCCTGTTCATATACAGATTTGGCTCGAAAAAAGCTGAATTTTTCGTGCAGTTTTTAACATAAATTTCTGACAAGGAAAATTATCTTGTAGTAATAATTGAAGTATTGAAGGCTTTGTAAAAATATTTTGTCATTTGTGTTTTTGATATTTTTCAGAATTTTGGTTTTGTAGTTTTTGACAGTCCTGATCCCGTACAACAGATATTGAGTAACAAACCAATCAGATACAATGGAGATCACAGATTAAACGTAGAGGAGAAAAAGCCGAGAGGTGACGGAAATCGACCGAGTAGCGGACGCGGGGGAATGTCACGAGGAGGAATGAATTCTGGGGGTAGTGGGCGTGGAGGTTTCGGAGGTGGACGTGGGGGAATGAATAGAGGGGGATTTGGTAATCGTTCGGAAGGCAGAGGTGGTAATTCAAATGTAGGCGGGGGCCGAGGGGGTAACTCAGGAGGTGGTGGTGGCGGATTTAGTAATGCAAGACGTTGATGAATGAATTCTGGTGCTTAATTAATATATTCGAAAGTATGCAATTTATAGCTGTTAATAAGTGAGCATATCAATGACTAAAAAGTCCTTTATAAATGTAAAAGATCAGCTAATAATTTATTACAACATAGTAACCAATAGCCAATGACCATAGAGCATTCGTGTGATTGATGTAACCGAACGACGCCCCTTTATTTATATATATTTATATGGGCAGATAACGGCAACAAAGTAGCGATACTGTTTAATAATAGAAGTACCGCTGGTCCTGTGTTGTCATGGTTACATGTCAATCCCACGTGTGTTACGTAACATCTAATAACCGATTGTTAACCAATTTAAAAACTTTGTACAGATTTTTTTTGTGCGCAGAACGGGTCTCAATTGGTTGACATTGGTTCACTAAGGTCAATGGTTATTCTAGCTTGTTAAAAAGAAACTGTATTAAAGGACAAGTTGTGAATGCCCTCAGCTGAATTGCATATTTTCTGTATTATGTGTTTTGTGTGAAAATGTCTGTCTTCGTATAATTGTAAAATGCCACTGGAAAAAAAGTAAAAGTTGTTTTTATTTTTGGTGGTATGTCCTAGTTGTAACAACTTGACAATATCCTATTTGTAAATTTATTGTATAAAAGAATATTGAAAGACCCAGTCTTATTTTCATACTGTTACCAAGGTGATATATTATATTTAATTTTTTGGTTAATAAATCGAGAATTTTAAAAAAATCTAGGATCAATCAATTAGATATTTGAAATTATATTTGAAAAAACAAAAAACATGGTGCAAGACTATGCAAAGTTATTTAATAATTGGAGTTCACTCCCTTGTTATTCACCCATTGTCATATTTGCGATCTTAAGGTTAACTATTATCATGTCGTGCATTATAAATCCCCCACCTCACCCTCTGTCTCTGCCTGGGTGAAATTCTCTAGCTACGGTTGATTGGACTGAACATTCCTCTGGATTTATGTTTCAGCTGCTTTCATTAATGAATATTTATTGAACGTGATTCCAATATTTTTAGATTGTCTCAGTTTCTAACGAAAATATTTTTATTATTGACTCCATTCCGTCACCATTTGTCTACAGTGCTATAAAAGATTATCCCGCCACAATTATTAGTTATGGATAAATCGTATCTGAAATCCAACACCTGGAAAAAGTTCTTTTGTTTTATAATATGATTTAATGTCAATTGTTAACGACATTTTGAAAAAATAAAAAAAGGGCAACTAACTAATTAACATGTAAATTATTAATGGCTCTAGATATGTGGTCACTTTTTCTGTCCAATTAGATTTACTTTGCGTTTAATACTGGACGTAAATATCGCTTGGACAGGATTCAGTCACTAATACGTAACTAATGTAAATTTTGATCATTTTTACATTTTATTTATTACAAAGTGTTGAGTTATGGAAAAAAAAATAACATGATAAAAGATCAATCCATGAATTAAGACAATTTTAGAAAATATTTTTAGTTTTCTAATGATCTCATGCTTGTAGTTTATTCTTGGGTGCAAGTTTTATCCCTAACATCAAGTTTTTCTATAGACAAAGACCGTTAGTTTTAATAATTTTCTTGAATATCATTGTTTTATGATTTGTAAATTTTCCGTATTCAAATACACCAAATTTAGACTTTTTAGCATATTTGCTTTATTTTTGAAATAAGGTACTAGTATAGCTATTTACGTTTTCAGTTGAATCAATCTCCCTTATATGGGGTACTGGAATGTCTGCCATAGGATGATAGTGATGCTTTTAAATATTTTAACTTTTAAAAAAAAAAAAAAAAAAAAATTATATAAAAAAAAATATTAAAACAATGATATTCTATTAAGTGTATTGAAACAATGTGTTCTTATTTCTGTGTTTAAAACAAAATCATTCAACATATTTCCATTGTAAATTACATTTCAATATTGTTCATCCATCGTTAAACAAGATCCATTTCTGCTAGTCCGTTAACACAACTGTTACATCGTGCAAAACTTTTATATTCTTCTCCAAAGCGTTGTGAATTTGGCTTTAATAAAAATAAAAACATCTGTCATTCAATAACAGTAAAAATCTGGTTTGATACATTATCAGTTTTTTTATAACATAACAAATTTTAGTTATTAACCATTTTCAAATTATTTAATTCATAATATTGATACATGCTTTAAGTTTGTTTTTCAAAAATGTGATTTATATTGATTAGTTGTTCAAAATTCTTCTGAGGCAATACTCAAAGGTAATTTGTAATGATTCAATTTTGAAATTTCATGAAACAATTTTGAAGTCAAATTTTTACTGGTTACAAGTGCTGTGTAGTGTTGATATCAAATTAGGTTGCCTTGTGTCTTTCAGATAAAAATTTAAAAATAGATTCAAATAGCTTAATATCTTATTTGATATAAGAGTTACTTCCCTTAGTTTTAAACGGAACCAAATTTTGAATGACGATTTGCAGAAGTGGGCATTAAGCCACTTCCAATTGTACAACGTTAGCAAGTCTCGGGGTTATAGATTTCTGGAATGATCGTTATGTATAGGGGGAAGTAACTCTCATTAAAATGAAGATATTATTCTGCTGCTACTTTCTTTGTTATGAATATTACACCTATATTAACAAATTAATTATATTTGCAATATTATTTAAACAAAGTTTAAAACTTGGAAGAGAGAACGGGTGAAAACTGAATTATGTTTAGATTTAAAAATATGTTTGAATTTTTTCTCTCTCGCGAGTTAAATTTTGTGATTTTAACTATTGTCTTGAAAAAACTGACAGCTGAAACGGAAAAATGTTCTCGTTATGAAATAATTGTATTAAGATTTTCAGCTGCACTTTTTTTGAAAATAAATTCCTAGGATTTTTTGATATCTTGTTTTTCTTCAAAATGGCAATAAGTAATGATCATACGGTTCTTTTTTGTGTTGAGAGTTTCTGCTACTTATTCCTATTTGGGGGGGGGAGGGGGGTGGCCTAGTGGTCTAAAGTGCTCCGCTTCGACCTCTAGCTGGCTGGTCACCTCTGGCTTGCGGCTTTGGTTTTGAGCCCTGGTGTTAGCGTATGTGGCATGGAGATAGGGGCGCCTTCTCAAGCTCGTGGGTTTCCTCCGGGCACGCCGGTTTCATCCCACTACTAAAGACCCCTACGCGCAAGCGAATTATTGAAATAAAATTAAAAACCATATGTAAGTCCTGAAATGACCTAGTTGTGTTGAGTGGACGTTAAACCCCATTTCTCTCTCTCTATTCCTATTCGTAAACTCAAATCTCTTGCTGTAAATCGGAAAGATAATTATTTGGTTGATGACATGAAATGGGGTTTAGCATCCTACTGTTCAGTTCACAGGCTTGCATTGTGCAATGAAGGAAATTTTGCCTGGACAGTGGTTTCACGGCCTACCCTTATAGCGAATTCCAACTGCCAGGGGATCTTTTACATGTACACGAGATCTTGTTTTGGTTTTTTTTTTCATCCCATCCAAATGACTAGACAGCTGTCCTTGTCATCTCCAACTTCCTGCAACACTGACTAGTTCAAACCACGTTGGACAATCAATGAATTTTCTCTGCCATCCCCAGAAGTGAACCCACTTTCTCCAGGAATGAAATGGGGTTTAATGTCCTACTTAATTGCACCAAACCTGGGCTAATGGAAGACCGGTATATGCCATACAGTGTGCTATGAGGGTACAAAGTCAGAGGGGTTAAAACCAAAAGTAGGACACGGATGTCAGTAGCGCGTGTGTCCTCCACTGGCTCTTACGCACGCTGTGCAGCGACGTAGCATGGAATTAACCATCTGTGTCGTACTTTTGGTTTTGACCCCTCTGACTCTGTACCGTTGATTACAGATTAAACATCCATAAGTGTACAAATGTGTTGTTATTGATGTGTTCCCATTTGAATATTGTTCACAATAAGAAGCAAAATAAATAAGATATGTTTATGGGATCATTTTGTTATACGAAAAACAAAGTGATGCATTTTCTATGGCACTCAGTTATATAAAGGGTTAGCAGTTTTCTTGGCCAGTAATCAAGCTTTACAATTATTGTATTATGCTTTCTAAACTATCATTTCAAAGATCTGATCTTGAGAATACAACCAGAGTTGTTTCCCTTCAACCATGACAGTTGGGGTGGTCTAGAGTGCCGCGCTTCGACATCTAGCTGGCCGGTCACCTCTGGCTTGCGGCTGTGGTTTCGAAACCCTTCGTGAGCGTATGTGGCATGGAGACAGGGGCGCCTTCTCAACCTCATGGGTTTCCTCCGGGCACTCCGGTTTCCTCCCACTGCTAAAGACCCCTACGCGCAAGCTAATTATTGAAATAAAATTGAAACCATATGTTAGTCCCAAAATGACCTAGTTTGTGTCATGGACGTTAAACCCCATTTCTCTCTCTCAATGAAGAGAGGACAGAATTCCATCATAGCACGCAGCATAAATAAATTCCATTTCATACCTGTGTTTCTGGCATAGTTTTCCAATGACAGTCTTGCAGGGCAATGAACAGATTCCAGTATCCCCTTGTACTTGTAGATGTACATGTTAAAGAACCTCATAGCATACTGCATAACATATGTCCACCTTTTTTTACCTTGGTCAGTGCAGAAAGGTAGAGAGAAATGGGTGTTTAACATTCACTCAATACAAACTTGGTCTTTTCGTGATTAACATATGATTCAATTTTATTTTAGTACTTCAATAGCATGTAGGGAGGAAAAGGGATTAAACTTCAGAGGTTGGACGGGTGACGGTTCCTTGTCATGTACAACCAGGGTATCGAAACCATGCCAGTTAACTCAATTACAGACATTATGATGCAGCGCGCACATGCTAATCATTCGGTCATCCCAACCCACTGTAGAAAGGTAGGAAATGAAATGGTATTTAACGTCCTACTAGCAAAGTAGTAAGTATTTCATTTTATTTGTCATCTTTATAACTCAAACTCATTAAAACAACAATAAATTGTATGAAATTGTTTAATAAATACATTTTCTTCCAACATTTGAGATACAAAGATCCATTAATAAATTAATCATATTAACAAGCTGTCTCACATACAAAATAACACATCAAATATTCAAATTAATTTTAAAATTCTTTTAAATTAAAAAAATTAGTAATCGTTAGTCGAGACACTTTACCAGTAGATTGATAGAAACAGTTATGTTCAAATGTTTCATAACTCAGAAAGATATGTTCCCACCAAAATAATTGATCAACTTTTTTCGACCCACTAAACGTATTTTTATCTAAGAGTATCATAAAGGCCAGGGCAACATCAAATTTAGACTTAAACTGGTTAAATAAGATTACAATAATTTTATGTATTTTTTAGACGCATTTATTGACCACATAGAGTAATAAAAAACTTTATCACCCAATAACACATTTGACAGTAGATATCGCTTGTGTAATAAATTACATAATCTACTGCGATATCTGTTGAGGAAATATATTTTGTGTTTTTTTGTATAATTTGTGGCTTGAATGATGATATCATTGACTGCTCATAACTCTTAAGATTAACTGGACTTCATCTATCGTAATATTTATATGGGACTGAATTAAAAGAAAAAGGTAAAAAAAATTATAGTAATCACAGGCATACATCTTTAATTTTTTTAAGAATACGGAATTCAAATTTCTACATAATAACAATTAACAAAACCATTTCAAAAATGAAATTTGAAAAATGTCAACTTTTAACTTTCAGAAACTGCTTTGCGCCATACGTAAAAAAAACATCATTTTCCACATATAATCATTGTTATACGTAAGAACAGACGTCAAATTTGTTGTTAACAGATTTCTGGCACAGAAAAATTAAAAACGTCTATATAAAGGCGTAACAAAATTTTTCACAATTGAAATCTTGCTGTCAAAGAACATTTCTGTAAGTGCCTTCGAGCAACTGAAAGTGTTGACTTGTCCTGGTATAAAATAATCTGCTTTTTTCATTATTAACAAAATCTAAAAATATTATAAAAATTATTTTCACAGGCGCGGATCCAGAGGGGGGCGCACCCGGCGCACGCCCCCTCTATTTTTCTGAGGTGGCAAACAATTTTTAGCTCCATATATTCTCGCGAGAAAGGAGAACAAAAATAGTTTAGGTTGGAAATTGTAATTTACAGTACTAGTATGAAATTAGTCCTTGTGGGCATTTTTTACACTCCAAAATCACGGTTCCGGGCTTCGCACTCCCAAGTTTGTGCAGCACGCCCCCTCTTTCTGAAAATCCTGGATCCGCCCCTGTTTCAATCATAGGTTGTTGTATTCAAAATGAAAACAACAATGGTTTTAGAGTCTGGATATGGTCATTACTGTTTTCCCAGTTTCAGCATCCTAATTAATGTTTGGAATAATAACTCAATTCTTAGAATTCACCTTTCAAAATGAGCAACACTTATCCCAAATCGAATTAAGCAAGTGCGAGGCCTTCAATCTAAGCACATAAAATCTGAGGCACATTTTTCTCTGTTGAGCTAGAGCACATTTCAATTTTGTTCATGTCTTGCTGCAGCGGCTTCAATAATCATGCGTAGGCTATTCTATCACATAGATTCCACACTCAGTTTCATTACCATGTCAAAATAATATATTATGTCCAATTAAAGGCGACTCAAAGAACTAACCTTTAACCTACTATAGTGATAGGGAAAAAGCAGAATCCCGGAATCTGAATTGATAGCTTGCCAGCATTTAGTACAGGGTCTGTAGTAGCATAGCCTACTGATGCGCTACTAGGTTTCGTGATAACCATCTGTTCATTGGCTAAAAGAGAGTTCAGAAGAGGTCAGTTGAAAACAACTTCTTAAAAATGTTATAGGAGCAGTTTAGGAAAAAATAAACAAAGTAATTTTGAATGAAACAGGGTAATTTTGAATTTTGGAATAAAACAAAGTAATTTTGAATTTTAAAAAAAGGCAATTTTGACATAAAACATACTCATTTTGAATAAAACCGGGTAATTTGGAATAAAAAAGAGTAATTTATGGACCTGTGCAACCCATCTAAACATTTGTCATACTATTTCTACTCATTTACAGTGTCCTGTCAAATCTAGGACGGCTACTTATCAAAATTACCAAAATAAATTATTAAGATACTCCTATATCATGGACAAACAGTGATATTAAAAACCTGCTGCAGCTAACATAAAACTTTAAAGGACATGTCTCAATTTTTACAAATCATTACATGTATCTCTTCCTTCATGAGCATTCTCTCAGTAAATAATAACAGAAACCTCGGAATCCTTGTCTCCATGGATACAATTCATAAAACTGATTGGCCAATAGATATAGCCCATTCTATATCAAATATATTATAAAATAGACTGAAAAAGCTATCACAAATATCTGTTCAACATCAGGGACAGAAGCCTTCGTTAAAACACAACAGACAGACTCCAAGCCTGGGAATAAGTCACCTGTCCTACAGATTGTCAGGCATAAATTCTGACTTTGTCCTGTACAGTTCATCTGGTGCCTCTCTCTTTGCCTGGCACGGATTTGTCTGTTGTTTTTTTTTTCCTGGTTTTATTAATACATGTCCGATATGAAGTCAAAATCATCCCCAGTGCCTGACCTTTTGTCAGGGTTGACTAAAATTGCAAATTTCAGGCCTTGTCAGATTAACAGAGAGATACCCTTGATATTAAATACACAAAACTGTCATCTGTAGAACTGAACACTATTCCATTTCCACTGCTTCTCTTGGATCAGAATCAAGAATATCCTTGCATCAATGCCACACATCACTAATCAATTACGCTGGCTTTCATTCCCAAAGTTTTTCATAAAAATACACAGTCTTTTCTTTTTCTCGTCAAGTTTCCTTGACGACAGGCCTTATGTCAAGATGTTGTTTCCTTCTCATCTTCATCGTTTTTCTCCTCGAGCGTCTCCTCTTGAGATCGTTTGCTGTGTAAATCAGCAAGTTCACCCCATCTTTTACGATTATCGCGACAGCCGTCTAGTAATGGTTCTAATGTCGTTGATACTTTACTGATGGCCTGGAAAAGAAAAGAAAGGCATGTTTTATTTATAAATATGAGAGAGACAGAGATTGAGTGAGAGAGAAATGGGGTTTAACGTCCACTCGACATAAACTAGGTCATTTTGGGATTAACACATGTCTATGGTTGTCACATACCAATCTGATGATAACTTTTGTGAAACAAAATCTTTTAAAGCGTCTAACATTTCTTAACTTACTTCCTCCTTGATCATAAATACACAAATGAGATTCTGCACTAACGAAATCATAAATGCTATACAGACTTTGATTTTAACCACTACTACTATTGGTGTCACTGTATCAAATTTATTATGACTTAGATTCCATCCAAGTTATTCAAATGGATTTCTCTCTCTCTCATTCTCTCTCTCTCCCTCTTTCTCTCCCTTCTCTCCTCTTTCATTTCATTTTGATTCACATTTCAGTGTAGGTGTATAAAAAGAGTGTGTCTGGCTTTAGTACCAAACGAAACTTACTTCATATACAGGCATACATATATTGTCGATAAATCCAACTTGCATAGATGGGAGTAAATCTTTCTTTTCACGGTCCATCATCGCCTGAAAAACACAAATATTTAAATTGTAAATTAATATGGGAGGAATAATTGCTGACTAGGAAATGTTACTAGTCGAAATGTCACTGTGGTGAAGGATCAAGATGAACTGCCAACAGATAGACATGAAATGAACTGAAATGTGGTTTTACTATTCTGAACCAATCTGGTTAGTGAAAATGGACAGCCTACTCTAATTCCATTTCATATGTTTCATTGCAATACACCTGGATTTTGTTTTATTAGCAGTGGGAGGAAACCGGAGGACATGGAGAAAACCCACAAGGGAAGACAGATGATACTATTCCTTGTCACGTAGAAGCAGGAAGTCAAAACAATGTCACTTGACTCAGGGACGACCATTCGTCCACCCAGACCCTCTACAAAGTGAGAGGAAAGTAGAAGCGGGAAGTGGTAAGCACTTGACTCAATGACAGACAATCGCCCACCCAACCCTGTAGAAGTTGAAAGAAACTTACACTTGGTTGAACCTTCAGTTCTTCTTTCTCTAAATCACCTTGTTCAAAAAATTCACTGGCTACCAATTCAGCAACCTAGAAAATATGAAATAAACGTCTTTAAACTCATGAATTAAAATTTTGGGTTGCAACTCTCTGGCTATACTATTGTGTTTACAGTGTGTACATTAAACAATAATTTTAAATAACAAACCTTTTTCTGAACTTCCCATGGTTTAGTGATGGCTGCTACATCTGATGCTGTCATCATCATAGACCTAGAAAAGCAAGGTGAGAGGAAATGACTACTATGAGGAATAAAACATGTACTTCAGATTAAAACATATAACTTGTCAGATCGCCATGTAGTGTAGACCATCAAAAGTATAAAATAACGAAACGAAATATAGATCTGTATTTTAATCAGATTGCAACGGATGATGTCATTATCATAGACCTAGAAAAACAAGGTGAGAGGAGATGAGTACAGATGAGGAATAAAACTGATAATATAACTACTGATCTACATGTAAAGTATATTTATCTATTTACTATGTAAGGTACTAATATGTTGTCTAGTGTAGCATGTGTGTAAGCCACTATGGAAATGAAATGAAATGGGGGTAAAAGTCCTTTTTTTCTGCACCGACTGGGCTACTAAGATAGGCATTCGCCATGAGTGAAATGTTTGCCGGACAGCAGCGCTACAGCCTACTCTATCAAATTATAACTATCAAGAGTTCTTTATCATGCACGGTAATATGTACATCGGACCTTGTTTTTACATCCCATCTGAACAACTAGGCACTATCCTTGGCAGACACTCTGTCCAACACAAATGGCTGGATGAAACCGTGCTGGAAAACTTGAAGAAACTTATCCAGGAACAATGGCAGTGAACCCAAGTCCTCTCCTGTTATGGGAGCCAGCGTCTTAACCAATCAGCCACACTATGATGTTGTGTCGTGTTTAGTATGTTATGAATTACCTCAATAAATCTCTGTTGTCTTCATGAGACCAATCTGCAGAACCTGAATTAACCAAATCTATAAATGGACCACGAAACCTAAAATATACGAAATCATACAACATAACAAATACTAAAATATTAGGGGGTGGAATTAATTTTGAAATTGTCTGTCCCCCATCGGAAAACTTGGAGACATAGAAGACATTGAAAAAGCAACAAAAAATTTTGGGGTGCAAAGAGGGTTACCCCCCTGTACACCCCTGCTGAAGGTACCGCACCCTGATTTTCGGTAGTTTTATTTGATTTTACCATTTTTTTTCGTTAAAAGAAGTCGTAAGTACACCCAATTGTTCTGTATTGATGCTTTTTGGGTCGTGTAGTTGATTGCCGGTGTGGTTATTTATGTAGTTATATTCAAAATGGCGAAAATCCAAGATGGCCGCCAAAAATCTAAGGTGACCGAACAAATTTTATACAAAATCCGAACATATGTTGTGTAATGGGTCGTAGAATAAGATTTTATTGTCAAAATGTGGCTCCGGATTTGATCACAGTCACAAGATGCACTTCTGACTTCATCACAGTCTTCTGACGTCATCTAATTTTCAGATACATGTATCAAGCAACATATGTGATACATAGGATCTTGCTGAACTTCATGTCAAATCTCTTTATATCTCACATTTCATTATCAATCTCTTTCACAGAGAATTACGAAAGTCTTCTAAGATCTCTGTAAAAGATGACTGTCTTCAACACGTGCAATCACATCACACGGCGCCAATCATTGGCTCAGTGGCGCGTGCATTGTTTACATAAGACGTAATTGTTTCGGGTAGAATGGTGCCTTTTACTCATTTTAATACCCGTTTACACTGAATAGGAAAGTTAATATTGGGGACTCATTAAGTCGCATCGATGTCATCCTTATCAGTGACTGTAGCGGCCTTGAGAATATTCACTGCTGGTCAATGTGGCATTATGCAAGTAACCATTGCGAGGGAACATACATCATTATCACACATTAATATAAATTCAAATGTTCCATGTAAAGAACATTTATCGTAGCAATTTTCAAACCATTATCATGGAGATTTTCCGGATAGGTGCAAGGTGATCCATAGCTCAATGAATGTATAAATCAACCACTGCAACATACTTTACTTACATACTTATATGTCTTGGTTGGTGATTTAGTCGCCTATTTCACCAACCGATGCAAATGAACCCCCATGATTTCAATTTGTAGTTTATGAAACCAACACTTCTCTCAGTGTCTATTATGTGTGCCGGGGCCCTTTCCAGTTTCTGAGCATCCATTTGTTAAAGCAAATACAAGGCAGGAGTGATCACATCCAGGAACTTCACTTAGATCCTGGAAGAGGACCCCATATGTTGTAGAAGCCAGCGTGGTGAACAATAAGAACGGTTCAACAAGATGTACAAACCAATTAGTGCTCCGCTCGCGTACAAAACTTTTACTCCTTATATCGACTTCCAGCTGTCAAGGGATCTTTTTTGTGCACGCTAATTTGTACATGGGACCTTGGTTTTTGTCGCATCCGAACGACTAGACAGCTGTCCTTGTCAGACCATCCGTCCTGCATCACTGACGAAGGGGGACCACACCGATAAATATGGATTAACTTTCTCGGCCAATGCAGGGATCGAATCCCCACCCCCAGCCACCGTGACCCCTCAGAATTGAAGTAACATCGTCCTAATGATAAAGAGTTACAGCACATGTCATACATGACAAATAATTCAAACATCTATT
Organism: Patella ulyssiponensis; assembly: GCA_963678685.1. Taxonomy (NCBI): domain Eukaryota; kingdom Metazoa; phylum Mollusca; class Gastropoda; family Patellidae; genus Patella; species Patella ulyssiponensis. The sequence continues at coordinate 85,419,294 of OY783226.1, forward strand.
TTATACACATTATATAGCATCAACACATTATTTGCAATTTGTTCATGGGAACAATTTCAAAACGCCATTGTATATACCAATTATACAGGTATATGATTCACAAGCAATTTTATAATGAATATAATAGTTCATTATAATAATTTGAATAATCCAAATGTATCATACAACCGTTAAAGTCGTGAAAGCAGTCTAGAAAATAAATTCTGAAAGCAGATTCAATTTTGATAGGGTATAGCATAAAATCTTGTCGGCCATCTTGGATTTTTGGCCGCCGTCTTGGATTTCCGCCATTTTGGATAAAGTTACCTTCGTTTTCACGTCAGATATGAACTCAGAGATTCAAAACCCATCAAAATCGAACGATTTGAGACACCTATGACGCCTTACAACAAGAGAAATTGGTCAAATCCGTTAAAAGTACCAGAAATCAGGGTCGGATATTTTCAAGGGGGGTGTGTACAGGGGGGGTTACACCATTTGAAGCTCAAAATTTTTTGTTGATTCTTCAATGTCTTCTATGTCTCCAAGTTTTAAAATGGGGGTCAACTTTGAACTCAACAATTTGTAATTTTATTCCACCCCCTAAAAATACACTTGTTAATAACACAATTTCAAGCAACAGAAATTTAATGGACCATTTACAAACGACACGTTAGCAATTTGACGATCCATTAGAGTTTAACGGTTCGTTAAAAAAAATTAGTTTAGAGGATGACACATCGTCTGGTAAAGTATCTCCAGATTTTCCAGTCCAGTTTCTGATTGTCAGTAGTGCAGGACTGAGTACCTGAACGGAAAACTGAGGTCCCATGTAGAGCCTTTTTGTAGCCCACTGGTAGTAAAATTCCCTCATAGTACAATGTATGGCATATTCCTGTCTTCCGTAGTTCGGGTGGGGCAGAAAAGAAAGACATTAAAACTAAACATACCTAAAATATAAGGCTAAATCTGTAGCTAAAATAGCATTTTCTAAAAGTTCTAAAACTTTCTCATAATCTGCTTGTGATAAATTACATAGTATATCATTACCCTGAAAGAACAAAAACAAATAATTGATATCATTTCTTATTATAAGCTCAACAATACTTACTTGTGATGTGGACCACAGTGGCTAAATGGGTAAGATGTTAACTCGCTAGCCTGGAGGTCGCACGTTCGACCCGTGCATTTGTCAAGAAAGTTCATTGGTATTGGGATTTTCCGGTGTGGTTTTCTCTTGTCAGTGGTGCAGGACGGAGGGCCTGACAAGGACAGCTGTCTAGTTGTTTGGAGGGGATGAAAACCTGAGGTCCTGTGTACACATTGGTGTGCACGTAAGGATCTCTTAACAGTTGTAATTCGATATAAGAGTAGAACATAGTGCCGCTGCCTGGGCAAAATTTCCCTCTTAGCACACTATATGGTGTATGCCCGTTTTCATTAAACTCCATTCCATTTTACTTCACTCAAAAAGTCTACACAGGTTTTACCACACCATTGCAGGTAATGTCAAGTTTAGGTCTGTAGTATTGAAGATGTTATTAAAGAATTGAGAAACTTACCTTAGCATTAGTGATCATAATACACTGATCAAAATGATGATGTTCTAGAACGGACGTAGAGTATAATTCAGATAACGGAGAAACGGTTCTGAAATAATTAAATTTAGTTTATCAATAAAATATTTGTATAATAGTAGATAAAGAAAATGGATAATTCATGTCAGTCTGTGACTCAAGGCAGTTTGAGGCAGTCTAGGGAGCATTACATTTGGTTTCAAAATTGAACTGCAAAACTAAATGTAAAGAAAGATCTCTTTTCCCTAAGTTTTACAGGGTAAAAACGGTATATCATTATTTCATTTTAATAATGGATATACTCAAGGGCTTCTGTAGTAGTAAGAGGTGAGGTCGGTGAAATCAGAGAAACCTATGACCAGAGTCACCACACTCATCCGCTACGCCAAATTCATCAGCTACACCAAACTAATCCATCAGCTCCCCCAATCTAATCCAACAACTACACCACACTCATCTATCTGCTACACTGCACACATCAGCTACAACACACTCATCTGCTACACCACACACATCAGCTACTCAAATCTAACCCACCAACTACACAACACTCATCAGCTACTCAAATCTAACCCACCAGCTACACCACACTCATCAGCTACTCCAATCTAACCCAACAACTACACAACACTCATCGGCTTCTCAAATCTAACCCACCAGCTACACGACACTCATCAGCAACACCACACTCATCAGCTACTCCAATCTAACCTTACAACTACACGACATTCATCAGCTACCCAACCTAACCCACCAGCTACACGACACTCATCAGCAACACCACACTCATCAACTACACAAATCTAACCCATCAACTACACAAATCTAACCCATCAGCTACACAAATCTAACCCATGCAACTGACGATACCAATCCCTTCAAATAATGATAATGTACTTACTTGATTTGAAACTGGTTATTTGTTCCTCTATGATCTAAGTCATGACACAAACATCCAATGATTAAAGCCAATCTCTCCATGTTAGTTAATATATTACTCATATGGCCCGTCTGAAATATACAAGTTGTCAATGACATTTATAAGTTTAAAGTTGTTTAAAACACAATTTATGGTAGGTGAAAGTGGAGTAAGACAGATCTTCAACAAGACTGGATCATGTACTTATCAACCTTATGTGGGTTATATGCTCTCTGTGCATTAATTGTTTTCAACTTTTAACGTTACAGTGTATTTTGATTCTGAAGAATCTTGTTTTTTTTTTTGGTGACATGGGAAATGGTCAAATTAACCCTTAATATTAAAACATTTCACAACATTTGTCAAACGTAAGTAAAGTAACAAATAAAGTTATCTAACATGGACAAGGGATAATTCTTCCGGACACAATAATCATACCCAACCACACACTGTATCACAGCAACCATACCCAACCACACACAAGAAAAAGACCAACAGTAGGCAGATTTAGCTCATGCATTTAAACGTGACAAACTTATAACCAACTCTCTAGACCATCAGATGGCTGAGATATTGAATAGATTAGAACACCCACACCATATAACAATGTAAGGTTAAAGTGGATAATCAAGACTTTGTTTATTATCATAGCAATGGTACCTGACAATCGTGACTATTTATGCTTAATCTTGTCAAAACTTAAAACACTCATAACTTAATTCAGAATAAAGTAATTTGACTGAAATTTCCAATATCATACTTATTTATCATTACTATTATAATTAGTAAGGCCAATAATCAATCCTTGAATTAAGTCATTTTTATAAAACAGAAATTGATATAAATCAAATCGGAGAATTGAAGATATTTTTTACACACAGAAGACAGTTTGAGCATCTACGTACCTTTAACATACAGAACATGGTTTGAGTCACGTTAAATGCGTGGCGCCAGTTGTGATACGTAACATTACGATAATTTTTCTTCACACTTAAAATCCACCGACAAAAAATCTGGAAAAAAAAAGACAGACATGCTCAGATAGAGAAAATATATAAAATATACCATATACTATTTCAGAACATTATTTATGGCTCAGTGTGTAGGACGTTGGCTTGCTAATAACCTGGAGGTCCTGTGTTCATTCCCTGTGATGAATAAGAGAGTTCATCAAGATTTTCTGGCATGGTTCCCCTTCGTTAGTGGTGATGGATGAAGGGCCTGACAAGGTACAATATATAGTCATTTGGAAGGGGCAAAAAACAAGGTCCCACATAACAATTATAGTAGGCTGTTGTGCCACTAACTGGGCAAAATTTCCCTCATAGCACAAAGCATGGTGTATGCCTGTCTTCATTGGTCCAGTAGAAACAGAACAGTAGAACGTTAAACCCCATTCTAGAATAGGGTTTTATCAATTTTTCTGATATATTTGAGGTTGTGTTAGGTGTTCTAGGATGAGTTAGCATACCCTGTTCCATGCACAACATCCATTATTATCTATAGTGATTTGGAGAAATAGTTTAGAAGTAAAAATCCACTTGGTAGCTTCTGAAAAAGCCAACCTAGATGACAAATGAATTGTGCAAATTAATAAAAAATAACTTGCTTTGAGATCAGTTGGGCAGTAGATGAGGGCCTCCCCCAAATTGTTTTCAAAAAATTCCCAATTTGGAGTATGCTGTGCAACAAAATGAATTGATACAATCGATGGATTTGAGTCACCAGACATGTCAATATAACTAGACGTGGTGAAGATGTCTGTAGCTATATTAAGACAAATATTACACCCACTTACTTCGTAGTTAATATGAAATGTTTCGAGGAGATCAAGATCTAAAAACATTCTAATCGTCGCCTTCAAGGTATCATCATCATCTAATCCAAAATCACTAAAACTATAATCCAGCAGATTATACCGTCGAGATGATGCAATGCTTAATTTCTGAAATATAAAAAAGAAACAATTCATAAATTTTGTTTTTAATATTTGAAACAGAATGAAATTCATTATCTCCTGAAAGAGATCTGCTGTTTTTAACTACACAGTTACAGCTGGGGGAGGGGAGGGTGGCAATCAACCTGTTTCACAGAGAATTAGTCTTCTAATATCTGTCAAAGATGACTGTCTTCAACATGTACAATTACATCACGCGGCATCAATCATTGGCTCAATGGCGCATGCATTGTTTACAAAAGACGTAACTGCTTTGGGCAGAATGCTTCTTTTTACTCATTTTAATACCCATTTACACTAAATAGGAAATATTTTTTAACTACAAATACTTCAAACGTCGTTATTTAGTTTTCCTATAAATAAAAAAAATGTTTTAGAATTTTATTTGTCAGAGGAAAAAAGTTAATATTTGGGACTCATTAAGTCACGTCAATGTCATCCTTATCCTTGACTGTAGCGGCCTAGTGAATATTCACTGCTGATCAGTGTGGGTGGCAAGTAACACAATTTGAGACTGTCGTAACACATCATACTATATTAACAATCAGCATGTTACATGATGCTTCAAGTTTCTTTACACTGACACGAAACTTCAATTCATGTTAACAATCAGCACATGAGAGACTGTCATGACATCTCAATCAACACATGAACTACTGACATGACACTTCAATCCATGTCTACAATCAACACATGATCAAGTGTCATGACACTTCAATCCATGTTAACACTCTGTACATGGCTGACTGTCATGACACTTCAATCCATGTTAACGCAGACATCAACACATGACTGACTGTCATGACACTTCAATCCATGTCTACAATCAACACATGACTGACTGTCATGACACTTCAATCCATGTTAATACTCTGTACATGACTGACACTTTAATCCATGTTTGCGCTCAGCATGTGAACGACCATCATGACATTTGAACAGTAATAACCGAACTGCTATTAATTCTCAAGATAAGAAGAGATTATTTATGAAATAGAATCCACCAGTTGTCATTCTCTTTCCGACATAATTATTCTTTTTTAAAAGGTAATTTACGGGTGAAAATTCAGAAGCGATAATTTTCTCCGGGACATAATTATACAGGACTCAACGTCATGATGGTGAAAATTTGATTATAACCATTACATTAGTAATGATACAGGTTGGTGATATCCAGTAGATAGACCAGTAAAACGAGGTAGGTAAATAACATTTGGTAGAGAGCTATGACGTCAAAACTCTATAGTAGTTGTTCATGGCATGTGAATGATAGGGAGGACTCAGTCATTAACATTCTGTGCACTTGAAAACTCCCCAAAATAAATTGAATTGGTTTCCATGAAATCACAACAATAGTTCAATTTGAGAAATTTTTGTTATATTTTTCTGTAGTGGTATATATTGACCTAATACTATTGTATAACTGTATTACATGTAGCTTGATAACACTGAGAGAATACTCTTTGAAACGTCACCCAAATAAATTAGTAGCTGTTTGCACATAAATGTATGTCCTAGTTATAATTACTCACTAATAGTTTTTTAGTTGAAACAACATTTACAAGGTTTCAAAGAACAGCTAAAGAAATTCAAGCGTAATTCTAGAGGGATTATAGATGACCAGTTGGTATTCCCGCATGATTAAGAAATTTTGATTTAGCATGGAAGAAAAAAAAACATCACAAGGTTTTAGTGACATGAGCACTAACTAACTCAGAGTTTCATTCTTATGACTCTGAACTATTTTAGAAAGTTTGACTAAAAAAATCTGTGACTTTTATATCGACTACACGGAATCTTCGACAAACCAAAAATAAATGTTTAGAAAATTTCTGCACCCTGACATATATCCATTTATCTCACTCCCCCTGCTAAGAATCTTATGCTTTTGTTCCGTGCTATCCTTTCAGTCAGGGTGGGTGGTTGACTTGCTGGCTGATTTGTTTAAAGCGTACACATTAAATCACATGGAGTCAAGTGGTGTGGTATTGACTCCCCATGCATATGTGACAATGATGTGACAACCTCATGGGTTTTCTCCGGGTCTTCCGTCTTCCTCCCACAGCTAAAGACCCCTACGTACAAGCAAATTATCTACATAAAAGACCTAGCTTGTTTCAAGTTGACATTAAACCCCATTTCTCTCTATATATTACATAAAATAATATCCGTTTTTATTTATGTTTACTTGTCATCAGGTTTAACATCCAGGGGGTGATAAGACAGATCAATTTTTGCTTATATCTATTTGCAAAAATATATTGCATATGGTAAAATTTAAGATTTAGTATGTACGATATAACATGTATGATATTTTGAAGTGAAACTTGTGCGTATGTGACAGTCTACCTTGAGTCTGTTGGCCTCTTCTAATGGAGCAGTAGCATGATATGACAATACTTCTAGAGCTATTCTCTGTTTCGCCATTGCTTTTAACGTTGTCTCATACATCTGTGTGTTATTGATGCCCATACCACAAAATATAGCAAACGCCTGAAATACAAAAATATCTATCATCAATGTATATTTCCAAAATACATGACTATAAGGTAGACGCGGTGTGGCTCGCTAACCAGGAGGTCGTAGGTTCGTTCCCAGTGTTAGCAGAGAAAGTTCCTAGAGATTTTCTAAGACACATGGCCTAGCAAGAGACAACATATCGTCATTTGGATGAGAATAAAAACTGATGTCCTGTGTACACATTAGCATACTTGTAAAAGAACCCTTGACAGTTGAAATTCAATATAAGTGTCAACTGCAGTCCACCCACCCCACCCCAAATTAATTATAAATTTGGTATGTGTTTATGCCAAATAAATCTACATATCAACCATATAGATCTACAAATTGCTTTCGTGTCAGTGTGACGGACAATGATCAGAAAATGCCCCTTTTTCACTGTTGATGCAAATGCCCCACAGACATTAGTGTGAATGGGAAGAACAACAACCAGAATATGTCCCCTTGTCACTATTGATGCAAGGGCCTCAAGGACATTTGCAGCCACGGGTCAAATGCAAACTTCATCATCCAGCCCTGAGTAAATCAAAATATTGAAGAGAATTACCTCAAAAAGATTCTCATCATTTTTATGGAAGGGTGTACCATCAACTTTATTAATAAGCTGCATCACCCCTATAACCTTTCCAGTTGCATTTTTTATTGGCATACATAGAATAGATTGGGTTCGGAAACCGGAATCTTCATCCACCTACAGGAGAAAAAAAACTCTGTTCAAAACAATGGTAAATATTCAGTGATAATATCAATACGATCCTGTTACACCTAAAATATAGTATTCTATAGTTTATAACCTTTTGTTGTACGTTACCTGATATTATCTATAATCCATTGCCATGGAAATCTATTATTTCATGAATGTATATATGTATGGTTAAAATTAGATTGTGCAAAATGGCTGAATAAGAATGACTAGCACTGTAACCATTTGTGAAATCTGATCTCCCCCAGAGCTGGGAACTCAAGTCCTGCAACTCGGACTCGAGTCCAACTTAAAATTACAATATGCAAGAGCTAAATCTGCCTATTGCAGGTCTTTCTTTAGGCCTGATATGTTATTCAAATTAAGACATTAATTAACTTATCCAGACCATAATCAACTCTCAATGTCAACGCTAGCCTGCGATATTTACTGGATTAGGATCCGATTTACTGCTTAAATTTCATTCATGATTTAATCATAAAATGGATAATCGAGACTATGTTTTTATTGTACTGAATTCAATTGCTCAATTTTCGGTTCAGAGTTGATCAATTTGACTGTAATTTTCTGCAAATTCCCTTTACATTATCTTGTTTTTAACTATTATAGTGAGAACTGTCAGCTCTTTATCTAATCTCCCATAATATATCTTTAAGTTGCATCGGAACACCCATCTTGCGACTCAACTTAATAAAATATTTATTTGCACAAAAAAAAAATGTTTCATGGTATATACTAATCTTTTGACTGATTTGCTCCCACAGATAAAGAAATGAAATTGAACCGTCCATATGTTAGTACCAAAATAATCTAGTTTTTGTTGAGTGGACGTTAAACCCTGTTAAACCCTGTAAACCCTCCCTCTCTCTCTCTCTCTCTCTCATATCTGGAATACTTACCGATGGATCAAATCTGTCATCTTTATAAGCATCTGGTATATTCAATATCTACAGAGAGAAACAAAACATGTTTTCTAAAATGAAAACTCTATCAAGAAGGGCTAATTACATGTGGTCTGGTCAAATTTCAAATAGCAGTTGGCTATGGAAGCCTGGAGATTCAATTTACATATGATTATTGGACTTAATGGCCCCAGTGGTTAATCATCCAGTTTTAACACAGGTCTCATGAGCCAGGCCCAGTTCGGAACAGAACAGTAGGACTTGAAACCCCATTTCATTTCATGTCTCGTGACCCAGAAAGTTCCAGGTTTGAAACTTTGCATTCAGCCAAGAAGGGCCTCCAGGATTTACTAAGGCCTGTTTCAAAGTAAACCTTGTTTCAAACAGGACAAAAATTTCTAGCACAATAATGTTCCTTGACATTATGACATTAGAAATTGCACCTACCTCTCCATTTTTAGCCACCAATCCCGTAATTCCAATATTGATTGGGAATCGTGGTTCCTGAGGTCTGAAAATATAAATAATTTAGCATTTTTATATAGCGAATTCCAACTGCCAAGGGATCTTTTAGGTGCACCCCAATGTGTACACCGGAATTTGGTTTTTCATCCTATCCATGCAACGCAGGGATCGAACTCGGGACCTCCAGGTTAGTGAGGCAGCATCTTAATCACTGAGCCAATAAACTTGAGAATAAACAACTTACCCTTCACGGTTGTATGTATCATCATTATCAAAATCACTGGGTTGAAGGTCAAATACTTGAGAAAATACACCCTGAAAAATAGCCGACAAGACAATTTAAATAATAGCAATTTACAGATCTCTTCAACTATATAGTTTTTTTTAGCTGTTTCTTTTATTAAGATAAGGTCAATAATTTCCATGAAAAGTAAGTCAATAATTTCCTAAGAGTAGGTCAATAATTTCCATGAAAAGTAAGTCAATAATTAAAGTGGTGAGAGTAGGTCAATAAGACTAGTCAACCACTTCCATGGTGAGAGTAGGTCAACCATTTCCATGAAGAGAGTAGGTCAACCCTTTCCACAGTGAGACGAAGTCAACCACTTCCATGATGACATTAGGTCAACCACTTCCATGATGAGTTTCCATGAGACTCATTTCCATATCAGTAGGTTACTCCAATATAATAGGTCAATCCTATCCAGCCAGTAGGTCAATCCTATCCAGTCAGTAGGTCAATCCTATCCAGCCAGTAGGTCAATCCTATCCAGTCAGTAGGTCAATCCTATCCAGTCAATTGGTCAATCCTATCCCGTCACAGTTTATTAATATGTTACTTATTCTTGCAATTTCAAAAAAATATTCAATAATTTTGGGATTTCCTTTTCCCCACAAAGATCCAATTTTCAGGAGGGGTACTATGGGGGAAGGGGCGATGATGGTTGACATATACAAGTAGTTTGTGTGTTTGTACAAGAAAAACAGTAATTACAATGATTAGAACATGAATTGGGGTGGAACAAACTATAGGTCAATAGGTTACACTATGTCAATCATAAAATCATTCATGCATATGCAGTAGGAAACATTCCATGTAGCTTGACTGCAATATTATTGGCATTAGCTAAAATCGACATACCATATGCAAAAGCAGATATTGACCTTCGTTTGGATGGTGCGAAATGAAAATAATCAAAAGCAAGGTATATGCGCATGTTTATTAGCTCAGAAAATTTTAATTAAAACAATTAACCACACATTATTTCATTATCATTTTATAAAATATAGGGTTGCCAGGCAACAAAACATACGCCTGCAGCATATTCTCTTATAGGTAATTGAGGGCATTTACAAAACAATTTCATACAGATCAGATTATAATTTTCATCATTTGTGGGTTGACAAGGTTCTACAAACTCAAACAAGGGCCTTAACTCTGAAATTCATTTACAGAAATTGTTGTAAGTTCACAAGGTTCAACAAAGTGAAACAAGGGCCATAAATCTAGATGTAACAAACAACAATTGCTGAAATTCAACAGGGTTTTATTTTTTATATGAATTTAAATAACGCATAGAAATTTTATTTAGATCAGCAGATAAATTTTGATGTTAGAGCATTCATAAAGTGAAACCAAAAAAACCAAGGGCAGTGACTCTAGAAGTAATTAATGGAAATTATTGAAATTAACCAGGTTTCTTCATTTCACTAATGTAAACATTACATATCAATTTTAAAACAATCAGATGATAACTTTTGGCGTTAGTGTGTTCACAACAGACCAACTGGCGGGGGCGATGGCAATATACGTCAACATTTCCATGTGGGTGTATAAAAACATAATCCATGTTATAAATCAATACCACATCCTCATCAATTTAGAAAATGACTATTACTTCCTTGTTTCCATACAATACGAAACAGTGAATCAAATTACAATGTCTAATAATTAATATGTTTAAAGTACTGTAAAGGACATCTATAAAATAACGGTTATTAGGATACCATATTTTTTATGGCAATATTGATTGAAATGGGCCTATATTGAATTCTAATTCATGTTTTTAATTTCCAATATTATGGAAAATATTGAGTTGGAGGTTTAGGTTGCTCCTTTAATCCTAATCGTAAAAAGACCAGTGATAGTAATTCAGGGTGTAAGCATCACCCTACCTGGGATATATGACTCGAAAAATAAATTGATTATTAATTGCATGTTTTTTTTATAAACACCTAAAATAAATAACAAGCCCCAGAATTAATTGCCTTCAAATTAATTCTTCACACAAAGGAAATATAAATCAATTTTTTATACATCCGGACTCTGTTTTTATAAACAGGATATGCCTTTATCTGGTAGTCTTGTATTTCATCAACAGCAATTTTTTATGTATTTTATTGTAATGAAATATTGATAATCGCTTAATCATAATAACTTTATATCATATATTATTTCAACCTGATTATTATCAGCTGTCAAGAGGGGGAGAGAGAGAGAGGGGGGAGGGGGGGAGGGGGGGGGGGGGGTAAAGTCCACTCGACACAAACTCAATAACTTTGAGACTAACATATGGTTCAATTTTATTTCAAAAATTTACTTGTGTGTAGGATTCTTTTGGTGATTGGCGGTGTAACGTCCACTCAACACAAACTCATTCATTTTGAGACTAACAAATGGTTCAATTTTTTATCACTTAGTTGCTTGAGCATAGGGGTCTTTAGAAGTGAGAGGAAACCGGGGAGCCAGAGGAAACCCAACTGGTTGGGCAGGTGACCCAACTCCTTGTCATGTACAACTGGGGAATCGAAACCATGCCAGTTGAGTCAATGACACACCTTATGATATAGCGTGCACGTGCTAACCATTCTGCCATCCACATACATTCCCTGAGGGTAGTACCTACCTTGCTAAGAGATTACTTGAGCCCCCATATGATCAACAAAGATTTGTGACAAGCAGCACACAATCATTTGTGCTTGATAACAATAATAGAATACTTGTTGAAATGTCATGCTATATGTGTATAAACCAGTGATTGTTTTCCATATAAATTGTGTAATGATCTTTACTGTGCTCCATCACTCAAGGATTTTTTTTTTGATTTTATGTTTTAGTACACGATGAGTTAGATATATCTTAATACAAGATCTATCTATACACATAAAATATGAACGAAATGCAAACAGACATCCTACAAAACACATTAACACATAAAATCCAACAAAATCGACAGTTTTATTTAAAGGCCTGCCATTTTAAGAAAAAAAGAACAACAGCAAAAATTGACCTGTACTCTGTGGCAGTCAATTGGGAAATCCAAGAAAATCTATTACAAAAATTCAATCTTGTATGATATAACCATATTGTACCATGGGAAATTTCAATAATTGAATGTGAAACAGTCCATTATTCACATCCATCATAAAAATAATCTGATCAACTGCCAATCAGGATATTCCGCTTCACGAAAAAAAGTAGGAAGGTTGAGATAGAAATGGGGTTTAACATCCACACGACACAAATTTGGTAATTTCAGGACTAACATAAGGTACAATCTTATTTTAATATTTCGCTTGCGTGTAGGGGTCTTTAGCAGTGGGAAGAAACCTGAGTATATCGAGAAAACCCACAAGGTTGGACCGGCAACCCTACGACGCCTTGTCATGTACAACCTGGGAATTGCAACCACGCCAGTTGACTCAATGACAGCCCATATTTCAAAATATTTATTTTTTAGTTAATAAAAACTTGTTTCTGATGATTTTTATATTTGTGTTATCTATAGAAGAAATGTCAATACCGCTCTTTTTCCTTTTATTGACTGGTTTTAGAAAAATGAAAACAATATTATCACAATTTAGTAACCTCCCCCCCCACCACCACCATACCCCATACTATTCTTACTCAAGAGATATCTATCATGCTAATAATCCATCTAGTCTAAGAGATATCTATCAGGCTAATAATCCATCTAGTTTTATTACTGCAGACCTTGAATTTTTTAATGGCAAAAAAGTACCCAATACTTCATTTATAACAATAATATGACAGTCATTTTGGAACCCACTGATAACCATGGCAACCATAAAAGCTAAATTCTAAATGTGCAAAAATCATAAGTCATCTGGAATTTTACAGCTGTGGTCACATTAATAAACAAGGTATGCATGTATTTACACAACATGTTTTTACTCAATATGTGCACAGGCCTGTAGTCTATGGGCATAAAGTGGTTAACTCAGGATGGGTTAACGCTCATCTGAACGAATCACGATGACATGCACATCTTGATCAATGGTTGTTAATTAAGACGCCGGTGAACAGTTTTCAAAATCAATTAATCAATAGACTTAAATTAGACAGTTTAATTGAACAAGCTAATTTATGACAACCGGATCTGGAATCAGAAATCTGACTTTAATTTAGAAGTAGTCTTAATTACTCACACCACAAGGAACCATGAATAGTTAAAGCCTGGTTTGAGATTCAAAACTAAAAAGGAAAAATTTGATGCTAGCACAAAAAATCTGCGAGTCGTTGAACCAATTAAAACATCCATGTTAAAAACCTAAACAAGAGAAATGGTATGTAGTTTTGCAAAAGGGCACTGACATACTGAAGGAAGAGCTCTTGGACAACTGCTGGCTGGAAAATCGCCCCTAGACAACTGAAGATGCTTGTTCAGAGAGTCCATTGGTCCTGACGGTACCAGTAAATATTCTTGTATGTAACAATGAGATTTAACATTGTTTGAGAGATGCAGTGATCCAAGCCTGTATGCCAGGAAGCAGAGAGAGAGAAAAATGGGGTTTAACGTCCATTCAACACAAACTAAGTCATTTTGGGACTAACATATGGTTCAATTTTATTTCAATAATTTGGTTGCGTGTAGGTGTCTTGACGAGTGTGGGGAAATAGAAGCAGGTGACCCTAATCCTTGTCACATACAACCGGGGGAATTGAAACCACACCACCACCTGACTCAATGACAGATCTTATGATACAACACGACCATGCTGATCATTTGGCCATCCACCCCGCTCCAAGTCTGTGTGCCAGTGAGCGATTCTAGAGGGTAATAAACATAAGAATTTGCCTCTCTTAAACAGTAATCAGATGAAAACATTAACTAGGTGAAATCCTGAAACTCTGGTCAATTTCATTTTCAAAGTGACAGCTTGTGGTGTGATCCATGCATGTGGCAGTGTGTGCTTACTCTTTCTGTAAGCCCTAATACAACTTGTCACTGGTTGAAAACTGACTTAATGAAGAAATCCTGAATATAATTCAATGGAAAGAAGCTGTTGAAGGATCTTAAACCCCTTTAATTAGAGTCCCAAGCAACTATCTGGAGCACTGTGATATGTTTTTAAAGATACAACCACATCCAGTTGTCAGCTAGAGATAGGGACAGATGTCTAGACTAGCAATATAAACTTGTGCCTGAAAAAAGCTGTCTAACAAACAAGCGTGCACAGTGTGACAACTCCAAACCACCTTCTTTTTTGTTATTAATTAACAGAATTCTGCAGCTTATTGCTGCATTTTAATTTACCTAAGCGCAACATTTACAAATGTTATCTAATATTCTCCTTTATCAGGTCACTCAGTACGTTTAAACTCTTTTGGCAAACATTTCCAAAAAGTTCAATATTTTCATTAGAACCTTTAAAAGGTTATTATTTCTGCCGGCATGTCAATTCAGTTTACATACATAATAAAAACTTCAGAGACAAACTGAAAATTAGAACTTCTGTTTTTAAAGTAGATCATCAAAGAAATCATTCTGTTAGAATTAGTAATAACTAGTGTTTGAGCTGGGTGAATTCATAAAGGAGAAGTAGTAAAAACAATAAAAGAATGGTTCTATTGAACTCTAAATCGGTGATTGCTGTTAATTGACAAACCTCACATGGAAAAGAACTAAATACCAAAGGAAGAAACGAAAGGGATAAAATGACAAGAGACAAGAGGAAGAAAAAACATAACATATTCACCATTTTTGACAATCGATATGGTTTGTTTTTGTCCTGTAAAAACAAAACACGTCAGGAAAAGAAATGAAACAATTGCAACAAAACATTGATATTTGTCAAAATTCATAAATAATATAAAACATATGGTACAATACAACATTACTGTAGCAACAAAAATAACAGATGCTATCAAACATGCTGTATATATGATGTTCAATGGGGCATACGTAACATTATAAAATATATATTGACAAATAAAGCTTAAAACATATATAACACAGATAATGCAGATTTTGAAATATATATATCAAATGGACAATATAAAACCCAAATATATATTTAATAGACAAAACAAAACCAAAATATATATAAATAAATATAATGGACAATATAAAGTCCACAATATATATAGAATGGACAATATAAAGCCCAAATTATATATAGAATGGACAATATAAAGCCCAAAATGGGCTATATAAAGGCCACACTATATATCAAATGGACAATATAAAGTCTAATATATAATTATATAAAATGGACAATATAAAGTCCAAAATATTCATATAATGGACAATGGGCAATATAAAGTCCAAATTATATATATAATGGACATAAAGCCTCCAAAATAATGGACTATACACAACTCAAAATATAGAAAGATGTTCAACTGTTGTACCATAACATGCATACATGGAAAAAATATATGTGTTCAATGACAATTCTGTCTTGGGTCTACTCCATAAGATGATTCTCATGTCAATAACAGAGCTCTCTCGTTTTGGTCTTAATTACCACCCTGATTGACGGGCAGTGAAATTGACTGGTCAAAGAAGAATTTACCAGTCAATTTACATTAGGTATTTCAACGGATTTGGACTAAAAACACAATCAGCGTAAAAACTCTTGCAACATGGACGTGAAATCTTCCTTTGTCCTTTTCCTTTAATAGGCAGCTTGTTTTCTCTCTAGTAGACTGGCTGGAGCTTAACCGTGCAATAACTAGACATTTTCAATGTTATTGCACACTTTCACTAGTTTACACCAGTTTTACTAGAAATCCTATAGAGAAATGGGTGGGTTTTTCAGTGCAATGAGCATGTTGAGCAGGTGTCAATGTTACAAGTCATTTATAGCACGCTTCATTTGTTAAGAGGTTTTTAACATCTAAGCCTATGACCTCTGTGGTTAAACCTCTGTTAACTCATGAAAGCCATGCTATCAATATAACTTACACAGGGACACATCCAGAGGCATCATGCATTGTCAGCTGTCAAATTTCCCCCTTCGGCAAAAATTCCTGGAAGCGCCCTTGCTTACAAAACGTCTAGCTAATCTCTTGTCAAAATATATAAAGAATTGACCAGCGAGCCCTCTCTAGCACTGTACCACCCACCACATGCTTCATGGACCAGGACAATATACAAAATAATTGCTTGTTCAACAACAATTCTGTCAGTTGTCAAACAGCTGATTCTCGTGCGATATGTCAAGTGGAATTACACTTAATAAAACTGAAAATGAACAATGAATCCCAGCAAAACTGTAAAATCCAGTAGGTAGAGACAGTTTGTAGCAGGAATTGAACACTAAAGATAAAATAAAAATAAAATAATTACCTGAAATGTATCATCAACGAGCAATACCTGACAGCGTTCACATTGTAATAGTGATAAAGTGTGCATCATTATTTTATGTATTAAATTAGCTACGTTACTCTGTTCTTCAAATATCACTCTCGCTAGATCTAATAGTACCTGAAAAAAAATATATAATAATAATTATCACATCCAATTTCTACACAATGTATATGCCATGAGATGAATTTTGCCAGGACAGCCACCTGGCAGCATGTCTGCTTACTCTTGATAAAGGGTCCTCCAATGCGCAAGTCAACAAATACATGACTGGAACTAGTCTTTTTGACCCATACAAATGACCAGGCACTTTTTCCTTGCTAGGTTTTCCATCCAACACTACTTACAACACTACTCTCAGAATCAAAGACAGAACCTCCTGGTAACTGATGAGCCAGCACATTATAACTCATAGAGTCACTGTGTCTCCCAGTACAAAATTTTTTTTAATTAAAAGCGGTAAGGGAAATTAGTCTGATAAAATTTTCCTATAAATCGTTCATTTTCAACTTCCTGTTTCAAAAAGAAGAAAATTTTTACTTTCTTTAACCTATATACATCTAGAGAGATGATGAAAAAAGATATCAGACCTCCGTAAATCCAGAATTATTTATCACAATTCACAAAGTTTGAAACATTTCCTAATAAAGTCTGATAATAAAATCAACACGGCAAGTCATCATGACGAACCAAAGATACAAATTTGGAATCAAAAATATCCAATATGTAGATTTCATCATGCAACTTTAATGAAGGACTGACAAATCTAGTTTAAGATAATTACGCAAAGTTGCATCCAGAAATTGTGTTCAATAAAAATGGTTTTATTTATTTCAGTAGTTCTTGAACAGACCAATTCATCAATCATACAGCATGTCGAGTTCTCGCGATTTATTGGCCAGATTACATTCATGAGTTGATCAATTAAAGAGAAGGACTCACTTATTCCAAACACTAAGCCCCAGACATTTTCAGGCTTTGTCAAGAACAATCTCTTTTGTCTGGCATAAACTTCTTTATTTATCAGCTTTTTATTAAAATTTCCGATATTTTTTGGCAAAATTCTTTTTTTAAAGAGAAACTAAACACTATAAGCATGGAAACATGGAATAAATTCAACCTTTGTCTGGGACAATCTGTCTGGTGCCATTTTGTTCGGCACCGATTTCTCTTATATTTTAATTTTTAATGATATTAATAATATTTGTCCTCCACAAATATCTATTTAGATATATTATGCAAGAGCTAAATCTGCCAATTGCAGGTCTTTCTTAGGCCTTAAATGTTATTTCAATTATCAATTAGACATTAATTAACTTATCCAGACCTTAATAAACTGTCGATGCTATCAGATTCCATGTGATATTTTGTGGATTTAAATAGATTTTGTGATGGATAATTTAACGTAAAGATGAATAATCAAGACTTTGTTTATTATCGTTTCAACTTCAGTGGGGCTAGTCTAACATTTATCGCTAATATTTCGGTTCAGAGTGAATTAATTTGACTGAAATTTTCAGCATTTTTTGTTTTCATTATCTATTTTTTCACTATTATAGCGGGAACTCTCACCTCTTTATCTAATATTACCTAATTCCCCTTTAATGTTATTTATAATATTAGTCTATCACCCATTTGCCTTTTAACAGAGTTTTTAATACATGTCCTTTACTCTAACATCGATTTGTCTTTAAATGGTATCTATATAATATTTGTCTGCAAATGACAAGAGTTTTTATGAATAATATCATAATATTAGTCTAGCGCCGATTTTCTTTTATCTGCGTTTTTAATGATATTTATAATATATGTCTGGCACATAATTCAAAATGGCAGGCACTAGTCCATTAGCGCAACTATACTCCTTTCCAATTTTGTTAAACACATAGTATTCCAGCTGAGACCACAAAAGAGAGAGAGAGAGACCATTCGTACAACTAGGGATTTAACGTCTACTAAACACAAACTAGGTCATTTTGGGACTAACATATGGTTGAATTTTATTTCATTAATTCTCTAGTGGTCTGTAGCAGTGGGAGTAAAACGGGGGACCCAGAGCCACGCCTTATCATGTACAATTAAGCGAGGAATCGAAACCACGCCACTTGACTCAATTACAGACCTTATGATCTAACTCATACACATTAAACCACTAGACCACTCTCTCTTTACCATAAGAACATCACACTGGATTTTGTGTTCACAGGCTGATCGGATGGTCGAATGGTTAGCGCATGCGCACTGTGACATTAGGTCTGTCATTGAGCCAACTGCTGTGGTTTTGATTCTCCGGTTTTACGTGACAAGGAGTAGGGTTGCCTTCCAACCCTGTGTGTTTTGTCTGATTCCTCCAGTCTCATTCCATTGCTAAAGCCCCTATGCGCAAGCAAATTTTTGAAAAATTTTTTAACCATGTTAGTTCCGAAATGGTCTATAAATTGTGCTGAGTTGACTTTGAATCCCTAGTTGCCCAAATGAAATGGAAAACTAAGGCACCTTGTATACCATGTTAAAGAGCCCCTAACTGTTTAAAATCGAAATAAGAGTAAGTGTATTCCCATCTTCAACAGACCTTATGATACAATGCACATCCGCTACCCCATCCCTGGAGAAAAGTTAAGACACAAAACCCTATTTCAATTTATTTCAACAAGAGTCTCAGATATTTTAGACTTTATTTGACATAAAAAAAATCTCAGAAAGAAAAATTATTTTTTTTCAATATCTAGAAAACATGGTCATATTTTCTTATTTCCCCTCAAAGATGTCACATTAACAAACCGCAAAAAAATAAACCCTCCAACATTACATTCTTTGAATCCAAAATAGTACGAAAAGAATATGATTGTTATTATCCTAATTCAATAATTTTCCTGTTTTCGTTCCTATATTTGGCTTTTAACCACCGGGTGATCAAACATTCATCCACTATTTTCAATTGAAGATTCCAATCTTTTCTCAATATAGAAAGAAAACATAATAATGCCTTATATGGTAACGTGATATCCATCGACATGGAATCAAAAATAATAACATCATTCGATATTGCGTTGGGACTTTTTTTTTTATCGTAATTCAATCTACTTTTAGGTTAGTTAAAAAATAATTATTTCCTGTCAATTGATTTTGTTGAGGATAATTGGCAAAAACTGTGTCGCAATTATATGGCTTTTTAAATCATCTAGTTACATGCACAAGGACGGTCTTGTACCGGACGTTTAAAATATTGATTCAGTTAAATCTCGGCTAACTTCTTCTTTTAAATCAAAGGAGATTTACCAGCTGTCTAAGTACTTGTAAACGGTCACAGGTAAATTAATTGTGACAATAGATGCGGGGGAGGGTGGGGTGACAGATCCATTTGTTTTAGTCATTGCTCCTAACTCCTCTTCCAGATTTCCCGAAGATACATCAATCTTCCCAATATAAATACCAGAATGAAAAGAACGTCAGGTTGTGAGCTAGACTTTACTCACTGAGTCACTGTGGTAATTCCTCCATTCTATGGAGAGAGAGAAATGGGGTTTAACGTCCACTCGACACAAACTAGGTCATTTTGGGACTAACATATGGTTTCAATTTTAGTTCAATAAATCGCTTGCGCGTAGGGGTCTTTAGCAGTGGGAGGAAACCGGAGTGCCCGGAGGAAACCCACGAGGTTGAGAAGGCGTCCCTATCTCCATGCCACATACGCTAACACCAGGGATCGAAACCACAGCCGCAAGCCAGAGGTGACCGGCCAGCTAGAGGTCGAAGCGCGGCACTCCATCCCAACCCCCCTCCATTCTATGGAATACAATAACTAGTTATTACTCAGTCACATGTTTCACTTGAATGCTTAAGTCTAAAGAAACCTAGAGAAATGGGGTTTAACATCCACTTGGCACAAACTAGGGTATTTCAGGACCAACATATGGTTCAATCTTATTACATTAATTCGCTTGCACATAGGGGTTTTTAGCAGTGAAGGAAAACAGAGGACCCTGAGATCCATGAGGTTGGACAGACAACTCTACCCCTTGTCACGTACAAGCGGGGACAAATAAACAGTAAATATATGCCATAAATTTACGTCCTATGTATTATTGGTTGTGACTAAAATCCACTTTAATTCTTTTATTAACGCTTTAGGTATCAGACTCATGAATTGCAATTGACGTCCTTATTATCCTGTCATAACAGCTTGATCAATTTTTAACGGCTCCGAGCTACTCAACATTAAGCATTATACGGTGTCTAATGATTTGTCACATATATTTCAATTCTGCAATGTAGATGCCACAATAAACAATGGAGTCTGTAAATAATTTATGTAACAGCTTTCATTCAGCCTCATATGTAAACTTTTAATAGCAAGTACAGCGACATAAAACTATATCTTCATCAGATAAATGAGTTCAAATTAAATGACAGCTGCACCCATCTGTCCATGCAGTCTCCTACAGTAGTGTTTTCTAACTTTCACGGCCTCTTTTATCTGCACAGCAACAAGACAAGTACATGGATGAACCTCAGTTTTTCATACCTTACTGACGACAAGACATATCTTATCACATCTAGACCCTCTTGCCTACAACAAGACAAGTACACAGGTTTACCTCAGTTTTCCATCCCTTACCGAGGACTGTACATATACCTTGTCAGATCAATGAGAAACCAGGAGAAAAACCCCAAAGAACTTTATGGACTGACAATAGGATTGAACTCTGAGCCACCATAGAGTAAATTACCTGATTTCTTCGGTTTTCTAATTGAGAACGTTCGTAAAGTTGAGCATTTTTTACACCTATTCCACAAAACGCGAGGTAGGAACCAAACACCTGAAAAGAGAAATTTATAATTCATTTAGTAACCTCTAAAGAACATGAATTCTTGTCATTCAGTGCATATGTATAATAACTTACAATGAGATGGACAATATACAACAAATGATGGTACATCATGCATTAATATATCCATGAGAATTGTACATTGCAGTGATTCAGTGAGTAAGATGAGGTCCTGTGTTTTTGATACCAGTGTTTTGCCATGTCAGTGGAGTCTGATTGCCTGGCATAGGACAATGCTGGTTGTGCGGATGGCATGATTAAAAACAGAGAGAGAGAGAGAGAAATGGGGTTTAACGTCCACTCGACACAAACCAGGTCATTTCGGGACTAACATACGGTTTTAATTTTATTTCAATAATTCGCTTGCGCGTAGAGGTCTTTAGCAGTGGGAGGTTGAGAACTAGAGGTCGAAGCGCGGCACTCTAGATCACTAGGCCATCCCAACCCCCCTGATTAAAAACAAGGCCCTGTTTACACTTTTCAAGTTTCGACTGTCTAGGGTTGTTTTACATGTCCACACTGTCCACGGGACCTTGGGTTTATCTGAAAGACTATGCACTTTTCCTTGCCAGGCTGTCTGTTTTGAAAGACTGACAAAGAGGTAATCACGCCAAAAAATGCTGTGGAGCTTTCTCAGCCATTGTCTATGTTACTGAGCCACTATGGCTCAGAGTCATAATAAGAGAGAAATGGGATTTAACATCCACTTAACACAAACTAGGTCAGGACTAACATATGATTAGATTTTATTTCATTAATTTACTTGAGCGTCAGGATCTTTAGCAGAGAGTGGAAACGGGCAAAAACCTGTGAAGCTGGAAAGGCGACCTTACTTCTTGTCACGTACAAGCGGGGAATCGAAACCTTACGCAAGTTGACTCAATGACAGACCTTATGTTACAATGCACAAGCGCTAATCATTCGGCCATCCAACCCTCTGAATATGTCTGTGACACATGTATTGTGTCCATGCTTGTAGTTTCTCTTGCAAAAAGATTTTGCTAAAAAAATATTAATGTGTGTGGATATAATTTTGACCTTTGTTTTTTGTGTTTTTCGAACGACAAGGACGGTCTCCTTTATGTAAGAGATCTTTTATTGTGAAATATAATTCAAAAGATACAGGCATTATTTTACAAAATTACGCAATCCAAAAAATAATCCTATTTCCTGTTTTCTTGAGGAATTTCAATATCTAGAAAGTGAATTCAATGTTTTCTTGTTGGTCCATTACCGGAATCCATATCAATGATATCGAGAGGTTTTAAACGGCCGGACACTTTATAAAATACAATCATGTATTTGTATACCAAGAGAAAACAGCATCTCTATTAACAGGTTTGGTGATTTAAAGCTGTTGCCGAAGTAAATATATTTCAAGAAGGGAGAGAGAGAGAGAAGAGAGAGAGAGAGAGAGAGAAAGAGAGAGAGAGAGAGAGAGAGAGAGGGAAGGATGGATGGAGAGAGAGAGAGTTTAAATTCCACTGACACATCCACTAATTCCCTTACCCATACAGGTGTTTAGTAGCGGGAGGAAACCAGAGGACACACACAGGTGTTTAGTAAGGGGAAGAAACCAGAGGACCCGAGTTTGCTCCTGGTGATCGCTGAAAACGTTCCTTAGGAATTTCCGAATTGGTTCCCCTCGTCAGTGATGCAATAAAAGTGATCTGACAACTACTGCTGTCTAGTAGTTTGGATGGAACAAAAAAACAAGGTCCTGTGTACACATTTGAGTGCATGTAAAAGAACCCTGACTGTTAGAATTCGAAATAACAGTAGACTGTAATAACACTGTAAGGGCAAAGTTTCACTCGTAGCACACAGTATAATATACGCCCATCTTTATTAGCCCAGTCAGAAGGACGTTAAACCCCATTTCATTTTTGTTCAGTTGTAATTAAGATCAGGCGCGGATCCAGAGGGGGGGGCGCACCCAGCGCACGCCCCCTCTACTTTTCTGAGGTGGCGAACAATTTTTAGCTCCATATATTCTCGCGAGAAAGGAGAACAAAAATAGTTTAGGTTGGAAATCGTAATTTACAGTACGAGTATGAAATTAGTCCTTGTGGGCATTATTTACACTCAAAATTCACGGTCCCGGGCTTCGCACTCCCAAGTTTGTGCAGCACGCCCCCTCTTTCTGAAAATCCCGGATCCGCCCCTGAAGATTGAATAAGATTGTAGAGGAACATAATACACCATGTTTAATTCTTAACGCAAAGACTGGACGATGTTAGTGATTATGAATTAATTTTGTACACGGTGAACAGTCAATTTGCTGATTACTTTATTTTGTCTACACCATTTTTTTATGACTTGGAATTTTTTCTAATGGTTTGGATTGTTCGTACTTGGTTTTATTTTTTTAATAACAATATTCCTACTTCAGTAAAAGTAAAAAAAACCCAACTGCTCAAGGAGGCGCAACTCCACTCAATTTAACATCAGAGTGTGCCACTGTCTAAGCCCATTTAACAGAAATATAGGACTTAAAAAAACTAGAATAGCCTCTTATGAGAGAGTATGCTATATTAGATAATAGGATATCAGTAATGCATTCGAGAAGCTTAATATTTCTTTTTCCATTAAACACTTAGAGAGTACATTAAATCCCCAATATTTCTATTTTAAAATTCATATCACTTCACTTTTTCTGACTTAAAGAAATATTAACTGTGGAATTATAAAACACTAGACTGCAGATATTCAATTATACTTGGCCTACATTCGTTTATTTCATAGCACATAAAAAAAGACAAATGAACTATTATAGCAGTAATAATCCACCATCATCCAGTGGGTGGCAGTGTTATAAACATAATACAGATAATAGAGGCATTTAGATTCTAATTGCAGGAATATTTCATCATGGCTTGATTAAAATACAGATCTATATTTCATTATGTTTTTTATACTTTCGATGGCCTACACTACATGAAGATCTGACTAGTTATAGTGGGAGTTCACGTCAGGGGTCAAACAAGCCGCTTTTCACTCTAGGACTTCATCAGACATTGATTAATCAATAAAGGTTGATGTGTCTTGTGGTTTACCCACAGTTCTGTGCATCAAAAAGACAAGAACTTGCAGTATCAGACTGTTTCATTGGCTAATCCCTCACATCATCCAGATAACTTTTCGGGACTTTTCCAGATCCTAGTGTAGTAAAAACAAGTAAGATATGTTGCCAGGCAACGAAACATACGCCCACAGCAGCTAAATCGTCCGGGCAGTCAACAAGGGTTGTCACATATTTTTACTTTTTTTTGGTAATGAAACATTTGTAATACACTAAAATCTGATTAAGAGTAGCAACTCATTATGTATATAATTATCTGAAAATCATTAGAATTTGTTTGCTTTTTATAAAGTTTTGCCCCACGCTAACAATTAGTATAGGAAACATTTAACATCATGGATTTAGCTGTTCAGTTATCAAAATTCATTGAAAATCAAAATACTTGATGTGATCAAGAGCCATAACTCTGGCACTAATTATCGGAAATTGATGAAAATCAATAGGCTTCTTCGTCTTATGACCTTAAACACTGTGTATAAATTTAAAGTCAATCGGATATAGAGCGTCCACAAGCAATTGTGGACGCCGGACCGACGGACAGACGGGGGGGGGGGCGACAACAATATAGACCACATTTCAATGTGGGCGTATAATAAAAACTAGAAACATCAAATGCTTCCTATGATCTATTGATGAAAAAGGCTTTCCGATCAATAACTATTGCCGCTTTCAAACCATGTACATAAAAGAGAAAGAAACCCTGCAGTTGAACTTAGAAATCTTAAAATAACTTCATAATGACCAGTTTTTAAAAGAAACTTAATGGAGTCATTCATTTCGTATATGGCGCAATATTTCATGATGAAATTTGAAGAAAATTATCATGTGTCATATTTTGTCAGATCAGAGAAATACAGAAAATCTAATGGTGCAGTCGTTATGTCTCACACATCATTTACACATTAACGTCCTATAGTCCTACTGTTCTGCTCCGAATGTGCTAATGAAGACCATCATATGCCATACAGTCTGATATGAGGGAAATTTTTGCCTGAACAACGACCCTACAACCAACTCTTACATTAAATTCAAATTGCCAAGGGATCTTTTACCTCCATGCCAATGTGTACACGGGACCTCAGATTAATCTTCCCTAGTGAATGACTGGACAGCTGTCCTTGTTAGACCATCCGTCCTGCACAACTGACAAGGGAAAACCATGCCGGAAAGTATTGATGAACTTCCACGACCAAAACCGGGAGCAAACGTGTGACCTCCAGACCAGAGAGTCAGCGTCTTACTCACTAAGCCACCCACCATGGCTCCCTACACATTAATGATCCCTTGGTTTGTAGTTAAAACCTGCAATAAGAGTACACTATATTGTGTATGCACATCTTTCATGTATTATGTTCAGAATTAATCTAAATTCCTTCCTGCAAGGGATTCAAATTCAAATCTCTTGCAGGAAGGAATTTAGATTAATTTTATTTTCAAAGGATTGAAATCAAAATGGCCCCAGAACCCATATGTGATTGGTATTTCTCTGGTCTTATTGGAACAATCATTGTGATTTGTCGGTGTATATTTTTTCAACATCTTAAAGTCAGTTATTATCATCTGATGTAGAAGTAGGCACTGCGTGGTATCTATCATAATTACTGGATAATTGAGTCTATTGAGGAAGACTCCATCCTTTCATATATGACCTGCGGTTATGTCGCTTTGAAAAGATGCTATTTAATGGTTGCAGCTGTCATGGTTACACGATATAAGGAGTCATTTTAAAAGTGTTTTCTACCAATTGGACTTCTGTTCATGTGTACAAAGCTATCATTTCTGTCTCTAATTGAGTTAAAAGGCAAGACAATGGAGAAAATGGTCCAAAAATTGTATCTTGATGGCCGAAAGCTGTGAAGTTATTGCACGATGCATATCAACTAGGCTTCACAAGCTGATTAATACAAAATTCCAGCAGACAGAACTAAAAGGTCACCAGTTCCTGGAATCAGTCATAAAACTTGTTTTTACTCAACTTTGAGATTATGTCAACTATATACTTGGCATTAGCCAGACAAAGACATGGAGAGAAATGGGGTTCACTCAACACAAATAAGGTCATTTTGGGACTAACATATGGTTCAATTTTATTTCAATAATTCGCATGCGCATAGCAGTAGGAGGAAACTGGAGGACCCGGGGAAACCCACGAGCTTGGACAGGTGACCATGCTCCTTGTCACATACAACCAGGGAATTGAAACCACGCCAGATGACTTAATGACAGACCTTATGATACAGCGGGGGGTGGAGATGAATCGTGGCAAATTGGATCATCATTGACAATATAAATAAAATGGGATTTAATGTCCTACTTATCTGCTCTGACTGGGCTAATGAAGAAAGGAATACACCATACAGTGTGCTATGAGGGACAACTTGCCCGGACAGCGGCGCTACAGCCTACTCTTTTATCAAATTCCAACTGTCAAGGGATCTTTTACATACATGCCAATATATACAAGGGAAACCATGTATATTTTTCCATCCGTACAACTAGATATCTGTTGAATATGGTCTGGATAAGTTAATAAATGTCTAATTAATAAGTTAGATAACATTTCAGGCCTAAAAAAAGATCTGCAACAGGTAGATTTGGCTTTTGCATAATGCATGTTTAACATAAAGTAACAGAAATATTAAGATATTCGGTACACCTCTCCCCTGGTTTTCTTTGTATCTTGGAAATAGAACCTAATATGTTATGGTCAATAAAGAAATATCAGATGATGTCACATTGTCCTGTGGAGTGCCACAAGGATCAGTGCTTGGTCCTGTCATTTTTGTACTATGCACTACAACCCTTGGTATAAATACTGACCACCATATATTGTATCAGGCATTACTCCTACACCAGTAACACAGTTAACGTTCTAAACCACACTCAAATTAAAAAGTCCTTAAATCGTACAGCAGCATGTTTACAGTCAATTAAGCCCTGGAAGATATACTAAAGTCTAAAATTGAATGATGAAACAAATTCTGCTGCTATGTTGGAACCTCTAATAAACTACTGAAAATAACAGCCTGAAACCCCTGGTGTTTTCCTTGAATCATCACGTGGGTACTATGGAAACACATGGGTACTATGGAAACACATGGGTATGAATAGTCTTCAGAGACCTTCGTCACCTCATCACGACAGATGCTGCTAAAACACTAGGTCAGGCATTAATTTTGTCCTGTATTTATTGTCCAATCAGTCTGCTTTTTGGACTCATCCAAACAAATTACAAAGAATCCAGAACATTGCTGCCAGGATTGTAACCAAAACTTCATAATATTCATCCATAACTTGGATGTTACAGTCTCATAACTGGTTGCCTGAACTAATGTTTTGCCATTAGTGTATCAATGTCAAAATGATCTCGCTACCTCATATTTGTTTGAAATTTGAACAAACTATAAAACCTAAACGGACTCTAAGGTCACATAACAAAAATATACATGCTGTTCCTAAAACAAAACTAAAACGATTTGGTGATAAAATTTACAGTGCTGCTGCACCAATTAAGCCTTTGAAATCAGTTGCCAGTACACATTAAAAAAATCCCCCACTTTCACAATCTTTAAGTCACAACTAAAACCTCATTTCTTTAAACTCTATTATCCAGATTAAAAACAGATTGTGTTATGTGTGTTTTTTAATTGACAAGAGACTCCTTAATTTTAGCACGTTGAGCAGATGGATGATAAAGCGCATTATAAATATACATTATTATCATCACCAACACGATGACATAAATGTAGTACCTTGAAATGTCATGTTTGTCATTTAGACAAGTCAGTAGTAATCCTTTAATAAAAAATAGAAAAATAACTCCCTCACATTCTTGCATAAGAACAAGAAACTGTTGTCTTTCTTTAAGAGATGATTACCATTTAATCTGATTAAAACACAGATCTATATTTCGTTTTCGTTTTTTTATACTTTCAATGGCCTACACTACATGAATATCTGACATGTTATAGTGGGAGTTCATGTCAGGGGTCAAACGAGTGACTTTTGACCCTATGACATCAGGTATTGATTAATCAATCAGCATTGATGTTTCTAGTGGTTTATACCCATAGTTCCGTCCTTCAAAAGGCCAAGAACAGACTGTTTCATTGGATAATCCCTCAGTTCATCCAGAGCACATCAATGGTAAAAACTCTTCCAGATCCTAGTGTAGTAAAGAAAAGTAAAACAGAGTTTTGAACTATTAAAACGAAATAGGGCATCTGTGTTTTTATCAGATTGATTATAATTTGGATTGTATATTATATTCACAGTAAAAGACAATCTGATTATATTACAGAGCTATATCTTGCTTCACTCTTTTGTACTTTTGATGGTCTCCACTATATTAAGATCTCACTGGTTGTAGTGGTGGACTCATGAGAACGACTTTTGACTCTACAACGTCAGCCAGTCAATTAATCACTTAGCGTTGTTTTTTTTAAGTGGTTATTTGGAAATATAACAGTCAACCCACAGTTTCTGTGCAATGCGGGGGGTTGGGATGGCCTAGTGGTCTAGAGTGCCGCGCTTCGACCTCTAGCTGGCCGGTCACCTCTGGCTTGCGGCTGTGGTTTCGAGCCCTGGTGTGAGCGTATGTGGCATGGAGATAGGGGCGCCTTCTCAACCACGTGGGTTTCCTCCGGGCACTCCGGTTTCCTCCCACTGCTAAAGACCCCTGCGTGCAAGCGGATTATTGAAATAAAATTAAAAACAATATGTTAGTCCCAAAATGATCTAGTTGTGTCGAGTGGACGTTAAACCCCATTTCTCTCTCTCTCTCTCTCTGTGCAATGCATGATAAGAACTCAACTCAACAGTCCATTGGATTGGCTAAACCATCACATCCTTCAGAACGAGGTTTATCTAACAACTTTTTCAGACAAGTAAAATGAGATAGTTAACTTTAAAAAATCAAAACAAAATAGGATCTATCTTTAAATTAGATTGAGTTAAGAGAGAAGAGTTAAACTGAGTTCAACAATTAATACAAAGTTTGTCCTTTTGATTTTCGTTTATTCATTTTCACACAGGCAGGAACCCAGAGAATTTGGTGAAAGTGCTATATGTTTATCAAGCAACTCCACTTCAAGCCTTGTATCAAAATATCTGCACTTATTACATTTAGTGAAAAACAATACTCAGCCAACACGCCACCATTTTTCAATTATCATTAATGCTTTCCGAAAATTTACTAAACATCTGATTTATCTCTGGTTCCCCCCACAACTTTCATTTCTCAACTAGCTAATTACGCCCAAATAAAATCGAGTCATATGTTAGTCCCGAAATGACAAACTTTCTCTCTCTCTCTTTTTCTGTCACAGGGCTTCCCAAATTTAAACCTATTATATAAAATGACTTACCTTTTCATCGTGTTCATCAAAGGGTTCATGAGCTGGACTGATTTTATTGATGGCCTGGGCAACACCTATCACAACACCATCCCGATCTTTTAACGGCATACTTAATATACTCCGTGTTTTATAACCCATCTTTAAATCAACCTGAGAGTTAAATCTCACATCCTGAAAAATATACAAAATATTACAATTAATTACACTTGTAAATATATTATGTGTTTATTAAAAGAGAGAGAGGAATGGGGTTTATTAAAGTCCACACGACAAAAACTAGGTCATTTCGGTTCAATTTTATTTCAATAATTTGCTTGCGCATAGGGATTTTTAGCAGTGGACGGAAACTGGAAAACCAGACAAAACCGGATAATCGAAAACATGTGCCAACTCTTCGGCCATCCATCTTGCAACTTTGGGGGGGGGGGGTCGGGGGGTCAAATGGTTTAACATGTGTGCTTCAGATCATAAGGTCTATCATTGAGTCAAGTGGTGTGGTTTGGATTCCCTCCCTTATTGTACGTGGCAAGGAGTAGCCTGTCCAACTCTAAAGACCTCTCTACGAGCACAGGAATTATTGAAATAAAAATCAACCATACATTTATCTCCAAATAATCCTGGATGTTAATGGAAGAATGTTGCAATGGAACATGACGTGAACAATACATTTTGATATTTTGAAAGAAAAGATTGGAATCTTAAATCAAAAATATTGGATGAATATTGAAAGGCAAATATGGCAGTTTAAAGCCAAATATAGGAAAAAAAACAGGGATTTTTTCAGATTCCACCAATGGTATTTGCATGGTGTTTGCAGGATTTCTGAAAGCTGGGTATCACAAAATATCTAAATCACTGAAAACTTTTGCATAAAATAAATCAGTTTTTCTGAATGTTACAGAATCAAATAACATATATAACTGGGATGAATGAATGAATGAATGATGGAATGAATGAATGAATGCATGAATAACAAAATTAATAAGAACATTTTTAAATGTCTTTTAAAGGAAATCTTTAGGTTCACATAATCGTTATGTGAATGAACGAACGATCGATTTTCAATTCATCTATTCAATACCAAAATTAATGAGATTAAAAGTTATTTTTAGATTCAAATCAGACGTTACAGAATGTCTACGAGTCGGAACATCTTTAATTTACATCTCGGAACTATTAAACCTAATCCTATCACCTAATTACGCCATTCAAGTGTCCTTTATGAAAAATGTGAACGTACACATCCATCTTGAAACAAGGGTCCTCCGTAAATATTTACGCTCGCTGACAGAAAACACATCACCCATCATTAACAACATTTCATGCGGCAATAATGACTTTAAAAGGACATAAATGGCTGCTATTTGTGACCTGTAACATTACAGGAATCATCATAAAAGATTTAATCTGGCTAACTTGATAGATTCCTGTGATGAAAATCAATGATGATATACAGCCTTGATGATGTTGTTTGAACCATTTCTGAATCTTACTGATGGATGGCAATTTATTACAAAGATAGTGCTGAAAATCCTAAATATTTGGACTTGACACCCTGGTCTACTTTTCCGCAATGCATTAATCGGATAATAACCTTAGACTCTAGAGAGTTCACAAGATCTATCAAAATGAACAAGGGCCATAACACTGGAAGTAATTATCAGAAATCAATAGGCTTCTTCGTGACCATCGACACTGCGTATAATATTAAAGTCAATCTGATAATAACTTTAGTCTCTAGAGCATCCACAAGATTTATCAAAGTGATCAAGGACCACAACTCTTGACAGTAAATGTACTGAACAATAAAATCGACAAGATTTATCCCAAATTTTGATCAAGTTCGTAACTACATGTACATATTTATAAAAGTCCAAAAAGATATTTTGTAAAGGTTTCAGTTTCATTGATAAATAAGTGAATGAATATTGACATGTGAATGTTTGTTGCATGCCATACACGAGCGAGCGCATGATTGAGATGTTTTCACCCCAGTATTTGGCATTAAAGATGCATCCTGCTGACAAGTCGGTTCAGTTTTTATTAGTAGAACACATATTGAAGCTGTGGACCATCCTACTTAAAATAATAAACAAGCAGACCTTTGCTTAGTCTAGCCCCATCACTAGAAAGCATCATTGAAATAAAAATGAAGTGGGGTTTATAACGTTCTACTCCGACAGGGCTAATGAAGACGGGCATATGCCATACAGTGTGCAAGAAAGGAAATTTTGTCTATGCAGCGGCACTATGGCCTACTCTTATATCGAATTCCAACTGCCAAGACATATTTTACGTACACATCAATGTATACACAGAACCTAGGTTTTTCATCCCATCCAAATGACTAGACAGCTGTCTTTGTGAGACCCTCCATCCAGCCCCATTGACAAGGGGAAACCACATTGGAAAACCTCGATGAAATTATGGAGTCTATGCAGTGATCGAAGACTCAACCTCCAGGTTAGCGAGCGAGCATCTTACCTACTTAGCCACTGTCGCCCCCTAATTGAAATGGAATTTCAGATCAAACTAATACAACACTTTATTTAGGCCTAGATAATCTAGGTTAAGCTCCTTTAAACATATATTTGATTCCCTCTGGTATCTTTATTGACCAATTTCCTGTCTTCCTAACACAGTGGAGTTATTTAAACTAGCTACACAATCCGACTTCCAAGATTTGTAGAAAGAGATCAATTCCTGACTACAAATAAATAAAATTCTACAATTTAGCAACCAAGCACTTGAGGTTCCTTTAATGAGAAACACATGAGAGCCTGTTTATAAAATATTCATTATTTACTCTTAACAAGTGGTTGCCATGCAAGAAACACCCACATTTTGCAAGAGATGGACAGAGAACAAGCTATAAAATTGATTTTGGGATGAAAAATTGTGACCTCTAGAGGGTCCCCAAACTAAAAATGTGATTGGCGTACAATCTTGGGCTATAATCCAGGAAGTTATTGTCAGACAGGCCCCAATATCGAAGGGAACCAAGATGTTTGGGATATAAACATACATTTTAAGTTTTAATCAAAATCAGTGTAAAAATTGTGACCTCTTGAGGATACACAAGTGAAAAACATGATTTTTCACAAAATCATGTTACAGTGTCCGATACATGCCAATATCTAAAGGAAAAGAGATTGTTGGGATAAAACACTACATTTCAAATATGGTCAAAATCAGACAAAAATTGTGACCTGTAGAGTGTCCACAAACAAATTGTGAATGGACAGAAGGGGCAACGACAATATACCTCCACATGGAGACAGGGGCAATGACAATACAACTCCCAATGAAACTGTGAGCATATAAGTACAATGATGTCTGTAAAGTGTTCTTTATTGTCAGTGATTCAGATAATTAAAACTATTGATCACCATTAACATTTGACGGACAATATATCTATTTAAACCAACCTATAAAATCTACCACACTGATTATTCAACATTTAAAGAACCAAAATACCAACTATAGAAAATCACTCAACTTGGATTCAATCACATTAAACACAGGTTTTCGACTGATATTTATTTTAGTGACTCGATCAGCTTTCACCACTTTGTAGATTGCAAGAGATTAAAAAAATATGATTGTGTAGGTTTATCTATAATGTGAGATGACCTTGTCACAATACAGAGAAAAGAGAGAGAGAGAGAGAGAGAGAGAGAGAGAGAGAGAGAGAGAGAGGGGTAACTTCCACCAGACACATTTGAATCAATGACATTATATTTATTTGTCTTTTATTCTAGAGTGTTTTGTATTGTGTATTGTGTGGCATTCAAACTGTATATTTGTCTTTTTAATATAGTACATTCTGTGAAACTTTATGTTTGTTTTTAGGAGAATATGTTCTGTTAAACTTTATGTTTGTCTTTAGAAGAATATGTTCTGTTAAACTTTAATTTTGTCTTTAGTATTGTACGTAATTTTGTCTTTAGTAGTATGTCTATTTGTCCTTAGTAAAGTATATACGGTCAAACTTTATATTTGTTTTTATTATAGTATGTTCTCTCAAACTTATATTGTCTTTTGTATATTTGTCTTTAGTATCGTAAATTCTGCTAAACTTTATGTTAGTGTTGTATATTCTGTCAAACTTTATATTGTCTTTAATTCTGAAGTATTGTGCCTTTAACCCTTAGAACCCGAAATGCCGCAAAACCGGCTTGACGTTGTATCGCATATACCCGAAATGTCGGTTTGCGGCTTGGGGCATGTTCAAGCTCCTATTACGTTGACGTCATAATTAATATGACGTCCTGTAAATCCAGGGAGGGACGTGCAACACCCCATGTAAAGTCAGTGTTCAAAGGGTTAAGTAAGAGAAATTCAAAGCACATGTATAAATGTAACGATGATATTACCCAAATAAACGTTAATACAAAATATTTACAGGTTTTCTATTGTTATTATAATTCCGCGTGTGGTACATAATGGTAAACCATAATATTGACTCAGTCTTAATTTACAAAGAACGTGGCGCTATATACCCCTTGACTCAAGAGTAGAAGAAAAATTCAAATGGAAAACATATTGTAAAAACATGGACAGGTGTTACACGATATTTAGTTCAAGGTTTCAATCATCACAAAAATGTTAAATGTCCTTTTGTCAATAAAGTTTAAAATGGAAAAAAAAGGACATCTATTGTAGAAAATATATTTACTGAGGCTTCAAGAACACATTTCTAACTTTATGAGACTTTGTCAATATTTATAGTGTGTATTTTCATGCCTTAGAGTCTCTTATGTATTGTTATTTGATATCATAAAATAAAAAAAGCATGCATGAAGTTACATTAAATGTTTTACATATATTTAGTTGTTTTAAAGAGAAATTAAAACTTTCAAAGAAAGTGACAGAGGAAGAAGAAAATGGGGTTTAACATCCACTTGACACAATTAACTATGTCATTTTGGGACTAACATATGGTTCAATTTTATTTCAATGGTTATGGATTAAACCCCATTTTATTTCATTTATATCTATATGACATTCAGGGCTCTTACATAATACCTGTTTAAGGTCTATTCAAAATTCAAGTACAATTCTGATTGAAACAGAGGTCCTGGCACACATTGGTGTGCACATAAAAGATCCCCTGGCAGTTGAAATTCGATTTAAGAGTAGTGGGACAGTAGGACGTTAAACCCCATTTCCTTTCATTATCACTTCTGATCGAATATTTTAATCCCTATATTCTCATGACATATTGAAGTAATTTATTTTTCTATTATTACTTCGAGTTCTCTGCTGTAAGTGTATTTACTAGATGATGGAGACAAGAGAGAGTTATATAAACTGCTGAAAGCTAGCTCAGTCTACATGACGACAAGAAGTTTGTCTGTATTTAACAAACATCAAACCTTGGAGCCATTCTACTTCCTGTTCAGTCCTGCACACAAAAAACGTTTTGGTTAAATATGACTTGTTAAATAAAATAACTATTTGGGAAAATATTTACCTGAGAGAGCAAAATGGGGTTTAATGTCCTCTCAACACAAACTTGGTCATTTCTGGACTAAGACATGGTTAATTTTATTTCAATAATTCAAATGCTCGCAGGGATCTTTATAAGCAGGAAACCCGGTTACATGCAGGCAAGCAAAACCAGGCCACTTTACTTAATAAAGACAGACAGTATGATCTCACAATCATGCATTAAACCATTGGGCCACCCAACTCTTCTAAATACTAACTTTGATTAAGAATTAATCGAAACAGCACTTGATCATACATATACTCCTCTTTTGTTAAAAAATTGCAACTTTATGACTCTGTCAAAGAATTAAAAAAAGTCTGGACTGAATAAAAGTTATATATAATAATGGCTACGGCTACAGTGTATTTTAACAGCAATCTGATTAGGTTGACTGCAGTAGACATCTTTCTATCATAGACATACTTTACCCTTTAACTATTCACAAACACACAAACTTTCCCCTTTAACTTTTCACCAACAGACAAACTATTCCCTTTTACTACCCACAAATACACAAACTAGTTCCTTTAACTATATCCACCCACACATAAAATATCACTTTAACTATTGATACGGACAAACTATTCCCTTTAACTATCCACCCATAGATAAAATATCACTTTAACTATCCATACAGACAAACTATTCCCTTTAACTATCCACCCATACATAAAATATCACTTTAACTATTCATACAGACAAACTATTCCCTTTAACTATCCACCCATAGATAAAATATCACTTTAACTATCCATACAGACAAACTATTCCCTTTAACTATCCACCCATAGATAAAATATCACTTTAACTATCAATACAGACAAACTATTCCCTATAACTATCCACCTGTAGATAAAATATCACTTTAACTATCCATACAAACTATTCCCTTTAACTATCCACCCATAGATAAAATATCACTTTAACTATCAATACAGACCAACTATTCCCTTTAACTATCCACCAATAGATAAAATATCACTTTAACTATCCATACAGACAAACTATTCACTGCAACTTTCCATCCACAGACAAACTATTCCCTTTACCCTCCCCCCCCCCCAACACCCAACATACCTTAGATAAAATGTTCACTTTAACTATTGACTGTAACTTTCCACCCACAGACAAACTATTACCTCCAACTATTTCCTTCCAACCCACCTTAGATAAAATGTTCACTTTAACTATTGACATCGACAAAAATTTTCTAACTATCCATAAATAGACAGACTTTTCCTTCAACTATCCACACTGCCAATAAACTAACTCATAAACCAGATAAACTTCTCCATCGAAACTTATTTAACCAGATTAATGTCTTAAAAATAAGCCGAGATACTTTTTAGTTGATGATGTGTAGCCTGAAAAGTAAAACGCCATTTTTTATTTATCTAGTAATGCTACAGGTGTATATGGAGTAATCCAAGACAAACTAGACAAGGTTTGTTATAGATAATAAGATATATATCTTTAGTGAGAATGTTTCCATCAGACTCGTCCATCATTAACTTGTACAAAAAACAATCTTATCATGCATTTATATACTTTAACAAGCAGTTGCTATTCAAGATACACCCTCATTTTGCACATGATGAAAGGAGAGGGTAAAAAAACGTGATTTTTTTGTACAATCAGGGGCTCTAATCCAGGACGTTACTTTCTGACAGGCGTCAATATTGAAAGGAACAAAGATTTTTGAGATATAAAGATATATTTTAGGTTTCATCAAAATCAGAAAAAAAATGTGAGATCTAGAGGCTCTACAAGTTTCGTTAAAATCAAATAAAAATTGTGACCTATAGCGTAGAATGTCCACAAATCAAATGTGAATGGATGGACGGACGTCCAGATGAGGCAATGACAATATACGCCCACATGAAATCCTATGTATGTTATACAGAAATTAAGCTTAAAGAAAGGTCTGAAAATTCAAATCAATTCATAAATAAATGGGCATCACTTATTGGAAACAAGCTATGGAGCAAAGCTAAGGGTCTAGCCATTTTAATCTGTACATTTTGTTCTGCTTTTTGATTAAGTGGGTATTTGTCTACCCTGTATTTATAATTTGAAGTCTGCTGATAGAGTTATCCAAGTTATTGATGATTTTATCAAAAGTTTAAGCTTAATATTAGTAAACGAACTGACCTGCACTTAAAATTTGTAAAATAAAAATATAATAATAAAGATAATAATTGATATAACACATTACGCAAACCCAATTAAACACTCTTTTGGGCCTACATCAAACAATTTGACTCTTTTGATTGTCTGTTTCATTTTTCACAGACACAAGAGCCATACCACATTTTTATTTGCTTGTGTGTCGAAAGACAATATCAAAAAAGAATCTTTACAAGCATCGTCATGAGTCACATCAAATAAAATCTAATTAATAAATCTTGGTTTAAGCAAAAAGAGATTCTTTTTTTTTCTGGCAGCTGATTTTTCATCCTCCATTATGAGGGAAACAATCTAAATTGATGTTGTTTGCATTAGGAAAGATCAGGCGTTTTTTAAAGCATGATTCAAACCGGTCTTAAAAGATATGAGTCAGCAAAAGAAAAAAACCAAGATGGTTGTTTTGTAAGCATTACGGACACAGTGATTTAATTAACGTCTTGTCGGCCATTAAAATTTCAGACAATTCATCAAATTTTTTGTCTTCAGCTCTGCGTTGATTTAAAGCTGTTTGTGTGACGTGGTATTACGAGATCACAGGCAAATACGGGGTATTAGATTTTCTAACGGATCCTTCTTCTTGACATTTAAAAAGGACAAAAGATTCACAGATTAACGAGACAAATTCTTGAACATTCTTCCTTCATCCATTTGACAAAGTGACAAGTTGTGATGACTTTAAGTAGCATGGAATGAAATGAAATGTCCTTTAACGTCCTACTGTTTACTCCGATAAGGCTAATGAAGACTGGCATATGCCATATGGAGTGCTATGAGAGGAATTTTTTCTACTCTTATATTGAATTCGAACTGCCAAGAATTTTTTTAGGTGCACGCCAATTTATCCCAGTCGAAGGACTAGACAATGTTCATTGGCCTACTCTTATTTCGAATTCCAACTGTCAATGATAGGTTTTTTACTTGCATGACAATTAATGTGTACACAGGATCTCAAATTGTTTCTTTAAGGCAAATGATTGCTCTTGAGTGCCTGCAGCGCACCTAAATGTCGACCAAGGGGAAGTTTTTCTTCCTCCCCTTAAACCTGTAAATCGCTCCCCTTTACAATGTAATGGATGGTTTATTATTTTTTATGAAACCAAGGATGACCCCATTGCATGCCCTTATTGATCTTCAGAACCATTTCCCATACATACAACTAATAAGTCTCATTAACATCAGGACACTCTCCTTAATTTCTAAATCACTCTCCTTTAAATCAACACTGGGAGAGATTTTTTAGGAGATTGATTTTTTACAATTTGTTGATTAAGGGGGGCTTTTTCGGGTCTAATACATACAAACAACAACAACTGGACCCTGGTTTTCCGTGTCATCCGAACAACTAGACAGCTGTCTTTGCCAGTCTCTCCCCCCTGACATGGGTAATATGGGCCTGTGGATCCTGATGAACCTTCTCCATCAATACCCTGAGAGAACCAGAGACCACTTGGTCAGCAAGCCAGCATCTTACCCACTAAGCTACCGCAGCTCCTGTGTTATGTAATGACCTGCTAAAAGTGATAGTGCCTCTTTAATAACATCTTGGCGATGTAACATCTTAAGACATGTGATACGGAAGAAAGAGATAGGATTAACATGGAATGAGAGAAGTTACTCAAGTCAGATACTAATCTTCAGGGGATTTGCAACTGATGGAGGGAATGACAGAATTGTTTTTAACGGATCAAAAACAAAATCCTTTTAGTTTTTCGTATAATTGTCAATCTTTTTACCCATCAATTTCATATTATCCATATCAGAACAAATCATGGTAAAAACTTCCGTATTCCGCAGCATGTCAAAAGAACTAAAATGCTCATGATTATTCTTCGTTTAAATAATTCACTTGCACGCAGTGATCTTAAAGTGGCAATAAGCTGAAATGGTGGGGCCATGATTTTCCAGAGGTGAGGGGGTTTGGGGCTCGCTAAGATCATTTCTGTAATCCTGTTAAGTAAATGAAGAGATTAGTTCCAAAAGATTCAATACTCCTATTTGAACACTTAAAGATGCATTATATAAGAGCTAAATCTCCTTTTTGCAGGTCTTTATTCTGGTTCCAAATCTTATATAATTTAATATTAAACATTCATTAATATGACTAGTCTATCATTAACTCTCTAGACTCTCTCGGATGGCTGTTATTTTGAGTAGAAATGAAATGAAATGGGGTTTAACATCCTACTGTTCTGCTCCAAAGGAGGTAAGGAAGACAACCATAAGTATGAGAGAAATTTTGCCCAGGCAGATGCACTATGGCCAGGGATCTATTATGTGCATGCCAATGTATACGCATGAACTCGGTTTTTCGTCTAATCCAAATAAGAGGCAGCTGTCCTTGTCAGGCCCTCCATCCTGCACCACTGACAAAGGGAAACCCCAACGGAAAATCCCAATTAACTTTCCCGGTCAATGCAGGGTTGGGTTCCAACACGACCTCCAGACTAGTGAGTCAGTGTCTTACTCACCCAGCGTCTTACCTACTAAGGAACCATGGCTCCCGATTGGAGTATTTAATAATAAATAGATAATCAGGACTTAGTCTCCGAAAATAAACAATCTATGCTAAACTTTATCAAAACATCAAAAACTCGGCACAGAATAAGGTAATTTGACTGAAATTTTCAATATATTTATGTTTCATTATCTATCTTTGAACAATTATTGCAAGAATCACAAGCTCTTTATTTAATTCTTACATAAACCATCTATACATAGGTTTTATCATCACATATTGGTGCTCGATTTACTTTCTTAAAATTGTCCTAAAAATTCTTTGACTTTCCCTTTAAAGTGTTCTGTTAAAAAATAATTTATGTCTTTCGTTTTCTTCAAATTAACAACTTCTCTTCTATCAAACAAAACTGTTGGCTTATAGTCGCTTGGCTGTCATCGATGAAAAATGTCTATCGAATAATTTGAACTATGTGACCTTTCTTTAATAAATTGTCTGCTTCCTGTTCAAATGGCTTTTCAGCTTCTTCTTTAAAGAGACAGCTTCCCTTTGGAAACCATCACTAATCAGCAAAAGAGTGAGAGAAAGGGAGTGAGAAAGAGAGAGAGAGAAAGTTTAACATCCACCAGACAAGATCTAAATCATTTAGGGACTAACATATAGTTATACAGCACAGTATAACTTATACTGTTGGTGGAAACTGGAGGACCCCGAGGAAACCAACAAGGTTGGACAGTTAAACGTCCACTAGACGCACACTAAACCATTTTGGGACTAACATATGGGGTTTAACATCTACTCTACAAAACCTAGGTCATTTTGGGACTAACATATGGTACAATTTTTTTTTTTCTATAATAAAGGAAACAACGACAGCTGACCTTATGATTTAAAGCTCACACACTAGATCAATCGAGGTGAAAATGATAATGACTCTTAAAGCAACTATTCATTCCATTCATTAAGAAAAACATAAACGATAAAAGAAATAGATATCTAAAAGTCCCAAGTCTTTTAACTCGAAACATTATGAAGATGATTAAACGACCTCACATGTCAACCTAGGTTTGTTTTTGTACTACCGTTGAGCGGGGTGATTTTTAAATATCTGTCAATGTATACTGGTACTCAGTGCACCAACATTATCGTTTGATCCAGCAGCTATACAGATCTACCAGCCTCAAAGGGTTTAATTTCATTTAATAAGTTGAAGAATTTTGATAATAGGAATGGGGTTTAATCTCTTGGCAATATTATAATAGAAATATCAGAGGCGGATCCAGGATTTTCAGAAAGAGGGGGCGTGCTGTACCCACTTGGGAGTGCGAAGCCCGGAACAGTGATTTTTGGGTGGAAAAAATGCCCACAAGGGCTAATTTCATACTAATACTGTAAATTAGGGTTTCCAACCTAAACTATTTTTGTTCTCCTTTCTCGCGAGAATATATGGAGCTGGATCTGCGCCTGAACAGGGTTTAATCTCTTGACAATACAAATATGATAATAGGAATAGGGTTTAACCTCTCGGCAACACCAATATGATAAAAGGGAAGGGGGTTTAACCTCTCGGCAACACCAATATGATAAAAGGGAAGGGGGTTTAACCTCTCGGCAACACCAATATGATAAGAGGGAAGGGAGTTTAACCTCTTGCAAACACCAATATGATAAAAGGGAAGGGGGTTTAACCTCTCGGCAACACAAACATGATAAAAGGGAAGGGGGTTTAACCTCTCGCAAACACAAACATGGTAAAAGGGAAGGGGGTTTAACCTCTTGCAAACACCAATATGATAAAAGGGAAGGGGGTTTAACCTCTCGGCAACACAAACATGATAAAAGGGAAGGGGGTTTAACCTCTCGGCAACACCAATATGATAAGAGGGAAGGGAGTTTAACCTCTTGCAAACACCAATATGATAAAAGGGAAGGGGGTTTAACCTCTCGGCAACACAAACATGATAAAAGGGAAAGGGGTTTAACCTCTCAGCAACACAAACATGATAAAAGGGAAGGGGGTTTAACCTCTCGCAAACACAAATATGATAAAAGGGAAAGGGGTTTAACCTCTGGGCAACACAAATATTTTACCATTCTGAGACTGGCATACTGTTTTTTACTTTCATTGGTCACATGTATAATGCCAAGGAGTAGAATTCTGCCAACTGCACAGACAGCGGCGTTTCCACCCACTCTTCACCTGAACCATGTGTTAGTCCTGAAATGACCTAGTTTGTGTTGAGTTGACTTTAAACCCCATTCGTCTATCCTTCTCGCTTTCATCTAATTTGTCAAGGACATTATTGTAGTCTAGAGTTCAGCCACCCTTACCACTTTACTACCACGATTCCAAAATATAATGATGGAAAATCCAAATATTTTCTGAATACCATATTAGACTCAATATTTCTGCCAAATACTTCGCTCTCGGTATTGACTCGCCAATTGATGGAAATTTTAACATTATTGATTGAG
This sequence comes from Patella ulyssiponensis, assembly GCA_963678685.1. Taxonomy (NCBI): domain Eukaryota; kingdom Metazoa; phylum Mollusca; class Gastropoda; family Patellidae; genus Patella; species Patella ulyssiponensis. Next base: position 85,461,808 of record OY783226.1, read on the forward strand.
AGTTTTGTTATTTTGAGGAGGGTAGTTAAAGATGTAGCCAGAGAAGGTTCCTCTAGCATTATTGTATAAAAATACATGTAGTTATATCTTGTGCACAATGATATCTGTCTGAATTAAAGCCCACTCTTGTTGAGTAAGGAGCATGAAGTTAGGGTAACTATTAATTTTGTTAACAACTGGATTATACATGTTGCAGTCATTTAATAGAATATATTGACATTTTACACCACCTGCTTGAGTTTCTTTGTATAAGCTGGGGGATGTTGTTGGGAGACTGAAAACACAAATAGTTATATCATATTGCGCACAATATAATATCTTACTTGTTTATAATATTGTTATTGATTGAAGAATAACTGCAGGTCAGAATTAAGCTTGCATGAGGGCTTTGCATCAACAGTGAAAAGGGGGCCATATTCTGGTCCCTGTCCATCTCGCTCACACAAATGCAATTTGTATGTCACTAGAGTAGATAGATTTATTTGGCACAAACATAATAAAGGACATATTCATTTATGGTACCTAATTTGGGATCTCCTTTAATGTTGGGCCCTGGCCTCAACCAAGTCATCCGAACCGGTGTTAATCTGGCATTGAGTACCCGATTGATTCATTATAAATTATTTGGCACAACATATACAACATAATAAAGTATATATTTATTTGTAACCAAATTTTTTTAGAACTAATATAGAGAACTTAAATACTGGGGCCCTGGCTTAAGCCCATTCAGTCTGATTAAAAGACAGATCTGTATTTCGCTTCGTTTTTTTATACTTTCCATGGCCTGCACCACATGAAGATCTAACCTGTTGTAGTGATCGGTCGCGACAGATGTCATATGAGCGGCTTTTGACCCCATGATATCAGACATTTGATTAATCAATCAGCATTGGTGTTTCGAGTGGTTTACCTACAGTTCTGTGCACCAAAAGCTTGCTGTCATAGACCGTTTCATTGGTTAATCCCTCACAGCATCAGAACACGTCAATGATGACAACCCTTCCACATTCAATTGTAAAGACGAGTGAAACGAAATTTTGAACTATTAAAAACGAAACAAGTCAAGAATCTTTGTTTTAATCTGGTCCTGCGTACCTGACTGATTAATTAGAAACTAATTTGCGATCCCCTTTAATATGGCCCCTAGCTGCAGCTCAGCCAGCCTCTCCATTAATCCAAGACTGATTGATTAATTATAAAGTATATGTACCGGTACTAATAAGTCTGTCAAGCACGAACTCAGATTTTGCCAGGAACAATTGTTCTGGCATTTGTCATTCTATCCACCAGAGACATGATTTTTTTTTGTCTTTTTATTGACATTTTTAATACATGTACCACACAAATGTTGGGTTTAAGTTCAATAGTGCCTGACATTTTGTCAGGTACATCTAAAATCATTATTTCCAGTTCAGTAAACATAACAAACCAACATGGAGCGTTAAAAATTCCTAAATGAATAATCAATAAGTATGACATTCATTAATGGGTATAAACGTGTTTAATAAGTGCACGTGAACTGCACCATATAGGAACAAACAAGACAAAACCAATCTGATTAAAATACAGATCTATATACTTCTGACTGATTGTAGTGGAAGCTAGCGTCAGGGGTCATACAAGCCATTTTGGCCCTATGACTAATTACATATATTCCTTTAAACCAGCTGGGGGTTGGGATGACCTAGTGGTCTAGAGTGCTGCTCTTCGACCTCTGGCTGGCTGGTCACCTCTGGCTTGCGGCTGTGGTTTCGATCCCTGGTGTGAGCGTATGTGGCATGGAGATAGGGGCGCCTTCTCAACCTCGTGGGTTTCCTCTGGGCACTCCAGTTTCCTTCCACTGCTAAAGACCCCTACGCGCATGCGAATTATTGAAATAAAATTGAAACCATATGTTAGTCCCAAAATGACCTAGTTTGTGTCGAGTGGACGTTAAATCCCATTTCTCTCTCTCTCTCTCTTTAAACCAGGCTTCCTTCATTGGTATTTTTTTCAAGCGCCACTCTCCGGGCAAAATATTCCTCAAAGCACACTACAATGTGCATGCCCGCCTTCATTAGCCCAGTCAATACAGAAAAGCCAGACGTTAAACCGATTTCATTCCATTTTTCAAGTTTTACAAGAAATCCAGGTAATTTCATATCATGTGTACGTGCCTAACGAGAAAGACAAAAGTCTGATAAAGTAATAAAGTTTCGAAGCTGTCAGGAGATACATTAAAATGTAGTATTTATACGTTTCTACGAGACTCATCATATGCTGCATTCATTGCCTTCCTAATTCTCTCTCGTTTCTTCAGCCACTAAAAACCTTGAGATGTCATAGATTTTTTGTTTGCTGACGAAAATATTGTACAACATAACATGTTCTTGATTTTACGAGAGCATCAAAACAGTTGTTTTGCAGTAATATTATTTCTGAAAGTTGCATCCAGGGAAAGATTCAGAAAGTAATGCCAAGTTACTGTGTTTTCAGTCAACCGGCTTTTTATCGCCAGTGCATGAAATATATAAGCGTGATACGAAATAGAAATGGATTTAACATCCACTCAACATAAAAACATGTGGTACATCTTATTTCAATATTTCAATGGCTGCACAGGGAATGATCTTTAGTACTGGGGAGGAAACTGGAAATCCTGAAGACCATCTTGAATGTTAGGCAAGTCATTGTGCTTGTTGTCACATGCAAATGTCATTTTGACCTCCTGCTATCTTAATTATCAGTAGTAATTATCAATCGGTCAGGGCACGTGGCTTGAGCAGCTAAAAGAGTGAGAACACAGGTTTTAACGTCCACTCGACACAAACTACATCATTTCGGGACCCACCTTTTTAAAACCCATTTTAATTGATAAATGCTTAAACGCTTTCAGAGGTTATTTTTTATTATTACATACCATATGTTATTCTACTTGTGCAATATAAATATGTGTTTCTTTTATTTCTTTTTAAACCTTATTCTTGAGATGTTTTATATTTTGTATCTTAACCATAATGTAATAGCGCCATAGAGCAATCAATATATTGGATTATAGGCGCTCTATAAATAAATTATTATTATTATTATATATGGTTCAATTTTATTTCATTAACTCACTTACACGTAGAGGTCTTTAGCAGTGGGAGGAAACTGGAAGACCAGGAGAAAATCAATAATTAGCATATGCTTGATTTAAAATGACCATAATCTAGGATATCAAAATTGCCATATCCTTGTATCAAAACTACCATATGCAGGTATCACAATTACCATAACCTGGTATCACAATTACCATATTCTAGTTACAAAACTACCATATGCCAGTATCACAATTACCATAACCTAGTATAACAATTAACATATGCTAGATTCAAAACTACAATATCCTAGTATCAAAACTATCATACTCTAGTATCAAAACTATCATATCCTAGTATCACAATTACCATATCCCAGTATCAAAATTAGCATATGCTAGGTTCAAAATTACCATATTCTAGTAACAAAACTACCATATGCCAGTATCAAAATTGCCATAATCTAGTATCACAAACTACCATATGTTAGTATCACAAACTATGCTAGTATCAAACTTACCACAGACTGGCATCAAAAATACCACTAACTAGCATTGAACTTATCATATGCTGGTATCAAAATTACCATATACCAGTATCAATTACTACATCCTAGTATCAAAACTATCATATGCTAGATCAAATTTACCACATGCTAGTATCAAATCTATCATATGAGCAAAATGTTGTGCTGACAAGATATTAAACCCACATACCAGTTCATTCCATTCCCTTCCACTAACTGGCTGTATTTATTACATATAGTCAAACTACATCGGAAATAAACTCACAAAAAAACCAAAAGGAACACAATAGAATAAGCTTACAACCTGATGGAAAGAATGGGGTTTAACATCCCCTCAACCCAAACTAGGCCATTTCGGGACTAACACGCTGTATCATAAGGTCTGTCATTGAGTCAACTGCTGTGGATTCGTTTCTTCTGTTGTATGTGGCAAGGAGTAGGGTCGTTTGTCTAACTTTGTGGGTTGCCTCCGAGTCCTCTGGTTTCCTCTCACTGCTAAACACCCCTACTCGCAAGCAAATTATTGAAATAAAATTAAGTATTATGTTAGACCCGAAATGACCCAGTGTGTGTCGAATGGACGTTAAACCCCATTTCTCTCTCTCTTGCGATTCAAGATCGGAATTCAATTTCTTAGTTAACTGTGTACATGTATTTAAGCTTTGCATCGATCTCATATAAATGTGAAAATCTTTACGGAATTAAAGTAAATCGTCACTAGGAAGATTTACACCACAGTTTGCGTTAATTGATATCGATAAACTCAGGAATAACAAATCAATGCCGAGACGGAAAAAGACTCTAATAAAATTTCGGTCAATACCACACGACATAATCCACGAAATACTGTCTCTAATAATGTACTTGTTGAATAGAATTGATTATTATACTCGCTAATTGTTCATCTTCCCCGGAGCCCTTCGGCACTTATAGCTCCATATTGATTTGTGGCCGTTTGTTAGACGGCGCCAAACATTGTCTGGCTATGTTTCGCAATATTTTGACAAAGTTATGAAGAATAATAGAATAATAGCCTATGGAACTGTCGCTCCTACAAAAAATAAACTTTTGAGATAAATGTCACTCCCTTGAACTCTTTGTAATAAAAATCATGTTAACGACATTAAAGGAATCTCTATTTTTGAAAAAAAAAACCAACAAACATTAATATGCAGGAGATAAAAATTATTTGAATCATGAAAGAAATTTAACACCTCAACACAATACTGAGACTAACATGTGGTTATTTTTGATTATATGGTCACATGTGAAATGCCAGGGAAGAGAATTTTGCCTGGGCAGTGGTGTTTTCACCTACTCTACATCAAATTCCCACCATCAAGGGCTCTTGGAGAGGCAGAGAGAGAGAGAGAGAAATGGGGTTTAACGTCCACGCGACACAAACTAGGTCATTTTGGGACTAACATATGGTTTCAATTCTATTTCAATAATTCACTTGCGTGTAGGGGTCTTTAGCAGTGGGAGGAAACCGGAGTGCCCGGAGGAAACCCACAAGGTTGAGAAGGCGCCCCTATCTCCATGCCACATACGCTCACACCAGGGATCGAAACCACAGCCGCAAGCCAGAGGTGACCGACCAGCTAGAGGTTGAAGCGCGGCACTCTAGACCACTAGGCCATCCCAACCCCCTCTTGGAGAGGCAACCCTACTCCTTAACACATACAAGCAGAAAACCAAACCCCTTATACGAGTGGGGAATCTAAACCACTCCACTTGACTCAATGACAGACCTTTTGATTTTGGGCCCCTAGACGTCAGTTCAGGGATTATTCAGGGATTATTTGCCAGAATGTCAACTAAACAGGAAATATGAGAAAAAAACAAACCCCATTGACAATGGAGTCTATTTTCTTCATGGGACCCAGATCGCTGTCCAGGCAAAATTTTTTCCTCATTGCACACTGCATGGTGTATGCCCAGCTTCACTAGCCCAGTTGGTGTAGAAAAGTAGAAGGTTAATCTCCATTACATTTCAAACATTTTCTTCATATAATATAACGCATGATGTGGGATTTTCTTCAGATAAAAAAACGCATGGTTTCTTCAGAAAAAATCATGCATGGTGTTGGATTTTCTTCAGATAAAATAATGGATAGTTTCTTAAGATAAAAAAACGCATGGTTTCTTCAGATGAAATCACGCATGGTGTTGGATTTAACTTGTTATATATATATATATACAATACAACAGTAATTAAGTCTCAATTCTCAATGGTATATCTTAAAAAACTGAAATAAAATATACAGCCTGGGGATTTCTGGTTACCAAATATATTCAATTAACCCCGTTGAGAGGTCATTATCTACTATAATAAGTGTAAGGTATTATATGTAGAGTTTAATTGATATGCTGATATGATTAATATTGTATTAATAACGAGGGCTCATTTCTTTAACACATAGAAATCAAATGAAATGGGGTTTAACGCCCTACTATTCTACTCCGACTGGGATATTGAAGATGGGCACACTTATATTAATGCCTTGACAGTGGCGCTAAAATAAAAATGTCATTGATAAATGCCTGGTTTAAAAGAATATATGTATTCAGTGTGCTACGAGGGAAATTTTTCCAGGACAGCGGTGTATCAGCCTACCCTTATATTGAATTCCAACAACCAAAGCTTCTTTTGCACACAATTGGGTAAACAGGACCTTAGTTTTTTCTACCAACCAAACAATTGTACATTGTCTGTTACATGGCCCTCTGTCCTGCACTACTGACAAATGGGAACCACCCTGGAGAATCCTGATGAACTTTCTCGGACCAACACAGATATCGAACACGGGACCTCCAGGTTAACAAGCCAACGTCTTACTCACTCAGCCACTTCGGTTCTCACACAGCAATAAAGACAAGTATGTGGCATGGAATAACGCAATATTAAATGAGAGAAAAATTTACTCTTATAGGGCCATTGACTCCAACTCTACGTTTAAGCACACACCAAAAATCCACAGGGTTGACCTTTGTTTATCGTATCATCCAAACAACTAGACACCATCTCTTGTCAGACCCTTTGTTTCTTTAATGGAAAAGCTGCACACATAAAATCCCTTGGACACCTAAAAACATCTTTAAAGATATTTTTTTTTCTTAACTTCTTTAATGGGAAAGCTGGTTCTAAAGATAATATAGGACATCTATTTAAATATGGTTTTAACTAATAATAAAGATGTGTTACGTAAGAATAAATCTCATCATGACGTCTTATGTACAGATTTCAGATTTTTTTTTTAACTTTTTCAAATGCTAGGATTAAAAGGAAGTCTGGTGTATATTTTAGTCCTATAGAATTCTTTGATATAAAAAAAAGTCTACATTTTATATATAATTAAATTATCATTTTTTGTACAATATTCTTCTCTGCAATATCCCATTATAGCTTTAATATATAAAGCTAGTCTTAGTGCCAGAGCAGGATTAAGCTTGCATGGGGCCCGTACTCAAAAGTGACACTGGGGCCTTTGTATCAACAGTGATTAGAGGACATACTTTGCTCATTGTCAGTCACATGGTAGATTGACAGATTTATTTGGCACAAATATTTACAACAAAATAAATGACATATTTATTTATGACACAAATTCTTTTGTTTAGGTCCAGTCAGCAATTAAAAATTCTCAGAAAGTTTCCACCTTCCACCTCTGATCTTATGCAGAACTATCATTCTGTTTGTTTCGTCTTATTGTCATTTCACGGGAGCCACGGTGGGTAAGTGAGTAAGACGTTGATTCGCTAGTCTGGAGTTCCCATGTTCCATCCCTGCATTGGCCAAGAAAGTTCAACAGGGTTTTCCATCATGGTTCTCCCTCGTCAGTAGTGCAGGACAGAGGGACTGGCAAAGGAGAACATATTGTTTCGATGGGGAAGAAAAACTATGGTACTGTGTACAAATTGGGATCGACATAAAACATCCCTTTAGCAGTTGGAATTTGATATAAAAGTAGGCTGTTGCACCACTGCCCGGACAAAATTTCGCTCATAGCACACTGCATGGCATAGCCCAGTCAATTAAAGCAGAACAGTAGGACTTTACACCACACTTCACTTCATTTCATTTCATTTCTTCCCATTTGTAAGTCAGGTCTCCAACCCTTTTTGCCCCCTCCCCCCACCCCCCAAAATGCCAATGTGTGGGTGTTCAATCTTCTCCTTTTATCAACTGAGGGGTTGGATGGCGAATCATACGGTCTGTCATTGAGTCAACTGGCAGGGTTTCGATTCCCAGATATACTTGACAAGGCGCGTCTGTCCAACCTTGTGGATTTTCTCCGCGTCCCTCTGTTTCCTCTCACTGCGAAAGACCCCGTATGTGTAGAGTTGATGTTAAACCCCATTTCTCTCTCTCTCTCTCTTTTATCAACTTTATCATGGCCTTACTAATCTTTATTAGCATGATACAGAGAATAGCTCCTGTAATGTAGTGTAAGTTTTATCTAGACCTTGCCAGATGTATATACCCTGTGCCTTCAGGTATAATGAGATTTACTGGGTTGATAAGGGGAATCTGCAGATGGTCTATAGACCATTAACTTCAACATAACCTGCTCTATAATACAAACATTACATTTTATAATCTAAATATACAAATCCTAAAACATCTTCCTTCGACCGTCCTCTCATAACTTCATTTTATATGAACTAATGAAAATGTTGTGCTCAAAATGGATTAGGTGTTCCGGAAAGGGTGTGGAAGGACTGGATGAAATGGGGTATAATGTTCTGTATATCTTTGCTTAAATCAGTCTAGTGCAGACGGGCATTTGCTATGAAGGAAGTGTCAAGGGTTCTTTTACGTACAGGCCAATGTATATACGGGACCATGGTTTTTCATCCCATCCTAATGACTAGATAGTCTTCCTTGACCGTCCCTCCGTCTTGCACCATTGACAAGGAATATCCTGGAAGCGTTACTCTGTCAACAGCGGGATCAAATCCCAGATCTCCAGGCATATTAGCCTGGTTGGTGCCGAAAAAAACTTTAAAATATACCATTTCGTCATATTTCTGGGACCAATGGTCTTTCTGGAACCAGAAGAAATTCATGTTACTATTTGAAATTTCGTAAATTATTTTCTAATTTTCCTACGCCACATTAAAAATAAGACAGCTCATTAGGGAAAATACAATTACACAACATGTCTGAAGATTATCTATTTTAGACATCGTCTCTAGACGGCCATCAGTACCATAAACTAATCATTATAAAAGTCACAACTTGCCAGAATAAAGCACAGAGAGAGAGACAGAGAGAGTGAGAGAAAGGGAGAGAGAGAGAGAGAGAGAGAGAGAGAGAGAGAGAGAGATCACATCAAATCAAATAAAAATGTTTTTACTACCAGAGAAAACCATTAAAGCACTATAATGCATAATTAAATGTCATTTTAATGATTTACGATGCATATATAATGACTAATAACTTTAAAGAGCCGACGATTCACCATTAGTAGGGAAAGCAAGACCTTATCTCTCAGTGACTTATTAAAAATTTAAAATATTCTCATCACAAATCTATTAATCAACCGTTTTGCTGATATGAATCTGGTCCTCCGGTTTCCTCCCACTGCTATCGAGCTCTACATGCAAGCGAATTATTGAAATAAAATTAAACTATTATGTGGATTTTAAACCCTCTCTCTCTCTCTCTCTCTCTCTCTCTCTCTCTCTCTCTCTCTCATATGAAATATGAAATGTGGTTATCTGTATAACAATATATGATATTTTATATGGATTAAATCATGTTATCATTGAATGACACATCAATGAATAGAATTTTAATAAAGCATTTTATATTCATTAGGATATATGTTATAAATATATGTGTTAAATACAATAGAGTTTTAATGGACTCAACTTTTAACAGATCGGCATTTTATTTATTAAGTTTTTAATGTAATAGGGTTTTAATATATGGCTTAAATATAATAGGGTTTTAATATATGGCTTAAATATAATAGATTTTTAATGAACCTAATTTTAATGAAGTTTTTAATGAAATGGGGTTTTACTGATATAGGGTTTAAATGTAATAGGGTTTTAATACGATAGGGTTTTAATGTAATAACTTTTTACTGTTATAGAGTTTTAATGGACTATTAAACATGCATTATGCAAGAGCTAAATCTGCCTATTGCAGGTCTTTCTTTAGGCCTGAAATGTTTTCTAAAGTATCATTAATTAACTGATCCAGGCCTTAATCAACTCTTGATGGCATCAGATTTCTCTGATATTAAACAGATTAGGATGGTTCAGCGATACTTTGATTTAATCAAATATGGAGGCCCGAGACCTAGCTTTGATCATCCAGTACGGTGGTTGAAATTATTGCACATGTCTGTCAAAAATTCAAAGGCTAATATCTTCGCTTGCAATAGAGTAATTTGAATGAAATTTTCAAATTATTCAATTTACATTATCTTCTTTCGAACTATTATAGAACGAATGGCTAGTTCTTTATCTAAATCTTACATAAATTCAATGTATCTTTATGTACTCAAATTGACTGTTCATAATTTCATTAAGAACATAAAACCAATGAAATCAATTGGATTAAAAAGAGGCCCATCAAAATATTTCAGTAACAATTATTAGCAGCATTAGATGGTTTTGAGCAAGGGGTGTTGGGTGGCAGAATGGTCACAGGGTTTGTCATTGAGTCAAGTGGTATGGTTTTAATTACCTGCTTGCACATGACAAGGAGTAATGTCGCCTGTCCCACCTCGTGAGATTTCTTCAGGTCCTCTGGTTTCTTCCCACTGCCAAAGACCCCTATGTAGTCCTGAAATGACCTAGTTTGCATGGAGTGGATGTTAAACCCCATTACTCTTTCTCTCTCCATCTTCCTTGTCATTTATCAATGACATTGTACACCATATGCTCTTTTGTTTTTTGGAGCTGTACACCAGATGTTACATTTCCCTCTTTACAAATATAAGGAATAAATATCTGAAACATGTCAGCAAGCTTATTATCCTTAAAAAAATAATAGCAATGGAATCCTTTTTTTATTTCTTATCTAACTTATTTCATTGGGGTTTTTTTATAATGCTTTATTTTATCTTTTTTTTTATCCTGTCAAATCCACATTTCTACTGTTTACAGCCAAACTGATGATACTCGACATCTTAAAATTAGTTTTGGCCCTTCAGAGGTGACTCAAGCCATCTAAGATGCCATTAAAACCACTTTCGGGTAATTCCTTCTTCTCCTGATTAAATCAATGGGGACGTATTGCTACTGGTTGTTATGACCTACTGAGATCAATGGGAATATTTGTTACTGGTTGTTAAGACCTACTGAGACAAATAGATGACCTAGCAATGGCCAGATCGGTTTGTTGCAGATCGAAAATGACACAATGCTGAGCTCCTGGACTCAAACGTACAAAAACTAGGTTAATGGATTGAAATGGTATTCAGAAAAAATGTCTGCCATATTTTAATGGCTGTTCTGAGACACCTTAGCTGGTCATTAGCATAATATGAAGAGTTTAATATTACACAACTTCTCATATGTATGTCATTTTCACATAGAGCGAGAGAAATGGGGTTTAACATCCACTAGACACAAACTAAGTCATTTCGGAACTAAAATATGGTTCAATTTTTTTCAATAAATCCTTTGCTTGAAGGGGTCTTTAGCAGTGACAGGAAACTGATGGACCCAGAGAAAACCCAAGAGGTTGGACAGGGAATCAACACCATGCCAGTTGACTCAATGACAGACTGCTTACCATTCGGCCATCCACCCCCCCCCCTCCCAGGACATATCCAAGGCTCCTGACCAGTAGACCACCCACCAGCCAAAAAGGAGGGTTGGGGGTGCAGAGATGGAGAGGTCCAAGACTTCGCAGAAAAGAGGGCATGAAATAATTTTGTACAATTGCTTTGTTTTAACATTTCACTCAAAATCTAATCTATTAAATATGGATATAGTGTTTTAATATCAACACCATATCAAAGCAAATGGTGGCTGTGGAGTCAAAAGGTTATTTTGCCACATTTCTTCTAGAAAAATAATCATGGTAATATATTAAAAAAAAGGCACTTAGTAACCCTTCTCAAAATCTTTTAGTTTAACTTTTTTTTAGTTTTGAAATATTAACCAAAATATGGTTCACAAGACTTGAATAAACTTAAATTTACAAAAGTCCTGAAGAACTAGACATTAGAATGGTTTAGTCTTACTTATTACTTTACCATTTCCCAGGTTTTCGCTTGTTAGTGGTGCTGGACGGACGGTCTGTAAAAGGAAAGTGTCTAGTCGCTCGGATGGGATAAAAAATATGGTCCAGTGTACTTATCGAAGTGCACATAATAAAGCTCTTTGCATTTCTAATTCAATATAAGAGCTGTAGCACCGCTGTCCGGGCAAGTTTTCCCTCATCGCACACTGTGTGGCATATGCAAGTCTTCCTTAGCCCAGTTGGAGCAGAACAGTAGGAAGTTAAACTCCATTTCTTTTCATTACTACTTTACGAAACATCTGGAGAGTTTTCAGTTTTTTGAACCTACAATTTTGCTTATACATCTAAATCCCAAGATAATGTATTTTTGACGGACTTGCCCTCATACTACATATTGACAAGCTTCATAAGATAAATTTTTGCCAGTCACAAACTCCTCCTTCTACAATTGAGACAAATTACAGAATCCAATTCATGACCTTTCTAGCACACCAGGAATATATATTTATGTAATTGAGACAGTGTTGAATAATTGACATGTTGACATTGACCAGATTAACTGGACTAGTCTAACCTAATGTTACAGTAATACCCAGTCAGAAATCATATAGTCATATATTCATATAATAATATCTAATCATCCCCCCACCAGGGTAATCTGACTAACCTCAAAGGTTTTCCCTGGATTCCCTACCTTTTTTGATGACCCTGCTTGTAAGTCAATAAAGAGAGGGGGAAATTGGGTTTAACAGGTGACCTTACCACTTGACGCAATGACAGACCTTGTGATACAACATGCACATGTTAACCATTCGACCAGACGACCACCCAACACCCCTGTAAATAAATAACATAGACTTGGGCTTTTCAGGTCCATCTTATGTCTCATTGAGCAATCCCACGTATTTTTAAACAATTTCTAAACTTTCCCGGCACAATCACAGTATTCACAGGTATAAAATTCCTGAACAGAACAGGTCTCTCTCTCTCCCTACAGATGGCTCTCTCTACAACCCAATTTACCAATTCTAAGCCTGCCAGACACAGCATGGTAAATTTTCAAAGTGCCAAAATGTATGCCAAAATGCCCAATAAAACCACCGCCATAATTGTTTTCATTTGGTTAATTTGCATAAGGACAGATCTTAACTTTTCGGTGAACAATTCCATATTTGCATTCTTGACACGGTTCCGAGAACGGTTATTGCAGACTAATGTAAACGGGACAATTTTTAAAAATTTCTAACAGCCTCGTACGGTGCAGACAACGGCACGATTATCCTGGCAAGTGTAAACAGGGCTTATTCTCTTGATCTTCCCGTCTCTCTCGCACTCTCCCTCCCGATTGATCTCTCCAGTGACCAATCAATTAGAATCCAATACAATAAACAATAATCAAATACGACTTCCTACTTTCGTCAGTTGATACGCACATAAGAGCAATAAAAACTCTCACATAAACTACTTTTAAGAGTTCTGCCAATCAAATTTGACCTCCCATCGGTCCCAAGAAATAATATCCATGAATTCAATTTGAAAACTATTAGTTTAGAGAGTTGAGGCTAACTAAATGGTTGAGCTAGAAACAAAATTGACAATAATTGCAAATGGCACCCTGAAGGCTTATAATACTATCAAATTTCCTAATGAGCACTCTGACATTAATATAGCGGTGATAAAACTAAGCCATTGATGTGTTACTGGGTGGTCAAATATTTATTCATAATAAGGCGAATGGACAAAATGAGTTTGAAGTTTGCTCCAATTTTGTTTGACCGTCCTGCAAACAGAAGTAAATGGATAGAGGTGAATGTCTCCTCAACACAATGTTTGTCTGCTGGCTTACAATATGTTTAGTTGATGCCTTGTGTGACTCATTCATATATTTCTAATAAGTCCCTGACTGAAGAAGGTCTTGAGTTCCCACCTCTGACAATTCGTTATATTTTGTATCCTATCCAGCGAGAACATATCTTTAACAGAGGTCAATATCCAGTCTGTTTTTGAAAACAGATGCATCTTTAGAATCGTTCCATTTATAAATACATAAAAATTTTCAAGAAGAATTGAGGCATACTGGTATGTAAACCAGGTGAGATACTATAATACATCATCAAAGATGAAAGGTAAATGCAATAATAATAATAATATCTGAATTTAAAGGACTTAAACCTCAAACCCAATACATGTATTATCCATAATCTTCAAAAACAATGATGCATCCTTAAACAGTTTTAGTTGAAGTTTTCATGGATAAGGCCACTGGCCATTTGTCTGTGATATCACTCAAGAGTTTAAAATCCACTTAAGACAGAATATATCATTTTTTGACGAACTTGGTAAATCTCTGATTCAGTCATTTTAGAAGTGGGAGTATTTAACCCTGAGAACCTGGAAAACACCCCCACAACATTAGACAGACAAACCCTTGTCACATACGAGCTGGAAATCCAAACCACACCTCAAATGACAGATCTTATTATCTGAAGGGGTTCAGCAACTTACTTCCCCTTGTTCTCCATTCAAGTGGATTTCTGGCCTTGTTCTTGATTTCGTTCCAGATACATGAACTGTATCATTTGATGTGAGTACAGATATACAAGAAGTGTCAACAGTTAACATGTTTTTATCTATTTATGAGATGTTGTTGATGAAAATAATAAATATATTTATAGAAATTATGATACCAATATGATTTATACACGTATAATAAACACACTAATCAGTTGATATATAGATATTTAAAGCAGCACTAGGTGGTATATCTTAAGCAAAGAAATCAGGGAAGCACAAGGGCTGGGAGAATATATATGGTGCTGGCTTATACTAACTAGGAGATCCTGGGTTTGCTCCGAGTGTTGGCCAAAAAAGTCCTTTGTTTTTTTCTGAGATAAAGAGAAATGGGGTTTAATGTCCACTCAACACAAATTAGGGCATTTCGGGACTAATATATGATTCAATTCTGTTTCAATAATTTGCTAGTACATAGGGGTCTTTAACAGTGGGAGGAAACTGGAGGACCCAGAGAAAACCCACGTGGTAGAAAGGCAACCCTACTCCTTGTTATGTACAAGCGGAGAATTGAAACTCGCTACTTGACTCAGTGACAGACCTTGAGATTTCACCTGCATGTATTAAACTACGAGATTAACATATACTGCGTATAGTTTATCTTAATAATTTGCATTCTCATTGACTTTCTGCATACCAATTATCATAAGCTCCTGGATTACCATTTGGAGAATATGAAATTTAAATGAAAAAAAAATGAAAGAAGGTTTAACATAAAACATGTCTCCAATAATCAAGCCAATGAAGCTAGGCATACAGCATGCAGCGTGAAGGGGAACTTTTGGCATATTGCCATACCAGAAACTCAGTGCTTTTTTCTTGCCAGCCCCGAAACAAGGTTTAACATAAAAGATGTCTCCAATACTCAGGCCAATGAAGCTAGGCATACAGCATGCAGCGTGAAGGGGAACTTTTGGCATATTGTCATACCAGAAACTCAGTGCTTTTTTCTTGCCAGCCCCTCGGTCAAGCACCAGTGACAGAGGAGAAATCAAGCTGGAGAATCTCAACTTTCTCAGCCGACACAAAGATCAATCAAACACTATAAGCAAAATAATTTGTTGGTCTGGCCTTAGCGTTATATATAATATTGCTGGTAATTTTGTATGATCCTAACAAACAATAATATGTAGGGTGAAAAGTGAAGTGTACGAATAACAAAGTAGAGAATAATAGACAAAATGTCGATAATATTCTTATTGATGTTCTATCTTTTGTTATATTTAGATATTAACATATACCGGGCTACAATCAAAATTATATTATCGTATCAATATAATCGTTAATTCTTTATCATTCTACCAATATTGGCTGCCATTGTTATCCTCTGAGCTTTCCTTATATATCCATGCAGTATTATATTGAATACCTGGTCGACAATTATTAATAGATCATGCAGGGTACTATACCTGGTATAAACATTTATTAATCAAATCTTTTAATTCCTTACAATAAAATATAATAGGTTAATTTTTGCACTCATAATAAATATCATGAATTCTTAATACACTTTCTTAAAGTCAGTTGTGTCATTTGTATTTCTTTTTAAATTATTAAAGCTATAATGTACTAAATTTACCGGGTAATTACGAAATCCAAATTGAAATATGAATAGTAGATAATCTCTCAGGTTGGATTACATCAGATTAAACTGAGGTTCGTCAAAGGTTCAGAGACAAAAGAGAGAGAGAGAGAAATGGGGTTTAACCTCCACTCGACACAAACTAGGTCATTTTGGGACTAACATATGGTTTCAATTTTATTTCAATAATTCGCTTGCGCGTAGGGGTCTTTAGCAGTGGGAGGAAACCGGAGTGCCCGGAGGAAACCCAAGAGGTTGAGAAGGCGCCCCTATCTCCATGCCACATACGCTCACACCAGGGCTCGAAACCACAGCCGCAAGCCAGAGGTGACCGGCCAGCTAGAGGTCGAAGCGCGGCACTCTAGACCACTAGGCCATCCCAACTCCCCCGTTCAGAGACAAGGTTGTCGGCTTGTCTTAACTACATTCAATATATTGTCTGCAGAGGATACTGAATGAAACAGGGTTTAACGTCCTACTTTTCGGCATCAACTGGGATAATGAAGACAAGCTTATAAGGGACATCTCCTTTGGAGCTCGCTCATTTAGTGTTGTTGCTTCCAATTTGTGGAACTCGCTACCCGAAAATCCTCGATCCAGTCCATCATTAGACTCCTTTAAATCCAGATTGAAAACATACTTATTTGAGAAACATCTGCAAGAGTGATTGTGTGTTTTGTAGCGCTATGAGCACGACTATATGTGGAATTAGCGCGATACAAATGGACTTGTTATTATTATTATTAAACAGCAAGCACTATTTCAAATTCCAACTGTCAAGGGTTCTTTTATGTGCTTGCAATGTGTATACGGGACCTCGGTTTTCCATCCCATCCGAATTGACTGGAAAATTGTTCATTGTCAGGTTCTCCATTTTACACCACTGACAAGTGAAAACTACTGCGAAAAATCCAAAGAAACTTTGGCCAACATCATGATGGAAATAGACACATTGTGGTTAAAGATCCACTGAGCTACCATGGAGATACAGCCTACTTTTATTTTGAATTCCAACTGGAGACATCATGGCATACCAATGCATACGTATGTGATCTCAGTCTTTCATACTTTTCCTTGCTAGGCTGGTTACGTCTAAATATTAAGGCCAATTGCAGATTTGGTCAAAGGTCACTAGATGTCATGCAACACTGACAATAGGAAACCGCCCTAGAAAATCTCTGGAGATCTCCTTGTTAGTGAAGCAGTGCATTACTGAACGACTGAGCCTTTGGAAACAAAACAAAAGACAAGTCAGGAAATTTTATAGATCACTGCCATCATCTTTCAATAAATAATTAAACCAAATTGATATATAAACTATACATTTCACGCTACGTCCGTCATTCTTCAGTATGTAATCTAACACCACATCTATAATAGATATCTAAAAAGATATATATATTGATCTGTTTCGGATCTAAAGTAGATATCGAATAGTTAGAAATAGATAGAAGTTGTAATTGTACACTTATAAGTTTATTTTAAAATCAATAACAATCTCTATATAGCCATACAATAGTACAACTATATTATTATCCACAAATAACATGGGTTTAAAATTGAACAAAAAAAACTTTAAAAAACAGAATGACATCAGAACAAATTCAGTTGCTAAGTAACCTACACTAGGAGTCTGATCTGGTTTATTATGGAATCTTATTTCTACTTCCGCATTCATTTGAGAAGGAAAAACATGTATCATGCAGGTTTTACATTGTATTAATTTAGGGAGATGGGTTTTAACGTTAATTTAACACGAATTAGGTCAATTCGGGACTAAAATGTAGTATATCTTTATTTCAATGATTCACTTATACCATACTTCTTGTTGTCACATACAACTATTTAAACCACGACACTTGACTCAATGACAGATCTTAAAGCAAATTGGGAGCAGAAAAATATGGAAAAACTGATGAAGAGATGCAATCTATTAATTAAGTAATTGGCCTCCACAAGATTTTCCAAAGTTATCAAGTGTCATAATGCCGGAAAAATAATTATCGGAAATTGCTGAGAATCAATAGATTTCCTCGCCTCATATAGCCATAAAAACTGTATAAATCTAAAGTCAAATTTAAAGATAACTTTTTTTCTAGGGTGTCCACAAAATTTTTGAAACTGGTCAAAGGCAATAACTCTAGCAGTAATTATCAGAAATCTCTAGAAAACAATAAACTTTTTCATTTATGTGTGTAAATTTTAAGTCAATTGGATTATCACTTCAGTCGCCAGAGCTACTAAATTTCAGTCTGTCGACAATATACAACTGAATTTCAATATGGGTGTGTAAAAATTAACGTAATTGTCAAGGTGCTGGTTTATAATAATAATAATAATAATAATAATCGTTTTCTATAGCGTTTATGATACACAAAATGATAAAATTATTGTAGTAGTCAAGGTGGTGTTTATGATCAAAGATATAATCAGATCATCAATATACCATGATGTTTTTATTATTAAGAGTCTAGACAACGCTAATATCCACATTGTCTTATTCTAAATCTAACTCAATTTATCCAATTCCCTTCAATAACGATCAGAAGAGAGTTAAAGGTGACATTTATTCTATGCAATGTTTATAGATATTTATTCAATTTACATTGACAAAACAAAGCAAATGTTCATGGATCAAACAATCAAGATGGTAGACCTCACCTCCAGGTGACCTCCTACGTCAAGGCTTACCAAAAACTTCCAATCAAGGGAAGTAACCTACATATGACCAGGGGTTCAGACCACAAATATCATTCTCTAGTGATCCCAACCTATCTTCTACCAAGTCCTCATCCAAGAACCACATCCTATCCTCTTTAGCAAGTCTTCGTCCTGTCCTCTCTAGCTCTAGCAAGACTGCATCCAATCTCCTAGCAAATCTTATCCCATCATCACATCCTATGTATGTCCAAGCAAGTCTTTATCCCATCCCCAAATCCTATCCCCAAGCAAGTCTTTATCACCATTCTTTCCAAACAGAGCCTACACTCTCTATACATGAAACTGTGTCAAGGTTATTGGAGAATTACCAGAGTCTGTTATTCACATTATTCAAGTTTTTTCACACATTTGGTTAGTTTTCACTAATTGCATATTTCCCCAGACACTTCACTTCGCTTCAATATTTCACGTCTTGAGTTGTGTCATCAAACCACCCTGAACACAACCAGCAATCTGATCGTAAATTATCCTAATCATTGCGATTGATCTCAGGATTTAACATTTTTTTTTTGTCAATGTCAATCAGAAGATGGGAATTTTCTTAGAAGAGTTTTTAAAATTATTCTTATGAAAGCATGGACCTTGCAGTGTGTTTGAGATTAATCTTTTTCTATTATAAAGAGCAGGATAACTGCAAAAAATAACACAGACAGGAGAACAATACAAGAACATAGCTGGGGTCAAACTTTGACATACAATTTTTTGCATTTTTAGATTTAACATAAACATACATTATGCAAGAGCTAAATCTGCCTATTGTCGGTCTTTCTTTAGGCCTTATACTATTAATTAGACATTTATAAACATGACAAGACCATAATCAACTCTCCATGATTTGGAATGACTTGCCACCTAATATTCGCACGATAGACACTTTAACTTCTTTTAAAAGCGCCCTAAAGACCTTACTTTTTAAAGAATATTACTCAGTAAATTTTTAACTTTTAAGTATTTAATTCAATGTTGTAAATCATTTTCTTAACTTTTATTATGTTATTTATATGTCTTATCTTGTATATTTCTGCATTTTATTTGTATTTTACTCTGTAAAGTCCATTGAGATGTATATGTGATTGACTATAATCAATAAATTATTATTATATTATTATTATGATTTTCATTAGATTTGAATTCGATCCACTGATCAACAGCCATTGATGATAATTACACAATTCGCAAAAATGGATAATCAAGACTTTTTTTTAGTTTTGTCAAAACGGCAACACTGACAATCCAGGCTACAAGGTGTTTAACCCTTTGAACACTGACTATACATGGGGTGTTGCACGCCCCTCCCTGGATTTACAGGACGTCATATTAATTATGACGTCAACGTAAATGGAACTTGACACGCCCCAAGCCGCAAAACCGACATTTCGGGTATATGCGATACAACGTCAAGCCGGTTTTGCAGCATTTCGGGTTCTAAGGGTTAAAAGTAAGCTGACTGATTCTCCACTGTATTGTTTGTTCTGTCCCTGTTTTGTTGCACAATTATCCTTTACAATTTGGTAGTTATCAGTCATTTCTGTCTTAGAACTACATGTCCAACAGGAGAATTTTACGTTTTATTTTCTGGGGAAACTGATAAAACCTCAAACTTTACGGCATCTAATGCACTCTTTTCTTTTGTTACGCGTTAATTCAAGGACTGATGGAATTGTCAGACATTGGTGCCATATCTCTTTGCAAGGAAACCTGTATAATAACCTCAGGGAGTGTGATCTATTTCAGGATATCTTAGTCGTTTCTGGTTTCTGAAGAGAAAATCCACCATGTAATCTGTATCAATAACAGCCTAGAGGCTTGAGGTTATTTCAGATACGAACCAAGTCCAAGATTAATATAACTATATTACAATGCTTTCCCAGATCTTATCGTTCGTCTCAAATAAAGCAAGTGGAATAATCAGATATAACTAGATCGAAGTCATGTTAAAAAGAAAAAATCCCCCACTAACAATTGGTATCTTCAACCACCTTCTGACTCTATTCTATTAAAAGCATGGCCGTCTACAAAATCAAATCTGGGGAAGACTATTCCCGAAGAAAGAAAGCGAGAGAAATGGGGTTTAAGGTCATTTTGTGACTAATATATGGCTCAATTTTATTTCAATATGTAATTTGCTTATGCGTAGGGATCTTTAGCTGTGTGAGGAAACTGGAGGGTCTGGAAAAAACCCCTGAGGTTTGACAGGCGACACTACTCTTTGAACTCCTAGTCATGTTCAAGCTGAGCTGGGAATGACAGACCTTATGATCTAGTGTGCAGCCTATGCATTAAACCATTTGCCCCCCTCCCCATTGCTGAAGCATCAGTTACAATGAATAGGAGAGCATTATAACCATTGCTGTACTTTACACACCATGGTAAAGTGGTCATTCTGATCAACTCTCTTTTCCAGGCAAATTTTCTTGACTGAAACCACAATTAGTGAGTCAGCATCTAATTCGCTGAGTCATCATGTAGAAGGGAATTACGTCTTTTTTCAAATCCACTGGCCTGGAGCTTCTGGGACATTAAAACTAAAGGGGGGTCAAGGTAGTCCAATGTTTAACACGTGCACGTTGGAGGTCTGTCCTTGAGTCAAGTGGCGTGATTTCGATACCCCGCTTCTACGTGACAAGAGTAGGGGCGGCTATCCAGCCTTGTGAGTTTTCTCTGAGTCTCCCCGGTTTCCTCCCACTGCTAAATATATAAAGACCCCTTATGCGCAAGCAAATCATTGAAATAATATTGAATCATGTCTTAATCCCAAAAAGACCGTATTTGTGTCGAGTGGATGTTAAACCCCATTTCTCTCTTTAAAGTTGAAAAGTTAAAAATAGCACACTCGCTCTTATAGTCGCATTTGTGACTTACCCAGAAAAATCAATTTACATTGGAATGGGTGTAAATTGAAATATTGACGTTGATCACAACTAAATCAATTATTCTCCAGGGAAGAATGTGAGGGACAACGAAGCAAACGAATATTCCTCAATGTCACATAATGTATTTTTTCTTGCGACTAGTTTAGTGTCAAGTTGTCCGTCTTTTGTTATTTTAACCACTGCTATCTCCGGTTATTTTTGACATTAATTTGACATGATTTAATCTTTTCCTGAATATACGATCTTCCTGTACGATCATAGCAGACATTAAGGAAATGGCTACGTAATATTGTCGTAGAGTAGAATACTTTCCAAACCACGAACTTAAAATAATCTCATAATCTCTTTCTGTGTCCATAATTGTCTGGCTTCCAATCCTTTGAAACAATGCTTTTCTGATTAAATGTATATAATATAATGCTTTCCATTGTTTAATACATTGCTTTTCTAATTAAACGTGATTTGTGGGTTGGTTGGTATTCTACTCTACTACAATAAAATATCCTTGAATCTATAGCTATCTTAAAGTGCAGCATATTATTCTCAAAAGGTTATCAAGTTCTTCTAGATAATGTGACATAATTCACTTCCAGTTTATTACTGTTTCAATTTAGACCAGGTACAGGTAAAGGTAAATCAATTCAGGTTTAAAATGATGTAGTGTGCTATGATACCTGATTGGTGCAGAAGAGTAAGATATTAAACAACATTTCATTCTAAATTAATCGTTAAAATAATATTTTGATTATTCTGAGAATAATGAAATCACTAATCAATAATGAAATCACTAATCAATAATGAAATCACTAATCAATAATGAAATCACTGATTAATAATAAACAATGAAATCACGAATCAATAATTACTATTCAATAACAGAATCACTAATCTATAAGGAAATCACTAACCAATAATCAATAGTGAAATCACTAATTAATAATGAAATCACTAATTAATAATGAAATCACTAATTAATAATGAAATCAATAATGAAATCAATAATGAAATCAATAATGAAATCTATAATCAATAATGAAATCACTAATCAATAATTACGATTCAATAACAAAATCAATAATATATAATGAAATCACTAACCAATAATCAAAAATTAAAACACTAATTCTTAAATCTGACGAAGGGAAACCCCCTGTAAAATCCTGAGGCACTTTCTCTGTCAAAACGGGGATGGAACCAGAAATATATGTCAATGATCAGGCTCTTAGTATCTTTAAATGTGACTCAGCTGTTAACAGTTATAATCAAGTGGTAATAAATCTTTATTCAAAGCAATTAAATCTCTGTCTTCAATTGATAGAGGAAGGAGGAAAGTCTTTAGTAATTGGTAAGATAGGTTGCCAGGCAACGAAACATACGCCCACAACAGCTAAGTCGTCCGGGCAGTCAACAAGGATTGTTGCATATTGTTTCTTTTGTCAGTAAGGAGAACATTTACAACACATGATAATCTTATTATGAGTAATAACCCATTAAGTAATTATCAGAAATGATTAGAATAGTTTTGATGGTTTGTCTAAAGGCCTTCGTCCACAAGATATTTCAAAGTGATCAAGTGCCAGAAATTATCAGATATCACTGAAAATCAAATAGGATTCTTCGTCTCATGACCCTAAACACTGTGTACAAATTTAAAGTCAATCGGATATTAACTTTAACCTTTAGAGCATTCACAGGGTTTTTCAAAGTGATCAAGGGTCATAACTCTGGCAGTAATTATCGGATATTGCTGAAAATAAATAGGCTATTTTGTATCATGACCGTAAATAGTGTGTATAAATTTAAAGTCAATCGGATATTAACTTTAGATTTTTCAAAGTGATCAAGGGTCATAACTCTAGCAGTAATTATCGGATATTGCTGAAAATCAATAGGATTCTTCGTATCATGACTTTAAACACCGTGTATCAATTTAAAGTCAATCGGATATTAACTTTAGCCTCTAGAGCGTTCACAAGATTTTTCAAAGTGATCAAGGGACATAACTCGGGCGGGAATTATCGGATATTGCTGAAAATCAACAGGCGTCTTTGTATCATGACCTTAAACACTGTGTATAAATTTAAAGTCAATCGGATATTAACTTTAGCCTCTAGAGCGTTCACAAGATTTTTCAAAGTGATCAAGGGTCATAACTCTGGCAGTAATTATCGGATATCACCGAAAATCAATAGGCTTCTTCGTCTCATGACCTTAAACACTGTGTATAAATTTAAAGTCAATCGGATATTAACTATAGCCTCTAGAGCGTTCACAAGATTTTTCAAAGTGATCAAGGGTCATAACTCTGGTAGTAATTATCGGATATCGCTGAAAATCAATAGGCTTCTTCGTCTCACGACCTTAAACACCGTGTATAAATTTAAAGTCAATCGGATAGTAACTTTAGCCTCTAGAGCGTTCACAAGAAATTGTGGACGATGGACGGACGGACCGACGGACGGACGGACGGACGGACCGACAGACGGACGGACGGGGGCGACGGCAATATACGACCACATTTCAATGTGGGCGTATAAAAATTGAATAAAACACAAAACTTTAAAGTCTTTGTCTCCAGTTAAGTTTTAATTGTATATGATTGTTATTTTTTTTACATATTCTGTATATATTTGCCTACTATTCACATACCTGTATCATTTGCTTGATAGAGTATCCTCATCGAAACGTCGCTTTGTATCAAACTCAGTAATTGTGTATCCATAAAACTGTACGTTGTGTTCTCTGTCTCCAGTGCTGGATTTACATCATTAAAGACCCTAATGATATTCCAATTATCAAGCCCCTCCCAGTCCCCAACCCTTGTGAATAGGTGAAGATGAAAGTGTCTTTTAAATACAATTAAGCAAAACAGGGGATGGTGATGGATGTTCCAGAATACAAAGACTTAAGTGCAAGGGACGGCACCACACACAATTACACAAGACAAACCTATAGACAGGACACAATTATACAAACGCACATATCAGTTCAGGTGAATGGATCCATGGTCTATCAGTGTTAAAAATATTATACACTTTGGCTGGAGGACAGAGCCGTATCTAGCAGTGATGCTGGGGGTACATTGCCCCCCCTCCCCAGAAAATAAGGCACTACGAGAAGTGCCCCCCCGCCCGCCAATACCCCCCCCCCCAAATCAGTTATAAAATAATACACTTGATTATGATGACACAGTTATGCTCTTAAGGCACTGATCAATCGGAAGGTTTTAAGGGTGCCCACACGCCAATGGGTTTGTTTGTCCCGATCCAAACTTTCTTATATCACTAATGTGGAGGATATGGCGCCCCACTACTCTTCTGCACCCCCACTTTTAAAATCCTACATACGGCCTTGCTGGAAGACCCTTAGACCTTGAGGCCCTAGGCTTCAGCGTGCCAATAAGCCCCTAGGAAATTCCTTCAATGTTTGTCTACAGATGAATGAGAGAAATCATGAAGGTATAATTTGTTTATTTGGTATTTTAATAATTTAACTCCATAAACAAAACAAACAACCTTCAGCGAAAACAATTACTGAAATCCTGATGACATATCTTGGTCCTCACCCTATAAACTCTGAGTTTCCCCGATTATAATACCCTGGAAGATATAATTTCATTATCAGAATATAATATGTCGGTATTTATTGTACAATAATATTGACTTAAGTTTATGAGTTTTGTCTGTGCTAATAAATTAATTATCATTGTATTAACAAACGTCTGATTATATATTGATTAAATGTCCGACCATTAACCATTGTACACTTATCTGGGCCATGTTTTAGCCTTTGATTTTCTGCCAAGTCTTAAAGGAGCTAAATCTCCATTCTTTGGCGCCTGGAAATGGACACAAACGACAATCAGAGACTTCAAAGGAGCCAAATCCCTCTTCTTTAGCACCTACCAATTGACACAAATGGGTCGCAATGCATATAATAATGTAATATGACTGCATATATATATACTGCTTTACATTCAATTGTTTCTCTTTTTACTGTAATTTCTAATCAGTTATATTTGGCGAAATAAATGAAGTGTCCAAATTGAATGGCATCTGGTTATTCCAGTCTACACAGGTAGTATGTATAGCCTTGCTCATTGAGTTGCTTCATTACAAATGATGCTTGGAAGTATTCTGGCTTGCGATTTGTGTGCGAATTTCAAAATTTTCATATTGTCTTAAATATTGGATATCAAAATTACATCTTTTCACGGTAATGTAACAACATCAATATTGATCTAAATTGACCAATAAGTCATATTTGCAATATCGAAGACTGTGGATTATGTATTCTTTAATGGTCGAGAGCGTGACTATAAGTAATATATTGTAACAACATGAGGGCCATATTACGCAATGTCATAAGCTTGAGACCATTAAACAACTTAAAATACAGACACTTGCACATGCTTTTACAGTGATACACGTCACAAGAATCCAATATTTTACTAGTATAAATAAAGTACGATAGGCAAGTTGCACGTACGATTATTTGAAATAATGGTACGCCAACATCAAAGGATGATGTCACAACTGTATTTTAAATTTAGTTATAGAGACTTGCCTCCTTTATGATCATTCTGGTCGAATTATTCTAGAGAATTAGCTAGCAATAATTAAAGAAGACATTCGTTCTTTTATCCTTAACATTTTCTATAAATGAAATCCCTTTCTTTCTTGCCTTTAACCATTTTTTTATAAACGAAACAAGCACCAACTTGTAAATTTGACTGCTTTTTTTATTTTTGTAACAAACTGATTGTCTAGGTGCAAACAGTCAAGCATTATCTACCAATACTATTATTAGTGTTTATCTTGAGTAATTGCAGTACGTGTTTATTTGACTTGTGTTTTGTTTAGACAAGTCAATTACCGGTACACATCAATTAGTGTTTAATCTCAATCAGCTAATTGGGTTTTTATGGCTTCCTAATTCAGCAGGTGCTTCATATGACCTTTGGGTATTCTTAGTTTGACCTTTAACTAGATTGATATCTATATCCACCAGCAAATAGTTTTGGGGTGTTTTTAATGCCCAATATTTGTTTGTTATTGTTGGTTATAGATTCACATCAATCTCATCTTGGATCACAGCAATCTGATTAAAATACAGTTCTATATTTCGTTTTGTTTTTTATACTTTTGATGGCCTACACTACATCAAGATATGACAAGTTATGGTGGGAGTTCACATCAGGGGTCAAACGAGTGGCTTTTGACAGACTAGTGGAATTACTCACTGTTTTATGAAAACACGCCTAGAGCTCGACATAACAGACTGTTTCATTGGCTAATGCATCACATCATTCAGAAAACGTAAATGCAATGAGAACAACCCTTCCAGATACTAGTGTAGTAAAGACACGTAAAACGCAATTTTGACCTATAAAATAAAACTAAAATAGGATTTGTGTTTTAATCTGATTGAGATCACAAACACTTTTCACCTTTAAATTTTCATCTTCTCTTTCAAGTTTTTTTTATTTGATTTACTATAATATGATGAATATGACTTTTGAATAATCACAACAACTTCTCATTTGATGAATTCACTTAGCTAACTAACAATGGTTAACATGTGCGCGTTGCAACATAGGGTCTGTCATTGAGTCATGTGTCATGGTTTCGTTTCCCCGCTTGTACGTGACAAGGAGTAGGATCACTTGTCCAACCTCGTTAAAATTTGACCATATTGTGTCGAGTGGATGTTAAACCCCATTTCTCTCTCTCTTCTGCCAACTCCCACGATTCATACCTGGGCCATTCTAGTCAGGTGTCCAGTGCCCTGACCACTCGACCACTGCGGCTCCAATTAAAATATTATGAGTATAAACTCACCTGGGTTACACCTGATTCTGTAGCTTTAAGATTTCCCTCCATTGATCTAAATGTACGGTTATTTTTCAAGAATGCATAACATCATATCTTATATTGCCAAATGTTAACAACATCATATGTGTTTAGGAAGTCAACCCTTACCAACAAACAGTGCAGTTTAAATACTCAACAAAACATACAATAAAGAGTACACAAACATGGCAGATAATCCAAAATGTCAAAGTGAATTTTTTTTTTGCTCTACATTTGTAGCACAATATTTATCTTTCTATAGGTTTCTTGGCAAAAGTTGAAGAACGACTTAAAGGAGAATTTCAAGCTTTCACTTGGTCTACTTCAAAAGTTGAAGAAATACATAAAGGAGATGGAACTGCAGTGGTTCATCGATTAAGACATTGGCTTACTAACCTGGTGATTCCATGTTCATCGGGGGGGGGGTTAGGATGGCCTAGTGGTCTAGAGTGCCGCGCTTGGACCTCTAGCTGGCTGGTCACCTCTGGCTTGCGGCTGTGGTTTCAAGCCCTGGTGTGAGCGTATGTGGCATGGAGATAGGGGCGCCTTCTCAACATCGTGGGTTTCCTTCGGGCACTCCGGTTTCCTCCCACGGCTAAAGACCCCTACGCGCAAGCGAATTATTGAAATAAAATTGAAACCATATGTTAGTCCCGAAATGACCTGGTTGTGTTGAGTGGACGTTAAACCCCATTTCTCTCTCTCTATCTCTCCAAGTTCATCGGTATTTTCTGGCATGGTTCCTCCCTGTCAGAGGTGCAGGACGGAGGGCTGGCAAGGGACAACCAACATAATATAGTAGTTTGGATGGGACCAAAAACTAAGGTCCCATGTACATATTGGGGGAAACGTAAAAGAACCCATGACAGTTGAAATTTGAAATGGGCTGTAGCAACACTGTATGGTGTATGCCCATCTTCATTAGCCCATCTAAACAATTATACATGGTCCCTTGACCCGGAGAAAACCCACGTGGTTGGACAGGGGACCCTTCCTTTAAAAACAAGTAAAACACAATAATTCCAAGTTTACATGTATTATCAGAATAAACTTTAGTAAGAAGGACAAGATAAGAGAAACTCTTAACATAACGTTTTTGGCAAGGGAAGACTTATTCTAACCAATCTGAACCAAACTTTAAGCAGATAATCTTATCCTGTTTCCCCCACTGAAAATATATCTTAGATAACAGATCACACATTTGTAAACACACCGATTTCACAGACAGGCAAGATATATATAAGGAAACTCTATCCTATATTTTTGAAAAGAAATGACATGAAATGAAATGAGGTTTAGCATACTATTGTTCGGCTCTTAATAAAGACGGGCATAGGCCATACATGCAGTGTGCTGTGAGGGAAATTTTGCCCAGGAAGCAGCACTATGGCCTACTTTTATAGCGAATTCCAACTGCCAAGGGATCTTTTACGTGCACGTCAATGTATACACAGTGTCTCAGTTTTTTGTCCCATCCAAATGACAAGACAACTGTCCTTGTCAGGCCCTCTGTCCCTGTATTGGCCAAGAAAGTTCATCCAGATTTTCCAGCGTGGTTTCCCTGTTGCGCTGATGTCCGGGCAAAATTCCCTCATGGCACATTGTATGGCATATGACCATCTTCATTAATCCAGTTCGGAGCAGAACTGTAAGATGTTAACCTCCATTTCATTTTATTTCATGTTTGTGTGTGCATATATATATATATACATTAATTCATCTATTGATGAAAATTCTCCAAAATACCATCTATCTGTGATTTGACAACAGATATTTCCACATATCATTTTTATTTTATATTAATGGCGTGTAGGGCATATTGCCTACAGCCATTTTAATGTTGCTACAATAAAAAAAATCAAAATTGGATTGATAAAACAACTTTGATTTTAGACGCCAATTGCATTAGCTAATGTTGTTACGAAATCTTCAGATCTTTGCAAAAAAATGAATAATCCTGTTTTTATTGTATTTTTCATGTTAATTAGACGAAATAAAGTGATCCTAAATCGCTAGGGTAGAAAAATCCTCTTGATGTTACATAAAGAAAAAAACATAATATACTTTAAATTCTCTAAATTATCATAAATAGCAAACACAATCCAAGATTAAAAAGGAAGAAAACTTTTTTCTCTATCTCTTCAAGAAAGAGAAAGAAAGTAGTGCCATATCTTTGGTGATAAGAAACAACTGAACAAAGAATTCCTATTGAAATTAGTTTCAAACCTTCTAGCTAGAAAGCTTTTTTTTTTTTAAGTCAAACAAGGATGGGTAATTAATTTGATATTATTAAAGTTGTAAATCTTTTTAATATCAAATTCTCTATAAAATCAAAACTGGGTGGATTGTCCTCATGGTACATGTCTGATAAAGCTGGGTTGATTGTCTTTGGGGATTAAGATGTCTGATACATCTGGGTTGATTGTCTTTGGGATAGATGTCTGATAAAGCTGGGTGGATTGTCCTTGTGGAACATGTCTGATAAAGCTGGGTGGATTGTCCTTGTGGTAGATATCGAATAAAGCTGGGTGGATTGTCCTTGTGGTAAATATCGAATAAAGCTGGGTGGATTGTCCTTACAGTAGATATCTGATAAAGCTGGACTGATTGTTCTTAAAGTAGAAATGTTGAACATACTGAGCAAAATGTAAGTAAGTAAATAAATCTAACAAATTCATGGCCTGATAATCTACTGCCCTCCCACTTCCACTATCATAAATAAACCTTAATATTTACATTTTATATATCTCCTTGCTCTAATCAACACCCATATAGAATTTCTTCTGATCAACAAATCTCAATCTCCCTGATTGCTAAGGGTGGATCCAAGAAGATACACATATAGGTTCCATCTTGGCCAAGAAAATTCCTAAGGATTTTTTAAGCTGGTTTCTCCTTGTCAAGTGGTGCAGGACAGATAGCCTTGTCAAGTGGTGCAGGACAGATGACCTGACAAGTGGTGCAGGACAGATAACCACGCTCAAGTGATGCAGGACAGATGATATACATTGTGTGCTGCAGGACAGATGACCTAGTCAAGTGGTGAAGGACAGATGTCATTGTCAATGGTGTAGGACAAATGACCTGGCAAGGAGAAAGGTTTCATTGGTCCTATGTACTCAATTGGCATAATGTTAAAGATCCAGTGAAATTGGAAAAAGGTAACTAAGCAAAAAAGTAATAAAATACATTCTAAAAATTTGTCCCTAAGGACAAATTGATCCTTTTTGGGGTTAAAAAAGCACAGCAAACAGGAAATGTTTCTTTTTAAGTTTGGTCCCACCCCTTCAAATCTACCTGGATGTATATTGGTAATTTATTACATACCAGAAATATTATTTACAATAACATTGACCAGTTGTTAATACAACCATGATAAAACTATTTCTATTTCTATCAATAAGGTTGACCTATTATCAATAGATACTATAAACCGATGGTGTTTATTATATCCTCTCTCTCTATATACTATATACACACAATCTAAATAACTCTTAACAAACTATTCCTGGAATTCATTCTACAGCATTCCAATTGAAATAACTCTACCATTTAAACACCTGAAATAATTGAAACGAAATGGGGTTTAACGTCCTACTGTTCTGCTCCTAACCTTGGCTAATGAAGATAGAATTAAAGACCTGTAGAACAGTAGGACGTTAAACCCCATTTCATTTCATTTTAAAGACCTGAGGCACCATTTTAGGGCTATAGGAATATTGGCCCAATATCGGTTCAATTCTATTCAGATGGAATTGAAATTCTATCCATCTATGTATTCACTATGTACTATGTCAGTTACCATTTTGTTGTCCGCGAAAATTTATTGGAAGGCCGATTAAATCCAAGCAGGGACATTATCAAGCCTCAGTATTTTGATTTTTCTTTCTTAATTAAATATGAAATAATCAATGTGAGTACATATTAGCGTGGAATAAGCCATCAGAAATTTCACATTTTCACGAAAGATGCAAATGGTGCAACATTACTTTAACAAACTATTCCTGGAATTCATCGCACAGCATTCCAATCAACTAACTAGGTAATATGGACAATTTCTTCAACATATAATCAAAAGCTACTGAAGGCAGGAATGACAAGTATTTATAAAAGTGAAGTTTTAATTTCGTTCTGATGTACTCAAACTTACTGTGTATAAGCTTTCATATAATATAGGCCCCTATAATTCCCGATGTCAAATTGTATTGACTTCATTAACTAATCATATATATGCATTTCTATAAATATTATTCATCTCTGTATATCTCGCCATTTACTAACAAGGACAGTAAGTCTAGTCAATTGGATGGGACAAAAAAACAAGATCCCGTGTACACATTGGCTTGCACGTAAAAGATCCCTTGGCAGTTGGAATTCGATATAAGAGTAAGCCATAGCGCCGCTGCCCGGGCAAAATTTCCCTCATAGTACAGTGTACGGCGTATGCCCGTCTTCCATTAGCCCAGGTTAGGTGCAGAAAAGAAGGACGTTAAACTCCGCCCATTTATATTTTGTCCCATGAAATATTGTTGTATATTGTCATCACCTGCAACCGAGGTAGGTGGGATGACTGAAGGTTAGCATGTGCGCGCATTATATCCCAAGGTCGGTCATTGAATCAACTTGCATGGTTTTGATTCCTCGGTTGTACGTGACTAGGAGTAGAGTCGCCTGTCTAACCTCGTGGGTTTTCTTTGATTCTCTGGTTTCCTCCCACTGCTAAAGACTCCTATATGCAAGCGAATTATCGAAATGAAATTGAACCCAAATTACCTACTTTGTGTGAAGTGGAACTTTAAACCCCATTTGACTTCCCTTTGTGTGACCTACTCTCTGATGTTTTTTTGCTCTGGCCTAACCTATATATCAACTACTATTCCATATCTACAAATAGATCAAACAGCGTTTTACAACCACAATAAACTTTTACTACTATTCACAAATCTTCCCCACTCATTTCACCATATCATATTATCATCTCCCAACAAAATACTTTCCATTGTAAGCTTGTATTTTTATTATCGCTTCAGGTGTTGTAATGTCGATTATTTACACGATAAAAAAAATAACGTTAATATCTAAATTTGACAGACAAAAAGTATTTTGTCCGACATTATTCAATTTCTGCAGGATTAAATCAAATTGTAATGGTAATTTTCTTTTACGCGTATGCACGTCAGACAGGATTAGGGACAATAGTGGTAGGAATTCCTCACGTCACCGCCATCATTATAAACTTATAAAGAAACAAAGTTAGACATTCATAGTGTCCTAACACCCAATGTTATTAATAATATATAGTAATATTACCCTTACATAGAAATATAATAACGCTTTATTACATGGTAATGACCCTTTTCATACAATCTTTTCACTCTCATTTTTTATGTTGCGAAACCTTTCCACCAGGAAATTAAAGACATTAAAAAGAAGCCTATTAAAAACATGGCTCTAGTCACATAAATCCTTTCCTATGAAAAAATTTGAATTATTTTTCTTTCTGAAGTACGGAGAAATGGTGATTACTGTCCACTCAACACAAATTATGACATTTTGGGACTAATATACATGTATGATATTTTTAGTTCAATAATTCACTTGCATGTAGGAGTCTTTAGCATTGGGAGGAAATTAGAGGACCCAGAGAAAACCAGCAAGGATATAGTCAGGTGATAATAGTCCTTGTCGCATACAAGCCTGCATTCTTCGAGAATAGAATTAAAAAGGGGCCATATCCAAAATTAGTATACTGTTTTATACTGTGTCTGTCTAACATCTACCATACACACAAAGACAAAATAAAGTTTTCAATTTTAATAAATGGAAGCTAAATAAATATTTAACAAAATTCTGTAAGTGTACATGTACTTGTCGATTTAGGACTTCAAATGTTGGTGATCTAGCAAAGTGTCTGTTTTCAAGCGGAGCTAACTGTAACGAGACAGTCTAAGTTTAGTATGAGAAGTCTGGTGTCAAATCCACAAACACTTGACTCAATAACAAAATTTATCATGAAAACACAGGCATTAGATCATTCGACCATTCGTTCGCTTTCTTTTGAAATCCAAATCGGCTGTTTGAGTTACACTTCGCTATAAGCATGATTTTAAGTATATTTTTAAATGTAAAGCATTATAGTGTAGACCATTTGCCCCGGGGTGACTTTCAAATTAGGTATATCACAGGGCTCATTAATGTTATAGGCAGCCACAGTGGTTCTGTCAATAAGGATATTGGGGATGAATAACGCAGAAGTCCTCGATTCCATCAAAGTGTTGGCCTACAGAATTTGTCTTTGATGCAAAGTGGGGAGAGACTGGCAAGGAAAAGCATCTAGTTGTTTGGATGGTACAAAAATCTGAGGTAACTTAAACATGTGCACGTAAAAGAACCGTTGACAGAAGATGCTGAAGAGCAGACAAAAAGAGTGCATGGTATATGCCTGTCTTCATCAGCTGGCACAGAAAAGTAGGGCATTAAACCAAGATGCGCTGAACACATTGCCGTGAACTTAAAAAAGATCCCTCGACAGTTGGAATTTGATTAAAAGTAGGTGGAAAAGACACTGCCCGGACAAAAGAGTAAGTGGCCAAATGCAGAGGCAATTACCCTATAGGCAGGGCCCAAGAAAGAAAAGGGCCTGTAAGATTTTGGACGACGTTTTTAAATTTGACGTGTTACATTTTAAGTGAATT
Organism: Patella ulyssiponensis; assembly: GCA_963678685.1. NCBI lineage: Eukaryota > Metazoa > Mollusca > Gastropoda > Patellidae > Patella > Patella ulyssiponensis. The sequence continues at coordinate 85,495,899 of OY783226.1, forward strand.
CATATGTGTGAAAGTGAATTACAGAATATATTTCTTTTCTTTTAAGCAATAATAAATTAAGTTTTTCATTTTATCCAGCAATTGCCTGTTGCGGTGCTCCTCTGAGCATCAAAAGATTATCACTGTAAGAAGGACATGGCAGTGTTTGACTAAGTTGTAGTACTTGACATTATTTCATTAGTATATCCTCATTTCTCTTACAGTGGTCTTACTTTTACTACGGCAAACCTGTTCTGCGAAGGGCCCAGCTGGTCGAGTTGCCTAGGGCCCATCAGAACCTTGATCCGCCTCTGGGCCAATGCATGTCTTCTTGAAATCAGTTAGTGCAGAAAAGTAGAGTAATAAACCCTATTTAATTCACAAGTCAAGGTTATTAAATATATACATGTAATCTCTAAATTTATAGAACAGTCAATTATCATGGGGGCTTTTTACTCTGAAAAAAACACCAACCAAGATAAGACTAATAAAAGCTAATCTTTAAATACACATTTTTTATGAGTTAAAAGTCTTAATGAAATGGTAGTTAATACTAGTGTCAATATTTAGCTATTTATTCAAGTGGGAAAGTTCATGTTAAACAAATTCTACTAGGCCTATCCATAAGAAAATGAAAGCAGCTAGAAGTCAACCCAGCAATTGGGGGTTTAAAATCACCACATAAATTGAGCACTAAGGAGAAGTTGTCAATCACACCAAGATCGAGTGTGCTTTTGATCATAAGGTCTGCAATTAAATCAATTGGCGTTGAGATTCGAGAGTGAGAGAGAAATGGGCTTTAACGTCCACTCTATACAAACAAGGTCAATTCAGGACTAACATATGGTTTTAATTTTATTTCGATAATTCCCTTGTGCGTAGGGGTCTTTTAGCAACGGGAGGAAAAGGGAGGACCCAGAGAAAACCCACGAGGTTGGACAGGCGACCCTACTCCTTGTCACATACAACCAAGGATTCGAAACCATTCAGCCATCCACACCCCCACCCCCCGCATTGGGATTCAATTTTCAGCTTGTACTTGAAGAGAGGAGTAGGTTCGTCTGTTGTCCAACCTCGTGGGTTTTTTCTGGGTCCTCTAGTTTCTAATACACAACACAGGAAAATCCTGAAGAACTTTCTCGGCCAACACAAGGATCAACCCCTTGCATCTCCTGGTTAGATAGCTAGTGCCTACTCACTTAGCCACCGATAATAATACAGTTTTATTTATAATTGATGTAGTATCAGTTACTTCACTTCTGTAAAATGGGTGGGTGGTAAGCTTTCTTTTGATTAAATAAAGTTAGATAAATATGTCTCACAAAAATGAATGAGTCTCCGTCTATGATAAGAACTCAAGCACTTAGTCCTATAATATTCTTTTCTTTTAGTGTATTAATTGACTCTGACCAATTCACGGACCAACTGGAGTTAATAATTAACATATATGTATTTACTAATGGGAAAATTCTAATTATTCTATTTAACGCAATATCAATAACATAGAGCTTGGGGTTTAGCATCCATTTTACATAAACCCATAGTAGCCTGAATATTCCAAAATATGATCCCTACTAAACTTAGGCTGTCTGCCTACAGTTAGCTACACTTGGGAACAGACACTAAGCTAGTTGACTGACATTTTGAATCCTAAATTGAAAATTTTAGTCAAAAACACTAAGTATGCTTTGAGAAATTTATTCCGCTTCCATTTAATAAAGGGGGGGTTGGGATGGCCTAGTGGTCTAGAGTGCCGCGCTTCGACCTCTAGCTGGCCGGTCACCTCTGGCTTGCGGCTGCAGTTTCGATCCCTGGTGTGAGCGTATGTGGCATGGAGATAGGGGCACCTTCTCAACCTCGTGGGTTTCCTCCGGGCACTCCGGTTTCCTCCCACTGCTAAAGACCCCTACGCGCAAGCAAATTATTGAAATAAAATTGAAACCATATGTTAGTCCCAAAATGACCTAGTTTTTGTCGAGTGGACGTTAAACCCCATTTCTCTCTCTCTCTCTCCATTTAATTAAATTGAAAATGTTTATTTAGTCTCTATGTGTATGACAGATGTGAAACGGAGTAAAAATGCATTATAAAATTTACGTATACTTATATTTTGGATATGGTGGCCATTTCGGACAGATATCTATTCTCGAAGAATGAAGTAGATGGATCTTTGTGTCAAGAATGAACGTGATCTTGCCCCTTTAAATTCTGATACATAATGGCGACAGTAACACCATTCTTTGATTGCGAGGAGGAAAAATATAAACAGGGCTGTTAAAAATATATCAAAGGATTATATTACTATTGCGTGTATTGTCAACATGATTTTACTTTCTACTTGTCCATCTTTTTTTAATTTCTTTGTATTTATTTGTTTCATACATTCACAACCATAGGGGATTTTTCAACACCCAATATTAACATTATGAGATCACGTGAGAGATTGCATCTTGCCAGCGAGAGTCACAACATAAAAGCCTGGAAATAAGGCACCTGTCACAAACAATGTCAGGCACAGATTCAGGCTTTGTCAGACACAAAACCTCTGGTGCCTGTCATTCTGTCCGGCACTGATTTGTCTTTTTTAATGATATTATTAATACATGTCTGGCACTAAGTTGAAAACGTCCGGTACTATTTCATTAGTGCCTGACATTTTATCAGGTACATCTAAAACCGTTACTTCCAGGCCTGACAACATATAATAGTATTAGGTTATTACCTTATTTACCTGCATGAAATGAAAGAGAGAGAGAGAGAGAGGGTTTAAACCCCTCCACTCCACAAATCCCATGTATACATTAGCATGCATGTAAAAGATCCCCTGGCAGTTGGAATTCCGTGTAAGAATGGGCCATAGTGCAAAATTTCTCTTAATAGCATTCGGTATGGCGTATACCTGTCTTCATTAGCCCAGTCGGAGCATAACAGTAGGACGTTAAATTCCTTTTGATTTTATCCCTGGACAGTCAGAAACTGTTTGAAACTCTAGTTCCTATAGGTCGTATCAAATCGCCCTAGATATTTGAATAGCTTTTCTGCACAAGTTTTTTTTAACAGAAAAACTACATTTTATAAAATCAATAATCCTTTATGTGAAGGTTTTCAAGATGGCACACAATACATGTATCTTCTCTAATATTATAAAAAATTCTATAAAAAAATTATCCTTTGTAGAAATATACCGAGACAGAATGACAAGGCACTACTGATTGAACTGAAAGCTGACAGGACATAATGCAGCTGAAATGTGATTTTTGGCAGGATTGGAAGGATATTCATTTAACCACACACGAAAATAATGAGAGGGGTCGACATGTAGGTCTAGCCTGACTTCTAGTGGTCATTCCAGACATGCAACCCTCCATTTCTGCTGTTTTCAATGGCTCTGGTACTCATGTTCTTTTAACACAATGGCACTTTCTCAATGGGATAGACAAATGGAAAGCGGGGTAGCAGAAGCCTCGTTAACATCCATCCCTAACTCAATCTCAATCTGTTACAGCGAATTCTTGGCATACTCTGCACAGAACTGTAGATAAACCACTAGAAACGTCAAAGCTGATTGATTAATCATTGTCTGACATCATAGGGTCAAACGCTGCTTGTATGACTCCTGACGCAACCTCCCATGTCAGATTTGCATGTAGTGTAGGCCATCAAAAGTATAAAAAAAAACGAAATATAGATTTGTATTTTAATCAGATTATCACAGTATAATAACAAGATTCAGAGCAGACGCCAAACTTCACATTCAAACTTCCCCATCAAATTGCTCTACTTCTTCTATTCAAATATTATTGCATAAACTGAAAATTTTTATTTATAGTAATAACTTGCTTTTGTTGCAATATCTACACCATCTTTACCCCTATTTCTCACAGAAAATTGCCAAGAAATTTACTTGTTATGAGTGACTGAACCATTGCAAATTATCTGCAAAATCTTATCCCTCATATTCGCCAATAAAATGTAAATGACCTTGATATAGATATGTAAATATAACCTCTATACTAGTTTTAACTTGATAGCCTTGAGCCTTCCACATTACAGGTCAATAATTAGCCTCATTCCAGGGGTCACTCTCAATTATTCACGGTCGACTACCCTTTTCCTTTAATCTTTCTTCCCGAATTAAATGTAACACTCGTTTGGATATCATAAAAACTATAGCCTGGGGATTTCTGGTTACCAAATATAGTCAATTAACCCCATTGAGAGGTCATTATCTACTGGTATTACTATAATAAGTGTAAGGTATTATGTAGGATTGATAGTGTGAGAACTGATGTAATATTGTTTTAAATCCTAATCTATATATCTACTTAGAATGCTCATTATTCTTAACACTTGAACACTTAGACAGCCACTAACAACCCTAAGTAGGACCTAAATGGCCGATCTTATGCATAGAGAGAGAGATAAATGAGGTTTAGCATCCACTTAACATGAACTAGGTTATTTTGGGACTAACACATGTTTCAATTTAATTTCAAAAATTCACCTGCACATAGAAATCTTTAGGGGTGGGATGAAACCGGAGGACCCATAGAAATCCCACGAGGTTGGACAGGCGACCCTCCCTCAACAGACAAATATACGACAGTCACAAGTATTAGTACAGAAATTTCAGGGGGTTTGAATCTAAGGAACAATTTTGGAAAAATTGTTACCAAGATCAGTTTGGTCATGGAGGACATTTCCAAACGTAAAATTCATTTGTCGACTATTACAGGTTGTAGTAATATGCAACCTACGGCCTCAAAATAATGTTACATAGGCTTCATTATCCCATAACCTAAAAACCAGTGTATAAATTCAAGGCTAATCTGATGATGATACAAGCAATTGTGGACAAATGGGGGTGACGAAAATATATGACCATATTTCAATGTGGGAGTATAAAAACTTATTTCTCAAGCCACGTAGCCTATCACACTGAAAATATTCTTAAAAATCTAACGAGACTCAATGCATTAAGACTAATCAATATCTGAGGGAAACAAACCCAATTAGTAGAGAAATCTGAAGCTAATATTTCAATTATACCCGTTGACGTGATAACGTTGAAATCTTGTCTTGATCTTTCTATAAACTATAAATGTCAAGTTTCAATCCATCACGAACAAAAAAATCCTCTGACATGATAATTATGATCAAAACGAGATAAAAAAAAACGCATGATGTCCTCCGGCTATAAGAATATCAGACAGAAAGGTATAGGATTAAAAAACTGTATAAATAAAATATGTTGTGTGTAATTAGAACTGTCGTTGATTTTAATATCAAATGACCGGATTAAAAATAAAAGTAATCTTGATACAGTAAGTTGTAAAAGATCATTTTCAACGAATTAGAAATATTACACATCTACCAAGCAGTAATTGGGTATTATAGCGTATCACAGTTTTATCCAGCTTTAGTTGCGTACAGTTAGAGTGCAAGGTGAGTCAGTGCTCTCTCGCAAATAACCTGTACTAGTGTAATAATGTCGCAACTATCACAAAGAATAATAATGTTACAAAGTGTAATAATTTTGCAAATGTTACAAAGTGTAATAATGTCACAATGTTTCAAAGTGTAATAATGTTGCAAATGTTACAAAGTGTAATAATGTCACAAAGGTTTCAAAGTGTAATAATGTTGCAAATGTTACAAAGTGTAATAATGTCACAAAGAATAATACTATTATAAAGTGTAATAATTTTGCAAATGTTACAAAGTGTAATAATGTCACAATGTTTCAAAGTGTAATAATGTTGCAAATGTTACAAAGTGTAATAATGTCACAAAGGTTTCAAAGTGTAATAATGTTGCAAATGTTACAAAGTGTAATAATGTCACAAAGTGTAATAACGTCACAAGGTGTAAATGTTACAAAGTGTAATAATGTTACAAAGTGTAATAATGTCACAACGAGTAAAAACATTGAAGAGTCTAATATTATTACATAGTCTAATAATGATGTAGAATGTGCACAATGAGACAGGCTTTAGTGTCCAATACTTTATTGTACGACAGGCATGGGGGCTAGAGTCTCCCCCTCCCCCCGGCCCAATCCCCACCAGCCCCATAAACAAATAATAGTATAAAACTATTAATTTAAATTTCTGTTTATAGGGAACTGAGCTTTTTGTCGATTGGGTTGATGTACTTGAATGTTTTGGGTCCAGATATGCATCACAAATCCTCAGTGACACCCAATCTTTCGGGGGATCCCCTGGCCTCCCTGAACAAATATCCTTACAGTTAGCTATACTACTTCATCTTAACCAATAGATCATCTACAGGATAAATATACAAGGTCGATTCGGACATCCATTGTAACAAATGACCATGGTCAATTACAGTCATATCAACAACAACCTTTGTGTATATATTGAGAGAGACAGGGTCAATATCTTGTCATATTATACACATTCTTTAAATATACAAAAGAGAAATTCATGATATTATAATACAATTTTTATCTGATATACAATATATATATTATCATAAATATATCATAACAGAGTTGCCATTTAAGATAACTGTATAACAAATAGGTTGTTATTTATTATAATATGGGTCTCCAAGTACTGTATCCACCATATAAACTATAATACTTAAAACAGCAATTTCAGATTCTTTAGTTATATTTTTAAAATATATTAAAATAAAGCCTTAAAATAGATGGTATCTATAAACAGGCCTACCTTGTTAAAGAATAATCCCATTAATCCTATAATTCACTGTTGCCAGTTGAGAAATTGGCAAAAATATCATTTCAACTTCAAATTCAAACGTTTGAAGACAGCTAATGCATGAGGGGGATGGGAAAACAAGAGAGGTAATTGTGTTATTAAATTCTCAAACATTTTTTTGAGGTAAAAGAAAAATAAATAAAGACGTTTGAAGCATTTGTAGCTAAAAAAATATTTGCTATTTAGTGTAAATGGGTATTAAAATGAGTAATTATAATGCATCATTTTGCCCGAAGCAGTTAGGTGTTATGTAAACATTGCACGAGCCGTTGAGCCAATGACTGTCGCCATGTGCAGTCAATGCATGTGTTGTGGACAGTCCATCTGTTACAGAGATAATTCGTAAGTAATTCTCTGTGAAACAGTTTGGGCTATTCCAACTGATTTAATAGTATTTGTTATTTGATGTCAATTGGCACTAATTAAATCTAATAATGTTTGATCAGTTTATAAATATTTGCCAGTAAATAGAATAATAGAACACAAATTGCCAGTGAATAGAACACGATTTGCCGGAGTACAGAACACTATTTGCTAGTCAATAGAACACTATTTGCTAATCAATACAGAACACTATACACCTGCCTACTGACCTGATAAAAAGCTAAAATCAAACAAAAATTGCACCACTAACTGACATTAACCCTATGAACATTCTGTCAAAATACGATAATAAACCACATCTAATTGTCAAGATAAGACTAACCCCAACTGATCCCCTAATTTGTCAAAGACTATAAAAACCTAACAAGGTGTGATGATTATAAAAGATTGTTGTATGTAATTGAATAATCAAAAAGGTAGGTCTCGTATTTCACACTAAATAAATAATTTACTGTGCATTATAAAGCTATAAATATAGAGATAATGGAGTATAATAGAGAAAGTGTGATGTATCAATCATATATCATGGTATCATTGTATAACTCTGTGTATATTCCCTACTGATTATAAACTATATACATGTATATACAGCAGTACAAGGTGTTTGTAAAAATCTAAAACAGTATATCTCTTGTAAGGGGACAAAAGGTCACATATTTTTTTGTTTCTTCAGAATCAGACTTTTCATGTGTATCTTTTCCTTTTGATGTGATTTGTAAGACGCAAGAAGGGGTTTTATGATATTGTTTCAAAACGTTGGATATTAAAGGACAATATTGGTGTAAAGTCATTATTACATGAGATAGAACTGGTTAAACACAGAGATCATTGATACGATATATGCGTTATGAAGATTTCAAAAAAAGTAAGTGATGAACGCAGTCATTTATTTTTTGGGATCGAACTCCCGACCTCCAGGCTAGCGAACCAGCCATCGTGATTCCCTATGCATGAGGTAATTACAAATGATGGCCTTTGCTTGATGACGTATTTGATGATCAAACAAATTCTTTTAGTTCATTCAACAGATGTTGCCTATGACAAGCACTGTTCATAAAATATATGTTTTAAAAAAACACCTTGAAACACACCATGTGTACGGGCTATCAGGAAATCAAATTGAAATCAATTGACTTTAATAAAATGAATAAAAAATGAGCACTTTTATTAGAATTTTCCATTTATTTGCCAGAATTTGACAATAAAATCTATTATTGGTATTACTTCTGGACTTCTTTTCTAATCTATCAATTTATGTCACCTTCAGAAACAACATGCAAGAAAAAACTCAATTACAAATACTGGGTTCGTCTTATTTTGTAAGTGAGACAGCTTGTTTAATTCATTAATGGATCTTTGTATCTCAAATGTCGGAAGAAAATGTATTTATTAAACAATTTCATACAATTTATTGTTGTTTTTAAATATGACAAATAAAATGTATTTATTAAACAATTTCATACAATTTATTGTTGTTTTTAAAGATGGCAAATAAAATGAAATACAGATAATCCCGGGTTAATTGGTATTTTCACATTTCTTTTTATCTGATCAGTGGGAGTCCAGTTAATTGATTACTACTCACGGGATTAGCGGGGGTGTTACAAAGAACGACAAGATGGTATCATTCAACAATGGCCGTTGAATCGGCGATGTTTTGTTAAATTCATTAGCAAAATAGTGATCGCTGGCCGCGTTAGAGGAGTGACCGTTGAATAAAGAGATGAAACAATAGAATTTTTACGGGGGGAATTTATTGTGACCGCTTACAAGGAGATGTCACTGAATAGGAGTGGCTGCTCATACGGATTCTACTGTAGTACTTCCTACTTTTCTAGTAGAGGATGTTAAATCACATTTCATTTCCTACTTTTCTACAAGTGGTTGGGTGGCCGAATGGTTAGCGTGTCATTGAGTTAACTGGCGTGGTTTCGATTCCCCGGTTGCACGTGACAATGAATAGGGTCGTCTGTACAACCTTGTAGGGTTTTCTCCGCTATACCCTTAAGTTCCTATTCATTTCGGTTGCAGAAGCACAAGTGGCTCAGTGAATAGTATGTTGGCTCAATAATCTGAAGGTCCTGTGTTTGATCCCTGCGTTCCCCTAAGTCAGTGGTACAGGACGTAAAGGCAATCGGATTTAATTACAGTATTTCCAGTACTGTCAAAAAAATAATTGTTCATTTTTTTGTAACAAATTTTCTGTGGTTAAATTTAGCTTTCTTCCTTTTATCAGTGAAGCCAAAATATCTGTATTTTCAGGCCACCTATCAAAATGTGCTTTAGGAACAGTAGAGCCTTAATCTAGCAATGTTGTCAGCGTTGTCAAGGTAGCATGCCTAATCATTTGAAAGAAGCAAAAACCCATCTGGGTCAAATTTCCCTCACAGCACGGTGTATGGTGTATATCGGTCTTCATTTTCCCGGTCGTTGCTGAAAAGAGGATTTTAAAACCCATTTCCTTTCTGTTAATTTCACTGTGTCATATGTATATGTATAGGTTAATAAAAGAGAGAGATAGAGAGAAATAGCGTATAACCTCTACTAAACACAAACTATGTCATTTTGGGAGTAACATATGGTCCGATTTGACCCTACTCCTTGTCAAGTACAACCAGGGAATCAAAACCACGCCAGTTGACTCAATGACGGACAATCCTTATGATACAGCGCAAAAGTGCTAACCATCCATTTTGCACTATCTGTTTTTGAACAGTTTTTGAAGGAACTGATAGCTCATTATCTAAATATTACAAAATTCATCTTTAAAAGACTACATCATTTCGTCAATGATTTTTATATGTTGTCACAAACCCACTAGACTTGCACTAAATTGAGAGTTTATATAGATATAACGTAGCATTTAATAAAATAATTTGAAAAACATGAGTGACTTTAATTGGAGTGTAAATGAACCAAATGCCTATACAACCTAGTGGGAAAAGCACCCTGAATAGTTATAATGTGACATGACTTCTTCATAAATTACGTTATTTTGTCATGTGATATTTTAAAAGAAAACTCTTCCTCCAATCGCATTAACACTTGTTACAATAAAATTGCCTTTTTTTGAAACATTTATAAACTGCATTACTTGCATCTTTTCCAATAATACAAGGGTGCCGGTAACTCAACGTCTATCAATGGCATTCATGAGCCATTATTTTTGTCTTAACTGTTTACTGGCTGACAAGTCTGTGTACTAGCCAATGAAAACGTAGAAAACATAAACGGCAGTAATTGTCACGTTTTATGGATTTAAAAATTTTAAAAAAATAAATGAAGACAACAAAGGGTTAGTGTTTATACCTTGTTACTTCACCCTTGAACCACATACAGAACTTTAACCATGTATTGAAGTGATAGCAAAGGGTTAATGTGACACATTGAACCATTCTACCTTACCCTTTAACCAGATACAAATCCTTTGGGTTAGTGTGGCATGTTTAACTGTGTACTACTTCATTTAACCACATAAGACCCTTTGGGTTAGTGTGGCATGTTTAACTGTGTACTGCATCATTTAACCACATAAGACCCTTTGGGTTAGTGTGGCATGTTTAACTGTGTACTGCATCATTTAACCACATAAGACCCTTTGGGTTAGTGTGGCATGTTTAACTGTGTACTGCATCATTTAACCACATAAGACCCTTTTGGTTGGAGTGGCATGTTTAACTGCGTACTGCATCATTTAACCACATAAGACCCTTTGGGTTAGTGTGGCATGGTTAACCGTTATACTTCACCCTTTAACCACATACAAAGTGATAACAAAGGAATAGTGTGGCACGTTTAACCATTGTACTTCACCCTTAAATCACATATTGACCCTTTCATCATTACTGTAGTGATAGCAAAGGGTTAATGTGACACTTTTAACCATTTTACTTCACCTTTCAACCACATACTGACCTTTAAATTTTAACCATTATTGAAGTAACGACATGTGTTAGTGTGGCATGTTTAAACCTTTGACGTTACTTCTTTCTTTAACCATTTATATGTTTGATGACAAGGGTCAGTGATGCACGTTTTTATATATCAAAGATACATTATGGGAGATTAGATAAAGAGTTGGCAGTTCTCACTATAATAGTTAAAAACTAGACAATGTAAAAGCAATTTGTGGAAAATTTCAGTCAAATTGATCAACTATGAACTGAGATTTTAGTGACAAGTCGGTACGATAAAAAAAACATAGTCTTGATTATCCATTTCATGATTTCATGAGCAGCATATATCGGATCCTAATCCAGAAAATATCGCTGGCTAGCATTTACAATAAGAGTTGATTATAGTCTGGATAAGTTAACAAATGTCTAATTAATAATTTAGATATCATTTCAGGCCTTGCAAAAGACCTACAATATGACGATTTACACTATAAACCTCAGAATGCCTCGTTCGGCATTTCTGTCCAAAGGAGGTAAAAAAAATGCCTCGTTTGTCTGGAGTTCCAAAACGAGGTATTTTAAATTGCCCTGTTTTTGGAACGAGGTATTTTGTTCTGATTATAATACCATAGTTTGGAATGGTTTTATTTTCGTATTAAATAACATTAATTTTAATTTTTACAAATTCGCTGATAGCAAACACTGCTAATAACTATCTTGAAAAAACCATTTTTAGTAAACGGGTCATTTTTACCAAGCCTCGTTCTGAACAAAATACCTCGTTTCAAAAACAGGGCAATTTAAAATACCACATTTTGGAACTCCAGACAAACGAGGCATTTTTTACCTTGTTTGGACAGAAATGACGAACGAGGCATTCTGAGGTTTATAGTGTTAGTTCTTGAATAATGTATATTTAAGCATAGATGTTTCTCTTCTCTGTTTATTGTTATTAAATATTCAATTAATACCAGAACATGTTGATTCATGTAAATTGTTATATTATGCAATAAAGGACAAGTGCTCAATGAATAATTCATAACAACATTAACCCATTCAGTAGCTATAAGTGCTATAAGTAGTTTTGGTTTCATGCTTTAAGTGGATGAAAGTCCATACATTTATATTTCATATAAACTTGTAATATAATCTTACAGACATGTAGTGACACAGAACTATTTTTTGAGTGAGTTGGTGGGGTGGGGGAGAGGAGCACGCCAAGAACTCCCTGTAACAGACGTTTCATTGACTAATTTCTCACATCAATTAGAACGCAGGTTATATGACAACTCTTCCAGGCCCTAGTGAAATAACGAAAAGTTAAACAAAATTTTGAACTTTAAAAAATGAAACGAAATAGGATCTGTGTTTTTAATCAGAATAAATCTAGCAAGGAAAGACTCACCATTTTAATCAATAATTAACCAGTCTCCTTCAAAGTGATACAAATAAATGAGCTAGACAACAATTGTCAATGATCTTTTGTTGGTTCATCATAAATGCCAGTATCGGACTATACGTCATATGATGATGTATTATTATATATCCAGAATTTTTTATCTCAAATTTAAATATACTTAAATTCTGGGAATTCTGTTTCACCCATTCAGTAGAGGTTTATATCAATGAAATGTGGTTTAATTTCCTACTTTCATCACACAGCATTTATATAGTGAGTTACAAAGGAAATTTTGCTTCGACAGACCGACAAGCTTTCTGATTAATATACAGATCTATTCTTCCTTTTGTTTTTTTTATACTTTTGATAGCTTCACTAGTGTAATGAAGACAAATAAAACCAAATGTTGAACTATAAAAAAACGCATCGAAATAGGATCTGTGTTTACATCAGATCGACTTTTAGGGGTATTTTACATGGATGTCATAGATAACACGGTCGACCTCTATTTCTCATCCAATCCGAAGTACTAGATATTTTTTCAATTTTAGGCCCAAAATTTCTCTTATGAGGGGGGACGGGTCAGGGTTTGGAGAGGGGGGATCTGTCGCTTGGCGTTGAGAAATTATAGCTTTAGAGTCAATTTGTATCATATGTGAACCACAGTATATGAAATCCATACGCTCCTGCAGCCACATAATCTTGGTGAGTGATGCAGGATGCAGAGCAGGAACCAAGTACAAGGTGTGCAAGTGCAATGGCGTGTATTACAGATTTCTTGCCCAATGAGGGTTAGGTTTGATGTATGACACGACCATGCGTCAATATTTACAGCAATTATTTATGGTTTTCCAGGGAATACTGTGTTTTCAGAGACTGGTATACCAACTTCCTGAATGAACAATAGTTTGTAGTGTAGACAGTAAAATTAATTAACGGAATTAATCATTTACTTCCTACTTATATCGCTATCCCATTCATTATTCATACATTACACACTTTAATTAGACCAGGAAAATACACAATCAAGGACAAAATGGTGAGCTTTGGGTCATGGTTTTGAGTTTTTGTGTCTCTTGCAAATGGCAAAAATTCAAGCAGTTTCAACATGATTTTCAACATCATAATCATAATGCTTAAAGGGACAATAACACTCTTGCTGGCTTGGCAGCTCTAGAAAATAAATAATAGCCTTTCTAAGTACCAGATGTTTATGTGTCCTACCTGTTGTGTAAATTATCCATTACATCCTATCTTACTTTTCCAGAGGGTTCGAAAATATTTTAAAATCCAAGTCACATTTGAAAAGGTTTACGTTAGACTTTTCAAATCAATAAGTTGAATTTTTCCAATTTTTTAAATAAGGTGCTTTAAAATGAAATTTATATCATCAATTAATTGGAATATTGTAACATAATACAATTTGTTGGTCAGAATAAAGATTGGGACATATTATTCAGTTTCAACAAGAGTGGTATTGGGGTTTTATCATTGTCAAACATATACCATGGGCCAGACAAGAGTATTTCTACAGCCCTATATTACCCAGCGGCACTGGGAGGGACAAACCCCCAGTCTCCTGCACACACATAAAAATATTGTTTTTTGGGGACCCGGACAGGATCTTGTTCCTCATGCAAAATCATGCCCCTGAATAAGTGGCCTGAAAATACGGATATTTTGGGTTCACCAATAAATCCAACAATTTAAAGCTAACAACACCAAAATTATTTACATAAAAACTTAGAACCAAATGACAGTTGCTAGAATATGACAATTCTTTTTACTTTATTTTTTGTGGTCTGGATTTTTGTGTAATGGTTAATCCGGCACCCCTCTCATCATATTTTTCATATTTTATATAATAATCCTGGTTGAATTGTGTCACGTATATTTCCAATTCACATCATATCGACACACACAAGAAAAAATTCTATTGAATACAATACTGGTTACTGTTGAGGGTTTATTATCAGTGAGCGACAACGTTTCAACCAGGATTCTCTAGTCTTTGTAGAGAAATGGGGAGTAATGGTTCACTTTTGTTAATATTTGGTTCAGTTCTTTCAGTGAATATTTTGTTATTATTCGGTTTATCTAATTTTAGTGAATATTTTATTATCATTTGGTTTATATACTTTTAAAGAATATTTGTTATTATCTGGGTTAGATACTTTTAGTGAATATTTTGTTATTATGCAGTTTAGATACTTTTTGAGAATATTTTGTTGTTATTCAGTTCAGAAACTTTTAGAGAATATTTGTTATGATTCAGTTTAGATACTTTTATGAATATTTTGTTATTAATTGGTTTAACTATTTTTAGTGAATATTTTGTTATTATTTGAATAAATACTGTACTTTTAGAGAATTATTTGGTTTAAATACTATTAGTGAATATTTTGTTATTATTTGAACAAATTACTTTTACTGAATATTTTGTTATTATTTGGTTTAGACAATTTTTATTTTTCTTATGAGTGATAAAACAAAGTCAGTTGATATTTTATAAGTGGACTGAGATCTAAACAAATAAATATTGTCCATCACTAATCATCCATAGGCAACACTTCAGTTTCAACACCATTAAATGTCGGACTGTGCCTTTAAGATTTAATTGTTAAATTTTGTGACACAAGGACTTGATGCGGATTTCCTCATAAAACTTGAACCTGTTGACCCTTCATTACATGTTCTTGTATTTCAACTGTTTATTTGTCAACACAGTTTGTAAAATGTAAACATCGGGTTGCACAAGAAAGTAAATAAATTACATGTAGTTTGTATTTTATTACTGGGTGTAGGCGGAGAATTTTACTAATTTGTCATTTGCATTGTCCAAACAATGTCTAATTTCCCATGACTAAATCCATGCTAAAATATACTCAAACCAAAACTGATTATTTTATATTTTTAGATAAAAAAAACAAAACCGAAATATAGATTATCTCACAGTCCGAATTTAATCAGATTAAATTAAACATGCATTATGCAAGAGTTAAATCTGCTTATTTCAGGTCTTTCATTAATTAACTGATCCAGGCCTTAATCAACTCCCGATGGCTTCAGATTTCTCCAATATTAAATAGATTAAAATGGTTCAACGATACTTTGATTTAATCAAATATGGAGGACTGAGACTTAGCTTTGATCAACCAGTACGGTGGTTGAAATTATTGCACACGTCTCCCAAACCTTCAAAGGCTAGTATCTTCGCATGCAATAGAGTAATTTAAATGAAATTTTCAAATTATTCATTTTATATTATCTACTTTCGAACTATTGTAGCAAGAATAGCTAGTTCTTTATCTAAATCTTACATAATGTATCTTTAAGGAAGTTGATTATCCAATTAAAGAATTTTTAACAAACACTTAAAGGGAGTGCTGGCTTGGTACATATTTTCTGTTATCTATTACTCAAACTGATCCCGCATTGAATATTCGCTTGGCCGCTACAATCACTGATAAGCATGAAATCGACGAGACTTAATGAGTTCGGCATATTAACTTTTTTACTCCGACAAATTAAATTCTCAAACATTTTTTTGAGGTAAAAGAAAAATAAATAAAGACGTTTGAAGTATATGTAGTTAAAAAATATTTCCTATTTAGTGTAAATGGGTATTAAAATGAGTAAAATGCATCATTTTTCCCGAAGCAGTTAGGTGTTATGTAAACATTGCACGAGCCGTTGAGCCAATGACTGACGCCACGTGCAGTCAACGCACGTGTTGTGGACAGTCCATCTGTTACAGAGATAATTCGTAAGTAATTCTCTGTGAAACAGATTGTGCTATTCCAACTGATTTAATAGTATTTGTTATTTGATGTCAATTGGCACTAATTAAATCTAATAATGTTTGATCAGTTTATAAATATTTGCCAGTGAATAGAATAATAGAACACAAATTGTAAGTAATTATTTGTGAAATAGATTGTCTATCACAATGTAATTATTATTTACAGGGCTGTATCCATTCTGCACACAGAGATCCAATCCGCTTCATACTTCGTGAACAGATCTCTGCCCTACATGGCTGCCATCAGTATACTGTTTTGTAATGAGGTCCTACTTCGGTTCATATAATATGTTATACACAAAAAGACAAATTAAATATTTTCAATTTTATTAAATGAACGCAGAATATATACTTCTCAAAATCGTTGAATTAGGCCTTACAATGTCAGTCAATTAGCTTAGTGTCTGTTCTCAAACACAGCTAACCATAGACAGGCAGACAGCCTAAGTTTAATATGAACTGTATCCCCATCCAGCGCCCTTTAATACATTGACTGCCAGTTTAAAGTGTCATAAACTCAATTATCGTTTTCTCATTTTTAGTTATGTCAACATTGGTATCATTAAAAGGTTCCACATATATGTCTAATTAAAGATATCAGCAATCCAAGCAACATATTTCAACTACCAAGAAAAATATTTTCAAATTACCAGGATAAATACACTTGTAGCCAAAAACATCTCGTATGAAAATACATCCAGAGTACATTCTGCAAATAAACAAACGGTTGAGGGCTGTTGTTAGCAGCTGTTATTAACATGTAAGTAAATCCATGCACTGAAATAGCAATGACAGGCACAGTAGTTGACAATGTTTAATAGTTCAAAATGACCACCTCCCCTTCTTCCTCGGTAGGGGAGGTGGATGGCCGAATGGGTAGCATGTGCGTGCTGTATCATAAGGCCTGTCATTGAGTCAACTGGTATGGTTTCGAATCCCCAGTTGTATGTGACAAGGAGTAGGGTTGCCTGTCCAACCTCGTGGATTTTCTCCCGATTTCCTGCCACTGCTAAAGACCCCTACGCGCATGTTAATTATTGAAATATAATTAAACCATATGTTAGTCCCGAAATGACCTAGTCTGGGTCGAGTGGACCTGAAACCCCATTTCTCTCTCTCTTTCTTCCTTGATATGGCTTATAAATCAGCAGTTGAATCATTGATCATACCACATTGTGTAAGTCTCATAAAATCTAGTTTGTGTCTAGTGGAGGTTAAACCCCAAATGGTCGGCCTGTCTGTCTCGCTTTTGGATTCAGAAATCCAGATCCAAAGTATCATACAGCATTCAGCTCCCATGCACAATCAGGCTTGATAACATTTCGCATTTGAGGAAGTTGCTTAGTTGATAAACTTTAGCTGTATTTTATTAGGCTGATACCATTATTCATTTGAGAAGTTCACATGGGTAATAAACTTTAGCTGTACTTTATTACACTTGATAGCACTTCACTTTTGCCTTTGTTCCCCATGCTAACAAACTTTAGCTGCATCTTATCATGCTCGAAACATTTGTCATTGAAGGAGTTTAACATATTAGGTAACAAACTTTAACTGTACTTTATTTGGCTGTACTTTCATATTTCAGGAGTCCACTTGTAGCTAACAAAGTTTAGGTGTACTTTATTAGGCTTGATAGCACTTTACTTTTCAGGAGTCCACTTGCAGCTAACAAAGGTTAGCTGTACTTTGTTAGGCTTGATAATACCTTCAATTTTGAGGAATTCACATGTAGCTAACAAACTTTACATGTACTTTATAAGGTCTGACATTACTTTACTTTTGAGGAGTCAACATACCTAACAAACTTTAGCTATACTTTGTTAGGCTTGATATCATTTTATTTTTGAGGAGTTCACACAGTTAACAAACTTCTGTTGTACTTTGTTAGGCTTGATATCATTTCACTTTTGAGGAGTCCAGTTGTAGCTAACAAACTAAAGCTATACTTTAATCGACTATTTCATCATTGAACGAATACTTATCGACATAATATAAAGTTAGAGATATTATTTATGTAAATAAGGAATATTGACAGTAGATTAAAAATAAATTATAAATACCACACAGGGGCTTTAAAATGAAAAATAACATGTGTGTATGTTATCATAATGTACATGTAATTATAGAGTTTGTTTGTTTATGCGAGGAAATATTGGACCACTTTAATAAGTAAATACTACATGTGGAGCCATCAAAATGTGAATATGGATTAAATATGTTTTGATTAAAAACATTCAAAGTATAATACTTGCAAAAGTGTAACATTCAATGTGCATAATTAATTCAGTGCATTTATATTTGGTGTCTTTGAATGAATGAATGAATGAATGAATGGATGAATAAATAAATGGATGAATTCAGTGCATTATATTTGATATCTTTGAATGAATGAATGAATGAATGAATGAACAAATGAATAAAATAGATGAATTCAGTGTTGTAGGGTATGTACCATTTGATATCTTTGAATGAATGAATGAATGAATGAATAAATAAATGGATGAATTCAGTGTAGGTATGTACCACTTGATATCTTTGAATGAATGAATGAATGAATGAATGAATGAATGAATGAAAAGTAAATAATTAATTCAGTGCATGTAAACTTGACATCCTTGAATGAAGGAAAAGTACATAATTATACCTAAGGAGAATGGGCTGAAACTTGTTTTACAACTAACATTTTTCTGAATGAATGAATGAATAAATGAAAAGTACATAATTATTTCAGTACATGTATACTTCACTAGAATGGACTGAAACATGTTCTACAAATAATATCTTTGAGTGAATGAATAACTGAAGGATGAATAAATGAATGAATGAATAACTAACTCAATGGAAAATAGCCAGGGTTTTATTTGGAGAAAAAATGATAAATGAAGAAATGGTGATGGAAGAATGATCAAAAATAATAAATCTGAATATATATAAATAACATCATTTCAAAATTTCTGATTCAGAAAAAAGAATTAATAACAAAACTACAAAAATATGGAGGTGATAAAATAGAAATACAGGATCACAGTGCGATATTCCCTCTATGATTATATATATAGAAAGGAATGGTTGAGAATCTATTTGTATGAGTGACAGAAGAAGGGATAAATAAAATGACTTACCTGATAAGCATCGGGGATATTGACAACCTCTCCTGTTTGTGCAACATAACCAACGATCCCAGTCCCCATCGGTATCCTAATCTCCTCCTCACGTTCACAAATTTCTTCGTAAGTCGAATCACAGCTAACGTCAAAAAGTTGAGACACGAGCCATTTTTCATTCGTCCCTTTTCCTTGGACAAGAAACAAAGAACACCTATCAGCATTTAGTACAATAGAAAGATTTAAAAGGATTTTGTAACAAAGACTCCTTAGATCTAAGTCATTACAAATATCAATCACTAATTCATACATAAGTTCTTTCTCGTCCAGTGCCTTTAATTCGCTCTTTGATTTACGGTGGGATTTCGTTTGACCGGAATTCGATGGTATTGGATCTAAAAACGTCGGGGTACCGTCCACGGTTGAAATAATCGGTTTTAGAATCCCTCCTTTGTCGAATTCTTGGGCTGATATTTTTCTCACTGGGGTGTTAGCGCCGGAACTGGGTTTAGAGTTGGAGCTGCTGGACGATGTTAAGCTGGGGTCCGACTGAAGACCCGACGACGATATAGCATGGGAAATTAACCATCCGTCCACCATACTCTGTTGCGCTTTCCTGGCAAAATAATCATGCACATACTCCGGATGTTCGTCTAACCATTTTTCCATTCCTTCATACTCCTCTCGAACTTCGGGAGGTAGATCCGTCTCCCCCTCTCCCGGGGGTGGAGTTGTCAGCATCTTTCCGTGACTGCGTTTACGTCTTGCCCATGTCGCCGGTCTCTGGGTAGGTCTGGGTCCAACAGAAGGAAGTGTTTCTCGGTTGGAATCCAGTTTGACGAATGAGTGAGAAATGACAACACGTGTCCAATATACAACTACTACAACAGTAGCGTAATTTAACTGGGCAGGCGATATCAGCCAAATACGTTTCTCTGAACACTTCCTCGGCGCTTATAATACAATCAATAATTGCAAAACTCGACGGTTGAAATTTACAGTGTATCACACCGTTCTACACGCTTCATGTATACATGTATATATAAAAATACAGACAGGTCGCGGTTTTACCTAATTCTAAATAGGCCTACCCCGCCCACTTTCAAAATGTAAACATAGAATCCAGGTTACGGCATGTGGGTCTCCTAGCTGTCAGTCTAGCAAGTCAAAACAATTCGTCTCCATAAAGCGTGGCGTTCGCAGACTATGTGATATATTTGTGGCATATTCCAGGATTTCCAACCAGCCACAATACAAGCCTATTATACACACACGACAGGGTTGTAGCACTGAATGTTGAATTTAGTTAAGCGAGAGAGATCTCGAGCTGATCTCATACATGCTACTAGTCCACTCTTTATACACTGAGTTATCATATAAAACCCCCTGTATTTATAATATATAAACAGCCAACCTTGAACAAAACCACATTTACTACCAATGAGTGGGCGCCAAACGGCACGTGCGTTATCCTTTTTGGCGCGTCAAACACCACGTGGTAAAAGTTAACGGGAATATAACGGGATTTAGCAGTTAATACTGTCAGAAGTATTGCACGTTATTCGATATACCCTAGTAATATAACTCATCAGCACGTTCTTACTGCCTACTCTTTTGTCAAATGTTTCGCTATTGGTTCGTAGCGCTGGCACGTGATCAAAACATTAAACTCGAGGGGGGTTAAATCTCAGGTTTTAATCTCCCGTGACCTTTGACCCATCGTGCGTTTTATCTGTTAGAGAATTTCTGATGGACAAGTTACGCTTGTATTAGTGTGTTTTGCTTGTTGTGCTGCGATTAAACGTGTTGTGTAGATATGCGATAAGCTGTAGGCTAAATATTAGATTCGCAATGCGCGCCAGGGGTTTATCTTTCATGTTTAGGGACTTATGACCATCATATGGTCAGTGAATATGTCGCTGTGCTATGCCCCGGGTTCCAGAAAGTTCCGTGAGTGGCAAGTAAAAGCGAGTAGTCAATCGGATGGGGTAATAAGCAGATGTTCCATGTAGGCTATACCAATCGCAGCACGCTCTCTCTCTCTCTCTCTCTCTCTCTCTCTCTCTCTCTCTCCCGGCTGTTAGAAAGTGAAATGAAAGTAGAACAGAATACGGAAACATCGCAACTCGCCCCCCCCCCCACACACACACTTTCTTTAACCCAAAAATATAAAATTGACCGAAGTAGATTGATTTTGTTGAGTAGATGTTATAAGCCACCTTTGCTTCTTTCAAAAGAAAATAAAATGCTGACTTTGCGGTTATTAATATTTTTTTTAGAAACTTCAAATGAACTGAAATAAGTTTACCGCCCAACTTGTCTGCAGGGTTAATTTAAACGAGCTTATACCGCCACGCAGTGTTATATAATGGGGGAATTCCAGCTATCAGGATACTTTTGCGTAAACGCCAAAGACCACAAGAGTGGAACTAACTTTTTTTCTACCCGAATTACTAGACGGATTGACTTGCCTGGAACTCTGCCGCAAAGTTTACATTTAAAGGACTTATATTATATTATAATCCTAGATGCATTATCGAAAACAATTAACGTATATTCGTTCGGGTGGGACGAAAAACCAAGGTACCGTATACACATTGGCGTGGATGTAAAATAACCCACGGCAGTTAAAATTCGGTATAAGAGTACACCCTACTACCACTGCCCGGGCAAAATTTCCCTCATTTATAAAAGAGTTAAATGTTTCGTTCTGTGACTAGGCCAACAGTGTCGTTTTTAGATGTAGTAACTTTTATAATATGGGAGCCGCGTTGGCTCAAGGCTCGCTAACCTGGAGGTCTCGGATGTGCTCCCGGTGTTTGGCGAGAAAGCTCTTCGGGATTTACAGGCGTGGTTTCCCCGTGGCAATGGTACATGTAGGATGGAAGGCCTTACAAGGACAACTGTCTTGTCGTTCGGATGGGACAAAAAACGAACTACCATATACGCATTAGCGTGCATGTATAATAACTATTGACAGTTGGACTGCGAAATAATAAGGGTGGGCCGAAGTGCAGCTGCCCGGGCAAAATTTCCTTCACAACATAGAACAAAAGACAAGGGCTCGTGTACCCATGGCGTGCAGGTAAAAGATCCCTCGGCAGTTGGAATTGATATAAGAGATGACCGTTGTGCTCGGCAGTTGGAATTTGATATAAGAGATGGCCGTTGTGCTGCTGTCCGGGCCAAGTTTCCCTCATACACAGTGTATCGAGTATGCCTATCTTCATCAGCTCAGTCGGAGCAAAACAGTAGGACGATAAAAAAAAACCGTGTGTGTCATTATTATTGCCATGCACTTATCAAGATAGTACTTATCGACCAACACGTCGTTTTAGTTCAAATCAAAGAGTATTAACGCCTTGTAATATTAACGAGATTGCAAATAGATTCCTTCCTTATCATCCTGTAACACAGGAAATAACGTTCGACCACACCCAATCATAAATGCACTCCAACCTCCGTACCAATTCTTTGAGAATGACAAAAGCAGTGTAGGCGTCGGTTATTACCCCAGGTCGATGGATGAGTGGTTGGGGCGAGTGCGGGAGGAGAGGGGAGGACGAGGGATTCTGTTTAATATTCAAACTTTTTAAAAATAAACTCTCCAAAACGCCCGAAATAACAAAATATTTTCTAAAATTGACCATAATGAGACACACTGTCCAAGTACATGTGAAAGTCCGGCGTGGTTTCCCCTTGTCAGTGATACGGGACGGAGGGCCCGACAAGGACAGCTGTCTGGTCGTTCGGATGGGACGAAAAACCGAGGTCCCTTGTACACATTGACGTACACGTAAAAGATCCCTTAGCAGTTGGAATTTGATATAAGAGTAGGCCGTAGCGCCACTGCCCGGGCGAAATTTCCCTTATAGCACACTGTATGGCGTATGCCCGTCTTCATTAGCCCAAGTTAGGAGCAGAACAGTAGGACGTTAAACCCTATTTCATTTCACATGTGAAACTCCGGCATCCGAGGTTGGGCCCGCCCTTGGTTGTGTGACGTTTAATAAATGTACATTGTATAAAGATATAACAATGATATGAGATATTGAGAATGTATAGATAGAACATTTAGATATTGTAATGACCATTTTATTACAACCACGACAAGATAACGCTGATAAATAATCCTCCATTAACACCTTTACCTTCATATTGTACTTTAAATACAACTAAGGCCCTGTTCACACTTCACAATATCTGTCAGACTCAATTTTTGAGGCCACTGCACCTGATCCGATTTTTGCACATTCAACGCCCTATCCCCCCCCCCATTTTTTTACATAGATTCATGGTACTTCAGGACATTGTAAATACGATTCAATGCATATTCAGAACGAGACTCGATCATTGGGATGCTTATAGTGTAATTATTGTTTGAAGTCAGTGGATCTTTAACGTGATTCCAATGGCATACAAGGGGCCTGTTTCTCCGTATCAACCGAGCGAATATAGCTTTGGGTCTCCGTCCCACTGCCAAGAAATTGGCACAGGCATCCGCCTTGTTTTCACTGCCTTTCCCAAGTTAAACTTCAGTTTTTCGCCGAACTTAACTTGAATAAAATTCGCATAATGTGTCCCAGGAATTAACGGTGGCGAGAAATCGGCCTACGAAAATGTATGCTTGTAGTCTTTAGTGTGACCTGGCCTTTAGTCGTCAGTTATATATAAAAACTATTAGAAGTTTATAGTTAAAAACGTGCGTATGTTTGGATCATTTAACAGGTTAATTGACTGTAACATTCACATATTTACCCCACCCGGTTATGATATCGACCCCACCCATAGCTACACCGGAACATCAGTGTACGCAGACTGGCATCTCCTACAAAACTAAAAAAAAAGACAAGTCCAATATTTTTTAGCCAGTTTATTGAGCCCCCGACGGATGAAAAGTGAAATATAAGTAAATTTAAACAACCCTTACCCCTTGGCGTTAGCCGTTCAAAGCAGAACATGGAAACCATGCCCCCCCACCACCACACACACACCCATGCACACACACACGACATACACCTTTTAACGTTAAAATATAAAATTGACTAAATTAGGCCTAATTTGTTGAGCAGACATTCAGTCTTTTCAAAAGTCAATTGGAATAGGCGACAAACGAACAGAAATACCAAAACTTTTAATAATGTGTGTGGACCTTTAAGCTACAATAAATTATTTTCAACATGCTCACTTGTGGTTATTAAATTATTAGAAAACGAAATTATGGAGTTTAATGGGGTTTTTTTCTACTGCGCTCATTCTATATAATGGTGTGGAAAAGCACACATGCTATGATGTATACCAGAACGTTAAAGGTAATGGTGCTGAGAGAAGAGAGAGAAATGGGGTTTAACGTCCACTCGACACAAACCAGGTCATTTCGGGACTAACATATGGTTTAATTTTATTTCAATTATTCGCTTGCGCGTAGGAGTCTTTAGCAGTGGGAGGAAACCGGAGTGCCCGGAGGAAAACCACGAGGTTGAGAAGGCGCCCCTGTCTCCATGCCACATACGCACACAGCAGGGATCGACACCACAGCCGCAAGCCAGAGGTGACCGGCCAGCTAGAGGTCGAAGCGCGGCACTCTATAGACCACTAGGCCATCGTAACCCCCAGGTAATGGTGCTACATCACTAATGTTTGGGACCTTAAAATTGACACAAATGGGCCGCAACGCATATAATAATGTAATCTGAATGTATGTAAACTGATTTACATGCAATGGTTTCCGTTTTTACTTTTAATTTCAAATCAGTTATGTCCGGCTAAATATTCGAGAAGTTTCAACCCTATGGCAATCTCTAGCATCTGGTTATTCCAGTCTATGGTACATGCTCTCCAGGAATGAATATGGTGTCACAGTTTGAAAGACTCGTTCGTCGA
Source organism: Patella ulyssiponensis (assembly GCA_963678685.1). Lineage (NCBI taxonomy): Eukaryota > Metazoa > Mollusca > Gastropoda > Patellidae > Patella > Patella ulyssiponensis. The sequence continues at coordinate 85,521,092 of OY783226.1, forward strand.
GTCCCATGTTACAAATGGCACTAAAACGAATTATGGTACACGATTCGTGTACCAATGGTAAAATGTTTATTTTGTCTGAAATATTGGATATCAGAAGCTTATGTTTTTTCGGTAAGATCACAACATCAATGTTGAATTAAATTGACAAATAATCTGTGTTTTCATTATAGAAGACTTTGGATGATATTGAGTTAGAGACTGGGCTACTTTAAACCCCATAATTTCATTTCAGGTAGTAACTTTTATAATAAAAATATTAATAACCGCAATTCAATTAAAGTCAGCATTTTTATTATCTTTTGAAAGAAGCAGAGGCGGCTTAATGTCTGCTCAACAAAGAAAACTTCGGCCAATTTTATATTTATCCAATTTGTATTTTGCCTTTCGGTTGAGGCGACAAACAAAGGTCCTCACAGTTTGCAGTTCGAGTTGGCGTGCACACAATTTTGTCCTTCGGTGCTGTACTGGCGTCATATTATTATGTGGATTGTGGGTTAGGGTAAGGGGTGGGACCTGAATATTTCGTCAAGGTCTCGAGATGTCAACAGGCTTTGGGATAATCCTTCCCCTAGGCCAAGTCAAACCCGTATACCTAACCCTAACGCACAATCCACACATGACGTCATATGTGCTAGACCTCCCCGATAATAGCGTTCTCCGCACTGTATACGTAACCATTGAAATGAGATATGTTAGCAACAGAATGTCAGATATATTGTGTTGAGCCGTCATTCAACATTTTTTCGGGCATCATCATAATTAGGTCCGGCGCACAGGTCAACCGTTTTCGCAGGCCGCGACTCCGGAAATTCTAATCGAGAATGTTTTCGGGAATCGTCATTATTTTTTCGAGTATCGTCATTATTTTGTAACATCAGTCTTTCGGGTGTTTAAATTTCTGGTGGCCGGCAAATGCAGCTGCAACAGTCACTGGAATAAATTGTAACATTTCGGTTGCGAATCCACATAAATAAGGGCTTTATCATTAGACCACTTTCAAGTTTTTCAACTAATGAGCAGTGATGCCAGGAAAACGCCCAATTTCCACATTTACGGTCGGAATCTATGACAATACAATTATTATTTATTCTGGGCGACATTTCTATGAAACTTATCTCGTCAAATTGCTTGGTAAAGCCTTAAGTTTCGTAATGTCTAGCAACATATCCATACATGACAGGTATTACACACAGCTACTTTATTGACCCCCCGCCTTTCGAAGAAAATTGGGGGACTATTAAAATGGGTTCGTCCGTCTGTCTGTCTGTCTGTCCCTCTGTCCGTCCGTCACACTTTTTGGGACACAATAACTCTCTTCCTAATTGAGCTAGAATGTTCAAACTTGGTGTATGTGTTTATTAGGTCAATGCCTTGATGGAGTTCGAAGATGAGCATTTTCCGCTTAGGGTAAGCAGAGATAAGCAATTTGATTGGTTGATGCTTTGGGACACGATAACTTTAGTTCTAATTAAGTGAGAGTGATGAAACTTGGTGTATAGTTTTATTACAGCGATACCTTGACTAAGTTCGATACTGAGCATTTTCTGCTCAGGGTAAGCAGAGCGATAAGCAATTTGATTGGTCAAGACTTTGGAACACAATAACTCTCCCTCTTATTGAGTTAAAATGTTCAAACTTGGTGTATATGCTTATTAGGTCAATGCCTTGATGGTGTTCGAAGATGAGCATTTTCTGCTTAGTGTAAGCAGGGATAAGCAATTTGATTGGTTGATTCTTTGGGACACGATAACTTTAGTTCTAATTAAGTGAGAGTGATGAAACTTAGTGTATAGTTTCATTACATCAATACCTCGACTAAGTTCGATAATGAACATTGTTTGCCTAGGGTAAGCAGAGCGATAAGCAATTTGATTGGCCGAAACCTTGGAACACAATAATTCTCCTTCTTATTGAGTTAAAATGTTCAAACTTGGTTTATGTGCTTATTAGGTCAATGCCTTGATGGAGTTCGAAGATGAGCATTTCCTGCTTGGGGTAGGCAGAGATAAGCAATTTGATTGGTTGATACTTTGGGACAAGATAACTGCAGTTCTATTTAAATGAAGGTAATGAAACTTGATGTATAGTTTCATTACATCAATACCTCGACTAAGTTCGATAATGAACAGTGTTTGCCTAGGGTAAGCAGAGCGATAAGCAATTTGATTGGCCGAGACTTTAGAACACAATGACTCTCTTTGTTACTGAGCTAGAATGTTCAAACTTGGTGTAGGCGTTTATTAGGTGAATGCCTGGATGGAGTTCGAGGGTGAACATTTTCTGCTTACAGTGAGCAGAGATAAGCAATCTGATTGGCTGATGCTTTGCCGCACAATAACTTTGGTTGTAATGAAGTGAGAGCGATGAAACTCAGAATATGGGTTCATTATATCATTACCCTAATAATTTTCTGCTTAGGCTAAGAATTGATAAACAATTTGATTGGTCAAGATTGGTCAACAACTCTGCTTCTATTTGAGGTAGAATGTTTAAACTTGATGTAGATGTTCATTAGGTGAGTGTCTTGAGTTGACTAGTTCAATAATTAACATTTCGAATTGAAGCTAAGTTTAAACTTGATGTAGATGTTCATTAGGTGAGTGTCTTGAGTTGACTGAGTTCAATGATTAAACTTTCGAGCTGAAGCTACGTAGGGCTAATCACTTCCATTGGTCGATGCTTTGGGACAAGATAATCTTCATTTTATCTGATAGTAAGTGATGGCACTTCGTGTACAGTTTGATTGCTCGATACTTTTGAAAAAAATAAATGTGCGATTAATTAATATGTGTCATCTATTTATTTTGAGATTTCGGCGGTGGACATCAGCCTCACTGTTGGCTCGTTTCTTTACAAAGCAGCGGGGCCATTCCTGTCAGCAAAGGGGCAGTGACCATATACATTGCACTTACTGTACTGAAAACGTTAATTGGGTCCTGATATACCCAGTTCAGTACTAAATGCTACTGATAAAATCTGTCAAGCTGGACAAAATAAATGAACGAAATAAAACCAGTTCCCTGGTAAATCAGGGGACTATTCCTACACGAGTTATCTACCCTTGGTTCGCGGCCACGTCTCATAAAATGGCTATTATTTAATTTAAGTGATGATTGACTACTCTTTACTTAAATTAAAAGGAACAGACTTTACACTATTTCTCCACCGGTTAATTTAAAATCTTTTCTGTTTTAGAAAAAATTTCTGACAAACCTAGCCTTTTGGGTGTCACATTATCACTGCACGTATTTAACCATTGGGTCCTGTTTTGATTATGAAATTCCGCTATGAATTCTCTGGAGTCCAGGAAAGTGCGACTAGCTGCTCCAACAGGGCATCAAAATGGGGGAAAAAATACATCCCCGGCTGCTGTTAACCCACGAAGAAGGTACAGCGATAGTTCGTGTGATTCGAACCCAGCTGTACACACTACCTTAGTTTAATTCATTATACATTTTAGCGCGTTTTATTTTTTTTTCATTTTTATTTTTTCGTTTGTTTGTTGTTGTTTCGTGTTTTGTGATCTCTTTGTTGTTTCGTTTTTTTTTTCGTTTTTTTAAATTTTGATGTATGCCCATCTTCATTATCCAAATCGGAGCAGAAAAGTTGGAGATTAAACCCCATTTTAATATTTAATAAAAATCATCACTAAAAATAAGGGTTACCTCCCCTTAAACGGCATCAAATTTGACGAACTCCACCACACGTTAGTATAAGTAGAACGACGAGCGAAGCGCTACGTGAAGTATTTACCAAAAACTTGATTTAGCGTTGGGTTATCTTGAAATTGTTTATCTTAAATAGTCAGTGGCCAGTGTAGCACTAAATGCTACACAAAAATAGATCGACACAGGTATGTCGAAGTCAGCTTCAAAGCCATTCAGGACGACACCCCACCCCAATCCCAGCTCACCCAGCCCTCACAACAAAGTCATGAATTACAAGAAGGCCAAGATGAATAGAAAGCTGTCAGCTATACGTACATGAACCCGTCAATGTATCTTTCTGGGGAATGCTTACTCGTCAGTGGGTTCATTGGTCCACCGATATCTATTTAGGGTTAGGGTTAGGGTTAGGGGTTGGTTCATTAGTCCACCGATATCAGGTATTAGGGTTAGGGTTAGGTTTATTGGTACCCATATCATAGTATTTCTAGCGGCGGACTGGTGCCCCCGCCGACTATGGAACCCCTCTCGTCTTTCTGACACGTGGTTTCATAGCTATCTGTTAAGTGTAAGCATACACTGTCCCGTGTACTTCAACCGACAGTCAATACTGCTAGCATATTTTCAAAGAACTGAACACCCTATTTCTTTTTTGTTAGTCGTCGTCACTAAACCAAGTACAAGTTTCCGGAAACGCGGACACGTAAAGAATAGGGTTTAACGCCTCCTCAACAAAATGCTTCGTTCAAATTGAGACTAACGTATGACAATTTGTGGCCAGAACTACTTCAGAGTCAGATTTGACTCAGTACTTTTTTAAATTGAAAACTTGGAATTCGAAATAAGAGCAGATCGAAGTGCTAGTGCCGCTGATCAGCTGCTCGGGCACCCCCCCCCCTCCCCCAGCACACATACCATGCCCTTGACATTTGGAATGTCCTGAGGAATATAGGGGAAACGTCGCTGTTCGGGCACAATTTTTCTGTCCAGCATTGCTTATTAATAACAATTAATAACCAACTGTTAGTCTCAAAAAGACCGAGGTTGACCTATGCATGTCCTACTTTTGTAGTCAGGCCAGGGCCGGATAAGGCGTTATGGGGCTCTTGTCTGAAAATGTCACTTGCATCAACAATGAAAAGAGGGTATATTATTGTTCTGGCCATTGTCCGTCACACTCATGGGATTTATCGTCAACTCGACACAAACTAGGTCATTTCGAGACTAACATATGGTTCAATTTTATTTCAATAATTCGTTTGCGAGGAGGGGTCTTTAGCAGCGAGAGGAAAACGGATGACCCGGAAAAAACCCACGAGGCTGGACAGGCGACCCTATACCCCTCGTCACGTACAACAGGGGGATCGAAACCACGCCAGTTGAAACAATGACAGACCTTAAAATACAGCGCGTACGTGCTAGTGCTAACCATTCAGCCCCTCGTCCCTTTATTAGTTGGGGCCCTATCTGCCGTCCAGTCAGTTTCACCCCTTTAATCCGGCCTGCTCGCAGCCCTGTAACTTTTATGCTTATCTTTGCGATAATTTGTGACTATATATCCATAAACGGTAAACACGATCATCCCGTTGAAAATTACAAAACTGCGAATACCAAACTTGATATTTTTTTTATTATCATTCAAAGGCTAAATAAAATGGCGGATAAGAAAATTCACGCTGTGCTTAAAATCATAAAAATAATCTACCCGAAGAAATCGAGAGGTAAATATGTCTTTAAATGTCAACGTAACACAAATACACACTTCTTTTTGATGATATTACCATGGTAACTGGTCAACATATGGTTTCCATAGATACTAATAATTCCTGGCGGTCATCAGGAGGCGGTGATGGGAGCCATGTGCTAATGTAAAATGACGTGTTTTAACGACGGCAGAGAACAGACAACGACTTCGTTCCAATTCTATGACGTAGCACGCAAATTCAGGAAACTAAATTTCCTTTTTGAGAAGTATGGAGCGCGATAAAGAACACGGAAACGTGAAGAATAATTGCTTGACTATACTTCATGAATATTAATGGCCCATGGTTGGTCTCCTTGGTTACCGGAATATTTGACAAATTGTTGAGTAGGCCTATACGTTCCCTAACCTTAAGAAATATAGGTTATCGGCCATAGAACTTAGGCCTACATGAAATCGAAAAGCAGTTTTTGATACGGCGCCAAAGTGATAGCGATATATATGAAATGAAATGGGGTTTACTGCCCTAAATTACTGCACCGACTGAGCGAATGAATATGGTTTTACGCCAAACAGTGTGATGTGAGAGAAATTTTGCAAGGACAACGGAACTAAAGTCTTCTCTTATTTCGAATTCCATCTGTCGGGGATTCATTTACGACATGTCAACATGTAGGCTACACTGGTTTGCATACCATCCGAACGACTAGATACAGTTCCGTGTTAGGCACCACTGACAAGGAGAAACCACGCGGGAAATTCCCGAGGAACTTTTCTAGGCCAACACTTGGAGCATACGAAATGAAATGAAATGAAATGGGGTTTAACGTCCTACTCTTCTGCACCTAACCTGGGCTAATGAAAGACGGACATACGCCAAACAGTGTATATCGAATTCCAACTGCCAAGGGATCTTTTACGTGCACGCCATTGTGTGCACGGGACCTCGGTTTTTCGTCCCATCGGAACGGCTAGGCAGCTGTCCTTGTCAGGCCCTCCGCTCTGCATCACTGACAAGGGGAGAACCACGCCTTACCGGGAGCACATAGCGTAGTGAATAAGAAACAGCTAGCCATTTGTCTGTTTAAATGCACTATAATAACAGGTTTATATACACGGCTTTATCCTTCCCTATAACCATGTGTTCTGGGAAACACAAATTTGAAAAATAAACACCATCCGTTTGACCTTTCTACAGAAATGACTCAATCTGAAATTCTCTTAAAATCTTGTTTAAAACATCTCACGTGTGGTAAAGACTGTTGACATAATTTAAAAATTGTGACGCCGTTGCATGTGCACAAACACCTCGACTTTGATAAGAGTCCGCGTTCCTCTGCACTAATGACATATAATCAAGGCTGTAGAATAAATATACAGTCATGTATGCAAACTTAGTCTAGAATCCGGGCTATCTTTTAATCGCCGATAGAATGGAATGATATCATGGTAGGAGATGACCCTCGCCCCCCCCCCCCACAAAAATATTACTTAGTTTAATCCACGCAAAGACGTTTCAATCAGAAGGCACCATGGGTGGAATAATTTAGTGGGGTGACGCTTTTGCGCTTACTGCATTAAAAAAGGGCTGTAGAAGAATACAAAACACTTGGGATGGGGAGGGTGCAAACTCAAGTTCCGCCCTGGACAGCGCAACCTCAAGATGCACCTCTGAATGGTTACAGGTGTTTAATAAAGGTGGGGTTTAGAAGCGTGGGGGCGGTGGTAGCCGAATGGTTTAACGCGTGTGCGTTGTATCATAAGGTCTGTCAGGCATGGTTTCGAATCCGCGTTTGTACGTGACAAGGAGTAGGGCCGCGGGTCTAACCTCGTGAGTTTTCTTTTGGGTTTCGTCCCACAGCTAATATGACCCCTACGCGCAAGCAAATTATTGACATAAAATTTAACCATATGTTAGTTACGAAATCACCTAGTTTGTATTCAGTTGGCGTCCCCCTCTCTCTCTCTCTTTCTCTCTCTCTCTCTGTATATTTTTTGTGATTTTAGTCATAAATTTTGTACACATGCAGGGGTTACCGCTACTCCTCTTCTTGTTCTTGTTGTTTTTGGGTGGCGCTCTTCGAAAAGCCTAAGTCTCCGCCAATCAAAGTCCAATCCACAAAATTAGCATGCTTCTTCTTTGAAATATTCTGCACTTGTTTAGCGAATTAAATTTTTGAATTTCCTACAGCAACATGGTCAGTTCGTCCATAATATGATCGCAGATGTTATTACACTAAAGGAAATATAAACTACAACTAATGAGTCAGCATGGCATTATTAGCGCGTCGGTTCTTGCTCTCTGGTACATATCCACACTATTCTAAGATATCCGTTAAATATGCGACATATACAGAAAAAAAAACATTAATTGTTTTAAATAATGGGTTGAATAAAGACGCGAAATGACCAACACATGATGTCCTTAATATAACAATGAGAGGAAATTTACACAATGCTGCACTTAAATAATATACTTATTTTTTTCTATTTTCTGCGTCTTAATTTTTCTCAGATCGAGTAACCGTTAGTCACTATCTGGTAATGAGTTTTCGTAATTCAACCGTCCTACACCCTCACGCAATAAATAGGCAAAAACGTTTTACAGGTTGCGCTCCCCTGCCCCGACAATCTTTCTTTTCGTTTATGTGTTTTCTTCCATTTTTATTTGAATATACTTTAAGAAGGTATATTCATTCATTTAACTCGAGTTGTCTCGTCTTTGTGTTGTTGTATTATTGTCCTGTATCTTCTCTTCATAGCAAAATAGCGAAATGAAATAAAATGGGGTTTAACTTTCTACTTTACTGGGGTAATGAAGACAAGGCAAACGTCATATTTCATCTCCAATGTTCTTTTACACAGTTCTCCTCACTCTTTTACAAAGCGCAAATGTGTAAACGGGACAAATTGTGAAAAGTTGACAAATAATTTAATTGTTACCACAATATTTACACTCCATGATAATGTCTGTAGTCTATTTATAATCGTATCAAGAAATCGGAAATGCATTCAATGGGCGAAGTCTGTGTGAACGTGAATAAAGAATGACAGTTATGACACAATGAATGAAATATTGTCTCGCGTGAATAAAGAGCATATTCTGTTACAGAATAAATATTTCCCTTTATTTCAACGTAGGCTTTTACGATTTGAATCCCGTATCTGGTGAGGTTACCATCAGAAGTATTGAACGTAAACGCCATGGACAAAATTTCCACGTGTCGCAATGGAAACTAAAACAACAGTGGTGCTGGGTTATGGCATATTGAAAAAGGGCGGGGGATGGTGGTTTGCGGTACCGACCTCGAATTTCTACTTCCGACACATACACACAGACTATGCTTTGTTGTTTTCAAGTGACCGAACCACAATAAGAAAAGTGAATTACAGTAAAATAAACAAAATAATAGTCTCAAATACCATCAGCCCACCCCACCAACTGCAGTGAAGTCAACCCGTATTACCATACTTGCATGTGGTAAAAGTTATCAACGTCATTATTGCCGTACCGGTGCACCATAGTTTGGTTTATATAGCCTGCAACCTGTTGGGTATTCCGTCAGTTTACGTATAGCAGGGGATCTATCTATATATCTCTGTTTATTAACAGCTAGACGTGTAAACTGGTAAGGTAAGTTATATATATATTACTTATATATTACTTATTATTACAGCATTAATCCCCGGTGAAATCTTTCAACTAGAGACTTCATGAAGCCGGGTAGAATTTCTCTTTTAAGAAAACCTGGTACCACTTCTTACGTAAAATGAATGGAAAGGAAATAAAATAGGTTTTAACGTCTTTTCTGCTCGGACTGGGCTTATGAAAAATGAGGGGAATTTTGTCGGCCAGCAGCGCTACGGCCTACTCTTAAATCGAATTCAAACTGCCAAGGGATATTTTACGTGCAGGCAAATGTGTCACTTTTTATGTGTTTTGGAAGCTATAACTTACAATCTGCACTGTATTTATATATGACTTTACTTTTTTTAATCCGCGGGAAAAACTCGGTCAAATGTAGTGGATTGTGAACCAAGACGTGAATATGCGATATTGCGTCTTAAGTACGTGAAGTTGAAAATTCAGATACCCATGAGCATAGGGTGTGTTTATACAGCAGTACCCCCTTGTGAAATCGCAGACAAATATACACTTAATCGAACGGGGATATACTAGTGGTCTAGAGTGCCGCGCTTCGACCTCTAGCTGGCCGGTCACCTCTGGCTTGCGGCTGTGGTTTCGATCCCTGGTGGTGTGAGCGTATGTGGTATGGAGATAGGGGCGCCTTCTCAACCTTGTGGGTTTCCTTCGGGCACTATGGTTTCCTCCCACTGTTAAAGACCCCTACGCGCAAGCGAATTATTGAAATAAAATTGAAACGTCCCAAAATGACGTAGTATGTGTCGAGTGAACGTTAAACCCCATTTCTCTCTCTCTCTCTCTCTCTCTCTCTCTCTCTCTCTCTCTCTCTCTCTCTCTCTCTCTCTCTCTCTTCTGGGAGCCACCGTTGGCTCAGGGATTAAGTCGTTCCCGTGTTCAATCCCAATGTTGGCCGAAAAAGCTCTTCGGAATGGTTCAGAGGGCACGACAAGGGACAAAGTATTGTTGTTTGGATGGGACTAACACGGCTCCGTTGTTAAATATATACCTTTCATTTGGGTGAGGGGGGGGGGCGGTACATAGCTAGCGCAATTTCTTATAAACTTTACAAATCACAGTTTGTTAAAATTCATAAAATGTTTCATTTGTAATACCCACCAACCCTCTAAAAATATGGCAGGCCAGATCATGAAGCAGGCATAAAATTAAATTATTTCGAACACGTGAATATTTAACAAAATATGAATGAATGGCTTAATAGCTTAGATTTATAATACCATTTTAATATGCTGATTCAGCAAATTTTTTCATTGACCTGGGTTTTGTACTAATTATATTCACACTTTTTTTTTAATTGCAACATGGGATACAGTTATTAGTATTATATAGCCTTGGTTTCGGTACGACTGGATGAAATTCCTGCAGGAGGGATGGGGCGATCAGTGGTGCAGCATGGTTATTGCAGTATTTAATACCAATTCAATGGCAATTTTACTGATCTATTGCTTCTTGTTCGCATTCCATTATAACTTTGTAGATATTGGGGCGGTTTTTTAAGGGAAAATCCTACTATATGGTTGCCATTTTATTACTGGTAAGCCTTCACATGAACCCAGTATCTACAAAATGATCCTTTTTCTAAAAGATCACACGTTTATCATTTTTAAAATCCACATTTTTAGTTCCATAAGCGTTTCCATGCCAGGTCCTCCGTCCTGGACCACTGACATGAGGAGATCTGGTAGGAAAGTCCTTGAGGGACCTTCTCGGTCAACGCAGGAGTCGAACCCGAGACCTCCCGGTCGGCGAACAAACGCCAAACTAACCGAGACGCCATGGTCATATTGATACTAACATACGGTAACTTTTATCCAGTCTGGTGTTGTGATCGTACCGGGAAAAGATGAGCTTCTGATATCCAAGGGACTCGAAGAACGAGGCTAGATATATTCCACAAGTCATGTCAAATGGCGACGCCATATTCCTATAGACTGGAATATTCAGACGTTAGCGATTACCATTGGATTGAGACTGGCGTATTTCGCCGAGCATAACTGATTATAAATTACAGTAAAAGCAAAAACGATTGAACGTAAATTAGTTTATATACATTCATATAATGTTATTGTATGCGTTGCGACCCATTTGTGTCAATTTCAAGGTAAAATATTTGAGCGATTTAGCTCCTTTAATTGATGCGAGTAAGTAAATGCAATTGCGCAAGAGAACGTGATTACGATTTAAATAGTGCATTACCCGAGTGGAAAATTTATCAACAGATAACAGCTTGCAGGTTTAAAATAGCAGACATTTTTCTCAGAAACGTCTATCAAATATTTTAACTTGAAATAATATACAAACTAGTCATATAATACGTTTTCCAGGCAGGGAAATGGGGAACATTTCAAATCTAACTGCAAACATCTGGCGGTCTGCTCAGATTTTAAAATTAAATCGAAAACATTACGCGTCGGTCAGTCAATTCGGTCTTCCGAAAAAGAGAGCCTAAAAAGTTACTTAATGCATTGAAGGGTGGGGCCACATTAATTATTGACATTCATTTTGGGGGTAAAACTGTAAAATACATTGACCTTTAGCCCCTTTTCGCCTAACCAACCTTTAAATCAGCCAGTGTCAGATATTATTTGAGTTCAAAACATGTGGGAGATGTTTAAAATTAAAACTGAAGCATTATACATTTTTTGCTGATGCAGAAATTATAGGAGTGCCATAGAGTATTTTTATAAGGTACATTAACCTCATAAACTTTAGATGTGCAACCAAAAAATTGTTCGGGTCGTTACTCTAATCGTGTTTCTGGAAAACACACACAGGAGGGCAGTTTTAATTCGTACAGAGAGGGGGGGGGGGGAAGAGAGAGGAAGAGGGGGGGGGGTCACGTCCACTCGATACAAATTAGGCCATTTCGGGATTTACATATTGCCCACTTTTATTTCAATAATTTGTTTGCGCGTATAGGTGTCTTTATCAGTGGGATGAAATTAAAGGACCCAGAGAAACCCCATAACTCCTTGTCACGTACAAGCGGGGAGTCGAAACCGTGATTCTAAATTCAATGACAGACCTTTTGATGCTACACACATGCGTTAACCATACGTCCATCCAAACCCCCTTGTACAAAATAAAACTGTAATAATATCTACATAAAACTACACAAACCGGGGATGCATTATTTCGACGATGACCTTTACTATGATGTCAAAAATAAGTACAATTAGAAGGCCTACAATTAGAAGGCCTAAACTAAGGGCCTACAAGTCTGAGATCTGAATGTCTAAACACACCCTTCCTCGTTCACAACACCCAAAATACTAGCTAATAATGTGTCTTAATACAGGATATTCTACAGTTTTTACGCACAAACACGTCTTTAACCACTGGTATATATTTGAGAAAGAGAAACACAATCCCGACCCACCCTTTTCTTGTCAATTGGGAGTATCAAGTTGAAGTTATACCCTGAATGGAATTCTTCAACATTTGGTCGTGATGTCCTCAAACATTCTTTAATAACGTTCCCTGCGTTTTGTTTTCACGTCTCAAAAATTTGTATCATACGTAGTCTGTCTACATTTAGCACCACTTGAGAACGACGATTTTAATTGAAAACATTAACTATGCTTCGAGAATTTTAACATCAATCGATTTATTCTGAAAGATGTAAAACGTATTAGAACCACAATACTAAATAGTATATTAAAAATTGCATATGGCGGCCATTCGGGCAGAGATCTATTCTGAAAGTAGATAGATCTTTTTGCGTGTTCAGAATGATCAAGAGTAACCGACAGACGAATAAAGACAGAAGTGTTTAATATTTAAGGTCTGCATTAGACGAGTAAATAAGGGAGCGTCTAGACTATATCTCAAATTTATATCTAGAGTGAAATTTTAAAGGGGCTATTCCAATTTGGACAGAGGCTCAAAAATAAAAAGTCCGAATATGTATGAAATTTAAGCGCCAAAATATTGCGTCGTTTGTACGTGAACATCAAAACGGCTTATAACGGACACGTAACCCTTTTCAGATTTCTGGTCAGTTTTTTCGTTCGGTGACCCGATAATCGATTCCCGTTCTTTGAGAGGTCTATACAGTGAATGGTCCATGTGCTGTACTTGATAACGAAAGGTAAATTTCCCTACACATTATTTTTATAAAAAAAAAATGTTTTGTTTTATCCAGACACCGCATAATACGGTTTGGGACACCGGTCTCCATTTCCAGATGAGTTAGTTGCTCGACCTATTAGTGGGGGATTTTAAGGGATTTTCACACACAATTAAGCTGTTTTATTCGCCAAAACATTATCGGGATTAGCCATTTAACTGGAAAGATAACTTTGAAATAGGTCAAAATAAAGGTTGTCAATTTTATTAGATGTAGATTTCTGTCCATTTGAGAGGGAGCGCGAAAGCTAAAAACCATGAAGCAAACCGCGTCATTGCGTCCCCTTCAAGCTTTGTACAGATTTATATTTCGCTTCGTTTTTTTTTTATACTTTCGATGGCCTACACTACATGAAGACCTGACAAGTTGTATTCCAAGGTCTTGTCAGGGGTCGTGTGAGAGGCTTTTGGCCCTATGACGTCCGATATTGATTAACCAAACAGTGTTACCGTTTCTAGTGGCCGTGCATGGCACACCAAGCAGTCGCCGTAATATATTGCTTCATTGGCTAATCTCTCACTTCAACCAAAACGCCGGTAATATAACAACTCTTCCCGATCCTAGTCTAGTAAAGACAGGTAAAACTAAATTCTGAACTATAAAAAGGGAAACGAAATAGGATATGTGTGTATTTTGACATGAATGAAAGGCATCTCTTTAATCGTATATTAGCATTCAACCTATATATAACATACCATTCATAATAAAACCTGTTATAAATACTACATACTCAGACCGGTCTATTGACCTATATTATTCTTTACATTAAAACATTTAGTAGCAATATTTTGTATTTAGCCTATATAGAATTATTGTTTGTTCAGTATTAACAATAAGTACGTTTTTACAATGGGCAGTTTCATGGTGCTGACTTCGACAAATAGATTTAGCCCACACTGTATGGCGTATTCCCGTCTTCATTAGCCCAGTTGGAGCAGAACAGTAGGACATTAAATCCCATTTCATTTCCCTCAATGTACTACAATGTACTTAAATCACAAAGGGGGGGGGGGGTATCATAAAGCCTGTCATTGAGTCAACTGGCGTGGTTTCGAATCTTAGGTTGTACGTGACAAGGAATAGGGTCGTCTGTCCAACCGGATGGGTTTTCTCCGGGTCTTCCGCCCCCCCCCCCCCACTGCTAAAGACCCCTACGCTGCAGCGAATTATTGAAATAAAATTAAACCATGTGTTAGTCCCGAAAAGACCTAGTTTGTGTCGAGTGGACGTTGAACCTCATTTCTCTCTATCTCTCTGTCTTAAATCACAAGATACAAGTTATATAGACTGGTACATATTTGATGTGCACTTAAAGTGTACATGTATGTGTAAACATCCCTCGGAGACAAGTTAAAGAGATATTTGTCAATTGAATTGAATTGAAACTGAACTGAAATGGGGTTTAACGTCCTGCTGTTCTGCTCCGATCAGGGCTTATGTTTCGCGCACGGTACACAGTATAGCTAATTAGACTGAGAACTATAGGCTTTCAAAATATCCACGCCGAAGTTAGCCGAAGTTAGCTCGTGTTTGTATACTTTCGATGGCCTACACTACATGATGATCCGACAAGTTGTGGTGGGAATTCACGTCAGAAGTCAAACGATTGGTTTTTGACCCTATGACGCCAGACATTGATTAATCAATCAGTGTGGTAATTTCTAGTTCCGTGCATCAAAAGGTGGTAACAGACCGTTTCAATGGCTAATCGGTCACATCATCCAGAACACATCAATGATAATAACTCTTCCATAGCCTAGTGTAGTAAAGAAATTTTGCACTAGAAAAACGAAACGAAATAGAATCTATAATGTGTTTTAAGCAGATTGAGCGTCATTCGTGAGTAAAGATAGAAATGAACTGGTGTTACCAACTATTAAAATAGGCTAATGGAGACGAGCATACGATTTTCAACCTTCAGGGGATCTTTAATTTACTGTCAATGCTATACACGAGGTCATTTGGACTGGCATAGGATCGTTCATTCCGCTAAACTTTACCTTCAGTTACAGCGAATATAGAAGAGCCTTGTCCACCATGCGGTATTTATTACCACGCTGGCTTTCCATATAACGCCTGCAATACGCGTCAGCTATTTATAAATCTGCACCAAATGCACGGGAATTTACCGGAACTCCAGGAATTAGGCGTTTATGACGTTGTTATGAATAATCTAGAAATAAATCTGAATTTTTGATCCCACAAAGTATTTTGTACGTATACAAAGCTAGCAAATCATTGGGTGTTCAACAATAAATGCCGATGTTTACCCCAATAAACAACATGCACGTGCATGTCTAGAACACGTGTGATTCGTGAACAGGAAATATACACATAAAATGATTAGATAACCAGAATAAACACATACTCTCTTCGCATTTCCGCATATTTTATGCATCTGAAAAAAATATTGTTTAACAATATAAGTATACCGACCTTCAAACCAGAGAGAGAGAGAGAGAGAGAGAGAGAGAGAGAGAGAGAGAGAGAGAGAGAGAGAAAGTTTGCGAGTAGAGGTCCCTAACAACCAGGCAGTTGGTGGAAACCGGAGTACGAGACCCAATGACATATCTAAGTACACGCTGTAAACCATTGTTGTAATGTCTCGCAAGCAAGATACTTTATATTAATACTTGCAGAGAATAGCCTTGCAAATGTTTATAGTTTGTAGGATGAGACAAAACACCGACCCTTTAATGTGCACTGAAAGTTTACAAAAGATTTCATTTGGGGATAGCTAGACTCTAGAGGGAATGAATTGATATGAAATGGGGTTTAACGTTTTACATTTATGCACCAACCGGGCTAATGAAGACAGCAAGTTTTTGTGCTAGTACCCTGTTACAACAAGATAAATTATTTTTTATCGGCAAACGTACAACCAATATTCTACCATGATTTGGCATTCCCTTATATTTCTGCTATAAATCACCGATGTTATGGATAATATCTACATTCGTTACACACACTCCCTCTATTCTTTATTTGTCAGTGGCATGCAGTAGATGACTATCACATTATTATACACAAAATTCTACGAATACAATATACATGTATAATTGTACTAAGAATAAATACTGGGTTACTAAGGCATCTTTCTGTAAAACATTTACTAGATTAGATTAGTAGTTTTCCATACATTGGTGTTAGGTAGAGGGGTCGTTATAAAAACCGAAGGGCATGTGACAAATATGTAACTCCATAGAACATAATACAGAAACATATTCACACATAATACCATTAGAACAAGTGCCGGATTTATCGGGGAGGAGAGGGGGTGGCAGCCACGGTGTACACCATTTTTGACACTGCCATGCATAAGACGTTCTTGCACGCACTGTAGTCTTATACTTCTATCGTCATCCTCGGTCTTTCTTAATTGTTTTTAAAACACACTTTCGTCTTTTTCTACAGATATCCACCCATTTCATACTTCGGGAACAAATTGCTGTCCTGAATGGCCGCCATATTGTTTTGTAATGCGGTTCTACTCTATTTCATATCTGGCATACACACAAAAGCTAAATATACCTATTCAATTACATTAAATGTGAGCAGAATAAATACTTCTCAAAATTTTCGGAGTATATTTATTGCTTTCGACTAAAATCGGCGATGTAGGACATAAAATGTCAGTCAATTAGCTTAGTGTCTGTTTTCAAGCGAAGCTAACTGTAGACAAACAGCGTTAGTTTAGTATGCTTTCTCTAGAGTCATGAGGGTTGAGGATTGGGTGGAATAACCTAGGGCCGCTCTTCAGCTAAACCCGATGACTATCGGATTATTAAATTATTAAATGTTTAATCCGGTTGATTATGGGCATGCTTAAAAAACGGTATTGGCAAAACAGTGTAATCAGCAAATGAACTGTTCACCGTGTACAAAATACAGATGTGCAATAGGCAGATTTAGCTCTTACATATAAAACATTTATCAGACATCGTTCTGTGCTAGATCATTTATAAAACAAACGAGTATCCAACAATATCGTTATCCACTGTAGACAAATTTTGTATATTGTATATTATGAACGAGTCTTTGATAGGCGTTAAACGGGTTCCAATAATGTAGACTATTGCTGGTGTCTGATTACGATACTAAAACTGGTTATTTCACAAACATGTTGGATTATTTGATCACAAAGAATAAGTCTTTTGAAGTAGAGTAAACCTAACATAACCAGCTTGTTATACTCTGAAGACACGTGTGGGGGCGTTTCCTAGGTCTTCAAATTATATATGATTCATTATATCTTTGTATTTGGTGTATGTGCTGGAGATGGCTAAAACATGACAAGGTATGATAGGCAGGACCAGGTTATTCTTGCATCAGACTCCTGGCTGAAAATATCACTGGGGCCTCTGGTGACAAGGGGTCATATCCCGGCGCATGCTCCTGGTATATCCCCTTTGTTAAAGTCTTATTTATGGTACAAAAATTGTTTGAGAACTAATTAAGGACTTAAAATGTCTGTCAACTAGCTTAGTGTCTGTTCTCAAGCCGAGCTAATTGTAGACAGACAGCGTAAATTTAGTATGGGTGAATATTGCACAGGTTTATTAACCCTGTAGATCACGAATTCGATCCTCTTGCTGGTCTAGAAAATTCCTCAGGATTTCCAGTATGGGTCCACCTTGTTGTTCATTCACATAAATTGAAGCAATTATTACCATTCTATCTATTCCACTGAACTTAACACTCTTTTGAACATTAGGGGTCAAATTCAAATAAGGATCTTTAAGATTAATACTATAATCTATAGAGCCTTATCAGCGATTTGCACTAATGTTAGTAATATTTATATCCTTCAAAGAAATGCGAAAGTCCTTTTTTGTTTATTCGGCTAAATTGGATGTCTGGTGATAGTTGGGCAAAACATACATGTGTTCCCCACTCCCTACACACACCCAACTGTCCTCCATTTGTTGCTGATATTGTACGATAGATAGGTAGTAGACTATAGGCCAGCCAACTGCAAGGCGATGGGGGGTTAGATTTGCGTTGGGTGCATGGTGAAGGTGTCATAGTAGAATTACGCTATTTCATTAAGCCTGGGTTAGATTGGCGTTGGGTGCATGGTGAAGGCGTCATTAGTAGAAATTCACTGTTTCATTAAGCCTGAGTTAGATTGGCGTTGGATGCATGAAGAATGTGTCATTAGTAGAAATACCCTGTTTCACTAAGCCTGTTACATGAGAAATGGTATTAGATGTTCCAGACATCGATCTGCTATGTCAGTTATACACATTATAGTTGAACACGATTGTTTCATTAACCTCATGCCCTGGTATTTAACTTCTACAGTAGAAATAATAAGGTCAGTTAGATATATACTTATTGTTAACACGTGAAACATAGCCATAGACATTTGTTTTATATTTTTTTATCAGGTTCTAAGACTATTCTCTAAACAGGACTGTGTAACTTGAACACGTATTCCCATATTCACATATAACTAAAGAACTTTTTTTTCTTGTTCGTGTACAGTTAATCTGGAAAATTTTAAAGATGTATTAATGTGAGATTTAGATAAAGAGTTGGTCGTTCTTGTTAATACTTTAAAAATCGATAATGAAAAGGGAATATATTTTAAATTTCAATCAAATTATTTGCAAAGTCAGGTCAAATTACTTTTTTCTGGGCGAAGTTATCAGACATTAAAGTGTTCACATTTGTCAAGTACCACTGTTACGGTAATAAACAAAGTCTCGATTATCCACGTTTGAATTAAATTATTGAATGGCGATATTGTTTCAATCCATTGAAAATCACAACCATCCGATAGCGTAGTCAATTGATGATTTATATTACATTTGGGGCCAAATTAAAACTATTTATTTTGCTGATATGAGGGAAAATTTGCCCAGGTAGCGGCACTATGGCCTACTCCAACTGTCAAGGGCTCTTTTACGCGCACGCCAATGTATACACGGTACCTCGGTTTTTCGTCCCATCCGAGCAACTAGACAGCTGTTCTTGTCAGGCCGTGTTTAAGTTCAATGTGCTAAGGAGAAGGGTGGTGTTATTCTTGTTAGTTGATGGGTTGGTTGTGTTTTTACTGGCAAAGTAAGGCGTTATTTCTGGTAGGAAAAATACACAGTGGTGAATCTAACGTCGGTTTGATTATACGATAGTCTGTAGAACAGGTGGCTTGTACCGTTGAAATGGAAATTGTAAAAGTGTTTCCGATGACTTAGAGTTGACTAACATCTCATTTTCTTGGTATTTTGTAATCAAAGATCACGGGTTACGCCCATTACTTTATTTTCTTTTCTTGGTTTCTAATGGCTTTCTAGCTTATCTTTAAACAGTAGTGCTTTTTATACGCTCACATTTCATTTCTCGTCGATGCGACATCAAGAACATCCGAGCAGACGTTAACCACCAACCAGCAAGGAAGCCTGGGGGTGAATATTATCGTGTATCGGCGATGGGTTAAGCTTGATTGAGGTCCCTGGCTGAAAACATCACTGGGGCAGTGAGGCCATTACACCAACAGTGAAAAGGGGGGGGGGGAAGGAGCATATTGTACACACCCCCCCCCCCCCACACACACACACACACCGCACACACACACACCCCGCACATACACACCTCCCACACACACCTCTCCTTCGTTTAGTCAGATCCCCGTTAATCTGGCTCTGTCGTCTATACCTTGTTCGCCTACACGCTTGTTTACAATACTTACGAGGTAGGAATTTTTTAAATGTTTATTTCAAACTAACACATCACATCAAATTTATACGTGGGTATTTTTTGCCTTGGCTCTGAACGCCTCAATGTCAATTATCGTCATTTCGGGTGCATCGCATCAAATAAATTAGATTTGTATCGTTGTTCATATCCGGCAACATGTTATTTCTTGTTTTGTAAATAAGAACCTTTACACTTCCATGCAAAACTTCCCTCATAGCGCTCTATTTGCAATATGTCCGTCTTCATTACACCAGTCGGCGCAGAACAATAGGGCCTTAAACTCTTATTTTATTTCTTCTCATTCCATTTCGCATCTGCCTGTGCGCCATTACCTCTTCCATTCCGCTACATCACCCCGAATGAGTAGACGGGTGTAAAGACAGAAGTTAAAACAACATTATCACTGGTTTCACTCACTTGTGTTTATCTTAAATCACCAATATGGCACATCTCCAACATCTCACTCTCTTACATAATATTAACAACAGATTCTACAACTTCACGACTTGTGAAACTTACAGAGAAAGGGGTTATAACGTATAACCAATGCTGGATTTAGCTATAGACTTGGCATGTTAAAGCGTACGATCCCCGGTAGTTCGTGGAAAAACAGTAGGGTTTTCTCTGGGGTTCTCCGATTTTCTCCCACTGCAAAAGACCCCTACGCGCATGCGAATTGATGAAATAAAATTGAACCACATGTTAGTCCCGAAATGACCTAGCATGTGTATTTGTGTGTGTCTCTCTCAAGATCAATAATTAGCACAAATAAAAGGGCGAGAAATGTTGTTTAACGTCCACTCAACACCAACTATGTCACTTGCGAATACCCCTTTAACCACCAGACGCTCCATATGGAACGTAAATCAGGAAGTCATTTTGCAGGTCATGACTTAAAAGTAAAAATAACAAAAAAAAGTTAAATATCTTATACCACTGAATAGATGAATTCGTTTTCATTCCAAAAACATGTACATTTGTATGATTTATTCTTAAACTTAAAGAGTTGCAGGATATATGCTTTTCTTTATCGAAACACCGAAAACAATCTAGGACTTGGAACTATTATAGCAAGAACGTCCAGCTATTTATCTAAATCCTGCATATACGTATCTTTAAATAAATACAGTTAAGCGTGAATTGAGTAATGAATGAAAACCAAAGGATTTAAATTTGCTTATTCGCATGAATAAAGAATAATGCATCAACATCCATTTTGGGTGGGGAAATAAAAGCAACAATTCGCTATTTCATCATTTTAATATTTAAAGACCTGCCCTTTAAAGTTTGCCCTTTGAGCGCATGTCTGTAAACATGGCGTTAGAATTTACATGTTTTAAATAATAGACACACCTGATAAAAAGAGAGAGAGAACGTAATGCATACGACTGGAATTATAAACAGATGTTTAAACTTTTAAACCATGAAGGTTTGTTTCTTAAACTGATGTAAAGGCAAACTGGAAATGAAATGAAATGAAATGGGGTTTAACGTCCTACAGTTCTGCTGCGAACTGGGCTAATGCAGACGGCATACGTCATACAGTGTGCTATGAGGGAAATTTTGCCTGGACAGAGGCACTACAGCCTGCTCTTTTATCGAATTCCAATTATCAATGGATCTTTTACATTACAGTTTTAACGTCCGCTTCCACCCACGTCGATATCGCAGACAGTGGCGCACTGGGTCTGAAAATATTAGTTACCAGTAGACACAGGCGGCTCACCCACCAATACAATTCTATCATTTAATTTTTAAATGAATAAATTAAATTTTCAAACATAATTAGTGGAAACAAACAGATGTAATTAGAATTTTCCCAAATTTGTCTAATGTCTAAGGGGGCCCACTTCGTCAGGGGTCCACTTGTCATTGGGAAATTGACAAATTGGCCAGTCCGCCAGTGATCACAGACAAATCTTTCCGAGGACACTTTCGAGAGGAGCCAGTCGGAGAGGCTTGTCTAACGTTTATGTCTGTTCTCCCTCTAATGTTTGTTTGTTTGGGTTCTAAAAAAAAAAGGCAGAAGTGTTGGAGGAAATTCGTTAAGAAAATAAACGTGTATTAATGCGGTAGGTAGAGACGTGCCTTGTCATCCCAGCTTCAAACCGTACACGTGAAAACGTAACATTATATTTCCTGTTTATACTGATAATTGAAGCAGAAAAAATTAATTGTCTTATAATTTCTGCTTGGTTTTCGTTTCAATTTTGAAATAGGCAAGAAATTAATAGGTTTCAACTCATGGTCGAATCCAGTAGTTTCTAGACTAGAGTGGGTAAGGGTCCTTGGAAAGAGGGTTCACTCATGGTAATTTGCTACGGATGTGGAACCGATAGACAAAGGGAACAAAGATGCAAGCATACATGAAAAATACTCTCACATTTTTTGAAAATTATATAGATTGCTAATCTGATTAAAACACAGATCCTATTTCCTTTCGTTTCTTATAGTTCAAAATTTTGTTTTACCTGACTCTACTGTACTAGGATCTGGAAGAGTTGTTACATGTATATAACCCGCCGAAACGGTCTGTTAAGGTGAGCTTTTGGCGCAGGGTTAATGAAATGTCTGTCGTCATAGGGTCAAAAGCCGTCGTATGATCCCTGACGTGACCTTCCAGTATAACCCGAAAGATCTGCTTGTAGTACAGGCCATTGAAAGTATAACAAACGCAACGAAATAAAGATCTGTTCTTGTCAGGCCTCCGTTCTGCATCACTGACAAGAGGGAACCACGCCGGAAAATCGGCCAATGCAGGGATCGAACACCCGACCTCCAGACTAGCCAGCCAGCGTCTTACCCACTTCATGACCCCCCGATATCCGGATATAAAATCTAAGACGCCGAAAATGGCGGAAATGTACGGGGGATGCTGGTCGTTTTAGTCGAAACTTTATAATTCAAATAAATAATCTAAACATATGCATAGCATCTAGCAAGATACTAGAATGTTTGTATTGTATGTGGGTGTAGACTAACTGTGAATAATGAACATATGGTTTTAATTTTCAGATCTGTAGTTTCAATTCAACACATTTCACAGCTTTATTTCATGATAATTACATGTTACCTAGATTAAAGGTACCATTCCCAATTTAACAGAGTCTCAGAAGAAAAAAGTTCCACTTCAGATTAAACCACTAATACTAAAAATGTTTGTGGACGCCTTGAAATATTAACAAATTCGGTATTTACAGAAATAGATATCCAACCCTCTTCTTTACGCATTACATCTTGGTGACCTTTATTACTCTCGAGTAACTTGACATTACGCCCTTAATGTATAAAAGTTTATTTATTTTACTGAGATTGTGACATCAGTGAAAACCTGATCTACTAGACGTTCGTCTTGTACTGTTCTAATAATCTTGAACCAACATAGTTATTTTTATACTCATCTCCTGATCAAGTTGTGGAGCAGGCCTAGGGTCGCTTGTTGAACCTCGTGGGTTTTCTACTTGTCACCGGTTTTCTTCCACTGTTTAGATCCTACGCGCAAGCGAATTATTGAAATGAATTTGAACCATATGTAATCCCGAAGTGACCTAGTTTGTTTCTAGTGGACGCTAACCCTTGCCGGTGTTGAAATTCGATTCGAAGTGTATAGGCCTAAGTGCCGCTGACTGGGCAACATGAACCTCATAGCACATTGCATGGCGTATGCTCTTTTTAATTAGCCCATGCATTTGGCACAGAACAGTAAGACGTTTCATTTTACTACTAGTGATTTACGTCCGCTTCCATCCTGGGTGGATATCACTAGCAGATTGTCGGCAAATGTCGGGGTAACTTGTATCTTAAACAGTCACAGGTAACTGATATCACGTGTCTACAGAACGAGTGGAAACAATCCCTTTCACAAATTAAATCCAAACATCTCTTTTCCTCTTCAGACGCTTTTACTTCTTGATTTGCACTCTTTTGTTGGAAACAGATCAAAATATGTCATGATAATAGAGAATATAGCACCGATTTACAGGTCATAAATATGATCACTGTGTAAATAACCCGAAGCAATGAGAATTTTGTTGAATCAGCAGTTTTTGTCTGATAATCAGACATATAGGTCGCATAAAGCTTTTTGTTTTTATAGCAAAAGGCGTATTGTCAATCCACATATAAACATAATAATATTATACTCTTTATAGGCTGCAATAATCTCATTCATAGAAAAAAATACATCTAAAGAGGCGTGTGATGTTAGTTTTGAGGACACGGGATCCCCTTGACGATGCATCAAGCAGAAATGTCCATGGACATGATGGTAGTTATGAACGCGTTATTTGCCTCGTGACCTTTTAAATACTGATTGGCTAGCGAGCATATCGCACAAGTCAAGTCAGGGAAAGCCTAAAATACAAATAACCGCGGCAAAGGTGGCAAAAACTAGGACCGAATTAAGGAATGGGGTTTAGTAGGTGTGGCCCTTTTGCCTCCGATGGATTGAGGACCCCAAAGATTAAAAGCCTTCAGAGATTTAGGGTCTCCAGAGATTAAGATTCCAATATTTAATTTGTAATTTCTCCAAACTATCTATTAATTAAAGGGGTTCAACTGTGTGTGTATTAAAGATACTACGGTAAAATGAAACACTGAACGACATACCACGTGCACCCCGTCAGTAAATATTTCCTGGATTAATTAATATATTATAGTCATTCTCTGTCGTTTAAGCAAGGAGTCTACAAAGAGTTGATCAGATTTAGTGGCAGGGTTGGATGGCTGAATGGTTAGCGTGTGCGCACTGTATCATAAAGCCTGTCATTGAGTCAACTGGCGTGGTTTCGAATCCCCGGTTGTTCGTAACAAGGAGTAGGGTCGCCTTCCAACCTCGTGGGTTTTCTCCGGGTCCTCCAGTTTCCTCCTACTGCTAAAGACCCTTACGCGCAAGCGAATTATTAAAATAAAATTAAAACCATATGTTAGTCCCGAAATGACCTGGTTTGTGTCCAGTGGACGTTAACCCATTTCTCTCTCCCTCTCTCTCTCTCCCTCTCTCTCTGTCATCAGACATTGTACAAGACTATTGGATTGAGAATGGAGGAAAGCTCAAGGAATACGTCTAATATGCCTTTTAAAATAAACTTTCAAATTTGCGCATTTAATTTTTACGACATTCGTTTATTTAGTGTTCAGAATAAACTTTCCAAGCGTCTAGCGTCTAAGAACTTCTTGCCCTTGGCGTTCTTTACAATGTTTATAATTCAGTGTTTTTATCAGACGTCTGGAACCTCGAAGCAAACTGCCATTCATCGTTTGAAGATTCGCGCGTTCCCTTATCAAATGTAGATTTCATAAAAAGGATCGTATACTTTCATGTCGCACTTCCGGTTTTATATGATTACATTATGATAACTAAAAGTTGACAATAAAAGAAGAAGACACGCCATCGTTTGTGCATGGAATATGGTTGCCTTTTGTGGGTGCAGCAACTGTAAACACTCTGTATTCATTGACCTGACCTTACTCGCTCGACATTTTATATTCTCTTATCTCAGTGTAAAGAAGCTTTAATAGTAAGTGCAGAAGGACCACACTACTAACAACACAAACCCCGACAAGACAAAATAAACATGCGGACAAGACAGCTAATATAGACATTACAAATATAGGATCAAGTTAATAGGTCCGGGGCCAGCAGTATGCGTCCACTGCGCGGTACAGTCCAGGACCTGTAATGATACGGTCTTTGCCAAAAAATATCAATGTTTAACACAAGGTGCAATTTTATGGATACACAATTACTGAGTTTGATACTAAGCGACGTTTCGACGAGGATGCTCTCGTCTTTATCAAGCAATGATACAAATTTGTGAATAGTGTAGGCAAATATATACAGAATATGCAACAAAGATAAAATAAAATACAATTAAAGTTTAACACCTTTGATTGGGGGGCCATTAAGGACTAATCCTACACAACAGAAAACTCATACGGGGATTAAAAGGAGGCGAAAGCTATTATTTATAAAAAGATCAGTGTATTAACACTATTAATGGAAAACCAATTAACCTGAGCTATAGAGAAACAATAATATAAAGAGAAGTGTGTATTTAATTTAACAGTAGGAGGATAATTTTTCACATTTATTGGTTTCAGTTTAAGTCTAATAATAGGTTTCTTTCATGATTTTCAGCTTTCAGAATTAACACAATTCAGTGATGATCCAGTTCCACAGTCTAGTTATATACTTTACATATCTTGGTTTGCAGTAATTATCCAGTTTTACAGTTAGAATCTAGTTCATATGCAATGACCTTTAATACGTGGGAATAATATATTTACGGTTTCTTTCTTCCAGATTTATACTGTAAAATACGTCTTTATCTTTCAGGACATGCAGCTTATTGGTTCCAATACTTTTGTTCTCTTTCAGTGCTTATCCAGTTTTGTGGGTTTTTTACATAACCTAATCATACATTTTATAATGTTTCTTTTCAGTACTTAACCCGTTTTACAATCCTCGATTTTCAGTTTTTATCGATATATCAGGATATCTTTCATGATTATATATTTTATATATTTTTTTATTTTTTCTTAATTTCAAAATATTATTCTTTGCACATGCATCAACGACCACTCTTGTTTACTTATACATACACACTTCTCTTTATATTATTGTTTCTCTATAGCTCAGGTTAATTGGTTTTCCATTAATAGTGTTAATACACTGATCTTTTTATAAATAATAGCTTTCGCCTCCTTTTAATCCCCGTATGAGTTTTCTGTTGTGTAGGATTAGTCCTTAATGGCCCCCCAATCAAAGGTGTTAAACTTTAATTGTATTTTATTTTATCTTTGTTGCATATTCTGTATATATTTGCCTACACTATTCACAAATTTGTATCATTGCTTGATAAAGACGAGAGCATCCTCGTCGAAACGTCGCTTAGTATCAAACTCAGTAATTGTGTATCCATAAAATTGCACCTTGTGTTAATATGTTCAATTACTAAATGCCAATCAAAGAAGAAAATATCAATGTTTGATTAAAGTTTTGATAATTAGTGGTTTTGACAATTATTTGAAATAGAATAGATACAAAATTTAAATTGTTTAAAAGTTAGATGTTTATGCTGTGTAGACCCACAATATATTATATAAAATTTGTTGTCTTTGGGAGTTCGTTAAGTTTAATAAGCATGGTGGAAATTGTCGATCTTTTACAAATGGAACATCTTCAGTTTATTTTATGTAAAAGAAGACATCTAAAAACCATGACATTCTCCTTTTATATTCACAGTCTACAACAAACATTATTTAATACAACTCCTAGACAATCCTAACTTATAATTCATGGTGTTGCTCACGATATGCTATCTGTCTGCCACCAAGAAAACGACTGGCATTCAAGAGTTTTTGCCCATTACACTATTTGGTCTGTACCGTTTTTTAGGACTTCAAATTTTGTCTCGTGATTTGGATTGTTCGTGCTTGGTTTTATTTTATTCTTTAGTAGATGGGACAAACCTGAATCATTGTTCGTGGTAATATTCCAAGTAGGTGAGAACATGGCCGGATTAAGCGAGACGGGGCGATGATAGTTGTGGGGGTGGGTCTTGACTGCCGCCAGGGCCCCCGATATCAAAGGTACCCTCAAATTAGTTCTAAAATAATAGATTATAATCGCTTGATACAGACGAGAGAACCCTGATCGGAACGTCGCCAGAAATAAATCTTTCAGGTGAGAGAGAGAAGTAGGTGTTAACGTCCACTCGAAACAGTCTAGTTCATTTCGGGACTAACATGGTTGAATTTTGTTTCAATAATTCGCTTGCGCGAAGGGCCTTTAGCAGTGGGGAGGCAACTGGAGGACCCGGAGAAAACCAATCTTTCAAGTAACTTGTATTCCATATAATTCTGTCATGTTTCATTACCCTCAAAAATCTCTTTAATATCACATAAAAGTAAAAAACGGTTTTGAAACCGATCAGTCGGCGACTCCCTATCAACCTGTTTTGTCGGCTAACAAGCTTTACGGCTAACCTGTTTTAACCTTATATGTTTTCATTTGTTGATTTCATCATCATTTAATTCTTGATCCAAAATGTAGACAAACAGGTTTTTATTAATATTTAAGGTAATAAACATATGTTATCATTAAGGAATGTTACTTGCATGTATATAGCTTCATGGGTTTATATGACATAACACGCAGGACTGGATTAAGCTTGCATGGAGCCCTTGGCTGAAAGTGTCACTGGGAACCCTTGCTGAAAATGTCACAGGCTCTTGCATCAACAGTGAAAACGGGACATGTTCTGGTCATTTTCCGTAACACTGACACAAATGCAATTTGTATGTCAATATGGTAGATAGATACATTTATTTGGTACAAATATCTACAACATATAGTACAAATTTATTTTTATAACTAATATGGCGGCCCTTGACAGCAGCCCAGTCAGCCCCACCCCTCCGCTGTAATCAAGTCCTGATACCACGGCATTACTTCCTGTCATTTGAAGAATGTTTCGAAGTCTTCTTAACATGACAAAACAGTGAGTGTGTTTACCAGATTGTTTCCTTTCAGATAATATTTCCATTCCTTAAATTAAACAAACAACGCTTCTGACAAACCGGAAGTTGTTCATTCTGCACTTTGACCTTAAGAAGCAACCCGGAATCCAACACTAAAGTCACAATTTAGGATACTTTGAAATCTCAGCAAATACATCTGATATTTTTTATAACTGAGTTGTTGTATTTTTCTATGTACGATTTTTGATACCAACACATGGACCATGTTTTTTTTTGTTTGTTTTTATTTTTGTGCCACGAGACAAATTTTTCGTGTCATACATCCCGTTGTTTCAAATATCAAACATGAAGAAATCGCGTGGAAAATTTGATGTTTTAATGGTTTCATGCTGTTTGATGTGAAGTGTCAAATGTTAAAAAGTTATTTTCTCACAAAATAAATAAAATGATTCAACACGTTAAACACACTAAAGAGTATAAACTAGAAATTCCTCTTGTCGTAACGAGACGAGGGTGTGGGCAATTTATATTAAATATGTCCTCTATCAGGACCAGATAAAGGAGGATTTTGGCTGGACTGCTGCAGTTAGTGGGCCAATATTAAAGGGACCTCCAAATTAGATCTAGACAATTACGATCATACTATTGACTAGGAACTGATGATGTTGTTGCATGAAATTCAAAAATTTAATTCACCAAATAGATACAGGATGGTTCAAAGACGAATTCACCCAATTTTCATATCGATCGGACTTGAATTGATGGAGCTTTGGACTTTTTTTTCCACGAGCTTCACCCCAACCACAACAACATGATGAGTTGCGGTTAGCGACCAGTTCCTGGTCTAAAAAATAAACTATGATTTTATCTTGTGTGCCAAATAAATCTATCTATCTAACATGCTTATTTATAAATTACATTTGTGTGACGGACAATGACCAGCATATTCCACACTTTCAGTCATTGGTCCCATGCCAGCTTAATCCAGCTCCGTTGGTTAGGTCCGTCATCGGCTTGCGTTGTGTCGATCTCAATCTTGCGGGTGACAAGAAGTAGTCTTGGCTGACCGTTAGGTGTTCTGCTGATTACCCTACCTTTACAGACCCTTGATTTATGTTAAATGGAAGTTAACCCCCTCTTTCTCTCCCACTCGAGTGCACAAAGCTTAGTCTACCTGGGGCCAAAGTTGAGGTGGATTCTGAGAAAAATGTGTTTAAAGTTTCAGGGTATATTTCTGTTACATTTATAGATTATGGTTCGGTTAATTGCATGTACAAATCACGAGTCAATACAAGTATCCATACTAACTGATCGAGAATTGTCTTGGCTCTGCTGTATGTGGTGTTGCCAACCTGCATGAGAGGGAGAGTGAGAGGGATAGAGATAGAGAGCGGGGGGGGGAGAAATGGCATTTAACCTCCACTGGACACAAACTAGGTCATTTCGGGACTAACATATGGCTCGGTTTTATTTCAATAATTCGCTTGCGCGTAAAGGTCTTAAGCAGTGTGTGTGTGTGTGTGTGGGGGGGGGGTGACAGACCTCATGATACAGCGCACACGTGTTAACTCCCCGTCTACATGCAAACAACATGTACGTGTATTGTGTATATGTAATTTGATTGATCATATAACAATGGGTCAATTATTTTGGAAGATATTTAAAAGTAGATTAAGTATCCATTGTCCATTTAACATGATATTGTATACTGTACCATTATAGACATATTCAATTGTCCATGTGTCTTTTATAAAGTGACCTGTAACGTGTAACAATGGGTCAGTTGTTAGGTTATATTAGATATACCATGTAGACTTAATCCCTACAGGTACCTGTGCATGTCGACTACTTTATGTCGTTTTACCAATCACTGTATTGATTGACAGGAAACAGGTTACTCTTTCCATTGACAAAACAAAAGTGTGAAAAATAAAAGAAAGGTAAGTACGTGTAATAGAAACGAATTACAAAGTCGCTCGGTTCAGAGTGGATCAATTTGACTGAAATTTTCAGCAAATTCCATTTACATTATCATTTTTTTAACTATTATATATAGTGAGAACTCCCAGTCGTTTCTCTAATATCCCATAATGGATCTTTAGACATGGAAAATTTAAGCGAAAATTCAAATGATACACCGTTACTTTAATACGTTTAAATCCTTTGAATCGCGCAGCTTGTCTGGTGGATATTTACTGTTGCTGTGTTTATTACATGTTTAGAAATAAGTTTGGGATTGTAAACCGTGTGAAGTAGGGTATAAGGGCAATCAATATATAACATTTTGATCGTTTCAAGGGGGTAGAAGGGGTCATGGCACCAAACCTCTTCACCTCATAATGGATGTTTTGTATTAGACTACATCAAAATCTGAACGCAGACAAGACAAAGGAATACACGTGTAATCGTAGTCTGCGTGAGGGAATACGGATTCAAATTGCCATCTATTTTAAATAGTAAGCGTTTTCTGTGCACCAGATCACTCCATCGTGCACTCTTTAAACTTGCGGATTAATATCAACCTAAACAGATACAGTATATTGGCGTTAAACAGACGGTAAATGTCACAATAATTCAGGCAAATCAGTTCGATGGATAAAGAAGTAACTGAACGTGTACAAAAGAGTAACACACGGACGGGCCGAAGACATACACAGTGACCATTAATACTGAAATAATTCAGTAACAATGAGAGGTGGGGACCTCAAAAATGGGGAATGGGGTGCTTCAAAAATTAATGTGTCTGCCAGGAAGTCTACTTCGCCAAAATGATTACTTCCCTTTAATTAATAACTAGTTACCTTGTTTTCCTTTACATTTCTCTCTTTCTGCACGAGACACGGAGTGTATTTAGGATAAACCCACGTGTTATTAGCATTTATCTACATGTCTGTAAACTGTTTTAAACGGTTATCTCGTTAATTTAAATCAGACGCACGTTACATGAAAAGGGGATGGTCGACTTGCACCAAAATCTTTAAAGTGTGGTTTAAAGGACCTAATCTCTACCTCGATATTGCCCATAATACTCAAAATAAAAAAACACGAAATAGAATTCAATATTGGTCCATTTCAATCAATATTAATGCTGTTATCTTACCGTGAAAATATGGGATCCTAATGAACAAAGACAACGGCATCCTTCAAGACAATGCGGAAGTTATTATTAATGGCTGATTCACAAACCACAAAGTGATAATTTAAAAACGTGTATAGAATGGACTTTTCGTGTATTTCACCGAACATGATTGATTAGAGATTACAATATTTCCTTTTTAAAAATGAATCTAATCACTTTATATCCATTCATATTACAATAATATGTGTTCTTAGACCCAATTTCGTTTATTTTAAGGTTCGAAAGATTAGAGCCATACCCCCTTTAATGGTTTACATCGACCAATACTATAGATACTAGGAATCTGGGATCACCAGGGCCCGATTCCTAGAAAATTCTTTAGCACGTTCTTGTGCTTAGATTTCAAGTAGACTTTGCATTTAAGTAAACTTGTCGCATTTTGTGTTCCCAGAAAATTCTTAAGACCGTCCTTGTGCTCAGATTTTAAGTAGACTTCAGTGGAAGCACAAGTACGTTATTATGTGTTCCTAGAAAAAACTTAAGCGCAACTTTGTTCTTATCTCAAGCAAGGTAGGCTATAGGGCTTGCTTACCAACCTTAAGTCTGCTTCTGCTTCAAACAAGGTGGCTGACAGTTAGTTATTCCACGGCATTGCCTACATCTTTTGATACGTATGAGACAATTTAAAGGCAGAGAAAATCCTACAGAAACTTATTCTCGAGAAAATGGCCTATGCAATAGAAAATTTCGCTTCTGCCCTGAAACCATTTTATTTCCAATTAGTAAACAACACAAACACACGGGCTACTTTAAGATCAGGCGCTCCCACAATTTTTCAGAGTGGTTTTTTTTTGTTTTTTTTTTTAGCTTGTGCCACATATCATATGTGTATCGGGGACATGTCAAATGCACCTAATTTAACCATTTGCCGGGAAGCAGACGACAAATTTATGACGTAATCCGCAAACCAAAACTGTTTTTATGGCGTTTGAGAGCACCATAGTCACATTTTACCAGTCACAATGTGCTTAGGCTCATACTTGATTTGTACTTACGTAAGAACGGTCTTTAGAATTTTCTAGAGACGGTATTTTATTAAGATTCTTACGTAAGAAAAAGTGAAGCATAACTTTGTTCCTACTTTAAGAATTTTCTAGGAACCGGGCCCTGGTTAGTGAGCTAGCGCCACCGTGAGAAAATGGGGTTTAATTAATTACTCCGCACAAACTAGGTCATTTTGGAACGAACGTAACGTGGTGTCATATTTTTATTATTCGCTTGCATGCAGGGATCTTCTCCAAGGAGAGTAAACCCGAGAAACAGTGGCACCTCAAAATACAATTCATTCATCCACCTCTATCGTCACTGTATATTTGATTTATTTTATTATTTTTTCAGGTTGTAGAAAATGAGGAAAACGATCGTAGCTCTTCTTTTGGGGCTGGTTTTTACAGCAGTCTACGTAAGGGTAAGCTTGATTTACCGTTAATATCTAATAAGAAATCGCCAGCCTATTATTAGTGCAATACCCTATGATTGAGGTGGTCGAAACAAAGCTCCATGCCAAATGGTTATTATCATTTCGACATATGACAAGACTAAAATCAGCTCTCTATACACCATCGGATGGCAGATAAATTATTGGATTAACGATAAACTGGATAATCGAGACTTATTCTTGTTTGCCCAGTACTGTTGCTACTATAAAAAAAAACAATCCGTGCTCATAGGCGTACGGGCTCGATGACAGTTAGGGGGTCAGAACCCGAATTGCCCGAAAAATTTTATCGGGTTTACAGACGCCCCTCCCCCTCAAGAAAATTTTAGAATATTTGACGGCTGCAAACACCTCCAAAGAAAATTTTGGAATATTTGACGGCCGCAAACGCGTTTTACTGCTATTCCAGCCCGTAAAAATTAGTGTTTTATTAGATTTCGGGCACTTTATTTTGCCAAGTAGATGAAACAATTTTTTTTCTCAATTTACCCCTCTGCCCGAAACGTCGGCTTCCCCGAAAGTTAGGGGGGCAGCTGCCCCCCTGCCCCCCTGGCTCGTACGCCTATGCGTGCTACATTTTTAAACACCCACAACTTCGCTCAGAATGAAATAATTTGGATGAAATGTTCAATATATTTATTTTTTATTATCGATTGTGGAACTAGAACGGGCAGCTCTTTATCTAAATCTTACATAGTGCATCTTAGCACAAAAAAGCCAAATAAGCATTTTAAAATTTCATGACCTAGAATTACCTCAAGCTAGAGAAATGAGGTAAACAGAACATGTGTTAATAATATAAACTCATTGGAATTATCTAAACAAACTAACTTCTCGGTGATTCATATTAAATTCTTCGCCTCGAATTGTCAAATTCCCGAAAATCCGATTCCATTCATACCAAAAAGATCCGGAAACTAAATTGTTACTTTACTTTTGGAGTTAAAGGCAAACAAGGAATGGCTGGAATAATATATTCCATTCTTGGAGTTTTGTTTGAATAGTCATTCAAAAATTACAACCTTTCCGTCCATTTCATAATAACAAATATTCGGTCATGAACCAAACTTTTTGATCACGCACTATATCCATTTATACCCACAATTTCTCTCTCTGCGCGTCTAACTTCCTTCCACGGGACAGGTCGTCCGTTCCAACAATAATAATTACCGCCTAACGTTAAAAGCGGAAACTTCCGTCCATACAGTTGAATTCTGTGGTTTTAATGTACTGGGTTAAGCTGCCCTACAAACTATTTAATGTTGATTCACGAAAAATAAATGGATACCAGTTAAGACTTGTTTCTGTAGACAAATTTACAAATAAAATAAATATATTTAAAATATAAGCATTTCAAACCACTGTAGATCTTGAATACCAGGGTCGAAGATTATATGAAGTAATTCATTTTAAGAATTAAATTCAAACATTTTTTCACCTACGTTATACATACGGGGGGGGGGGCGAATGGTCAAATAGTTATCGTGTTTCTTGTTATGAGGGGAGTTGGGTGGCCGAACGGTAAACGCGTGCGCGCTACAACATAAGGTCTGTCATTGAGTCAGCTGGCGTGGTGACGGTTGTACGCGACAAGGAATAGGATCGCCTGTTCAACCTCGTGCTGTTCTCCGAGTCCTCTCTACGCGCAAGAGGATTATTGAAATAAAACTGAACCATACGTAAGTCCTCCCGAAATGACCTTATAGGTTATGTCGATTGGTAGTTAACCCCCCTCTCTCTCTCTCTCTCTCTCTCTCTCTGCACATGTAAACATCGGTTGTTCTGACATAATCTCGTTAGTTTTAAATTGACTTTAGAAGTAAATAAAATGTTAAATAAAAACTGTCTCTGTTGAAACAATCGGTGCCTTTCATAAACTTTCTCCACCTTATCAGCTTGTTTTAAAAATGAGGAAATGAGTCACGAGTCAACTTATTCACACCAGTTGTTTCTAACATTTACTTTAAACCATGCTAAAAATAAACTTTAATTTTAAATCAAAATTTCTTCTATCCGCCCTGGCAAGGACCAAAATATGGGCGTTCGGATGGGACAAGCACCGTGGCCCCGTGTACGTATTTGCACCGCTGTCCGGGCAAACATTCCCTCTTAGCACACTGCAGGGTCGGATCTAGGAATTTTGAAAAGGGGGGAGCGCGCCGCAAAATGAGGGCACTGACCGCCGAGACGGGGCACGCCGTTGAGAGGGGGAGGGGGCCCCAAGAAAATTATCCGCGATTTCCTTGCATCTGTAGCCAATCCAAGAGATATCTGGCGGATATTTTCGTCTAAACGTTCGGAAATCGTAGAAAAAGAACCTCAAAATCGAGCAAAAAAGCTAGTTGAAAGGCACTTTCAGTAGTAAAAAAGGGCACTGTCGAAAATTAGGGGGAGCGCCCCTCCCCCCCACCCCCATTGAATCCGCCTCTGCACTGTATGGTGGACGCCCGTATTCATTGGCCCAGTATAGGATCAGAAAAGTAGGAACCATTTCATTTCATTTTCTTCTTCCATCAACGTCATAGCAACGTTGATTCCAAATAAGGCCGCCATAGCATGCTTCAGGTCGTATGGTCGGTTGGTGAAGAAAAGTTCATTTTGTTTATATATATATATATTCATCTTGTTTAACGTCTAGCTGTGCCATTTTAAGTAAAAGAAATCACTTGCACTACTGTGAAAGGTGAATTTCTAATAGGAATATCAGTCCAAAAATGTTTGAATTATCTTCAGTATTTGAAAAGATATTTTAAATTGAAATTTCACCAATCTATGATATTCACTATGCACTGGGTCTAATCCAATTAAATCCCAGCCTGAACATTATCTAGCGTTCATGTTTTGATTTTGATTTTTTCGTAATTAAATGTTAAATAATCAGTCTGGGTGCATAAGGTGGATTAAGCTGCGAGCAATTTGACATTTCAGCGAAGAATCTCAATGGCGCGTAAGCAGCAAGGTTTATATAGTCCAAACCATTGAGAAAGGTATAAAGCACCTTATTTAAGCCTTGATATATATGCCTTTAACTTTTATTACCCAGACGTTATGTAAACAAGTCAGAATAAATTATACAGGTGCGGCTTTTAATTGGCTTAATGGTGATAAATGCATCGATTGCAAAATATACTAAAATTACTGCGGAAAATATAGTGTTTCCAGAAACTGTATATCCAGACGCCGAAATTACTTATATGTTAAAGCGGAAATTTCATATTTTCTAAGAAAGTCAAAACATAATTATTTCTATGTCTTTTGGTCAACAGATTGTCAACTCACTTTTATACGATCATGGGCAATATTTCAGGGGCATAGAAATCCCTGACACAGAAAATAATAACACAATTACTTGAATTACCTCCCTTGTTTTCCCATTCCCCTCTATGCAATGGCGATCTTCAAACGTTTGAATTTAAAGTTGAAAATGATATTTTTGCCAATTTCTCAACTGGCATTAGTGAATTATAGGATTAATAGGATTATTCTTCAACAAGGTTGGACTGTTTATAGATACAATCTATTTTAGGACTTTATTTTAATACATTTTAAAAATATAACTAAAAAATATGAAATTGCCGTTTGTGTTAAATTAGTCCCAAAATGACCTAATTAGTGTTGAATGGACGTTAAACCCCATTTCCCGCTCTCTCTCTCTATATATATATATGTCAGACAGACGTCTCTAGTTATTTAAGAGTCGAGAGGACCAGACTGATTTGAACCTTGTGTAAGAATGTTGGCATTGTTGATATTAATTTAATTTAATCCAGTACAAGTCGATGTGACCTACTAGTAGGCGTACTAGCTGCATAGATATCTCCTACACAAATAAACAATAGACCAACTATGTGGCTTGTATTTCACTTCTCTTCTTACTTTAATACAAGGACGACATTCATGACCGCCTCTACACAGCACCATCTACATCTGTTAAAGTCAAAATGGAAGTTGAATATTTATACCTATTTCTAATTAAAGATACACTATGGGAGATCAAAGTGGGAATTTCATATTTTCTAAGAAAGTCAAAACATAATTAATTCTATGTCTTTTGCTCAAAAGTTTGTTAACTCACTATTATACGATCATGGGCAATATTTCACAGGTATTAAAATCACCGACACAGGCTGTCACAGGAAATAATAACACAATTACCTCCCTTGTTTTCCCATTCCCCTCCATGCAATGGCGACCTTCAAACGTTTGAATTTGAAGTTGAAAATGATATTTTTGCCAATTTCTCAACTGGCAATAGTGAATTATAGGATTAATAGGATTATTCTTTAACAAGGTAGGACTGTTTATAGATACAATCTATTTTAGGGCTTTATTTTAATACATTTTAAAGATATAACTGAAAAATAAAAAATTGGAACTTTGAATAAAGAGCTGACAGTTCTAACTATAAAAGTTAAAAACTAGATGATGTAAAGGCAATTTGCTGAAAATTTCAGTCAATGACATCGAGAGTTGATTATGGTCTGGATAGTTAATTTATTAATGTGTAATTTATAAGTTGGATAACAGTTTAGGCCTAAAGCAAGATCTGCAATAGGCAGATTTAGCTCTTGCATAATGTATGTTTAAGTGCTGTATTTGATCTGTTTTTAAAAGATATTGAGCGTATTTTCAAAAAATTATAATTTATAAATTTAAGCGTTAATGATCTATTAAATAAATACATACGTAACTAGTCTGGATCAGAAAATTACCATTAAAAGAATTACTGTGTAAGTTTGGTGCCAGGAATAAGTGAGTTTTTCGTCCGCTTAAAAAAAGTGGTGATATGTCAAGATTCTCAATATTTCATTTCTTACGTGCCAAGAATGGCCCGGCCAATTCTATTGTGCCGGTGTATTGCCTTGCGGTGATCGTTCCATTTTAAATCCATTTGAGACTGTAACGCTTTCAAATAAGACAACCTTCAATACACTTAACGATAAATTATTGTATTATTCAGGCCAATATTGCTGATGACGATGATGACATTGATGAGGAAGAAGTTGATGTAGAGGCTGTCGAGGCCAAACCACTTGTTAGTAAGTAGCATTGACGGACTAATTACAAATACTAAATCTCTAACATGTTCTTTGATTTCTAGCCAGAGTAAACTAGAAGGGTCAAGCTGGAACAGCCCTAGTTAGGAAGATCCAAGATGGGGAATGGTTAGGCTGGTACTACTATTAGGACTCAGTTGGAAATGGCGAAGCTACTATATAATTCATTTAGAAACGACCAAGCTCGTATATATCTCATTTGTAAACGGCCAATGTGGTGTAGTTCTCAACTGGGAATGGTCAAGTTGGTATAGCTCTGAGTTGGAATCGATGAAGTTTGGGAATGACCAAGCGGTGAATGATGAAGCTGGAAGATTTGTCTATGGTACAAGTCAGGTCAAGCGTAGGGCAGTCTCGCGCAGTAAGAGGTCTACCCTTGGGGGAAGGTGGAAGAGAGTGGGGTGCTTTAAATTGGGTGAAAGAGTGAGACTGACGTTGGTCATGTTGCGGGTATATTAATCTGGTGAAAGGCTCAAATGTGGGACACATCTAAACTGGGATAGGCTGCACTCTTATTCTCATTCAACACATAATGTATATCCGGGGATGATATTTGAACAGTTTTGCTCCGAAGGGCTAAACATAATCATCGATCTAGGTACATTAGCCTTAGAAATGAGACTTTTGTTTATCGAAAATGCAAATGGCGCACCGGGATTTCAACGATAAATGTGTGCATGATATGTTTATTAAAAACGATTATGTGTTTTTATAGATCCATGTGAAAATAAAGTGTGTAGAAGAGGTGAACAGTGTGTTCTAGATATCAACAGAAAACCATCATGTGCTTGTTTAATGACCTGTGAAGAAGAAGTCGATGAAAGATATTGGGTAAATAACATTAATACTATCCTTGACATAAAGCACAGAAATCGTCAGATATAGATTATCACTCATACATCGTGTAATAACCTCGGACAGGTGCCTGATGTCCACGGCCCTGTTTCTCGAAATCTTAACTAAAATAAAATCCAATTTTTAGTAGATACTTCAATTTTAATTGGCTAAGAACTAAAATCCATCGAATATTATCCAATCAAATTACTAAAATCTGGATTTTATCGTTGTGAAAATTTCGTGAAACAGGCCCCAGGCTTGCAAAAAAAAAAAATGATATCTTGATTAATTGTGGTGTATTATATGTAGCTTCGAGTTATGAAATCGATCTACTATCCAGAATTTCACGCCAGTGGTATTATTCCTAACAATCTAAACACAGATCCTATTTCGTTTCGATTTCTATTGTTCAAAATTTCGTCTTACTCGTCATTACTACACTAGGATCTGGAAGAGTTGTTATATTACCGGTGTTTGGGTGGGGTGAGGGATTAGCCAATGAAACGGCCTGTTACGGTATCCCATTTAATTCTAAAGCCTCATAGCACACTCCAGTCATTACAGATCATTATGACGTAAAACCCACTTCATTTCATTTCAGGTTTGCAGTACTAAGAATGTAACATATAAAAGTGATTGTTTATTGGACCGAGATCATTGTCTCTGTAAAAGAAAAGAAAAGGGTTGTTCCAATCGAAATGTGAAACGGGTTCATCTCGATTATTTTGGAGGTTGTAAAGGTAAGTCTAGACGAAGGTAGGCCGACACGTCTGTCATTTGTTGGACGAGGAACTTGTCGAAAACCGCTACTCATATTGTTGTTTTGATTGTTCTTGGGGTGACACTCTTTGAAAGAGACTAAGGCTCCGTCAATTCAAGTCCAATCGACATGAAAATTGGCATGCATTTTCTTTGAACCATTCTGCATCGATGTGGCGAATTAGACCCAGTTAAAAAAAAATTAGCTTCCGGAATTAGGTAGGCCCGTGACTTCTTCTTTGCAGAATACTGAATTCTATCTGGCATGGTTATTATGGTATTTTTTATTGCAGCTTTGACGGATTGTCCTAAAAACGAATTCGAGGAATTTCCTGATCGACTTAGAGAATGGTTATTCATTGTCATGAAACAATTGGTATGTATACTTAAATAGGTGCAGGCTGTTCCATAACCTGGCTGCTTCGTACCCAGTTCATTCAGGCATACCATAAATTAACGTCAATAAGCCCAACTCCTAATAAAAAACATTTCAACCAAGTCCAGGAAAACATTTTAAATTTATAATCTGCGTCTATATATAAAATACCTGTCCATAAGACATTCTGGTCATGTATAGAACACCTTGTCAGCCCGTTGGCCTGTATAACAACTGACCAATCAGATAACTGGTAACACTGCCATTTTGGAACAATTGACAGTCGTTTCCATATACGGCAACTTGAAAACATTTTCAATAATATTTTACCTCCACAAAAATGAAATTCCCGCCCAACCCAGGGGCGTTTTATGGTTTTTCATGGCGGAGGCTATACTATTTTGAAGGCTCTCTTTCGCGGGGACGGGTGTCTTGATTGATGATTTTCATGCCGATGCAATGACTGCATTCTCATTCAGTAGTGAATTCATCAGTAACAGTGTATAGAAACGATTGACTCGGACTCGGGGCCCTTTCCCTTGGCCTGAGGGGCCCTTTTGTCAGACGTAGGGCCCTTTTTCTGCCTTCAGGGCCCCCCTAACTAGAGCACACTTTCATTTTTCTCATCGGATGAAGCATTTTTCTTCCGTTTTATTTTTTCAACTTATTTGATTTTTTTCGCGAAGAGGCTGGCGCCTCCGGCGATTCAGCTATAAAACGCCTTTGGCCCAACCCTAGCCCTTCTCTTGCCCATATCAGCCATAGTAAATCAGATATAGCAATCGATTCTTCCATGGAGCAGCTTTCTTATTCATTATGCATTGACACAGAAAAAGCAGTGCGTTAAACCCCGTTTCGCTACCCATATAATTATTTTGAAAGATGGTTACATCGTATTCTTCAGGCTGGACGTGATGAGTTAAATGAATATTTGGATCTGTTAGAATCTGCTAAAGAAGATGCCAACCATACCGATGCACTCATCTGGAAATTCTGTGATCTTGATACCAGCCCACAAGACAGGTAAGTCGTCATGGAAACTGGAGTAGGGGCATTAGCCTGAAAATCTACTATTGTAAATAAATATGTGAAACTAGGGTTAAACATAACTTCTACAAAAGTTTCGGTCCCTTGTTGCTGGTGCCCAAGATAAAACTTTGAAAAAAATAGTTAAATATATTCACATGTTACATTATTAACACAATCCAAAATAGTTCCATAAGTTTCCTTTGGCGTGGTCCGTCTTCATTATTTCGTTTCTTTTGAAACTTTGATTACCAGTAATTTTGAATTCAAGCGAAATCAAATAATTTGTCGAAAATTGAAATATTTTCTTCTGCTCTCGTCTGATCTAAAAACTAGTCCATTAAAAATAGGGCTGAGTTAAGGCACGTATTTTATGGACTGAATCAACGTAGGATTATATGTATTCTACAACATCATAACCCGCCTCTTATTAACATGTTGTTTGGTGTGGTCTTTATATAATGTACCAATATATGTTTCTTGCAGACGAGTGAGCAGACGTGAACTTCAACATACCATCCAATCATTGAAAGCCATGGAACACTGTCTCGTGCCCTTCCTTAACGACTGTGATGCTAACAATGATCGTAGAATAACTATACGTGAATGGGGAAACTGTCTTAAAGCTGATCATGGTAAGTTATATTGACTATGTGACCTATCGCTAATTATATCACGAGCAATTGTTCCGGTAGCAGCGGGCTAGTTCGAGAGCCAATAGGTGAGAAGAAATCAAGATCCAATGATAAACCAAGACCCTTACCAAAACAACTGACGCAAAGTAGCTTTATTTTGTACACGCCACTCAGAAGCTGCAGGGATCACATTGCAGAGATCATGTCACAAATGTCCGAGCAATAAGTACGAGTAATATATACGTCATTGAGTACAAGAGTACAAGAACCAGCTGGAACCATGCATGACTTCGTCACAGCCATCTTGGAATTGTGACGCTATCCAAAGAACATGCATGTTCTCAGCTTGGTAGAGCATTGTCGACCCAATGACAAGAAGAATAAGAAAGAGCAAGGAATTCCTGATTCAAAAATAATTCCTTTATTGAGCGCCTAAAATCCAACATAGTGTGCCAATGCCTATTATTATCCTACGTTTTGTATAGGCTACCAGTAGGCCTAACACACATTGTCATACACACACCCACATCCACCCAGTCGTGGGTAGACTAAATGGTCAAAACGAATACATATTGCGGTTATTTATCGAACGCTAACTTTTCTTTTGTCTTTTTCTTTCAGTTAAACTTGAAAACAAATGTAAAGCCATCAGAAAAGCACGTGGACCAAAACGACGTTAATAACAACCGGAAGTTCGTCAAATAGCTAACGACACACGTGATCTCATCAACGTGCATGTTCGCCTCAAAAAAATTATGTTAAAATTTAATATCATATCTGATTAGATAGATAAGCTAGTGAATAAAGCACATTATTTCATGTTAATTAAAGGCAATCTCTGAACAGCGCCATCTTACACCAGGCCTACTTGAAATATCGTTAACGCTTGAAATATAGCATAGATGGCGCTGTTTAGAGATTGAAATATAAGCACACCTAGCAACAGTATTTTATCAGAAAGTACGATAAGTTTGTCTTACGGTTAAAATATACTTTTATCATTTATACACGCATCTATAGCTTTATTTGTAAAACAAAGTTGTCTCTCATTAAGGATGTGCATGATCATAGGCTAAAGGGCAATAACTCTCAGTGACAACCATCCAGCGACTGGAAGTTTTTAAGTTCGATAACTATTACTGTCTAGGTTTGAAAACAAGACAGCAGTCTGTGTAGTTGTGACTACTACTAAGGGTGTTTGTTAGTTTTTCCCGTTACTTATTGGCTCTAAAAGACTAGGGCCCAACTGTCCGGAAGTACCTGGGATAACTCGGCCTAATCATCCAAATTACAGAGTAATAGATATATGAGGATTCGTCAACATAAATTCAATTAATAACGACTCATGCTGTTACACATGGCATTAAACAAATGATATTTGAAAAAACTTTCCCATTTTAATATCTCGCATCAAGTAAATTGTCTCCCTAATAAATGTCAGCAAAGAATCAGTCTGGATAATGCGAGCCCTGGTCATGGAAGCACATTTTTGAAGAGATTGTATTTTATATTCCACATACATGTGCCAAATATTCTATTTTTATACCATTGTACACTATAAATAGAATCAATATTCTTACCGATGATATTAGTATGCTAAAAATAATTGTATTAACCCCCTCGTTCCTACTAACCCTTAAGTAATGCACCCATCTAACGTAGCAAAACGAAGGATTTAACAATTACACGTGAGTGTGTGCACAGTCTGGACAATGAACAGTTGGAAATTAACATTAGACAATTTTCTAGGTGATATCTAGACCAACCTTCTTATCCAATCTACTACCGATTTTGGCCACACCTGAACATGTCTTTATCGGGAATATCCGTAGATTGCCTAGAGGAAGCCTAGATTGTTTCAAAAGTTCCAGGAAAACTATGAACGTCTTGACTCACGTATAATCTTAAACCTACGTCATTTCTTAATTGTAAATGCACGTCAACTAACACTGCCATTATTATTGCATATTATTCGAAAACATCTCTACTTTTGTTTTATTCAATTTGATGTGTTCTCGTACTTACAATTTTCTATCGATTTTATCAGAGGAGATCCCATTGGCTAGATTGTGATAAATTGGATCTTTGTATCCAATGGCGTAAATTGGTGCTTTTTGTCTATTGAATTATGTCGATTAGTTTTTGTACAGATTTTTCACCCATGAAATAAAAAAGTCATTGGCTAAAATGTTGTTGTTTTATAGCACGAGGCAGGCCCATTCTGCACATAATCACAGAGTTCCATCTACTTCATACCTCGAGAATATATCTCTGCAATAAATGGCCACCATATCCGTAAAAAAGTATACCGTTCCAGAGGCGGATACAGTGGGGGGTGCGAGGGGCGCCCCCCCCTAATTTTCGACAGTGCCCTTTTTTACTGCTGAAAGTGCCTTTTCTCAGACCCAAATATGTCCGTTCCGAACGTTTATTTAGACGAAAATATCAGCCAAATAGCTCTTGGAATGGCTACAGATGTCTTGGAAATGTCGGATAATTGTCTTGCCCCCCCCCCCCTCTCCAAATCCCCCTCGCAGCGGCGTGCCCCCTCTTCACGATAAGTACCCTCATTTTGCGGCGCCCCCCCCCCCTTTTCAAAATTCCTAGATCCGCCCCTGCGTTCTGTAATGCGGTTCTACTCCATTTTACATCTGTCACGCACAAAATAAAGTTTATTCAATTTTATTAAATGGAAGAAAACTAAATACTTTAAAAAAATTCTCGAAGTATACTTAATGTTCTCGACTAAAATCGTCGTTACAGGACTTAAAATATCGGT
Organism: Patella ulyssiponensis; assembly: GCA_963678685.1. Lineage (NCBI taxonomy): Eukaryota > Metazoa > Mollusca > Gastropoda > Patellidae > Patella > Patella ulyssiponensis. The sequence continues at coordinate 85,565,481 of OY783226.1, forward strand.
CATCTAGCTTAGTGTCTGTTGTCAAGCGGAGCTGACAGAAGGCAGACGGCTTAAGTTTAGTAGGGGGGGAGGGGCTGGTGTGCTAAGCTTTCTAGCACACTCGATAGCACTCCTGCTTAACATTATAGTTAACGCACGTTTGTTTCACATTTGTCGCCATTTTAATGTTTTGTAAAAGACCTTTCTCTGAATCACAGCAACCTCAAAAACAGTGACATCCATCACAAAGTTTCCATAACCCCCAAAAGAACTGGTGAATTTTTAATAGCTAATAAAAACGTCGCAAGAGGTTCCCAATGAAACTCGCGAAGGTCTGAACCAACTATAGATGATTGCATTTCCTTTAACTCGCGACTCCAAATTTCTAATAGCCAGTCAAATCATCTCAGGATATTCTCAATGGTTAAATGGTTTTAATGGCAAACCAACAATTTTTTTTTAATTCGGAACTCTAAATTTATAATAGACAGTGAAATCATTTCAAGATATTCTTAATAGTTGAATGGTTTTAATGGCAAACACATTTGAATACAAACAAACATTTAAGGCACCAACTCTGCAAATAATTGATGTGGGACTCTTAAAATTTCTTAACCATATTATTCAAATCATTACATGGCCTTTAGAAAGGACGGCTATCACTTTAGATTAGGTTAGTGATATGACTAGTTAAATAATCACAGTAATATGAAATGGGGTTTAACGTCCAACTGTTCTGCTCAGACTTTGCTAATGAAGACGGCACACGCCATTTAGTCTATGAGGGGAATTTTTCTCGGGCAGCGCCGCTACGACCGTATTACAAATTCCATCTGTCGGCCTTTCGTACTGTGCGAACGACTATACATTGTCCCTTGCCACTCCCCCCACCCCCCGCACTGCACAACTGACAAAAGGGGAGCGCACCGGAATATCCCTATGCGCCCCCTTACGGAAAAATCCGAGAAGTGATATAAGTTTGAAGGTTTCAAGCAAAAATAATTCATGCGTAACTTTTAATTTCAATAAGGTTCATGTCTGTTAGTGATTAAACGCAACCGGGCAGCCTGCCGGGCGGATCGATGGACAATGACAACGACTAAATAGTGCAAGGGTCTTTAGCTTGGTGTGGAAACCGGAGCCCCAAACGAAACACCAGAAATAAGGCTAGCAACCCCACTCCTTGTCACGTTAAAGTCTAAGACCGAAACCACGACACGGGAATCAATGACAGACCTTATGATCTAGGGCGCAGTAAATTTTGCAAAACAAACGTAAATGATTTAGAATGTTTATTTTATTTGTGTTTGAAGTACAATCTGATTCAAATACAGATTCTTTTTCGTTTCGTTTTTTATAGTTTAAAATTTCGTTTTGCTCGCAACACTAAGATCTGAAGAGTTTGATGTGAGGGATTAGCCAATGAAACAGTCTGTTATGGCGATTTCTTGGCGTACAATGCGCGGAACTGTGGGTCTGACGTTACAGGGTCAAAAACCGCTTGTATGACCTCTGACGCAACCTCACACTACAATTGATCAGATTTTCGTGTAGTGTAGGCCATCGAAAGTATAAAAAAAACGAAACGAAATATAGATCTATATTTTAATCAGATGGTTTGAAGTTGTATAGTTGGCAGTTTAAGATCTACGTCGACAGTAGGCTACTGATAAAGCAGAAATCAGATTCCTGTAAATACTTATTGATTCTGCTACTCTTACTTCTAACGGCATGGATTATTGGTACAACCAACTTCGCCATTTCTACAGAAACACTTGTTACAACCATCCATAAAGAAACCAAACTGGCTATACGACTGTCCTTTATACGTACACCCACCTGTAAAATACAATATGTGTGGTTTAATGGTCGAGAATATATTGAAACTGCACGAGGCGTAAGCCGAGTGTTATTTCGGTATATTACGCAATGTCTTTAGCTAGAGCCATTAAACAACTTAAAATACAGACACTATCCCGCGCGTGCGTTTGAGTCTAATATTTCATCTAGTATAGATAATGTACGACTGGCAAGCTACCCGTACATTATTGTAAATAATGGTACGCCAACATCAATGAATGACGTCACATCTGTAATTTAAGTTATATTATAATACCAATATAAAAACCAATATCCTGTTATATAATAGAGCTTCTCTCCTCCGAAATTCGCCACACAGTGTGCTATAAGGTAAATTTTTGCCCGGACAGCGGCCCTAAGGCCCCCTCTTATTACAAATTTTAGATGTCAAGTGTTCTTTTACGTGCACTCCAATACATACACGGGATCTCAGTTTTTCGTCCTTCCCGAGCGACTAGGCAGCTGTCCTTGTCAGACCCTCCGTCCTGCACCACAGGCAAGAGAAAACCACGTCAGAAAATCCCAATGAACGTTCTCGGCCAATGCAATGATCGAAGGGGCCATAAAAATGGTCAGATTGATTCGCGCCTCCGCGTTGTATTATAAAGTTCGCCAATGAGTCAACAGGCGTGATGCTTCTATTCCCCCCACTGCTAAGACCCCTACGCGAAAACGAATTATTGAAATAAAATTGAATGATAATTGAGCCCGGAATGGCCTAGTTTGTGTCGAGTAGACGTTAAGCCCCATTTCCCCCCACAATCCCCACCCGGAGTGTTAGAAACGATAACTACATGTATGGTATAACTGATCAAAGATATATGCACCATACTTACCTGTTCTCTGTACATTCAATAGATCGCCACTACCATGGCGATTTCTATTACGGTTACCATTTAGGTTACCAATGCGATTTCTATTACGGTTGCGACTGCGGTTACCATTCAGGTTACCATTGCGGTTACGGTTACCATTACCCACACAGGCTTTAATCGTACACCGAACAAGGCCACCATCACAGGAACACCCGTTACACTCATTCATGAAATTCTGCCCATCTTCATAAGTAATGCCATTAAATGTACAAGTCGCTGAAAGAGATGTAATCGGGTTGGAATTATTATTATAAAACCTTTTTGTGTCCGTATTTTTATTGTCTGAAATATCAACCTTGGTGGAAGTCAGTGTGAACCCCCAGCTAGAAAGAAGGTAGGGGACAGGGCCCCGTTTCTCGAAATCTTAACAAAACATAAAATCCAAATTCTAGTAGATACCTCAATTTTGATTGGCTAATCACTAAAATCAATCTACATGTAATATTATCCAATCAAATTACTGAAAGTTGGATTAAGATAAAATTTCGTAAAACAGGCCCCTGTATTGTATTTATTAAATGTGTTGGGAAACCTCTACACATTCACATTACTTTCTTCTGAGTCGAAGTTGTTAGTGCTTTAAGTTTTGACAATATGTAGCATACACTGTTTATCATCGTGGCAACGGTACTTAGCAACCGAGACTAAGTCTCAGTTCACTACTTCTAAATTAAATTATTAAATGGCAATTGCGTTTCAATCCATTTAAATGTCAGCTATCCGAGGTTCTATAGAGTTGCAGGTGCGGATCCAGGATATTTTGCAGGGGGGGGGGGTCTAGGTTTGATAATTGCTTAACTAATTGCGCTCGACCGATTAACGGGGGGGTTTGGAGGCCCTCCCCCAGAAAAATTTGGTAAATTAGATTCAATTTGGTTCATTCTGACGTATTTCCGGAAGGTAAATTCCAAAATTACAGGTCTAAATCGCCAATAAAATCGCATAAAAAATTTTCAAGCCAGAGCAGGGGGGGGGGGGTGTCCGGACCCCCTGGCCCCGCCCCCCCCCCCCTCTGGATCCGCGCCTGAGTTGATCATAGGCTTGTCATGTTAATAATAGTTTATAACATTTGAAGCCAAAATAAAAAGATCTGCAACTGGTCGAAATAGCTCTCTCTCTCTCTCTCAATAGTAGTGACCAGCGGCTGTTTCGGTCTCGATATAAATTAAAATTAAAGTTCTTATAGAAATTGTAAATTAATGGCCTACTGACACTTACGACGAGCATCGACTGCAACTGGACCAGGCGTTTCTTCTTCCTCACTACCTGTACAACCCATCCTCATACAGTTAGGTCTACCATTGTTACATGAACAGTATTTACAGCCGTCTCTCCAACTTTCACCGTCACCATAGGTCGTACCTTTGTAACTGCATTCACCTTATTAAATCAGGAAGTTAAATGGAATGAAATGAGACTGGATACACGACAGAATTGTTTCAAACTCACTGAGGTGGCATATTATGCGAAAAAAGTGAAAATGAAATAGAATTTAACGTCCTATTTTTCTGCACCGACTAGGCGGAAGAATACGGGCATCCGTCATGAGGGAACTTTTGCCCGGATAGTGGCGCCACTGCCTACTCTTATTTTACATGCACGTCAATGTGCACACGGTTTTTGTCACATCCGAACGACCGTGCGTTGTTCCCTGCCATACCCTCCGTCATTAGCCCAATTCGGAGCAGACCTGGGGGGTTGGGATGGCTTAGTGGTCTAGAGTGCCTCGTGGGTTTCCTCCGGGCACTCCGGTTTCCTCCCACTGCTAAAGACCCCTACGCGCAAGCGAATTATTGATATAAAAAATTAAAAAAAACATATGTTAGTCCCGAAATGACCATTTCTCTCTCTCTCTCTCTCGCGGCTACAGAGTAGGACGATAAACCCCATTTCGTTTCATTTCCTTTGACGTTATATATGGCGATCCAGATATTGACACTAGTGCTCCTCGGAATTTTCCAGGCTGGTTTCCCCTGTAAGTGGACAGGACGGAGGGTCTGGTAAGGGAAAGGTGTCTAGTCAAGTGTTTCAAGTGTCACCGGTTTCCAGCTCTCATTTACGTGCACACTACCAGGAGGGTGCTACTGGGCCTGGGATTGTCAGCCCATTTGAACGATTATGCGCTAAGCCTTGCTGGGACCGCTATCCAGCACCACTGACAAGGAGAGGGTCACAGTGACTAAGTAGGTAAGACGCTGGCTCGCTAGCCTTGGGAGTGGGGTGTTCGATTCAAGCATCAACCAGATTTTCCGTCGTGGTTCCCCCTTGCCAAGGATGCAGCAAAATGGAGGGCTTGACAAGGACAGCTGTCTAGTCGTTCGGATGGAACGAAAAACCGGGGTCCCGTGTACACATTGGCGTACACGTAAAAGATCCCTTGACAGTTGGAATTAGATGTAAGATGTAGTGCCGCTGTCCCGGTGTATGCCCGTCTTCATAAGCCCAGTTTATTTAATGTCATTCCTGACAAGGAAACATAGGCTGGAAAATCGCGAAGATGTTTTTCGACCAACACCAAGATCGAGCGCGAGAACTCGGTGCCATGAACGTCATGCACATTGTGGAACCGTTGCTAAAGAAATCCGACAAGAATTAAGCGTAAGACTGGACTTACCTGCAGAAACAAGACCAATGATATGGAGTGAAAAGTGTAACACTGGACTAACCTGCAGATGCAAGACCAATATTAAGTGCAAGAACAATTACACAGAAGCTGAGAAGTGTAAGACTGGACTTATCTGCAGATGCAAGACCAATGGTACAGATGCTGAGAGCTCGGTGCCTCAGTCATGCACATTGTGGAACCGTTGCTAAAGAAATCCAAAAAGAATTAAGCGTAAGACTGGACTTACCTGCAGATGCAAGACCAATGATACAGATGCTGAGAAAAACAGAGATGATCTTCATCTTGATGTACGATAATGATATTTGATGAAAATGTTTTTCGGGTTTATATACACGCTAATTAATATTATATTACCATGCTTTATTCGCTCATAAATCTTAATAATAGCATATAATTGTACAATTGACTAAACGACATTAACAAATTAATCGTTAAACTTTAATAAATCTGCTAAAGTAGTGTTTTAATTTTGTCCTAAAAATGTCATCTATGAAAATTAACCATTTTTTCAGTGTACGACCGCATTTGCCTAAACAATAACTCTGCATGATATCTGTAAGAACCAGAATTATCAGCGGGCAACACATAGTTTCAGGGACATGTTGACATCTCGCGACGAGAGAGAGAGAGAGAGAGAGAGAGAGGGGGGGAGGGAGCTGCGGTTTAACGTCCACTTGACACAAACTAGGTCATTTCGGGACTAACACATCGTTCAATTTCTTTTCAATACTTCGCTTTGCTTGTAGCGGTCTTTAGCAGTGGGAGGAAACAGGAGGATCCGGAAAAAACCCCACGAGGTTGGGCAGGCGATTCTACTCCTTGTCACGTACAATCTGGAATCAAAACCACGCCAGTTGATGCAAGGACAGACCTTATGGTACAGCGCGCATATGCTAACCATTCGGCCATCAAACCCTCTTCTCGTGGCGGGTAAGTAGAGATTATCAAATAGGCGTCCACATGAGGACGGTAGTCATTCTTATTGGTAATCTCCGAACGTAGTCTACATTTTTTAATTGTTGCCGGTAAATCGAGGAACGTTGGTTTCTTCGACGTTAAGCCCCTAGACTATAACTGTTTGATAATTTGGTGTGTTTAACACGTGAAGTTTCTGTAGACTATACATTATGTACGATATTTTGCGTTTTGGTTAGGCTAGGGTGAGGATTTTTGCGAGGATTGTATTGTCGTATGGTTCTTACGGTGTTCTATGTCGTAACTCCGGTCGGTTACTATGTCGTAACGTTAAGGCCTTCGCGGATATAACTCTCCGTATCCAGGTCTACCCGTTATATACCACTGACCGACTTTAAATTAGGTTTTGACGTAGTTACATTCATATGTGTGGAATAATAGGTTTACTGTCTAAGTTCTTGTCACTTGTGTTAAGTTTGGGAACCCCACATGCTCAAGACCCCAGGATCCCAATCATGGTGAACCCGACGCTGTCTCTTTTATAAATCTGTGCTAATCGATGGTGTGTTGATCAGTGGGTCAAAATGAAACTAGTTAGGCCTGTCTAATTATGGTGTGCCTTCGTACACGCTATGTATGAAATAAACTGGGGTTTAACGTCCTACTTTTCGGCAATCACTTGCCTAATGAAGACAACCTCAAGTACCGTACGCCATACAGGTGGAAAATTTTCCCCAGTCAGCGCTACTCCTATTTCAAATTTCAATTGTCAAGAAATATTTTACGTGCAAAACTATGTGTTTCTCGTCTCATCCGAACGACTAGACAACTGTCCGACAACACTGACAAGACGAAACTGCGTAGGAAAATCCTGAGGAACTTCTCGGAAACCGAGCCTCCGGAACCCGAGACCCCCTGGCTAGCGAGTCAGCGTGCTTATCCACCGTGTTTCAAGGCCAAGCAACATATTATGACACGTGTGTATGCTCGTGCTTTCTCAGTACGTGTCACGTTATAACACGCCCACGCGAATGCTTGCCCGATTGCTCACAACATTTGCAGGTAATGCATGTCCTATTACGGTAAAGGGGGAGTAACTCCATTCTACGGCGTCTTTTTTTTAAGTTCGTCAGGTTTGGTTGATTTTCTTTATTTATTGACAGGTGCCCGTACCTTTTCTATTTGGAAGTGATTCATTTATTCAAATTCTTCCTAAACCTAAATTAAATTAAATAAAAATATTGCCCGTATGGCCGAATGTTGCATAATTTAGCAATTCAAGGAAGCCACTTCTACTTTCGTTTTCTACTCTCGTGCATGTGTACAGCCTCGTTTTCAGTTACCGGTACCATGTGATATTTCCCCCATATTAAGATTTTGGAAATATGGCTTCTGAACAGGAAGATCTAAATGAGGTAAACCTTGATCTTTGGCCTTCTTCAGATTCTAGATTATATTCCGATTTATGTCCCTGTATCCAAAACATCCGACCTTCTAGTAAAATAAGGAAACAATAACGATGAGGCGACGGAAAAGGATAATTTGTTGAAAGTATGTCGCGTGTATTAGCAACAGTCTGTTCTCGCCGATTCAGAAAGTGTGATGTGTGTGAAACAAACTAAAACACAATGGTGTGTAATGTTTCACATTATGATGTAACGTAGCGTTGGTATATATTTGACAATAATATTTATTTGCTGTACATAATAAATCGTACATATGGTCATCTTGTTTGGTTTCTTGAGCTCCCAATCATATACCCTCCAGTCTTGATTTATTAAATATTTTTTATTTTTTTAACACTTTTTCTTAGCTTGTAAGCTGTGAGTTTATTTAATTATCCTTTCTTTTTCTCCAGTTTCGGAGAAAAACATAATTAATAGACATTATGGGGTCGCTTCGTATTGTGTCTTAAATTGTCTGAACTGTGACGATCAGATAATAGTGATGTAATAAAACTTTACAAATATATTTCAAATGTGGTGATTCGATTGGAGATATTGAAACACATCTTCGGCAATTTCTGATAATTTTTGTGGAAGTAAAATACGCAGTTGAGGGTAGAGCGATATTATGGAGGATCGTGGAGAGCAATTAGATTGGGATTTAGGTGAGCTTTGGAGTGTGAAAACGACAGTTCACCTCAATCATTAGTCATTGGAATAAGAGCTTTGTTGAAAACAACCGCTGTCTGATGATGAAAAGTACAACATTGCCGCACTCCTGTTCTGATTACATCTGAAGGGAAGGGTATTAAAATGATTTAAAGTTACTACTATTATTTATGAAATGAAATGAAATGAAATGGGGTTTAACGGCCTACTCTTCTGCACCTGACCTGGGCTAATAGAAGATGGGCCTATTATTCATGAACATACAACTAGTTTGCTTCCACAAATAATTAATAAAACCCCAAAATAACTGACTAAGTGGTGTAGACATGTGAATTCAATAAATATGAATTTAATTTTCAAATGGATGTCCCTATTTGTATTGTTATGAACATTTAATAGCTGATACTCTAGATTATACTTTATTTATTAATAATACAACAAAAAAATAATTTCCCAATCTATGGTTGTATTTTTCAACTCTAGTTATAGTAAAGGCAGGAGAATGTTGTGTTCATGATTAGACCATTGACAAAGACCACAGGAAAACTTATCACCATGTCAACTGTTTTGTAGGCCTACATGTACAGGTGCCTATTAATTTGGGGATTTACATATTGTGCTTCACATTTTAAAAACTCACTCTCTATCATACTTTATAAATTATAAATCATGAAACAAATAATTCAGTTTTCATTAGATGGTGTATATTCGCGTGACCCAATTATTCCTTCTATAAACATTGTGTTTATGTTGGATTCCCAAGATAATATATTACCCTGCGTTTGCCGACTAACAATGACATGTATCTTCATCAATTATCACGATTGTTTAGGCATTTTAATAGGTTAAATTTTAGATACATTGTAGGTCACTTTGTGTAATTGTATCTGTTACTGCGGATATGGTTTGCTGTCGTCAACGTAAAACCGACAGTAGGTACTCATATCGGTCAATCCGTACTCTTACCATTTAAATCTAATCAGTAACCTAAAAAAAGAGATGAACATTTGGCATTGTAGATCATACGGCCTGTTATATTTGTGCAAATCAAGGGTTCCATCTTGGGTTTGTAAATGACCAGGAGTATATAGTTACCTACCTATTCTCATGTTTTCATCTGGTCAAGACACACAAGTGAATGATTTAAATATACAAGTATGCGATATGTTCAATGTTAGTCCCCGATATAACGAGATCAATGCCGAGTGGACATTAAAGGTTAAACCCCGTTTTACATTGTCGTCTGTCGTAGTTTCGATTCCCCTGGTGTATGTTACAAGGAGTAGGATCATCTGTCCAATCTTGTGGGCTTTCTGCAGGTTCTCCGGATTCCTCCCACTGCTAAAGACCCTGACGTGCAATGTAATAATTGAAATAAAAGTGAACCATACTTGTATGTTAGTCCTGGCTCGCTGGCCAGGATTTATTAGGTTTGATCACGGTCTAACGTTTTGACTGAGAATTTTGGTGCAGATCTTCACATCAAGTTGTATCTTGTCGGAGGCCTGGAAAGAATGGGATAAAAAAAACCCAAGATTTTCATGTAGACCGTAGGTACATGTAGTATAGCATCCCCTGACGGTTGGATATCAAAACAAGATCAGTGAAATACTGCTGTCCTGACAAGATTTTCTTAGTGGCACAATGCGTGGCTTATCCCTTATGCCTGTCTTCATTAGCCCAACTTGTGCCGAAAAGATCTTAAACCTCATTGTATGACATGATGTCTTAAATTGTAATTTTGTTATTTTCAGATGAATGTTGAAGGAGGTGAAGAAGAGGGTGCTACTTCCCCAGAACTTGGTGAAGATTTATCATCTGATGCATTAATAAAACATCCATTACAGAACAGATGGGCCTTATGGTTCTATAAAAATGACAAAACCAAAAATTGGGCAGATAATTTACGCAAAGTTATAGCATTCGACACAGTAGAAGATTTCTGGGCGTAAGTTTTGCGACGTAGATCAGTGTTGTTAAGAAATGATCAATGATTAATCTCCAATCTCTCTCTCTCTCTCTCTCTCTCTGTTTCATTGAAAGTTCCTTTGATAAACTTTAACAAGAGTCGTTAAATGGAATATGTCTTTTTGATTTAAATTGACCTCTTATCTTTCTTAAGTCACCGAAATACTACAATAAGATGCTTCTGTGTGCTTTCAAGGGAGTGTTGTCTCTCCAAGCTAAATCTTATAAGAAGGGCGGTTGGGTGACCAAATGGTTTAGGTCACAAGGTCTGTCATTGAGTGGGGGTTGGGATGGCCTAGTGGTTTAGAGTGCCGCGCTTTGACCTCTAGCTGGCCGGTCACCTCTGGCTTGCGGCTGTGGTTTCGATCCCTGGTGTGAGCGTATGTGGCATGGAGATAGAGGGGCGCCTTCTCAACCTCGTGGGTTTCCTCTGGGCACTCTGGGTTCCTCCCACTGTTAAAGACCCTATGGGTCCCGAAATGACCTAGTTTGTGTCGAGTGGACGTTAAACCTTATTTCTCTCTCTCTCTGTGTCATTGAGTCAAATGGATTGATTGCGTAGAGTCAACTGTCCATCCTAGTGGGTTTTCTTTGAGTCCTCCGGTTTCTGTCTCCCACTGTTATAAAAATTTAAAAAAACAATCAGGACCATATACTGTGGATCTGTAACTTGTAAGGTCTGTTTAAGTTTTTATATAGATAATTAAAAGTGATATTGTTTTGAATTTACTTATGTTTTATTTGGTAATCATTTCAGATTATATAACCACATACAGAAAGCCAGTAAACTTATGTCAGGCTGTGACTACGCATTATTTAAGGTAAGTTTTAAGTTATTTCTATGGTGGGGTGGGGGGAATGCTGTGCGCTGTATCTTAAGGTCTGTCATTGAGTCATATGGCATGGTTTCGATTGCCTGGTTTTACATGACAAAGAGTAGGGTCGCCTGTCCAACCTTGTGTTTTTTCTCTGGGTCCTCTGGTTTCCTCCTACTGCTATAGACCCCAACTCTCAAGCAAATTGTGGTAACCCAGGTGGAACACTTAGCTGCTGTCCAGGCCTATGTTTTTTTGCCAGGCAACCTATCTTGTTATCCTGTATTGTGTATACTGGTATATAATTATATAATATATTTATAGGATGGAATAGAGCCCATGTGGGAAGACGCACAGAATAAACGAGGTGGCCGATGGATGATAAATTTAAATAAACAACAAAGACATTCAGATTTAGACAGATTCTGGTTAGAAATGGTAAGTAATAGTAAGTGGAGAGGACTGCACTACACACAAACAATTATACAAGACAAACATACGGTCAGGACAATATTCACAAACACCTCTAATAAGGAACACACACATCATGCGAATGGATCCGGTGATTAGCCGTAATCACTCACTGCGCTATACAGTCCCTGACCTGTAGTGATACAGACAACTCAAAATGAAGGAAATATTTCCCAAACGTATCATACTAGGCTTGATTTACGTTTACCCCAATGAAAGCAGGATTAATAAGTAATTTAACCTAGAATTCAGATCTGATTTTTTGTGTAAAAACCACGGGGATGTCGATTGTCAGTCCAGTACGTCTCAAATTGACAGAATTACAAGTTATTTCAGTTCTGTCACAGTGACATAATTAAAAACAACTAATATGTTTTACCTGTCATGGTTGGTTGAAATATTTTCTTATGTAATCGGCCTTCTCACTCAATTGTCACAATTTTTGGATTGAGAGAATTCCATTCTGAACGTTCAACCAAGTATTCCCAATTTATTTTGCACAAGATATCCCGGTTGGAGCTGACATGCGATAAAACTCCATTTCATTCATTGATTTAAACTTGATTTCGATTTTAATTTTATTGTGATTTTAATTTGATCTTAACTTGATTTTCAGTTATTATGTTTAGTGGGTGAGGCATTTGATGATTTTAGTGATGATATTTGTGGTGCTGTAGTTAATATAAGGAACAAGGGCGATAAGTTAGGATTATGGACAAAAGATTCAACACGTGGTGAAGCTAATGTAGAAATAGGGTAAGTTGTATTCTGATTTTCATGGACATTTCATTAACGGCTCAGTGAGTTAGACGTTGGCTTGCTTACCTCGATGTCCTGTGTTTGATCTCGTTGTTGACGGTGAAAGTTCGTGATTTTCGGGTGTGGTTACCCTTTGTCAGTGACAATGTATAGTCGTATGGATGGTCCAAAAAAACGAGGTCCTGCATACTTATTGGCGTGCACGTAAAAGAAAGCTGTGCATTTCGAATTCAATGTAAAAGCAGGACTGCACTACACACAAAACAAAAATCTACAAGATAAACCTACGGACAAGACCAAAAATAGAGAAATATCACATCAAGTGAATGGATCTGGGGGTCAGCCAGCCGTAAGCGTCCACTGCGCTGTACAGTTGTTCGCAGGGGCATGGCATATGACCATCTTCGTTAGCTAAGATGATGCAGAAAAGTAAAATATTTTAAGGTTCTTGTGGACGCTTACAAGGTTTTTCGTCACATACGAACATCTATGTCTTGTTCCTTGCCAGACCCCTTGTCTTGGACCAAGGGGAGAAAATCCCTATGAACTTTCTCAGTCAACGTCTGACTTAATGAGCCACCGCAGCTCCCTAATGTAGATGGGCATACTCTAATTTGGATTCGCAACTGTTAAGGATTCTTTTTAAGACAATTTATATTTTTATGAATAATTTATAAGGTTCAAATTTATTTTCAGAAAAAAATTAAAAGAAAGATTAAATATACCCACCAAAATATCTATAGGTTTCCAGGTAGGTACAATATATTAACATCAGAATGTCTGCAGGTTTCCAAGTAGGTAGAATATTGAACCAAAATATATATTTCTAGGAAAACTGTCAACAAAATAGTGACTCCATATTCTAAACATCCCAAATTCAAATCTTCGCCTGTCAACCTTGTGAGGCTTTCTCCGGGTCCCCTGGTTTCCTCCCACTGCTAAAGACCCCTACGGGCAAGCAAATTATCAATCTGATTAAAACACAGATCCAATTTCGTTTCGTTTTTTATAGTTCAAAATTTCGTTTTTTCTTGTGTTTACTACTCTTGGATCTGGAGGACTTGTTATTTAACTGGTGTTCTGCCTGAAATGAGGGGTCAGCCAATCAAATGGTCTGTCGAATCGACCGTTTGACCTTTTCATGCGTGGAACTGTGGGTAGATATTACCAAAGCCGTATATACAGGGCTTTGGATATTACCAGCCAATGACGTCTATACTAACACCAGCGGATAGAAATCAAAACAAAACAAACGTAGATTTAAAAAAGCACGGCGGTCGCTAATTGGTTAATCGACTGACTTACGTTATCGGGTCAACTGTCCCGTGCTTGATACCTGACGTCATAGAACGTGAGCTCTCACTATACCTTGTTAGATCTACATGAGTGTAGGCCATCGAAAGTATAAAAAACGAAACGAAATATAGATCTATATTTTAATTAGATTGGCAAATTATTGAAATGAAATTGAATCATGTATTAGTCCTGAAATAACCTTGTTTGTGTCGAGTGGATATAAAATCCCATCTCTCCCCCCCCCCCCCTTTTGTTTTGAATTTAAACAAATTTACTCTTAATAATAGCCAGAATAATTTGATATATTATTTCTATTATTAAATTACAGGTTCACGATGATACAATCTCAAAATCAGGCTCTACAACAAAGAATCGTTATCAAGTCTAACAGAGAGGGCAGCACCAGTCTTTATCGTGCTGGTGTCAAACATCTCGTGTGTGAATGATAAACTTTGAACTAACTGTTTTTTGTGTGGATGCCAGAAGGAAATGTTCAAATATGTTTTTTTCTCAAGATAGTTGACTTATCGTTACCTCTTGTTACAAGCTTTTTGGTTGGACAAGCTCAGGGTTGGAGTGAACATTTTGATGAAATATTCTTTCAACATAAATTCATTCATTGATAATGACACAACTTAGTATGGTAACTATGGTAACCTTCCTTCTGTTGCAGGTCATTGATTAAAATGTAAATTGGTTGTGTCAAAACTAAGACTAGGGTCATCAAATATAAATTTTTAAACAATATTTTTTAATCTTATGAATTAGTTTCCAAATTAGAGTAAGTATTAGGTTGAGAAGATATGAAATGAAAAATTTAGGACACCAGCAATAGACGATTCCTCCATTCTGTTTGTCGTTCTTTTAACATCAAAAATACATGTTTAGAAAATGCGTGTTTAGACCTCTGATGACATCATAATAATTCGTCAAACCTTATTAAGAGAAAAACATCTGGATTTTGCGTAATTTTATGAATAACAGGTTTAAGGCAATAGTACGGTGTCCACCTTTGTCTCATTTTCAATTTTGAGTGATTTTCATTCAAAGAATTTTTGTTGAAGGAATGTTTGATTAAATGTTAGTCCTACCTTGTGTTAATATATTTGTGTCTGGATGAATGTGTCTGAAGTTTCCTTCATCCAGTGCATTTCAGTGAGTTGATGCTAGATCTAAAAATAGCAATAGTTCAATAATCATTGCTAATTATATTTATAAAAAATGATTTTAAAGGCAGAATATCTACCTGCATGATCCTGGAAGAAGCCTTATTGAGATATAGTAAAATGTTGAGGATTAAAAGTTGTACAGATTGTCTCAACTTTTGAAACTTTCTATAAATATCTACGCAGCCGTTAATAACGATTCAATGGTTGCCGTCGACTACATGTACATTTGTATGATTGTAAAGTTTTTAGTGCTTAAATTATCGTAATTTGTACCTTTAATATTAAATGAAATTTAACATTTGTTCATCTTCACTCAGTTCACGATATGTTCACAATCCTTTTTGTTCTGGTGTGTTAATTTAAGATAATCAGCTATTTTATTAAATTCAAGATCACCAATCTGATTAAAATACAGATCTATATTTAGTTTCATTTTTTACTTGCAATGGCCTACACTACATGAATATATGTAGTGGAAGGTCATGTCAGGGGTCTTCAAACGGCTTTTGACCCTATGAATTCACCCAATTGATTGACCAATCAGTAATGATGTTTTTAGTGGAATACCCACAGTTTTGTGCACCGTACGCCAAGAACTCACTGTTACAGAACGTTTCATTGGCTAATCCCTTACATTAACCAAACCACAGGTTATATAATAACTCTTCCAGATCCTAGTGTAGTAAAGTCAAGTAAAACGAAATTTTGAACTAAAAAAAATGAAACGAAATAAGATCTTTGTTATAATCAGATTGCAAAAACACTTGCCCCAATTAGGTTCTCAAAGCATTCTCGGGACTTAAGTTGAGAATTTACTCAAAATTGTTTGTCTTATTGCAACTAAAATAAAGCCTTTATAAAACTTTTGTTATTGCAATGTATCAAATACATCAATAAGAAACTATCTGCAAAGTTTTCTGTTTCTGGAGTAAAGATATTTCTCATACACAGTCATTGAAAGTTGAGTTAATTCTTAAGTATGAGAATGCTTTGTGAACTCGGGGTCTGTTGTGTGGTAGTGAAATAAAGCGGTATTAATTGGGAAGTGGTCTTGATATTGAGTTGGAGTCCCAAAGCTATTGGGGGAGTCAATTTTGCTGATCAGATAACTATCTGACAAAAGAAGGGTCACTTTCAGATGTAAGGATTGCAAGGGAAATAACTCTGTTTAAGTTGACATTTTTGATATGAAGTAAACCATAGTACCGGTATGTAAATATTGCTAACAGTCACGACTATTCATTTACACAAAATTTCCTTGTTTTACAATAGGTGAATGTGTTTTCTACATTTCACATTTAAGCGCACAAATTAGTGTTGTGTCACTTTCACTGAAATATGAATTATGTAAGAATTAGTTATTTGAAAAAGGAAAAATTACGGCAATAAGCAGATTTAGCTTTTATGTAATGCATCTTTAATTTCTCGAAATATCACTCTAGCTGAACTCGATTCGGCACTTCATTTTATCCCGAATCAACAATTCTATTCCTTAATTGGTGACCGTAAAACCCTGCTTTAGATTTGTCTCTAGAGAGTTATTTCACACCTACAAAAAATGGCAAATTACATGTATATTTTTATTCAATGAAGTTAGTTCCTACACCCAAACACCTGTTAAATTGTTGTTTGACTTGATGTTGATTTTGTGAAAATAATCGTTTTGTTTCTCCATGAATTAAAATTCATGTTTAAAGTTAAGTTTGGATTAGTTAAAAACTAAAAAAAAATACATAAAAACAAATTGTGAGCCATATTGTTTATTGTTTGGGAATGTTATATTTATTAGGATTATTTATGGTTGGTGTAAAATGGCTTCCAAGTTGCTTAGTTACTGGATGATTGAATACCTGCCCAGACTGTAGAAGCCACCACATTGGCTCGGAGTAAAACACTTACCCACTAGCCAGGAGGTCCTGTGTGAGATCCCAGTGATGGTACACTAGATTATCCAGATTTGTTTCCTTGTCAGTATTTCTTGTTGGTTGAGTGATCTAATATGTGTCCTTAAAGCTGTGGCCACATTAGCCGGGTATGATCAAACATGGCTGTGACAATGACTTCAAACAGTCACGTGACTTCTCAATACGAGTGGTGATTGGCTAATGAATTCTACAAACGGGCGAATGCTTCGGCAAAGTGGACACGCTAATGAATTCTACAATCGGGCGAATGCTTCTGCAAAGTGGACACGCTAGGTCAATACAATTCATTCCGAATATATCAAATATGTTCAATTCGGGCAAATGACAGTGGACATACTATGCGAATTTCAACGCTGATTGGTTCAGCCAATGATGCAGTCTGTCATAGTCAAGTGACATGCTTTCGAGTAAGATCACTTGTCCGACCTTGTGTGTTTTTTTAGGGTACATTGCTAAAGACCCCTATGCACAAGCACTTTATTGAAATAAAATTGAGCCACATGTTTTGTCGTTTGGACCAGGATCTTAATCGGAGATCTAGTGTACAAGTGGTAGAGTACGTAAAAGATACCTTGGCAGTTGGAATTCTAAATAAGCGTGGCGCCACTGTCTGGTCAAAATTTTCCTCATAGCACACTGCATGGCGTATGCCCTATCTTCATGACGTTGGCCCAGTTGGTGCCAAATAGTAAAACATTAAGCAGTACTTCATCATTTTATTTCCTAACTCTGGAATAACATTGGTCCACAGTTTGCAAGATGGCTGTGGAACTCAAAAAGCCTTTTACACCAACTGCAGTAATTATTAAAATGTAATAAATTTGTCTGATTAAAATTAGACTGGTTTTTCATTTATTTATCACTTGCAGTAATTATTAAAATGTAATAAATTTGTCTGATTAAAATTAGACTGGTTTTTCATTGTTTTTATGTTGTTAACATTAACACAACATTATTTGGGTCTTAACAAAATCCTTACAAAGTTGGTGTTCAATAGAGCTGAACTCTTATCCAGTCAATGCAGATATGCTTGTCTTTGGTACAATGATAGTGACTGAAGTCAGACTTCTGAACTGAACAGATGAGTGATTTAAATCGGAAAAAAATAAAGATTAAATTTTGATTTATTGTGAAAATTTAAATGAAAAGATTGTCTTGCTTAAAAATAGTCGTTGAAGCCATTGGCTGACTAAAATTAAATTTCCAAACTGAACACATAACTGTTAAGAAATTGAGATATGTATTGTAAAAAATTTAAATGACATAGTAATGTTATACTTCTGCCATTTATCCACAGTGTAAAACAGTTCTATGGTGCCAACTGTATATCAATATAGTGAATTAATGATATAACAGTTTTTATGTTGAAAGACTGTTATCTTTTTAAAAACTAAAAATTCTATGCTTGTCAATTGATTTTTGTGATGTAAATATGTACAAATTATTAAATGAAAGCTTTTTTTGTATTAAACTGGGATCTGTTCATTCTAAATAATGAAACTGTTTTATTCATACTTCAAGTCCTCGACATTATCATCAATGAGAAATTTTGTTACGAGGAAAAGAAGAGCGATAAATTAGTATTGGGGATAGGTTTAAAAGATTTAAAAACAAATGTTTTTCTGAAAGAGTGAAATCGTGTCAGACTAAGTTTAGGAATCAAGTTCCTAATAAACATTTACATCTGTCAGACAATATCTAATTTTTCATGACTCTATGCCGAGATGTACACCAATTGATTGTTTAATGTCAATGGTAGTTAATCTCCTGCGTTGGATTCAGTTGGTGTAAATACTGTACAGAATTGAACCATTTTGATCCCAAGCTTATACTTGACCAGGGGTAGGGTTGCCTAACCAACCTTGCGGGTTTCCCCCCATGTCCCCCACCCCCACCCCCATGTTAACATGTAAGTTCCGCACTTAATGACAATATTGGTTTATGTCGACACCAGCTTATGTAGTGTATGTTGAACCAGCAACTAGGACTTATGTAATCAAATAGTCAAATAAGTGTAGGATAATTTCTTCAGGTTGCATCAAATTCATAACATATTGAGGGGGGTGGGGGTAGATGGCCCAATGGTTAGCGTGCATGCATTGTATCATAAGGTCTGTCATTAAGTCAACTGCTGTGGTTTCGATTCCCCGGTTGTAAGTGACAAGTCATGTCCAACCTCATCGGTTTTCACTGGTTTCCTCCCACTGCTGAAGACCCCTACGTACAATTGAATCATATGTTAGTCCCGAAATGGCCTAGTTTCTGTCAAGTGAACGTTAAACCCCATTTCTCTCTCATACAAAGATGTGTGGAATTGATATTGTTTTCATTCACTGAAATGATATTGTTTTCATTCTCAAAAATGGATCCTTATAAAAAAAAAGGGGGATTGGGCCAAAAAGATTTGGATAATTAAATTAAAGAAAAAAGTATAGTCTTTTTGTAAGCTCTGGTATATAAGAGCTCAGGGGAAATTGTATTCATAAAGAACATAATCTGACGAGTATAGCGCTTCATTGGCTGGGGACTAAAATCTATGTTACCATTTTAGTTCTCAGCTAATTAATGGACAGTATTCTTCAAATTCTTACAGGGTAAGGACATCCCCATCCTGCCCGGCTGATCCAATCCTTAGTTCAGAACTTGTAGCATGAATAAAACAGTGTACTTAAACTAAGCAAGTGGTGTTTAGTCAGTAAAATTAATCAGATTTTTTTTTTTTTTTTTTTTGAACCACTGGAAAGTTAGTAAAAATATTCATTCATTTACATGTGTAACATCATTGTTCAAAGTAGGGAACTCGGCTCAGAATTTTTACAGTCAGTCATACTGTGTTTCTAGTGAATTGAGACAAAGATGACGGATGATCATATCCAAAAAATAAAGCCACCTGCAGATTTAGTCAAGGTGATGAGATGTAAACAGGGTTAAAGCATGCGATTGTTGTCAGGGTTAGGGTTAGTGCTAGTCCTGTTGACATCTTGTGACCATGACAAAATCAGCAGGTGGCCTTAATATTTAGATCTAATCAATGACTCTACAGAAAACTGTGAAAAAGGTATTTTATGAAGTGATGAAGCAAAGCAAACAATATAGACTATAATTACACTGAAGTCATATTTTTGCCAGTTTGATTGATTTTTTTATGTTTTGATACCGGTATTGGTAAAGTATGACTTCAACTAAAGTAAAAGTAGTATATAGGAAAGTAAAAGTAGGCCTTGTGTTCAATCTAAAGTAGCAGTTGTTTTTAAATATAGTAAAAGTAGTGTTTATATACAGTAAAAGTAGTGTGTATATTGTTTTATGTACTTTATTTCTTACTTATCTTTAACTACAGAATTTTCACTAAATGCCGGTGAAGGATCTTCTTTGATTGGCATTTAGTACCTGTAATTTAACATATCAACACAAGGTACAGTATTATGGATAGACAATTACTGAGTTTGATACTAAGCGACGTTTCGACGAGGATACTCTCGTCTTATCAAGCAAATGATAATGTAGAATTTAATGCGCCAGTGAAATATTAGCACTTTAGTGGTCACTTCCTCCATTATATTGGGGGGGGGGGGATGGCCGAATGGTTATCAGAAAGCCTGTCATTGAGTCAACTAGCATGGTTTCGAATCCCCGGTTGTACGTGACAAGGAGTAGGATCGCCTGTCCAACCTCATGGGTTTCTTAAACTTTAAAGACTCCAACGCGCAAGCGAATTATTGAAATAAAATTGAACAATGCGTTAATTCCGAAAAGACCTAGTTTATGTCAAGTGGACGTTAAGTTAAACCCTATTTCTCTTTCTCTCCATGGTTGAAACATCAGTCTATCGATTTTGTTTATGGAAAATCACCCACAAATGATCCCTGGTCTTAATGTACATTTATAAACCCCCAAAATAACCATAGTAACGATATATTTATCATCATCATCATATTTTGTTCAATATTATTATGTTAAAAGAATATTAATAGTTATATATGTATTGTGTTTTGTATAATGACTAAACGTCTTTGATTTGACTCCTGTCAGTGGTGCAGAATGGAAGGGCTGATAAGGAACAGTGTCTAGTTGTTTGTATGGGACAAAAACCATGGTCCCGTGTACACATTGGAGTGCTGTGCACTTAAAAGAATTTGAAATAAGAGTAGGCTGTAGCATCGCTTTCTGAGCAAAATTTCCCTCATAGCACACTGTATGGAGTATGCCTGTCTTCATTAACCCAGTTGGAGCAGAACAGTAGGATGCTCAACCCTATTTCATTTCATTTATTTGACTTGTCAAAGAATTAGGTCTAGATTTTAAATACACAAAGCTATTAATAACATTGAAGTGAATTTCTGTTCCACTGTCGACATTGTCAGAAATTTTTAAGGAAACGAAAATTAGTCAAAACAACAGCCTTCCTACTTAATATTTCAAGATGAAAAATCGAATTGATTAGATTTTGTCCCATCACTAATCAAAATAACACCTAACATATTTATATTCTCATAAATCAAAGAAGTTTAGTTTATTCACGTCATTATAATCAGTGAAAGATATTTATAAATGACGTATGTGTGACTTCTCATCATCACTGTAAATACTAGTTTTACCTTATAACAAATATTGTATTGGTGCGTGTTTACTAAGAAATTCAACCAAGCAAAACTTGTACAAATTCATAATGTTACATTTCTAAAAATTCCTTTTGTATTATTTTGTAAAATTCACTCAAACCGGGATGAATCTTGTGAAATATAAATAGTGCTAGGTTGGGTTTTTTTTCCAAATGTTATGACAAATAAAAGTGTAACCATAATTTTCGGTACCCCCGGTATATTTTCAATAAGGATTGTTAATAAGGATGATAGTTAAGTATGTACTGTAGTGTAATATATTAATTGTGTACTTTCTGTTGGCTTCTGTAATTAAAGGCTGTCAGTGGTTTAATTACAATTTGTTTTAACTTTTGTGTAATTGTGGGTCCTAGGAGACTAAAAGGGCATTGCCCATTTCCATGCTTGTTTGTGTGATCAGGCTTGTTGGGAAGGTCATTTGCAAATCAAAAGAATTTCATCTATCATGAATTCTCGTTTACGCCTACATAACCCTTATGTCTTCCTCCGGATGTGGTGAATTCAAATCTGCCCTGCCAGCCGGAAAATGGACTTCCCCTACTTACAGATGGTCCCAAACATTGTATCTTTACTTTATCGGGGGGAGGGCTGTAGACTGTCCCAAAGGAGTGGGACTAGGAAGATGCATTAAAAATGCCCACCACCCGCTTTAAAGTGCACATAAAATAGCCCTGAAAACTTCTCTATGTGAGCAGTCCATGGTTATTTTATCCACTTTACGGCAAATTCACATCAATCCCACTAAAATTAAATCAGCTATCTTCATTCAAAGTCGTAAAAATAGACCTCCCGTAAAAACGACTTTGCCAATTATTGAAAACACTCTTAATCCCCTCAGACGCCAGTGACGTCACAGTGACCGAATGCATATTCGGAATGTTTATTCCTTAATTACCTATATACAGCCGGCGTGTGTATTCATTAACGCCTGACTGATTCCTTAATCCCCCTAATTAAATAAAACAATTGACTACGAATAATTTGTTTTATAATTCAATTTAATTCAAGATCCAATTTAGAATTTGTTTCATAATGTACGGTCGTTCTGTTTTCTCACGGCAGCGATTTTAATACACTCTACCATCGTGTACAGTCTAAACGATTCGAGATACATTTTCGTCAGAAGTTTATTGTTCGAATTTAGAATCTGTTTCATTATGTACGGTCGTTCTGTTTACTCACGGCAGCGATTTTAATACAATGTACCACATCGTGTGCAGTCCAAACGATTCGAGATACATTTTCGTTAGAAGAGTGTCGTCGTTCTAATTTAGAATTTGTTTCATAATGTACGGTCGTTCATTTTCACACGGCAGCGATGTCATACACTCTCCTATGTGTGCAGTCCCATCTATTCGAGATATATTGTACAGATGATGTGTATACTATGTGTAGTGCCTGTGACGTCACCAGCCAATCAACCAGATTAAGGTTGTAATTGAAAATTTGAAAACCGTTTTTGGCAGTCGGATACTGAAACGTAAATATCTGAATTAATTTTAATCAGATTAGTTTGAACTTGCGGTAAAATGGATTTTGTAACTATTGAGTACCCGTACGTAACAATTTTTTGAATCATTTGATGTGGTCTTTAAACAAAAAAAAGAGAATAAATAATATACGCCAAGCGTAATGGTTTCATCTGAAAGGGAGGAGATGTCCTTTTCCATTGGCTCAATACAACCGCATTCTTGTTCTAACTGAATAATGCTATTATTTATTTTCTGGAGCTGCCAGGCCAGCAAGAGTGTTATTGTCCCTTTAACGTGCGGTAATAATAGGTCGATTAACGGATAACCTTTATATTTATGGAGGGACAAATCCATAGAAATTAAAACGCGGGTAAAGGGAGATAACTCCTTTTAAGATGTCGATATTTTGACAGAAAAAAAAATAATATTGAAATCAATTTCCGATCAGTTTGGTAAATTTCTACGCCAAATATTTATTCAAGTGCGAAATATACCACTTGAAGATGCATAAAAAACGTAAAACCGCCCAGAAAACACGATTTTTATTTTACGACAATTGCAAATTTATACTTTTTTGACTTCTACACTAAAGAGCGAAGAAAAAACAAAAAAAAGCAAGTGTCGTGATAAAAAGCAAGGTAAAGTATGATCTTATAAAATCTGGGATCTTTAAAAGAGACATAAGTGTATTCTGATTGCTATATAATATTCTGCATGAGAGACGCACAGTGTCGGTTTTAAGTGTCGATCATAATTCTGATTAATGATGGGTAATTCCTACATTAGTACACACATGACCCCAAGCTATAACTGGCAGCCATCAGCCACTGGCTGCTAGAAGTAAGTTATAGTTGGCAGCCAGGAATAAATATCGTTCAAAATATTCACCTCTTTGCACAATGGATTGATCTGCTTTAATCACGTGATCAATTCTGTCCACTGGTCGCCGTCGATACTGTTTTATAGTAGAAAACACGGAATATAACAAAAAGAAACGAAACGAAATACAATATTAATAGTAGTTTGACCTTACAATTCACCCTGAATTTAGTAGTGTACCAGGTTAATGTTTAAATTTTTTGAAAGATAATAAATTGTTCTTTCAAATGGTATATAATAATATACTTGGAATTTGATTATTCATATTGCATTCCACTGCGACAAGACAGCATCCTATATCAATATGGCCTCAAAGTCTGCTACCCCACTCCTCTTATACTTTACAATTCACCCTGTAGATATTAATGTGCCAGAAAAATGTTTATATTTTATGAACGATAATCAATTTCTCTTTTAAATGGTATATCATATTACACTTGGAATTTGATTTTTCATATAGCATTTCGTTGCCGCAAATGACAAAATCCCGTATAAATATCGTCTCAAAGTTTGCTACCCCACCCCTCTTATACCTTACAATTCACCCTGTAGATATTAATGTGCCAGGAAAATGATTATATTTTCTGAAACATAATACATTCCTCTATTAAATGGTATGTGACAATATACTTGGAATTTGATTTTTCGTACAGAATTTCGCTGATGCAAATGGCAGCAGCCTATATTAATATAGCCTCAATGTCGGCTACCCCCACCCCTATTATACCTTACGATTTGGAAAGAAGATATCAATGTACCAGGAAAATGTTTATATTTTTTGAAAGATGATAAAATATTCTTTTAAATGGTAAGTGATAATTTACTTGGAATTTGATTTTTCATACAGAATTTTGCTGATGCAAATGAAAGCAGCCTAGCCTCAATGTCGGCTACCCCCCCCCCCTTATATCTTGTTATTTGCCAAGAAGATATTAATGTGCCAGGAAATTGATTATATTTATTGAAAGATAATAAGGTGTTCTTTTAAATGGTATATGATATTATACTTGGAATTTGATTTTTCATATAACGTTTCGTTGCCGCAAATGACAGCATCCTGTATAAATACCGTCTCCGGGTCTGTTACCCCACCCCTCTTATACCGCATAATTCACCCTGTAGATATTATTGTGCCAGGAAAATGTTTATATTTTATGAAAGATAATAAATTTTTCTTTTAAATGGTGTATGATTTTATACTTGGAATTTGATTTTTCATATAACATTTTGTTGCCGCAAATGACAGCATCCCGTATAAATACCGTCTCAAGGTATGCTACCCCACCCCTCTTATACCGCATAATTCACCCTGTAGATATTAATGTGCCAGAAAAATGTTTATATTTTATGAACGATAATACATTTTCCTTTTAAATGGTATATGATATTATACTTTGAATTTTATTTTTCATATAGCTTTTCGCTGTCGCAAATGACAGCATCCTGTATAAATACTGTCTCCGGGTCTGTTACCCCACCCCTCTTATACCTCATAATTCACCCTGTAGATATTATTGTGCCAGGAAAATGTTTATATTTTATGAAAGATAACAAATTTTTCTTTTAAATGGTATATGATATTATACTTGGAATTTGATTTTTCATATAACATTTTGTTGCCGCAAATGACAGCATCCCGTATAAATACCGTCTCAAGGTATGCTACCCCACCCCTCTTATACCGCATAATTCACCCTGTAGATATTAATGTGCCAGAAAAATGTTTATATTTTATGAACGATAATACATTTTCCTTTTAAATGGTATATGATATTATACTTTGAATTTTATTTTTCATATAGCTTTTCGCTGTCGCAAATGACAGCATCCTGTATAAATACTGTCTCCGGGTCTGTTACCCCACCCCTCTTATACCTTACAATTCACCCTGTAGATATTAATGTGCCAGAAAAATGTTTATATTTTATGAACGATTATACATTATTCTTTTAAATAGTATATGATATTATACTTTGAATTTGACTTTTCATATAGCTTTTCGCTGTCGCAAATGACAGCATCCTGTATAAATACTGTCTCCGGGTCTGTTACCCCACCCCTCTTATACCTTACAATTCACCCTGTAGATATTAATGTGCCAGAAAAATGACCATATTTTCTGAAAGATAATACATTCCTCTATGAAATGATGTGTGACAATATACTTGGAATTTGATTTTTCGTACAGAATTTCGCTGATGCAAATGACAGCATCCTATATTAATATAGCCTCAATGTCGGCTACCCCCACCCCTCTTATACCTTACGATTTGGAAAGAAGATATAAATGTGCCAGGAAAATGTTTATATTTTTTGAAATATGATAAAGTATTCTTTTAAATGGTAAGTGATAATATACTTGGAATTTGATTTTTCATACAGAATTTCGCTGGTGCAAATGAAAGCAGCCTATATTAATATAGCCTCAATGTCGGCTACCCCCACCCCTCTTATACCTTACGATTTGGAAAGAAGATATCAATGTGCCAGAAAAATGTTTATTTTTTATGAACGATAATAAATTTCTCTCTCAAATGGTATATGGCATTATATTTGGAATTTGATTTTTCATATTGCTTTTCGCTGTTGCAAGTGACAACATCCTGTATAAATACTGTCTCCGGGTCTGTTACCCCACCCCTCTTATACCTTACAATTCACCCTGTAGATATTAATGTGCCAGAAAAATGACTATATTTTCTCAAAGATAATACATTCCGCTATTAAATGATATGTCACAATATACTTGGAATTTGATTTTTCGTACAGAATTTCGCTGATGCAAATGACAGCAGCCTATATTAATACAGCCTCAATGTCGGCTACCCCCACCCCTCTTATACCTTACGATTTTGAAAGAAGATATCACTGTGCCAGGAAAATGTTTATATGTTTTGAAAAATGATAAAGTATTCTTTTAAATGGTAACTGATAATATACTTGGAATTTGATTTTTCATACAGAATTTCGCTGATGCAAATGAAAGCAGCCTAGCCTCAATGTCGTCTACCCCCCCCCCCCCCCCGTTATATCTTGTTATTTGCCAAGAAGATATTAATGTGCCAGGAAATTGATTATATTTATTGAAATATATTAAGGTGTTCTTTTAAATGGTATATGATATTATACTCGGAATTTGAATTTTCATATAACATTTCGTTGCCGCAAATGACAGCATCCTGTATAAATACCGTCTCCGGGTCTGTTACCCCACCCCTCTTATACCTCATAATTCACCCTGTAGATATTATTGTGCCAGGAAAATGTTTATATTTTATGAAAGATAATAAATTTTTCTTTTAAATGGTATATGATATTATACTTGGAATTTGATTTTTCATATAACATTTTGTTGCCGCAAATGACAGCATCCCGTATAAATACCGTCTCAAGGTATGCTACCCCACCCCTCTTCTACCGCATAATTCACCCTGTAGATATTAATGTGCCAGAAAAATGTTTATCTTTTATGAACGATAATACATTTTTCTTTTAAATAGTATATGATATTATACTTTGAATTTGACTTTTCATATAGCTTTTCGCTGTCGCAAATGACAGCATCCTGTATACATACTGTCTCCGGGTCTGTTACCCCACCCCTCTTATACCTTACAATTCACCCTGTAGATATTAATGTGCCAGAAAAATGACCATATTTTCTGAAAGATAATACATTCCTCTATGAAATGATGTGTGACACTATACTTGGAATTTGATTTTTCGTACAGAATTTCGCTGATGCAAATGACAGCATCCTATATTAATATAGCCTCAATGTCGGCTACCCCCACCCCTCTTATACCTTACGATTTGGAAAGAAGATATAAATGTGCCAGGAAAATGTTTATATTTTTTGAAATATGATAAAGTATTCTTTTAAATGGTAAGTGATAATATACTTGGAATTTGATTTTTCATACAGAATTTCGCTGGTGCAAATGAAAGCAGCCTATATTAATATAGCCTCAATGTCGGCTACCCCCACCCCTCTTATACCTTACGATTTGGAAAGAAGATATCAATGTGCCAGAAAAATGTTTATTTTTTATGAACGATAATAAATTTCTCTCTCAAATGGTATATGGCATTATATTTGGAATTTGATTTTTCATATTGCTTTTCGCTGTTGCAAGTGACAACATCCTGTATAAATACTGTCTCCGGGTCTGTTACCCCACCCCTCTTATACCTTACAATTCACCCTGTAGATATTAATGTGCCAGAAAAATGACTATATTTTCTCAAAGATAATACATTCCGCTATTAAATGATATGTGACAATATACTTGGAATTTGATTTTTCGTACAGAATTTCGCTGATGCAAATGACAGCAGCCTATATTAATACAGCCTCAATGTCGGCTACCCCCACCCCTCTTATATCTTACGATTTTGAAAGAAGATATCACTGTGCCAGGAAAATGTTTATATTTTTTGAAAAATGATAAAGTATTCTTTTAAATGGTAACTGATAATATACTTGGAATTTGATTTTTCATACAGAATTTCGCTGATGCAAATGAACGCAGCCTAGCCTCAATGTCGTCTACCCCCCCCCCCCCCCTCTTATACTTTACGATTTGGAAAGAAGATATCAATGTGCCAGAAAAATGTTTATTTTTTATGAATGATAATAAATTTCTCTCTTAAATTATATATCATATTATACTTGTAATTTGATTTTTCATACAGCTTTTCGCTGTCGCAAATGACAGCATCCTGTATATAAATACTGTCTCCGGGTCTGTAACCCCACCCCTCTTATGTAGCCGACATTGAGGCTGTATTAATATAGGCTGCTGTCATTTGCATCAGCGAAATTCTGTACGAAAAATCAAATTCCAAGTATATTGTCACATATCATTTAATAGCGGAATGTATTATCTTTGAGAAAATATAGTCATTTTTCTGGCACATTAATATCTACAGGGTGAATTATGCGGTATAAGAGGGGTGGGGTAACAGACCCGGGGCGGTATTTATACAGGATGCTGTCATTTGCAACAGCGAAATGCTATATGAAAAATCAAATTCCAAGTATAATGACATATACCATAGAGAGGAATTTATTATCGTTCAAAAAAAATTCTGGCACATTGATATCTTATTTCCAAATAGTAAGGTATAAGAGGGGTGGGGTGACCGACATTGAGGCTATATTAATATAGGATGCTGTCATTTGCTTTAGCGAAATTCTGTACGAAAAACCAAATTCCAAGTATATTGTCACATACCATTTAATAGAGGAATGTATTATCTTTTAGAAAATATAGTCATTTGTCTGGCACATTAATATCTACAGGGTAAATTGTAAGGTATAAGAGGGGTGGGGTAACAGACCCGGAGACAGTTTTTATACAGGATGCTGTCATTTGCGGCAGCGAAAAGCTATATGAAAAATCAAATTCCAAGTATAATATCATATACCATTTAAAAGAGAAATGTATTATCGTTCATTAAATATAAACATTTTTCTGGCACATTAATATCTACAGGGTGAATTATGCAGTATAAGAGGGGTGGGGTTACAGACCCGGGGACAGTATTTATACAGGATGCTGTCATTTGCGACAGCGAAATGCTATATGAAATATCAAATTCCAAGTATAATGCCATACACCATTTAAGAGAGAAATTTATTATCGTTCATAAAAAATAAACATTTTTCAGGCACATTAATATCATCTTTCCAAATCGTAAGGTATAAGAGGGGTGGGGTGACCGACATTGAGGCTATATTAATATAGGATGCTGTCATTTGCATCAGCGTTATTCTGTATGAAAAATCAAATTCCATGTATATTGTAACATACCATTTAATAGCGGAATGTATTATCTTTCAGAAAATATAGCCATTTTTCTGGCACATTAATATCTACATTATGAATTGTAAGGTATAAGAGGGGTGGGGTAGCATACCTTGAGACGGTATTTATATACAGGATGCTGTCATTTGCGGCAACGAAATGCTATATGAAAAATCAAATTCCAAGTATAATGCCATATACCATTTAAGAGAGAAATTTATTATCGTTCATAAAAAATAAACATTTTTCTGGCACATTAATATCTTCTTTCCAAATCGTAAGGTATAAGAGGGGTGGGGTGACGGACATTGAGGCTATATTAATACAGGATGCTGTCATTTGCATAAGCGAAATTCTGTATGAAAGATCAAATTCCAAGTATATTATCTAATACCATTTCAAAGAACACTTTATTATCGTTCAGAAAATATAAACATTTTCCTGGCACAATAATATCTACAGGGTGAATTATGCGGTATAAGAGGGGTGGGGTTACAGACCCGGAGACAGTATTTATATACAGGATGCTGTCATTTGCGACAGCGAAAAGCTATATGTAAAATCAAATTCCAAGTATAATATCATAGATCATTTAAGAGAGAAATTTATTATCGTTCATAAAAAATAAACATTTTTCTGGCACATTGATATCTTCTGTCCAAATCGTAAGGTATAAGAGGGGTGGGGGTAGCCGACATTGGGGCTATATTAATATAGGATGCTGTCATTTGCATCAGCGAAATTCTGTACGAAAAATCAAACTCCAAGTATATTGTCATATACCATTTAATAGAGGAATATATTAAGTTTCAGAAAATATAGTCATTTTTCTGGCACATTAATATCTACAGGGTGGATTGTAAGGTATAAGAGGGGGGTGGGGTAACAGACCCGGAGACAGTATTTATACTGGATGCTGTCATTTGCGACAGCGAAAAGCTACATGAAAAATAAAATTCCAAGTATAACATCATATACCATTTGAAAGAAAAATGTATTATCGTTCATAAAATATAAACATTTTTCTGGCACATTAATATCTACGGGGTGAATTGTAAGGTATAAGAGGGGGGGGGGGTAACAGACACGGAGATAGTATTTATACGGGATGCTGTCATTTGCAACAGCGAAATGCTATATGAAAAATCAAATTCCAAGTATAATATCATATACTATTTAAAAGAAATATTTATTATCTTTCATAAAATATAAACATTTTCCTGGCACAATAACATCTACAGGGTGAATGGTAAGGTATAAGAGGGTGGGGTAACAGACCCGGAGACAGTATTTATACAGGATGCTGTCATTTGCGACAGCGAAAAGCTATATGAAAAATCAAATTCCAAGTATATTATCACTTACCATTTAAAAGAATACTTTATCATCTTTCAAAAAATATAAACATTTTCCTGGCACATTGATATCTTCTTGGCAAATCGTAAGGTATAAGAGGGGTGGGGGTAGCCGACATTGAGGCTATATTAATATAGGATGCTGTCATTTGCATCAGCGAAATTCTGTACGAAAAATCAAATTCCAAGTATATTGTCACATACCATTTAATAGAGGAATGTATTATGTTTCAGAAAATATAATCATTTTCTTGGCACATTGATATCTACATGGTGAATTGTAAGGTATAAGAGGGGTGGGGTAGCAAACTTTGAGACGTTATTTATTCGGGATGCTGTCATTTTCGGCAACGAAATGCTATGAGAAAAATCAAATTCCAAGTGTAATATGATATACCATTCAAAAGAGAAATTGAGTATCGTTTAGAAAATATAAACATTTTTCTGGCACATTAATATCTACAGGGAGAATTGTAAAGTATAAGAGGAATGGGGTAGCAGACTTCGAGGCCATATTGATATAGGATGCTGTCTTGTCGCAGTGGAATGCAATATGAAAAATGAAATTCCAAGTATATTATCATATACCATTTGAAAGAACAATTTATTATCTTTCAAAAAATATAAAAATCATGCTGGTACACTACTAAATTCAGGATGAATTGTAAGGTTCAAACTAGTATTAATATTGTATTTCGTTTCGTTTCTTTTTGTTATATTCCGTGTTTTCTACTATAGAACAGTATCGACGGCGACCAGTGGACAGAATTGATCACGTGATTAAAGCAGATCAATCCATTGTGCAAAGAGGTGAATATTTTGACCTATATTTATTCCTGGCTGCCAACTATAACTTACTTCTAGCAGCCAGTGGCTGATGGCTGCCAGTTATAGCTTGGGCACATGACAACATGTATTTACTAACATGATTTATTGATGATCTACTAAATTATATTTTCACAAATTATTGTTGTGTATTAACCATTGCATTTTAGTCAAATATTTAATATATCATATGGGAAATTTTAGTTGCTTTAGAAACTGTAAGTGTACTGTCGTATCTAGCAAAATATATTCCTAGATATGCCAACACAAGGAGTCAAAATGTACATTTCTATCACTTACCACTTACCAGTTATTACCACGTTGGCTAATTGGTAAGAGACTGGCTTGTTAGCCTGGAGGTCAGGTGTTGGATCCCTGTACTGGCTGAGACAGTTCATCCTGATTTTCCGGCATGGTTTTCCTTGTCAGTGGTGCAGTACTGAGGGCCTGACAATGACAGCTGTCTAGTCATTAGGATGGGGCAAAAAAAATGATAGGTCCTGTGTACACATTAGCGTGCACGTAAAAGATCCCTTGGCAGGTCGAATTTGATATAAGAGTAGGCTGTAGTGCTGCTGCCCAGGCTAAATTTCGCTTATAGAACACTGTGTTTGGCGTATACATGATACAAGTCTTCATTAGCCCAGTTCGGAGCAGTACAGTAGGACGTTAAATTTCATTTCACTTCCATTACTTATCACATATTATCATTGGTTGTACATAACTTTACTTTGAGTTGTTCTTTTCTTAACGTCCCTTTCAGAGATCGTTGATGTGAAAAAATAAGATGATGTAGATGCATTGATTAAAAAACGACGAAATGCATACTAATTAAACAAATAACTCAAGATGAAGAAACGTACTTTGTCCTCGGACGGAAATGCCCCAACATCATCACGTAAAATTCCCCGTCTTGAAACCTCCAGCTCTGCATCCAAGGATCAAAGTGCTTCCTCTTCTTCATCAAGTGAGAGCAACAATAAACAGAGCTTACATGATTTAAAGAAATTATCAGGAGGATTAAAAAAGGCTGGACCATATTTATTAGGTAGGTGATCTTGTGTACAGGGCATACAAGCCTTGAATTTTGAAACAAGACACACTTGTCACTGCTGTCTGGCATAAATTATGGCTTTGTCAGGTGTGGATGAATGGTTTACCGTTTAACATATATATATAATTTTTATAGCGAATATAATTAAGGGTATGTTAATCTCATAGAGACCAAAGTGTTTAATTGTCCTGGTGGGTCGGATGGCCACATGGTTTAGTGTGTGGGCTTTAGATCATAAGGTCTTTTAATTTAGTCGAGTGGGATGGTTTCAAAATTGTCCGCTTGTATGTAACAAGGAGAAGGTGGTCTGTCCAATCTCGGGGGTTTTCTTCGAGTCCTCCAGTTGCCTCCCTCGGCTAATAATCAAGCATAAGCGACTTATTTAAATAAAATTGAACCATGTGTTAGTCACAAAATTACCTGGTTTGTTCAAGTGGACAAACTTGTCAACCCAAACTGTCAAAATAAAAATGGGACTGTCATTTTAATGTATTTGTGTTTTTATAGGTCCTAGATTAGGTTCATCACCAGTAAGGAGTATAGTTCAATGTCTAGCAAGAAGAGAAGGAAGAGATGAATTCTATACGATAAAAGTGAGTTACACGCTGTCATATTAAGTAATATAACTATAGAGCAAAATTCATCTTTACCATTAAAGTAAAAAACAAGCCTACTCTTATATTGGAATTCAGGGGTCACGGTGGCTAAGTGGATAAGGCGCTGGTTCGCTAGCCTGTAGGTCGGGTGTTCGATCCCTGCATTGGCCGAGAAAGTTCATCTCGATTTTCCGGCGTGATTTCCCCTTTTCAGCAATGCAGAAGGAGGGCCTGACAAGTACAGCTGCCTAGTCGTTCGGATGGGACGAAAAACCGAGGTCCCGTGTACACATTGGAGTGCACGTAAAAGATCCCTTGGCAGTTGGAATTCGATATAAGAGTAGGCCATAGTGCCGCTGCCCGGGCAAAATTTCCCTCATAGCACACTGTATGGCGCATGCCCGTCTTCCATTAGCCCAGGTTAGGTGCATAAGAGTAGGACGTTAAACCCCATTTCATTTCATTTCCGCTGTATGGACAAAATTTCCCTCATTATTTCAGTCAGTGTGGAAAAGTAGGATGTTAATCGTTTGCAATGGGAGGCAACTCGTCATTGCGCTTAATTAGTTTGGCGCTCTTCGGTTTCTGAGTTAGCTTATTCGCCGGAAGCACACTTCCGGCTTTTTCCCACCCGCTAAAACCGAAATTTTTTCTTTGAGTTTAAGATGGGAATTATTACTAATTAAAACAATTAGATCTCAGTACAATGGCAACGCAGCGAAATAGGCGCTTGCCGGGAAGATTGGACGATTTTATTGTGGGTGACATGCAGGAAAGTGCCACTTCTACCCCATCAAACATTTCTGCCGGTTGCGGTGCTAGACCCAAGCTTCGGAAAGTCAAAGTAGGTGATGTACGTGACTTGGAGTCTTTAGAGCGATCGATAGCAGAATTAACACTGCAAAATAAAAGTTTAGAGGGGGAAATTTTAAGTCAAAGAAGGGAATTGTCGGCTAAGCCAAGTAAAGAAGTTGATGTCAAACCAGTGGTAAAGGGTCAGAAGTCTAGTGGAAGTGGTAAAGTCAAAGTTACTAAATCTAAATCAGATGGTCATGGTGGCCCAACGCATAGATATACGAGAGAAATACCGCAATTGGCAGATCTACGCCTTAATGAGTCATTGGGATCCAGGGCTGCCAGATTAGAGCACCTTCTGCTCGATGAAGGAACAGAAAGTGAAGACAGTATTAAGGACACGGATTCGGGTTCACCTCATCAGCAAGGTGAAGTATTAGTACCATCATATATTCCATATACCATTTTTAAGGAGAGGCAGACGAAGAAAGCTGTGTCAAGGGAGGCCCGTTCTGCTCAAGATAGGGTAAAGTTCGACGTTGTTACGGACCTAAATATTTTACTCTGGAAACGGTTACTAGAACAGTATCATGACAAAGTAATTGTGGAATTTCTTCAGTTTGGGTAGCCAATGAATTATGTTAAGGAGTCCTTACCAGACCCTCCTCTTCGAAATCAAAATGAGAATTCACAGTTTGCTCCGTTTATTGACAAATTTATACAGAAAGAGATAGCGTTGGGAGCTCTTTATGGTCCTTTTAAAAGCAATCCTTTATTTAGTGATCTCGCTATTTCGCCTTTATTTACTGTGCCAAAGGGTGACTTTGATAGGAGGGTTATTGTGGACTGCTCATATGGAGATGAATTGTCAATTAACAGTGGAATTCCTTTGGAGCTTTTCCTGGATGAAACGTTTAAGCTACAATATCCTGGGCATGAAGAATTTATTGCCCTCATACATAAATTTGGCAGCGGTTGCCATCTGTGGAAGTGTGATTTATCTAGAGCCTTCCGCCAGCTTAGTCTTGACCCGCATGACTTACACCTCCAAGGCTTGTTTTGGAGGGGAGAGTTTTATGTGGATAGCTGTTTAGTGTTTGGAATGCGTTCCTCTCCTCAGGCATGCCAGAGAACTACTAATGCTGTTCCATATATGTTATGATATCAGAGTATTTATGTGGTAAATTATGTGGATGATTTTGGTGGTGTGAGTGACCCACTTTGTACTTCCTCCGATTATTATATTATGTTGGAACTTTTGCGAGATTTAGGATTACGCATTAATGTTGATAAGTGTGTCTCCCCTTCCACTGTGCTAACCTTTTTAGGGAAAGAATACAGTACTGTAGATCTTACTGTTTGTATACCGGAAATTAAGATTTCTGAAACTTTGGAATTGCTTATGGGTTTTCGGAATAGGAAGCGGTGTTCTCTGCGTGCTCTACAACAACTTATTGGGAAACTCTCCTTTGTGGCCGAATGTGTGAGAAGCGGACGTTTATTTATTACAAGAATGTTAGTGCTATTGCGTAGTGGCCATAACCATAAACGCTTTCGCCTACGATTATCTGAGGACTTTCAGAAAGACATTAATTGGTGGATTGCTTTTTTACGCGAATATAATGGAATTTCTCTTATTCCTGAAATTCAATGGGGTGAACCTGACACTGCCTTTTCGACTGACGCCTCCTTATCTGGTTTAGGTGGAATTTGTTTCCATTCTCATGAGTATTTTCATTGTGTTGTGCCAGAATCATTGTCCGAATTGCACATTAGTGCTCTTGAAATGTACTCTATTTTCATTGCTCTTAAATTATGGGCTCCTCAATTGGCTAACAAACGTGTGAGAATTTTGTGTGACAATCAAGCTTGTATGCATGTTCTGAACAATGGTACTGGCCGTGATGCGAACTTATTGGAACTGGCTCGTCAAATTTGGTTTATTTGTGCCAATAATAACTTACAAATTTGTGTCATTATGTCACTTTCTGGAGATTGTGCTTGAATGTAATATTGTATTGTTATCATATTTATTGGCAAGTAAAGCACTTATTTCCAAACACTTAATTAGTCATTGTTAATTCCCATTTGTCAAAAATATTCGCTATCATGTACAAACAGATAACCATAAACTAATTAACAATTTAAACTAAAGATAGTAATCAATTGCGACTTTGCTGTAAGTGAGTCAGTTTTTGTTTTTTAGATTTTGACAATGGAGAAACCTGAGAAAGAAAGTCAGGATGATCGACAAGGAAAGATGTTGATGCACACAGAATATTCTCTACTTTCCCTTCTACATTCCCAACCTGGTGTTGTTCATCATCACGGTTTATTTAAGGTACTGATTTCTTTCAAGGTGTATGGAATGTTTATATTTTAATGCTATAGGAATCACTTGCAAAATACAATATTAGTGTGTATTAAGCTGTGAGAAATTAGTTATTTATAACCAATTCAGTAAAGTAACAATGCACCCTTTGCCTTTTTCACAAAACAGTAAGACGTTAAACCCCATTTCATTTCATTTCTGCATTTTTCGCTAAAACATCAAATTTCTTCCAGCTTTAAGATCCAATGTGGGAGATTAGATAAAGAGTTGGCAGTTCTCACTATAATAGTCAAAAACTAGATAATGTAAAGGGAATTTGCTGACAATTTCAGTCAAATTTATCCTCTCTGAACCAAGAATCTTGGGCCTAGCCTCGATCATGTTACTAAAGTTGATATGATAAAAAAAAAACATAGTCTCGATTGATTATTCATTTCTTGATTTAATGAGCGTTAAGCATCAGATTGGATCCTAATCCAGTAAATATTGTAGACTAGTGATGACATTGAGAGTTTATTTATTATTATCTGGATGAATTACCGGTAATTAATGTCATACTAATATTTTAAATAATATTTAAGGTCTAAATAAGGACCTGCAATTGACAGATTTAGCTCTTGCATAATGTATGTTTGTTTCACACTAATATGTAGTCAGATTGATTGTTTGATTATGATATCAAAATCCAATTTTTTTTAAATCAATGTACTCTATTTCTCTCATATTTTGATGTATTTTTAGGATGAAGCGTTAGAAGAAAAAGAGGTTACAGACAACAGCCGACAGATGGCACCGACTGGGCGTATTCGTAGTCGATTGTGTCTAGTATTAGACTGTTTAATTCCTCATGATTTTTCGTCTAAAACTAACGAACTAGTAAACTTACAACATTATGTTATTAAAGAGAAGAAATTAACAGAAAAAGATGCCATTTTAATATTTACAGATATCGTTCAAGTTGTTAATAGTTTACATCAGGTATATTACTTATTTCACTCTTCTCGTC
The DNA here is from genome assembly GCA_963678685.1 of Patella ulyssiponensis. Classification (NCBI taxonomy): domain Eukaryota; kingdom Metazoa; phylum Mollusca; class Gastropoda; family Patellidae; genus Patella; species Patella ulyssiponensis. Next base: position 85,602,999 of record OY783226.1, read on the forward strand.
GCTATAGCTATTGACAGGTAGTATATGCTTACTAATGTGCCAATTGGATATATTTAAATTCAAGCAGGGAGGTAGCTGTTGTGTGGAGCTAATTTGACACAAGGTACAATTAATTTTTATCTCTTTCAACATGCGTAGGCATTTTGAATAGGTCAAGTCTGACGTTAATTTATCTTCCTCGTCGTCTTCAGTTGATCGTACAGTTGTGTTTGCTATCACGTGTTCATTGATAATCTGTCGTTCTATGTCAAGGTCGTCGTCACACGGTCCGGTGAGATCCGTAGGGTTAACAATCATTGAGCTGAAGTGAGCGGACGTTACGTTCTCAGTGGCCATTTTATGACCTTGGCCCTCATCGGCGAAAGCTGCGGTCAATGGTTAAAATACTACGGGCGTTTGTTATTCATTTCATCCTCTCACGTAAACGGCTAAACACTGTGTTTAGTTAACCGCAGCTATTGACGATGGGGGTCAAGGTCATAAACCGTAACGTCCGCTCATTTCAGCTCAACGTGGACAAACTTACGTTATTCGGGTTCAATCGGCATGCGCAATGAATGTTTTGAACAGGTGCTAGGAATATTTGTACAACCAAATTCGTGGGAAAATTCGTAGATATTCTTGAGTATTTGTCACAATTACTATCTTACAAGAGATTATAAAATTATCAAGGTAATCAACAAAGACTTACATGATTGCGAGTTTTAATCTTACCGATAATTGATTGGTGATTGCTTGTTAATCTTTTGTGGCTTCACACCCATCAAGTTTTAATCTAACGGACAATTGATTGGTAATTGCTTGACACCTACCGATTTAAGGCTGGATTATACGGTGACGATTCAATAGAAATTATGTGACGGGACGGCTGATTGATGTCGTAATCCGGAACATACAGAGTCCGGATTTACCAGAGATTTTTTGGCTGAAGTAATAAGGAAATAAATCGGGACATTAAAATCATGTCAGATGTCACAGAGATCCTGATTTTTCAGAGATCGGATGTGACAGAGTCCACTGTATATGCAACAAAAATAACAATCAAATACAATTAAAATTTAACACCTTTTAAACTTCACCTTGATAAACTCTTTACATGTTGATTTTGAATATTTAAAATTTACCTTTTATTGAGAATACATATTTGTGCTCTTAGACAAGAAAACGTCCACAATCCTAATTAATAATTAACACAATTGTTGGTATGAAATGTCATTTATTATTCAAAATGACAAGTTGAAAACATGAGATGAGAATGCAAACTTAAATTACAAATTTAAATTACAATTTTACAAATTATTTCCAAGATCGCATGTTTTCTGAGTAAGTTGGGCTGAATGAAAATAATAATGATATTGTTTTTCAATTTCAGAAGAATATTGTCCATCGTGATTTAAAACTGGGTAATATGGTGTTAAACAAGGAGACAAGGAGAATTACAATAACTAATTTTTGTCTTGGAAAACATCTTGTATCAGAAAATGATTTGTTAAAAGATCAGCGAGGAAGTCCAGCATACATTAGTCCTGATGTTCTTAGTGGTATGTTATAAATCACAGAATTTTATGGTTAGCATGCGCGCACTGTATCATAAAGCCTGTCATTGAGTCAACTGGCGTGGTTTCGAATCCCTGGTTGTACGTTGCAAGGAGTAGGGTTGCCTGTCCAACCTCCAACTGCTTAAGACCGCTACGCGCAAGCGAATTATTGAAAAAATATTAACCATATTTTAGTCTCGAAATGACCTACTTGTGTCGAGTGGACATGAAACTCCATTTCTCTCTCTCTCTTTATCATTCGTAATTTGTGTAGGGTATTGCAATTCCAGTCACAATACAAAACGTATTGAGATTCGGGATCTGCGATGATACATAACCTTTTCAATATTTGCCAACACAAGAGCAAGATAAATGAATAATTGATATTTTTATGGCGAGAATTTTTAGAAATGCCGAAGAATATTCAAAAAGTTTTAGTCAATATTCTTAGTTGCAGTCAAGAGGAGTGAGTTGTTTATTTTGAATGGTAATGAATTTTAATGAATTTTTTCAGGTAAACCTTATTTGGGTAAACCGAGTGATATGTGGGCTCTTGGTGTCGTTTTGTTTACAATGATCTATGGGCAGTTTCCATTTTATGACAGTGTACCACAAGAACTCTTCCGTAAAATCAAATCTGCTGAATTCACCATTCCAAAGTAAGAAATTGAATTTCATAAATTTGACAGAGATTCGCATATCATGGTGGCTAAGCTAGTAAAACGCAAGCTAGCTAGCCTGGAGATCGCAGTTTCGCTCCCAGTGTTGCCCAAGAAAGTTTATCAGGATTTTCCGGCATGGTTTCCCCATGTCAGTGGTGCAGGACACAGGGCCTGAAAAGAACAACTGATTAATCGTTTGGATAGGTAAAAAAAACACCGAGGTCCTGTGTACACATTGGCGTGCACATTAAAGATTGGCAGTTGTAGTTCAATATAAGAGCAGGCTGTCCAGACAAAATTTCCCCCATACCACACTGTCGGGAAGTCTTCTGGCAAGCCAATGTACTGGCCTATGAAAGCCTACAAAGCGTCTATTCCTTCAACTGGGCCAATAAACCAAGATCCAATGTACACATAGGCATATCCGGTACTCCTCAAACAATCCTTGACCGTTGTAATTTGATGAAAAGTAGGTGCAATGCCACTGTCAGGTCAAAAATTCTGCATAACATATGCCTATCTTCAAAAGTATGATGTTAAATTTTAAATCCCGTTTTATCTGTATTACAGTGATGGTCGTGTATCGGAGAATACGATATCAGTTGTACGTAAATTATTGGTACTCGATCCACAGACACGGATGACGGCAAGTGAAGTTTTAGATGCCATGGGAAGTGTTCTTGCGACATGGTATGATCTTATTTTTAATGTGTTTACTTTAAATCTTCGTAAAATACAGCTGTGACATCATCCTTTGATGTTGATGTATCATTATTTCAAATAATTGTACAGGAAATGAGCCAAGCGTACATTATTTACACTAGTTAAAAGTTTGGACCTTGTAACATATTTCATTGCAAAGCATGTGAGTGTCTGTATTTAAAGTTGTTAAATGGTCATGTGCCTAAGACATTGCGTAATAAATTGAAACAACGCTCTCGACCATTTAACCACACATAATGCAGGTGCATTATCTCCTGGCTTGGATTCAGTCCGCCCATCAAAAAGATTTTACCCAACAACGTTTATATTGTCGTCTGCAGAAGATCTCAAAGTTGCAAAATATTCATCATATTTTTGTTAAAGATACCTAATATGAGAGCTAAATCGTCTTAATGCAGATCTTTCTTTTGTCCTCAAATGTTATATAAACGATTAATTAGACATATATTCACACGGAAAGACCATCGTTTTTGTTCGATTTTTATTGGATGTGCTGTTCAACATCTGTTGGTGATTAAATGCAAAAATGGGTAATCGGGACTTTGTTCATTTTCGTGACAGCACCAACAATGACAATCGAGGCTACAGTGATTTTAAATAAGGTTTTCTAGGCTAATAGTGAATCAATTTGTCTGAAATTTTCAGCATATTCCATTTACATTATCTAATTTTTAACTATAGTGAGAACTGCCAGTTATTTATCTGTCCTTTAAACAAACAAGTCTTTCTTTTATTTGTAGGAGAGTGATGTCTTGCCCGAACAATTTACAAGTTGTACCAGATGTTGATAACGACAGGAAAGAAAAAGTTAAAAATCCGAACAAAACAAGTGATTTGGAAAAAAAATTACAAGAACTTCTCTCAGATGCTGACACAGATACAAAAATAGTTCCTAAAGGACCTATCCAACGGAGGAGAACAAACATGCATCCTCCAATCAAAAGGCTTCTTACAGATGCCCGACCCCTGACCACGGAAGAGCGAGAAGCCCATCGTCATATTCTTCCACCTGATTGAGGATTCAGAATCCTGGATAAAATCATGTTCATGTCCATTCTGACTAATCTTTGGGGTAATTTAGAAATCAGTTTTAAGTGTTATTAGTATTGTCGATTGATACACCTTCAATATACACCTATTGCAGGTCTTTCTTTAGGCCTAAAATGTTATCTAAATTATTAATCAGGCATTAATTCACTTAAACAGACGATAATATGCGATATTTAGTGGATTTGAATACATTTTGTGATGGATAATTTAACGGAAAAGTGAATAATCGAGACTTGGTTTATTTTTTTTTTTATAAACAATATTTTATTCAGAATGTCTGAACGGGATTGGGGAACAGGCTTAGCCTATGTAAAACCCCTCTCCCTTGGTTTATTATTGGACCAAAGTTAGTAATGACGTCCAAGACTAGCCTCAATTTGAATCGCTAATATCTCGGTGCAGAGTGAAGCAATTTGACTGAAACTTTCAGCATATTCTGTTTTCATTATTTAATTTTCAACTTTTATGGCGAGAATTGTCAGCTCATATTACCTGATGTCCCATTAATTGATCATCTGCATTTTATGTGGATAGATGATCAAAAATGTAATGATTTTAACCCTTAACCAATGAAAATCCTGCATCCTTTAATTTATTTTGGTTCAAGTTAACATTAATAAGGCCCGAGTATGGCCGATTTTTTTGATGCCATAACATTATTTTAAAGCAACGCCACAATGGAAAGAATGGTAAGAATTTGGTACCGGTAGGAGTCAACTATAGAAAAATATGTTATCAAGCCTGGAAATAAGGCACCAATCACAGACAATGAATAAGGCCACAGGTCTGTGAAAAGTAAAGCTTATTGATAATTGTGAATCATCCTCTATCAGATTTTAACCAGACATTTCGCCGGTGATAGGTGCCATTCTCACTTACTATCCATCACTGAAAGACTTTCACTGTTGGTGAGAAATAATATATCCACGTTGTGTGGGGGCCTTAATAGAGCCACAATTGTGGATTTATCTCAGAAAATGTTATGACTGTTCCATTTATAGGATTGGTCACTCCATTAACATCTATTTGTAATGAAGCAACTAGATGAACAAGACTTAACATATCCCACAGAATATACTAGATGCCAAAGACTGATTAGAAATTACAGTAAAACAGAAATGAAAACTTCCTATTTTTCTGCACATATTGAGCTAATACAGAAGGGGGTACATCATACAGTGCGCCATACGGCCTACTCTTATTTTGAATTCCCCCACGGCCCTCATTAAATAACAGAGCTGTATTTATATATATACACATTGTGTTTTTGTTGCAAATACATGTACATGTATTTAATTAGACAATCTCAATAATCAGTCTTTAAGTGCAAGTTTGTGTATACACAGCAGGTTATTGATAGGTTACTGTATAGGCACTATAAAGATATATCTTTACACCATGACTTACATATCTACCTGTATGAGTATAAGATCAACATAAATAAATAATGACAATCTTTATTGCATTACTAACATGTTCTTTATTAACCGAACACAGTTTTTATATGGGAACCTATCACTGGTTTTGGGGGGTTGGGATGGCCTAGTGGTCTAGAGTGCCGCGCTTCGACCTCTAGCTGGCCGGTCACCTCTGGCTTGCGGCTGTGGTTTCGAGCCCTGGTGTGAGCGTATGTGGCATGGAGATAGGGGCGCCTTCTCAACCTTGTGAGTTTCCTCCGGGCACTCCGGTTTCCTCCCACTGCTAAAGACCCCTACGCACAAGCGAATTATTGAAATAAAATTAAAAACCATATGTTAGTCCCGAAATGACCTAGTTGTGTCGGGTGGACGTTAAACCCCATTTCCCTCTCTCTATCACTGGTTTGACGTTACAACGTTTCTGCTTGATAACTGTCAAAATGGCGTGCTTAGAGAATAAAACAAGTGATTGGTTTCCATATATATAAATTGTGTTAATATGTTTCTCAATTACTAAAGCCACTTAAAGATGATCTTAATTGTTTGAATTATTTGTAACCTGAACTAAAATTTTGATGTGTTTTAAGACAACTAAATGCTCTCAATTTTACGTTTATTTTGCTAAAATCAAGTTATACTCGATTTCTGATCAAGTGGCCGTAAAGGATGATTTGCTACATTTAATTACTGACATAAACAAAATACACTGGTTGGAATTCCCCTTTAATATGAAGATGAGTTAAATTAAAGACTAAGGGGAGATAAGCATATAATAATAGTATATTAAAATGTTATGTAGTTGAGGAATATTTTGGTTTTCAGATTTTATGTATAAATTATGTTCTGTTGAAAATTAAAAATATATTTACATGTGTGTAATTTGTTTTTATCTGTCCCCAGACCAACTGTTTATACATGTATATATTTTTCTTAAATCTTTGCTTGGGAGCCACAATGATTCAGGTTCCCCAAACTGGAGGACCTGGCAAGGGGCAACGTATGGTTGTTTGGATGGGAGTCCCTTGTACATATGGCATGCACGTAAAAGATCCCTTGAATTTAATGTCATATTGTTCCGTTCTGAACTGGGCTAATGAAGATGGGCATATGCCATGCAGTGTGCCATGAGGGAAATTTTGCCTGGATAGCAGTACTACAGCCTACTCTTGTATCAAATTCCAAATGTCATGGGATCTTTTACGTGCACACCAATGGTTCGTTGTCACATCCAAATGACCAAGACAGCTGTCTTTGCCGGGCCCTCCTTCTTGCATTACTGACAAGGGGAATCATGCAAGAAAATCTGAATAAACGTTCTCTGCCAATGCAGGGATCGAACGCCTGATCTCCAGACTAGAGAGCCAATGTATTAGTCTCTTACCACCAGTACCAGATCAACAATGGGGCACAAGGCCCTCCACATCACCCTCTTGCAAACCCTTTTGCACACTTAAAGGTAAGGGATGAGTTGCCGCCGTGAATGTGATGGCCCACCCACATGTCCAAGGCCCCACTGGTTAATACGGTCCTGGCAACCCAATGGCCTGTCTTCTGAAATGACGTAGATAGCACTATGATTGTGAAAACAGTGAGATACTTCTGCTATGGTATAACACACTCTGCAAATAAATGGTGTGAGAAGAGGTCGGCAGCAGATAATCCAAGAATTTACTTACATGTAGGCTTTGATATTTATTGTAAATTGACAGTGAGTAACAACAAATCTAATCTAAAAAGGGACTATGACAAGGCATGTGACAAACAAGGATGCTTCAAATAGATTTGAAAAAAATAGATTTCTAGGACTTGGGGTATTTTCTTCTGCAAAAGGCAGGGATTTGAAACAATAAAAAAACCAAATTGTTATTATTTTGTATTGTTATATCACAAAGAAAGACATGGAAACATAAGGAGTAGTATGTACAAAATTGTTATAATATTTTATTTTATGAATGTACATGAACTGTAGCCTACACTACATGTAGCCCCTCAATCAATTTGTAACTTTAATAACTAAGAATGCGATTCATTTATTGGAAGAAACAATTATTTTACATGTCATTGCTGTCACCTGTAAATGTTTATGTATATCAATCTATTTGTAACTTAAAAGTTGAGTAACTACACAGTTCACATGTAGTTTCCCTCGAAATGTCTTAAAACCTGAAATTTAAAAGTTACCCAGATTGATAGAATTTGCAGATTTGTGTTAAGCACTATAACTTCTTGGTTAAATCCAACATACAATGTACCTACATGTAGGTACAATGTAGATTAATTTTACTGCCCGTCGGTCAGGACTGAAAATCTGAGATTTTCACTGTCAACTGAACAGCTTCTGTCAGCTAACAAATCTTTAACAATTGCTTTTTCTTGAAATAAAATAATGTTTTTACACAAATTAACAAAAGTCAGAAGAGTAAATTAATCAGAAGAAGAATCAAGAGAATTTTCTTCAACTGTGTTTAACGAAAGTCTTTTCTTCACACTCTTTAAAACTACGCCAAATTTGTTTCTTCACTTGTTATTAATTAGAATTATAATGCTTTGCACAAATTAACGAAAGTGGGAAGAGTAAATTAATTGAAAGAAGAATTAGGAGAAATTTCTTCAACTGTGTTTAACGAAAGCCTTTTCTTCACACTCTTTAAAATCACACCAAATTTGTTCTTTTCACGTGAAGTTGGGTTATCTTGTTCTGGACTTGTATTTTCCTTGTCCGATTCAGGTGTATGAAGTTGGCAAGATATTCTTCTTTTCAAAGATTTTGCTATCATTGAATGAAGATCATTTTCTGAGTTTGCCGGTGGTTCACGAATGGGAGTGCCACCCGGCGATCTTTTTACTGAGCGTAATTTAATGTTACCCATATCTTTTAATATTTCCGTCATGTCGAACGGTCTGCCAGATTTATTTCCATTGTTGCCATTCTTATCACAAGCAGTTGGTTCTGATAATCCATTTATCCCTTGTTTCAACATGTCACCCAGGCTTTTACCACCTGTAGCCATGTTTTTACCAAATTTTAATGGCTGCTGCGGAAGTTTGATTGGTGGAGGTGGAGGAGGAGGTGCAGGTGGAGCTGCAGTCGATGTTACAGTTGTGGGTGGTACTCGACATACTGGAGAAGATGTTGAAATTTTGGTAGCTGCTGCACTCTGTTGTTGAGCAACCATTAATAGATTTATCTGCTTACGAAGATTGGCCAACTCGTCCCTCATCTCCAGCATAATACTTGCTTCTGTAGTCGATGATTCTACAGAGGGCGGGATAAAATTACTCTGGTCTCTGTCACCTATAAAAGGAGTGGGGGTTGAAGTAACGATGCGTGACGATATGGAAAAATCTATGTCATCTTCAGTTGTTCGCATGACTGAATCTTTTCCAATTATGTCTCTTCGACGACACACTTGAATAACATTATCACCAGCTGATTCTTCTAACCAAATAATGTCATTGTCAGTAGTTGACGCGAAAGAATCACCTTCAGTTTCAGAAAGAAAACTATCATCAAATCTATAAGTGTCATTGCTGCCTACCATACGGCATTTTAGCCTTATACGTATGGCCGGTTGTAAAGGCAATATCGTCCCCAAACAACGAACTAAATTTCGTTTATGGATTGTTGTCAGTTGGGTTGAAGAAAAAACATTTTCTAAAATTCGAGTGACATCAAATCCAAAACGCCGGCATATTAAGAATAATAGATTGGAAACGTCTTCAACTATATCCATTCTTGCTGTATGTGGTCTTTAAAAACGTTATGCCATTTTCAGACTTCTGGAGTATTTAAGTGAACTATAATTTAGTAGTATTATTATTCATTAACAACATTCCTATCGTTTAACTTCCCGCTTGCGGAATTGAATATTTGACTATATTTTCCGCGGCCAATAAAAGAGTGCACGAAGGGAGGTAACTCTCGTGAATAGTCAGACCGCTAATAATTTCACAATCAAATTTCAGAACAATATTATTCTCTGAATAGAAAAAACCCTTTTATTTTTTTTATCAAAACTATGCCACTTCTTTGAACAATTCTGCATCAATGTAAAACTATATTAAAACTATACATGTACCTAAATATTACATTTTAGAATTTCATCCCCAGAATTTTACGACGTCATTTAACTGTGCCAGCTTTTGTTATAATGATGATATGTGTAAAATGCAGTAAACAATACATGTAGGTTAAAACATCATGGGCAGTAGTCGCTGCATGTCAACTAGTACGCTCGTAGAGGCTACAATATGTTATTTAAAAATAAAATGGTTGAAACCCATGAGTAACAATATCAAAAATTTGTTCCAAGACTGCTACAAAGATGAAAATGAAAGGTCACACAGAGGTCAAATGATAAATGTCACACAATTCAGAGGTTAAAGGTTACAGGTCAACTTGAACTTTCACACATAGGTTAAAGGTTGCAGGTCATGTTAGAGATCAGGTTAAACAGGCCACAATGTTCAAAGGTCAAATGTTAATGGTCAACTTTACTTGATTCTGGATTTAGCTGATCAAGGTGATCTCCTAGATTTTGTTGGTCTTCACGGCTCTCTTAATACCGAGAAAACCAAGAAAATCTTCAGACAAATTGTCGATGCAGTTTCTTACTGTCATCAACAAAATGTCGCTCACCGAGATTTGAAGCTTGAAAACATCCTCATGACCAAAGGTCAAGTCAACTTGGCTGATTTTGGATTTAGTCGACAAATGACAAGCACCGACTTTTACAGTCAGACATTCTGCGGTAGTGTAGCCAACACTGCACCAGAAGTCTTACAAGGTAAAAAGTATAACCCATTCCAATCAGATATCTGGAGTTTGGGTATCATTTTGTATGCCATTTTGTTTGGTCGACTACCATTCGACGATACAAATGTCACTAAAATGGTTCGTTGGAGCAGTTGGAGCAATCGATACCTTTTCCTGCCGACACTGATAGTGAGATCAAACATCTGATTGTGCAGACTACGAGTTTTCCCAAAGGAAAGTAAAATTTTGAATTCTGAATATTGATGACCATGGAAAAAATCAAGGAATCTATCCGTAGATAAATCTAATAATAAAATCATCTTGACCCTTGACCTAAGAGTTCAAAGGTCCCATCATATTTAACAACCTTTGACCTTCAACAGCAAAGGTCGCTAAATGGCTCCCCATTGAGTTTGAGGCATCAATGTAAAACCATATGTTAAAACTTTATATGTACCCGTAAATTAGATTTTAAAATTTCATCCTCAGAAAAAAGTTATGACGTCATACTTAACTGTGTCAGCAGTGCCGGATTAACCTTGTGGGAGGGTGGGGACATACCAACTGTGCGGGGGCCCTATTGTTGTTTGCTCAAATTGTTCGTACTGACCGCGGATCGTACTAGTATGGACTAATTTCAGTGCATCTGAGACAATTTATGCAGCGATTTCATTCACGTTTAGAATTCGTTGACCTACCACCCCCGGGGCCCCCCAATATCCCTTACAGGCCCAGGGCCCCAATCCTCACCCTCTCGCAGCCCAGGTACTGCTTGGCTCCGTCGTGATAAAATATTAATGTATGACCCAGAATTGTGGGGGGGCCCCTAAATGTGGGGGGCCCGGGACATTTCTCCTACTCTGCCTCCCCTAGATCCGGTACTGTGTGTCAGCCTTCGTTAAAGAAAGCAGGCGCGGATCCAGAGGGGGGCGCACCCGGCGCACGCCCCCTCTATTTTTTACGGTGGCGAAAAATTTTAAGCTCCATATATTCTCGAGGGAAAGGAGAACAAAAATAGTTTAGGTTGGAAATCGTAATTTACAGCACTAGTATGGAATTAGTCCTTGTGGGCATTTTTGTTCACTCAAAAATCACGGGCCGGGCTTCGCACTCCCAAGTGGGTGCAGCACGCCCCTCTTTCTGAAAATCCTGGATCCGCCCCTGGAAAGCTCTTCTAATTCTGTCTTTACAGAATGATAGGTGTATGTTAGAACTACCGAATAAGGGGGAGGTCTATGTACCATATTATACTCAAACATGATGGCCAGTAACTGGTCAAATAGTACGACGGCTACTTGTTATTTGAAATTGTTCAAACTCATAAGTGATCCACCGCTGCTAAAGGGCATGGACGACTAGAGAATCCCGATAAACTTTAGCAGTCCACACTCGGATCCAACACTGAATGTCCAGCGACACCGTACATCAGTCTTCGGAGCCGTAAAGGGACCTTTGAGGTCAAAGGTTGTATATGGTGGTGACCCTTGAACTGTTAGGTCAAGGGTTACAGATGTTAGAGAGAAATGAAGAATTATTATGATTATTGAAGTAAGTTAGGATGATTAGATACCAGAATTTATCCACCGGATATTTCCTGGTATTTTATTTAACCTTGCAGCCAATTAGATTCCTGGATTTCTTCCAGGGTTATCCGATCATTGACCTCGGGTTCCAACATCTGACCAATCAGATGTTTGATCTCACTATCAGTGTCGGCAGGAAAAGGTATCGATTGCTTCAACTGCATTCGAACCATTTTAGTGACATTTGTATCGTCGAATGGTAGTCGACCAAACAAAATGGCATACAAAATGATACCCAAACTCCAGATATCTGATTGAAATGGGTTATACTTTTTACCTTGTAAGACTTCTGGTGCAGTGTAGGCTACACTACCACAAAATGTCTGACTGTAAAAGTCGGTGCTTGTCATTTGTCGACTGAATCCAAAATCAGCCAACTTGACTTGACCTTTGGTCATGAGGATGTTTTCAAGCTTCAAATCTCGGTGAGCGACATTTTGTTGATGACAGTAAGAAACTGCATCGACAATTTGTCTGAAGATTTTCTTGGTTTTCTCGGTATTAAGAGAGCCGTGAAGACCAACAAAATCTAGGAGATCACCTTGATCAGCTAAATCCAGAATCAAGTAAAACTTGTCATTTGATTCCACAACTTGGTGAAGATTCACCATGTTCACGTGATTTAAAGATTTCATCACTGATATTTCTCTTTGTAAAAATTTATTCAAATTCTCACCGCCTTGAATTGCGGAGGTCTTTTGAATAATTTTTACAGCCAGATTGGTTGAATCAGCAATCTTCTCGCAAGAGTAAATTTTACCACAGGCTCCTTCACCCAAAAATGAAGACAGTCTGTATCCAGATTTTTCCAGGATTTCCTCGTCGGAGGAAAGGCTGGTATTTTCGTTTCGAATAGCTAAAATTGTTTCTGTCTCCATTTTACGGGTCAAGTCAATGTCAAACTCTGACCTAAGAAAGACTATATACTAGAAATATGACCGTGTCATGTCCGAGTCAAGTCCTGACCCCAGGACCTAGGTCAGGTCATGACCAGGGTAGTGTACATTCATGACCCTGTCAGAGGTCACGACCTTTCATCTGTGAACTTTGTTGACCAGTGGAATTCACCTTTGACCAATGTGTCAAAGTTCAATTTATCCTTTAACCTTTCACCCCTGAACTCTGTGGTCTTTAACATTCAACCTGTGAACTTTGTAACAATTTTATAAAATAGTAGAATGCGACCTTTGAACTGTTAGGTCAAGGGTCAAGAGGATTTTATTATTAGATTTATCTACGGATAGATTCCTGGATTTGTTCTAGGTCATCCAAATGTTTACTTTCCCTTCGAATTGAATCTTTTCCCTTTGGGAAAACTCGTAGTCTGCACAGACCCTTTTTTCTTGATCTGTGATCTTATGCACCGGGCTAATGCCAACGTATCACCCGGTACCTCGTCATTTAGTCGGGACCATAGTCCGGAAATACTGAACCATGCTATTGAGGCATGGTCGTAGTAGTTCAAAGATGGCGGGTGTGGATGAAACGTAAGTGTAGAATATTTAGAAAGAATCTATTTTTGTTTAGCATATTATTATTGTATTAGGAAAGTTTGAATTAATTTTAAATGGTTGCTAATGCTATCAGCAGCTATTTTTGTCTCGTATGTTATGTCTGAATCTATGTGAGTCTAAAATATACGCATTATTTCAATATTTGTGCTATGCAAAAATTAAAGTCAAATTACAAGAAATTTTGTTGTCTCTAAATCTTAATTTGAGTCGCACAAGTTTAATTTCATGAATGTATTATATGTTTATTGAAATATATAACATCATATGATATAGCATATCGATTCATTATCGACTACTAATGTGTTTAAAGTAAACAGATGATTCATCAACATGTCTTGTTCTTCATCTTCACCTAACAGTTCTAAAGTAGAGTAAAATAACATCACCATGTCAATGGTGGCAGCCATCTTTGAACAGACGTTGTCCTGACCATCCGCGTTCAGTTTTTAGTTCCGACCACCAGTCGTGAAAACAAATATAACCGAAGGTCGCCCTGAGAGTCGCGACGTGACCTTTGCAGATAAAGGTCAAAGGTTGTATATGGTGGTGACCCTTGACCTGTTAAGTCAAGGGTTACAGATGTTAGAGAGAAATGAAGTATTATTATGATTATAGAAGTAAGTTAGGATGATTAGATACCAGAATTTATCCACCGGATATTTCCTGGTATTTTATTTAACCTTGCAGCCAATTAGATTCCTGGATTTCTTCCAGGGTTATCCGATCATTGACCTCGGGTTCCAACATCCGACCAATCAGATGTTTGATCTCACTATCAGTGTCGACAGGAAAAGGTATCGATTGCTTCAACTGCATTCGAACCATTTTAGTGACATTTGTATCGTCGAATGGTAGTCGACCAAACAAAATGGCATACAAAATGATACCCAAACTCCAGATATCTGATTGAAATGGGTTATACTTTTTACCTTGTAAGACTTCTGGTGCAGTGTAGGCTACACTACCACAAAATGTCTGACTGTAAAAGTCGGTGCTTGTCATTTGTCGACTGAATCCAAAATCAGCCAACTTGACTTGACCTTTGGTCATGAGGATGTTTTCAAGCTTCAAATCTCGGTGAGCGACATTTTGTTGATGACAGTAAGAAACTGCATCGACAATTTGTCTGAAGATTTTCTTGGTTTTCTCGGTATTAAGAGAGCCGTGAAGACCAACAAAATCTAGGAGATCACCTTGATCAGCTAAATCCAGAATCAAGTAAAACTTGTCATTTGATTCCACAACTTGGTGAAGATTCACCATGTTCACGTGATTTAAAGATTTCATCACTGATATTTCTCTTTGTAAAAATTTATTCAAATTCTCACCGCCTTGAATTGCGGAGGTCTTTTGAATAATTTTTACAGCCAGATTGGTTGAATCAGCAATCTTCTCGCAAGAGTAAATTTTACCACAGGCTCCTTCACCCAAAAATGAAGACAGTCTGTATCCAGATTTTTCCAGGATTTCCTCGTCGGAGGAAAGGCTGGTATTTTCTTTTCGAATAGCTAAAATTGTTTCTGTCTCCATTTTACGGGTCAAGTCAATGTCAAACTCTGACCTAAGAAAGACTATATACTAGAAATATGACCGTGTCATGTCCGAGTCAAGTCCTGACCCCAGGACCTAGGTCAGGTCATGACCAGGGTAGTGTACATTCATGACCCTGTCAGAGGTCACGACCTTTCATCTGTGAACTTTGTTGACCAGTGGAATTCACCTTTGACCAATGTGTCAAAGTTCAATTTATCCTGTAACCTTTCACCCCTGAACTCTGTGGTCTTTAACATTCAACCTGTGAACTTTGTAACAATTTTATAAAATAGTAGAATGCGACCTTTGAACTGTTAGGTCAAGGGTCAAGAGGATTTTATTATTAGATTTATCTACGGATAGATTCCTGGATTTGTTCTAGGTCATCCAAATGTTTACTTTCCCTTCGAATTGAATCTTTTCCCTTTGGGAAAACTCGTAGTCTGCACAGACCCTTTTTTCTTGATCTGTGATCTTATGCACCGGGCTAATGCCAACGTATCACCCGGTACCTCGTCATTTAGTCGGGACCATAGTCCGGAAATACTGAACCATGCTATTGAGGCATGGTCGTAGTAGTTCAAAGATGGCGGGTGTGGATGAAACGTAAGTGTAGAATATTTAGAAAGAATCTATTTTTGTTTAGCATATTATTATTGTATTAGGAAAGTTTCAATTAATTTTAAATGGTTGCTAATGCTATCAGCAGCTATTTTTGTCTATTTCAATATTTGTGCTATGCAAAAATTAAAGTCAAATTACAAGAAATTTTGTTGTCTCTAAATCTTAATTTGAGTCGCACAAGTTTAAATTCATGAATGTATTATATGTTTATTGAAATATATAACATCATATGATATAGCATATCGATTCATTATCGACTACTAATGTGTTTAAAGTAAACAGATGATTCATCAACATGTCTTGTTCTTCATCTTCACCTAACAGTTCTAAAGTAGAGTAAAATAACATCACCATGTCAATGGGGGCAGCCATCTTTGAACAGACGTTGTCCGGTCCATCCGCGTTCAGTTTTTAGTTCCGACCACCAGTCGTGAAAAAAAATATAACCGAAGGTCGCCCTGAGAGTCGCGACGTGACCTTTGCAGATAAAGGTCAAAGGTTGTATATGGTGGTGACCCTTGACCTGTTAAGTCAAGGGTTACAGATGTTAGAGAGAAATGAAGTATTATTATGATTATAGAAGTAAGTTAGGATGATTAGATACCAGAATTTATCCACCGGATATTTCCTGGTATTTTATTTAACCTTGCAGCCAATTAGATTCCTGGATTTCTTCCAGGGTTATCCGATCATTGACCTCGGGTTCCAACATCCGACCAATCAGATGTTTGATCTCACTATCAGTGTCGGCAGGAAAAGGTATCGATTGCTTCAACTGCATTCGAACCATTTTAGTGACATTTGTATCGTCGAATGGTAGTCGACCAAACAAAATGGCATACAAAATGATACCCAAACTCCAGATATCTGATTGAAATGGGTTATACTTTTTACCTTGTAAGACTTCTGGTGCAGTGTAGGCTACACTACCACAAAATGTCTGACTGTAAAAGTCGGTGCTTGTCATTTGTCGACTGAATCCAAAATCAGCCAACTTGACTTGACCTTTGGTCATGAGGATGTTTTCAAGCTTCAAATCTCGGTGAGCGACATTTTGTTGATGACAGTAAGAAACTGCATCGACAATTTGTCTGAAGATTTTCTTGGTTTTCTTGGTATTAAGAGAGCCGTGAAGACCAACAAAATCTAGGAGATCACCTTGATCAGCTAAATCCAGAATCAAGTAAAACTTGTCATTTGATTCCACAACTTGGTGAAGATTCACCATGTTCACGTGATTTAAAGATTTCATCACTGATATTTCTCTTTGTAAAAATTTATTCAAATTCTCACCGCCTTGAATTGCGGAGGTCTTTTGAATAATTTTTACAGCCAGATTGGTTGAATCAGCAATCTTCTCGCAAGAGTAAATTTTACCACAGGCTCCTTCACCCAAAAATGAAGACAGTCTGTATCCAGATTTTTCCAGGATTTCCTCGTCGGAGGAAAGGCTGGTATTTTCGTTTCGAATAGCTAAAATTAGTGTACATTCATGACCCTGTCAGAGGTCACGACCTTTCATCTGTGAACTTTGTTGACCAGTGGAATTAACCTTTGACCAATGTGTCAAAGTTCAATTTATCCTGTAACCTTTCACCCTGAACTCTGTGGTCTGTAACATTCAACCTGTGAACTTTGTAACAATTTTATAAAATAGTAGAATGCGACCTTTGAACTGTTAGGTCAAGGGTCAAGAGGATTTTATTATTAGATTTATCTACGGATAGATTCCTGCATTTGTACTAGGTCATCCAAATGTTTACTTTCACTTACTTTTTCTTGATCTGTGATCTATGCACCGGGCTAATGCCAACGTATCACCCGGTACCTCGTCATTTAGTCGGGACCATAGTCCGGAAATACTGAACCATGCTATTGAGGCATGGTCATAGTAGTTCAAAGATGGCGGGTGTGGATGAAACGTAAGTGTAGAATATTTAGAAAGAATTTTAAATTGTTGCTAATGCTATCAGCAGCTATTTTTGTCTCGTATGTTATGTCTGAATCTATGTGAGTCTAAAATATACGCATTATTTCAATATTTGTGTTATGCAAAACGTAAAGTCAAATTACAAGAAATTTTGTTGTCTCTAAATCTTAATTTGAGTCGCACAAGTTTAATTTCATGAATGTATTATATGTTTATTGAAATATATAACATCATATGATATAGCATATCGATTCATTATCGTCTACTAATGTGTTTAAAGTAAACAGATGATTCATCAACATGTCTTGTTCTTCATCTTCACCTAACAGTTCTAAAGTAGAGTAAAATAACATCACCATGTCAATGGAGGCAGCCATCTTTGAACAGACGTTGTCCGGACCCTCCGCGTTCAGTTTTTAGTTCCGACCACCAGTCGTGAAAAAAATATAACCGAAGGTCGCCCTGAGAGTCGCGACGTGACCTTTGCAGATAAAGGTCAAAGGTTGTATATGGTGGTGACCCTTGAACTGTTAGGTCAAAGGTTACAGATGTTAGAGAGAAATGAAGTATTATTATAGAAGTAAGTTAGGATGATTAGATACCAGAATTTATCCACCGGATATTTCCTGGTATTTTATTTAACCTTGCAGCCAATTAGATTCCTGGATTTCTTCCAGGGTTATCCGATCATTGACCTCGGGTTTCAACATCCGACCAATCAGATGTTTGATCTCACTATCAGTGTCGGCAGGAAAAGGTATCGATTGCTTCAACTGCATTCGAACCATTTTAGTGACATTTGTATCGTCGAATGGTAGTCGACCAAACAAAATGGCATACAAAATTATACCCAAACTCCAGATATCTGATTGGAATGGGTTATACTTTTTACCTTGTAAGACTTCTGGTGCAGTGTAGGCTACACTACCACAGAATGTCTGACTGTAAATATAATAATTTATTTATAGAGCGCCTATAATCCAGTATTTTGATTACTCTGTGGCGCTATTACATTATGGTAAAAATACAATTTATAAAACATCTCAGGAAAAATGTTTACAAAAGAAAAAAACCCCATAAAAATACGCCTATCAACACTGCACAATTAGTATAAAATATTGTATGTAATAATAAAAAGTAAACTCTGAAAACGTTCAAGCATTTAACAATTAAAATGGCTTTTAAAAAGGTGGGTCTTTAACAATCTTAAGTGTTTGTGAAGGAATCCAACACCGTTTCACAGTCGGTTCATCACGGCCTCTCATCCCTCTTCTTTTTGTACCACCCGTAAGATAAGATGCGGTCCATGTGAGGCTCCCAGTCCTTCTACTAACAAGAGGAACCACGCGGGGAAAAAAACATGGAATTTATCGGACTACACCGGATCCAACACGGGATCTCCAGGTCAGCGCCTTACTCGCAGTGTCACGTTAGCGGTCCACAGTGCATTGGGTCGAGACGTGACCTTTGCAGATAAAGGTCAAAGGTTGTATATGGTGGTGACCCTTGAACTGTTAGGTCAAGGGTTACAGATGTTAGAGAGAAATGAAGAATTATTATGATTATTGAAGTAAGTTAGGATGATTAGATACCAGAATTTATCCACCGGATATTTCCTGGTATTTTATTTAACCTTGCAGCCAATTAGATTCCTGGATTTCTTCCAGGGTTATCCGATCATTGACCTCGGGTTCCAACATCTGACCAATCAGATGTTTGATCTCACTATCAGTGTCGGCAGGAAAAGGTATCGATTGCTTCAACTGCATTCGAACCATTTTAGTGACATTTGTATCGTCGAATGGTAGTCGACCAAACAAAATGGCATACAAAATGATACCCAAACTCCAGATATCTGATTGAAATGGGTTATACTTTTTACCTTGTAAGACTTCTGGTGCAGTGTAGGCTACACTACCACAAAATGTCTGACTGTAAAAGTCGGTGCTTGTCATTTGTCGACTGAATCCAAAATCAGCCAACTTGACTTGACCTTTGGTCATGAGGATGTTTTCAAGCTTCAAATCTCGGTGAGCGACATTTTGTTGATGACAGTAAGAAACTGCATCGACAATTTGTCTGAAGATTTTCTTGGTTTTCTCGGTATTAAGAGAGCCGTGAAGACCAACAAAATCTAGGAGATCACCTTGATCAGCTAAATCCAGAATCAAGTAAAACTTGTCATTTGATTCCACAACTTGGTGAAGATTCACCATGTTCACGTGATTTAAAGATTTCATCACTGATATTTCTCTTTGTAAAAATTTATTCAAATTCTCACCGCCTTGAATTGCGGAGGTCTTTTGAATAATTTTTACAGCCAGATTGGTTGAATCAGCAATCTTCTCGCAAGAGTAAATTTTACCACAGGCTCCTTCACCCAAAAATGAAGACAGTCTGTATCCAGATTTTTCCAGGATTTCCTCGTCGGAGGAAAGGCTGGTATTTTCGTTTCGAATAGCTAAAATTGTTTCTGTCTCCATTTTACGGGTCAAGTCAATGTCAAACTCTGACCTAAGAAAGACTATATACTAGAAATATGACCGTGTCATGTCCGAGTCAAGTCCTGACCCCAGGACCTAGGTCAGGTCATGACCAGGGTAGTGTACATTCATGACCCTGTCAGAGGTCACGACCTTTCATCTGTGAACTTTGTTGACCAGTGGAATTCACCTTTGACCAATGTGTCAAAGTTCAATTTATCCTGTAACCTTTCACCCCTGAACTCTGTGGTCTTTAACATTCAACCTGTGAACTTTGTAACAATTTTATAAAATAGTAGAATGCGACCTTTGAACTGTTAGGTCAAGGGTCAAGAGGATTTTATTATTAGATTTATCTACGGATAGATTCCTGGATTTGTTCTAGGTCATCCAAATGTTTACTTTCCCTTCGAATTGAATCTTTTCCCTTTGGGAAAACTCGTAGTCTGCACAGACCCTTTTTTCTTGATCTGTGATCTTATGCACCGGGCTAATGCCAACGTATCACCCGGTACCTCGTCATTTAGTCGGGACCATAGTCCGGAAATACTGAACCATGCTATTGAGGCATGGTCGTAGTAGTTCAAAGATGGCGGGTGTGGATGAAACGTAAGTGTAGAATATTTAGAAAGAATCTATTTTTGTTTAGCATATTATTATTGTATTAGGAAAGTTTCAATTAATTTTAAATGGTTGCTAATGCTATCAGCAGCTATTTTTGTCTATTTCAATATTTGTGCTATGCAAAAATTAAAGTCAAATTACAAGAAATTTTGTTGTCTCTAAATCTTAATTTGAGTCGCACAAGTTTAAATTCATGAATGTATTATATGTTTATTGAAATATATAACATCATATGATATAGCATATCGATTCATTATCGACTACTAATGTGTTTAAAGTAAACAGATGATTCATCAACATGTCTTGTTCTTCATCTTCACCTAACAGTTCTAAAGTAGAGTAAAATAACATCACCATGTCAATGGGGGCAGCCATCTTTGAACAGACGTTGTCCGGTCCATCCGCGTTCAGTTTTTAGTTCCGACCACCAGTCGTGAAAAAAAATATAACCGAAGGTCGCCCTGAGAGTCGCGACGTGACCTTTGCAGATAAAGGTCAAAGGTTGTATATGGTGGTGACCCTTGACCTGTTAAGTCAAGGGTTACAGATGTTAGAGAGAAATGAAGTATTATTATGATTATAGAAGTAAGTTAGGATGATTAGATACCAGAATTTATCCACCGGATATTTCCTGGTATTTTATTTAACCTTGCAGCCAATTAGATTCCTGGATTTCTTCCAGGGTTATCCGATCATTGACCTCGGGTTCCAACATCCGACCAATCAGATGTTTGATCTCACTATCAGTGTCGGCAGGAAAAGGTATCGATTGCTTCAACTGCATTCGAACCATTTTAGTGACATTTGTATCGTCGAATGGTAGTCGACCAAACAAAATGGCATACAAAATGATACCCAAACTCCAGATATCTGATTGAAATGGGTTATACTTTTTACCTTGTAAGACTTCTGGTGCAGTGTAGGCTACACTACCACAAAATGTCTGACTGTAAAAGTCGGTGCTTGTCATTTGTCGACTGAATCCAAAATCAGCCAACTTGACTTGACCTTTGGTCATGAGGATGTTTTCAAGCTTCAAATCTCGGTGAGCGACATTTTGTTGATGACAGTAAGAAACTGCATCGACAATTTGTCTGAAGATTTTCTTGGTTTTCTTGGTATTAAGAGAGCCGTGAAGACCAACAAAATCTAGGAGATCACCTTGATCAGCTAAATCCAGAATCAAGTAAAACTTGTCATTTGATTCCACAACTTGGTGAAGATTCACCATGTTCACGTGATTTAAAGATTTCATCACTGATATTTCTCTTTGTAAAAATTTATTCAAATTCTCACCGCCTTGAATTGCGGAGGTCTTTTGAATAATTTTTACAGCCAGATTGGTTGAATCAGCAATCTTCTCGCAAGAGTAAATTTTACCACAGGCTCCTTCACCCAAAAATGAAGACAGTCTGTATCCAGATTTTTCCAGGATTTCCTCGTCGGAGGAAAGGCTGGTATTTTCGTTTCGAATAGCTAAAATTGTTTCTGTCTCCATTTTACGGGTCAAGTTAATGTCAAACTCTGACCTTAGAAAGACTATATACTAGAAATATGACCGTGTCATGTCCGAGTCAAGTCCTGACCCCAGGACCTAGGTCAGGTCATGACCAGGGTAGTGTACATTCATGACCCTGTCAGAGGTCACGACCTTTCATCTGTGAACTTTGTTGACATGTGTCAAATTTCTATCTGACCTTTAACCATTGACCCATGTGTCAAAGTTCAAGCTGACCTTTAATATTTGATCTCTGAACTTTGACCTAAAATCTATCTGTGAATGTTCAATTGACCCGTAACCTTTAAACTGTGTGACCTTTAACATTTGACCTTTGTGACCTTTTGTAAAGTGATCTTTAAAGGTCACGAGATGTAAATTGGGCAAGCGCTAATCCCAACCTAAATTGCTTTTGATTTAATTTGTTCTCTATCCATTGTTTGGATTTTTATTGTAACAAGCTGCCTCGTTGACTTCCAATGAGAGTGTCATGTCATTTGTTGTTTTTTTTTACATGTGCTTATTATAGCGATCAGTGATGTAAATAATAATATGTGGTGTGCTTTCTGATTTTTCGCACATCTGGCGATGCCTAGATTGTTCTGTTCTGTAGTGTCCCAAGTATAAAAATACTGTGTGTGTTAGTTATATAAAAATACTACCTACTGACTTTGTCATGAGGAAATGCCATTGGTCGAGAGGTGTATGGGGTTGTGTGGTCGATTCTCAAAAGGATCATTCTGTCACGCTTGGTTGAAATATCTTTCATATTTCATATTTTAAGCAACAACTATACTATTCAAAAAAAAGTAGGGGATATTTGATTTTGGGGGCATAATACTAAAATATGCAAATGACTACGAAAAAAGTCACTATAGAACCTAACAGAAGAAACATTTCCAGTTACATGTGACGCCCAAACGCACCAATAGCTACCGCATGGAATGCAGGTGATGCTTGGGATCATCATGGGGGTCCAACCCAAGATTTGCACTACTCTGACTTTGAATGTTACAGTCATTGTGGCATTGAATTCCAGGGTGGAAACATCAGTTTAATTGTTTTAGTGACCAGAAAACAAATTTTGATATGCGTCGGCTTACCCAAAATGAAAGGTTACGTGCCCTTGTCACAGGGCCAGGATCGTTACAGGTTACCTCCAACAACAGAACATCACCACATTACCTTGGCCAGCACTGAGTCCCGACCTCTCCCCCATCGAGCATGTCTGGGACATGCTTGGACAGAGGTTACATCAACGTCAACAACGTCCTGCCAATGTCCAAGAACTTGCTGCTGCGTTGCAACAGGAATGGGACAATCTGGACCAAAATGACCTTAGACGTCTCATTAGGAGTATGCCACGTCGGATCAATGCTTGTTTGGCAAACAGAGGAGGATTTACCCGTTACTGACTTTGTTGTGATGCTGTGGTAACTTTGCTGTTTGACCCCGGGTATCATTTTACCCTTATAATGGTCAGTCTGTGCCTTACTTAGTCTAACGATCATTTGGAATAAATCGATGAATGTGAACTTCATTTCATTTTGTCATTTGTTTCTTCGTCAGTTTCATTAGGTGACTTTAATAACACTTAAAAATCAAATATCCCCCACATCGCCTTGCTTTCATATTTTCCCAATGTGGTTTCCCCTTGTCAGAGGCGCAAGACAAGGGCAGCTGTCTAGTTGTTTGGATGGGACAAAAAGTGTTACGGTCAAGTGCTTTATCCTTTATCGTCGGATAGTGGGCTGGGTGTTCAAAGCGCGAGATAATGATATAGACACACGGATTGTGATATCACATATTGCACAATGAAACTGAATCACACAATGTGGTCCTAATAATCCATAATACAATATTGAAGTCAAACGGGGTGTTGGATTTCTCTTTTTAAAAAGCACAGTCTATATGTATGCCTACGTAATTTGGAGACGACATGATGGCACCATGCGTTGTCAGCAGTCAAATTTCTTTAACGGGAACCTGGCAAACCCTCTCCTGCAAAAATTCCTGGACTCGCCCCTGATTATATATGTTCATCCATGCCCCAATTTCTTACCCCCATAAAAAGTTTGTGTCCCCTGAGAAACAATATGTTTTACGCATAAAGTTGTGTCCTCAGAAATCGCGCACTGATCTGTCAAAATTAACTTAAGTGTCTAGTCGTTCGGATGGGACGATCTTGACAGTCAGAATTCGATGAGAGTATATTACACATAAGCGGGAACACACCGCAGTCCGAACAAACTTCTCCATCTATGCCGCTATGCCCGTCTTCAATAGCCCGGTTGGTGCAGAAAAAACAGGGCGTTATTAAATCCGTATAAAAACTTATTTTTATGCCATGATTGGCGGGTGATCGCATCATCATGGTGTATGGTATATATATATACATATATTGATTCCAGGATTTTTATCTTAAAATAGATATATCACATTGCGTTATGCAGTTAGCTGAAATTATCGCTGCAAACAGATGAGTCAAGGTTCGGCGATACAACACGTCATTTGACAAATATTGTCAAGGATGTGCTGGCGGTTTTCAAGATTTTTCACTTTTATTTGGTAATATCTATTTTTAGACATACTGCAACTTGATGTACCCCAGCGCATGCGCGAATAATGTAAACACCAACATGGCGGCCGAAGAATCGCTGTATTATGGAACTTGGAAGGTAGAACCAAATGACATTATGCACTTGCAAAAATCAGTGTTTTATTCAAATGAAAAGTTTTTTGGATTTTGAACATTTTGTTTATTATTTTTTCAGATTGTTGAGTGTGTTTCTTTGGCTGGAGTCGTGGAAACGACGGGAGTTGAAGGGTATGATTTCATCGATTTTTGTAAAAATAAAAAAAAAATACAACTAACAAACGTTCTAAATCTCGACATCCGTGACTGTATTTCTTTGCATCACTTTACTGATACTATCATGTCCCCCACATGACTCAAATTAGATATCTTTGCAATAAATTTCCTCAAACTTTTTTTGTATAGGACAGAATTCACAATCCATGAAATTCATTTGTTTCATACTCTCCATATTATTCAATCATCATCATCATAGGCTGCTGATAGTAAGAATTACATGTGATGTCACATTAAAAATGTCACATCAATGGCAATGCATAAGGCTTAGCTAACTGATAAAATTTAATTGTCCTGTGATATGTCAAATCATAGTCATACCCCAAAATTAAATAATGGGCAATTATATGAACCTCTGAATTTGAGCACTGTTATTGTTAACAACATACACGGTATTCAAAAGGCATGAGCATGAGGTAATTGATCACTTGGAAAGGAGTCTGCTGTGGTACAAAACTTTTTATGGCTTGACATGTCTTGAATTGTTTTGTAGTTATAACCACAGGAATCTGACCTTCTATCTGTATATATATGCATACACCATGCCGAACTAGACAATATATAATAAAAAAGAACAGGAATGCAATGCCTGTCAAAGCCTCGATTTTACCTGCTCTCGCTTCGGCACGTTTTTGTTCCACAATTCGTAATGTCAGGCAATCTAACCTCTGCCAATTCACCCAGATATGATTTTTCTTCAATCTAGCTGTTTTGATTTGCACAAATACTCCCCACAAAACGATATCATAGCCATTCGATTCCAATATTTACATTATTTTTCTTCGTTGACGTTTGTCCTGCGCTGACGTCATACAAAATCAATCCGCAGTGACTAGATCACTGAATCAAGTGCCAAAGATATTTTAAGATTTTCTCTGCCATTCCATTTTCCTCCTTTTGCATGGTAAATTTTGTTAACTCTTGGGTGTAGAATCGAAGAAGAGGGTTTGAATATACACTTTCTGCCAGGTTTTGGTGATACTCGTGATTTTGAGGCGGAAGTATACAAGACTGGTTAGGTTTTTGTATGACGTCAGCGCATGGAGTTGAGGACAAACGTGAACGAAGGAAAATAATGTAAATATTGGATTCAAATGGCTACGATATCGTGTTGTGGGGAGTATTTGTGCAAATCAAAACGGCTAGATTGAAGAAAAATCATATGTGAGTGAATTGGCAGAGGTTAGATTGCCTGACATTACGAATTGTGGAACAAAACCGTGCCGAAGCGAAAGCAGGTAAAATCGAAGCTCCGACAGGCATTGCATTCCTGTTCTTTTTTTATTATATATTGTCTAGTTCGGTATGGTGTATGCATATATATACAGATAGAAGGTCAGATTCCTGTGTTATAACCCAAATGTGCCAGAACCTAGGTTAGATATAGACAAACATGGAGTCCTTCCCAATCTTAAGTACTTTTATTTTTAAAAACGTCCTTTTGGTCAAAACATTATTTAAATCTATCAAGTAATGAAGTATTGACCATTAATTATTAATGAGTAAGATGCTGGCTCGCTAGCAGAGTCTCAGATTCATTCCTGGTGATTGCCGAAAAAGTTTCTCAGTCCTTTAGGACATGCTTTCTCCTTAATTGTCAGTGGTGCAGGAGGGAGGGCTTGACAGCTGTCAGTTTATTCGGATTCGGCAAAAAACTGAGGTCCCTTGTACACATTGGTGTGTACGTTAAAAATCCATGACAGTTTGAATTCGATATGCATGGGCCATAATGACAATGCCACTGTCTGGGCAAAATTGCCTCATAGCATGCTGTGTGCCTGTCTTATTTCATTATCAAACAAACAGTTGCCATTCTATAGAATACAATCAGTGATCACTGGTGATTACTGAGCAATGTTTCAACAAGGCATCTCTGTTGGTCTTCATCATTGCTTTATAACGACTAGAGCAGGAGAAACCAAGTCAAATAATAAAAAATGATTGTATTCCGTAGCATTGTTGTCAGATGTATATTGCTATTTGGAATGGGATATTATTCAAAATAAAATAAGTTTATTTTTTGTGTGCGTGCTACTTTAATATTTGAGATATCACTGTTCATTTGAATGACTGCTATATGCCGTTAATATGATTGATCTGTTTCAAGCCTTCTTTTAACTCTATACAATCTGATTGACCTTTAAAGGGACAATCCCGATTTGAAGATGGTTTCAAAATAAAAGTCCGAGTAGGTATGAAATTTGAACCTCAAAATATAGAGGAATGATGTATTTATCTTGTCTCAAAATTTCAACACAAAATATTGAGTCGTTTGGACGTGAACACCAAAACTGCTTATCCGGACACATAACCCTTTTAAGATTTCGGGTCAATTTTTTCATCGGGTGACCTAATAATGAAATCCCGTTCCTTTAGGGGTCTATACAATGAATGACCCATGTGTTGTGGTGGATAACGAAAGGTTAATTTCACCTACACATTAATTTTATAAAACAAAAGCTCGGTTCCATCCAGACACCTCATAGTACAGCTTAGGACACCGGTCGTCTTTTTCAGATGAAGACTGGTGGGTTTAAGTTATTTGAAAACGTATCACACATTGAGTTAGTTGCTCGGCCCTAAGGTAGAGGATTTTAAGGGATTTTAAAACAAAATAGAGCAGTTTTATTCTCCAAAATCTTATCGGGATTGGCCCTTTAAGGTCATGCACAGTATGCACAGTATTGTTCTACGAGTGGTGTTGACATCGCGTTTACATCATACATGTGATGTCGATATCATGTTTACATCATACGTGATAATACAAATTGGGTCAGGCTGAGTTGGTGCTTTTTACTCATGTTCTAGTTTATGCACCAATTCACTAAATTGGACATTTTTTTTATCCAGATATACTTCAATACCCTTTATTTATATTTCTATAATTTAAACAATTTTTTTTTTAAATTTGTAGATGAGAAAAAGTTAATGTTGAAAGCTAATTTACTCGCTAAGTCATCCCTCTCAGTGATAGTAACGTCCCAGCGAATTTTAACTGCCGATCAGTTTGGTATGTGATATCATAAACAAAAACACAATGTTGCATGTGATCGTAGCATTCTTTCACATCAGATAAAAATCCAGTCAAAGCAGAACAATAGGACATACATCTTTTATTAGAATAAATTGAAATAATAGCATAATGATATTTTCTTCCTTTTTAAGAACTGAATTTCATCTAGATGAGAATGGTGACGTATCATGGAAAATATCAGAAGATGCTGAACATATGCCTTTTTTTAACTGTGAAACCTATGAGGTACCGTGTAGCTTTAATATATAATATATATAAATTCTTGGTTTCAAACCCTGGTATTCTAATGAATTCATTATATCAATTTAATAATTATACCAAATATGTAATTTAACATGTGGGGGTCTACTTCAAAATTTTGATCGGATGTGACAGAGTCCACTGTAATTACCATATCGATCCAGCTTATTATCAAGAATAATCGAGTTGAGTGGTAGATATACACTCAACTGTGGAATTTTGAATATTATTCACCATATCTGGATGTCAGATTGAGCATATTCCCGGTTGGACATTTTCGGATGTTTGGAAAATAGCATAGGACATGTCATGAATATACACTCTTGTCTTTATTTGTATTTCTTTCTATATATCCTACCATTTTTATTTTGTACTTTGGATTCTAATTATGATACATAGGTTTTCTCCGGGTCCTCAGATTTTCTCCCATTACCAAAAAAAAACCCTACTCACAAGTGAATTATTGAAATGAAATTGAACTGTGTGTTAGTCCCAAAATGTCCTAGTTTGTGTCAAGTGGACGTTAAACCCCATTTCTCTTGCTCACTGTTAAGAATTGTCTCCAAAGCTTCTTATCCATTCCCTTGATTTGATAGTACTTTTGTTGTTTATTGTTTGCTATATTCATGTGTTTTATCTGCATGTTTTGTATTCTGGTTTTACGTTATTTGCGTGTAGTTCAATACTCCTGCACATACTGTTATTTACTTAAGATTAGACTTTGCGTTTTGTCCTTGCAGGTCACACCAGAAAAGGGAAGTAATCGAGCATGTTTAAAATTTATTGGAACATTTGCTGGTCATGTGATAGAATTTAAGGTAATTATTGATAAATAGCAAATATTTTTTGATAAGTAGAATCATACAGAGCACTATAATAGTTATAAGGAGTGGGATTCAGTTGCACAGTGACTAGGAGACTGACTCGCTAACCAGGAGGTCACAGGTTCTCTCCAGGTGGTGTCCCGGTGTAAGTGGTGCAGGAGAGAGGGCCAGACAAGAGATAAGAGATAGTGTATTGTTGTACAGTTGAAAAGAAAAACTGAGGTCCTGTTTACACATTGGCATGAACCTAAAAG
Source organism: Patella ulyssiponensis (assembly GCA_963678685.1). Classification (NCBI taxonomy): domain Eukaryota; kingdom Metazoa; phylum Mollusca; class Gastropoda; family Patellidae; genus Patella; species Patella ulyssiponensis. The sequence continues at coordinate 85,632,159 of OY783226.1, forward strand.
AACCCTTGAAAGTTGGAATTCAATATAAGAGAATACTGGCATGGTTTTGAATCCCTGGTTGTATGTGACAAGGAGTAGGGTCGCCGGTCCAACCTCGTGGGTTTTCTCTTGGCTCTCAGGTTTCCTCCTACTGCTGAAGACCCCTACGCGCAAGCAAATTATTGAAATAAAATTGATCCTATACTAGTCCCGAAATGTTCCAGTTTGGCTGATTAGGGTTGAAATGAAATTACCCTGATAGATTCCATCAGACATTATGCTACACGTTTCAACCATCATTATATAGCGTGTCAATATAGAATTTTATGGCTCGAAATGTCAGCTGTTCTTTTGTTTTACCCTGAGGGACAACAATATGAAATGAAAATTCAAAACATGCAAAAAATATTTTATGGCCTGGGGCCCAGCAGTAATATGAATTTATTTATAAAGTTTTTTTTGGTTATATTTTTGTATAGATTGAAGTAGCTGAAGATTTAATGTTATTAACATATGAAAAATGTTGTATGTTACAGTGTCAAAAGGTATAGTTGTCATTCTAATCACTTTATATTTCTAGATATTGTTGCATATTTTCGTCTCCTCTTTCTGTACATAACAATTTCTTGTGAAAGATTTTTTTTCATCATCCCTGTCTTTTTAAAAGTTTATATATGTCATCATCCCCTGCTCCTGGCGAGCATATTTGTTTCTCCTACGTTAAACATTAAACAAACAAACATGCATAGCATTGGCCGCACTCCATGCTTATTCTATACATGTATTGATCTAAATGAGGAGAAATCTTGTCCCAGAGCTTCTGATTCTATAAAATTCTCTTGGTTTTCTCCAGGTCCCCCAGTTTTCTCCACTGCAAAAGACCTCTTCCCACAACCATAGGTAAGTCCCAAAATACTTTAGTTCCTATTTGTGGATGTTAAACCCATATCTATCACTCAACATTTCAGGTTTCAACTTATGATCATAAAGATGACATACCCTTCTCATTTCTTGGTGCTTTAGAAGATGGGTATTTCTCAGATATGGTTATAAAATCAGAGAGCGGCAAGGAGGTTTGTATATTTATTTAAGTTTAAAAATACTACAACTGAAATTATTCAAGATTCTTGCCAGATGTCCAGAAGCAATTGAATCATTATTTACGTCAAATATTAATGAAACTTAGCTCGGCCGTCGTAGTTGAGTGTTTAAGGCACTTAATTAGAATGTTCTGCTGGTTGGTTCCTACACAGGAATAGCATCAGATTTGGGGAGCCACAGTGGCTCAGTAAGTGGACAATGACTCTCATTTCTCTCTCTCTATTTTACAGTTTAAAGTTCACAGTACCATATTAAACCTTAGTGCAGTGGAGATGGACTGGAGTCGACAACCACCACCGTTGTCAGGGTTACGAGAGGATGTGTTGGAAACAACTTTACATTATCTATATGCTGAATGTTTACCTAGAAACTTATCCGAAGATACCGTCAAAAATTGTATTAAACATGTAGGAAAAATGCCAGGATTTTCAAAGTTTTCAGAACTTTGTGAAACATATTTAAAAAACACAGCCCTCAAGCAACGTAAGTAAAAGAAAAGATTTGAAACAGTTTACTGGTTTTTCGCATCAGCAGGTTTTAACTTTTATGAACACCTAACAACTGTGTAGCCATTGTGTAAATATGTGTATATTGTTGATTAATTGTTTAGTTAATTGTTTTGGGGTTTTTTTATTCGCTTATATTTTGTATACCCGGTATATAAAATCCTTATTCATTGTTTTATTTACAAGTAAAGTCATATAGGCTATGTATGATTCTAATTACCTTTTAATTTGTGAATTCAGTACTGTTTAAAACTTTCAAAAAGTGTCTATTTTCCCACATGTCAGCCAAAACCCAAAATACCCTGAAAAACTGTTTATCTCCTTCGTTACTGGTCACTTTGATCACCAAATAATAGAATCAGGTGATGTTACAGAGATTCTATGTTATGTGTGATGACCAGGTGACCAGATCCCATGTAATCAGATTGGTTACTCAAAAGTATGAGAGTCAGAGCAAAGGTAAAAAGGGTTGGGTGGGGTGCCAACCTGGTAACCACCCAATTTGTGACCATGGTAACCTCACCAGGGTTTAGGAATAATATAAATAAATGCCTGTCATGTGAGTCACTGATGCCCTGCATAACCAGCTCTTAATAGCCACTCTTATAGTTTTTTTATTATTTGTTTTTTTCAGAGATAATAAGTTTAATAACAGATATGCATGCTTGTGCTGATAGAATTATTGAATTATTTACTGGTAAATCTAGTGGCGTAAATGCTGATGGAGAACCTATAGTAGAAGAAGGACTGATGTTAGATCCAGCTAAATTATGTTATACAGTTAGACTAGGTTTACGAGAAACTTCTGTGGGTAAGTTCAACAATTACTTATACAGTTAGGTTAGGTTTACGAGAAACTTCTGTGGGTAAGTTCAACTAAATTATGTTATACAGTCAGATTAGGTTTACAAGAAACTTTCATTGGTAAGTTCAACAACTACTTATACAGTTAGACTACGTTTACGAGAAACGTATGTTGGTTATAAGTTCAACAACTAAATAATGAAACACAGTTAGGTTAGGTTTACCACAAATGAAATGTAATGGATCTTTCTTTATTACTCAAAAAGGCGTAAATGTAATGGGAATTTGTTAAAATTCAAATATCTTTCTTTATTACTCAAAAACCCGTAAGAACGACAACACAAGGGAGACAACTTGTATAAACACGGTTTCAGACCACAATGATTTACAGTATACACCACAATATGACAATATTTTCATGCACCCCTTTTACATCTGATTGAATCCAAGCCAGCAGATTATCTACCCTTGATAGTTTTATTTTGTTTTCTTAACCCTTTGAACACTGACTTTACATGGGGTGTTGCACGTCCCTCCCTGGATTTACAGGACGTCATATTAATTATGACGTCAACGTAATTGGAGCTTGAACACGCCCCAAGCCGCAAAACCGACATTTCGGGTATATGCGATACAACGTCAAGCCGGTTTTGCGGCATTTCGGGTTCTAAGGGTTAAAGATGCATCATGTAAGATTTAAATGAAGAGCTGACAATTCTTGCTATAATAGTTCCAGAATAAATAATGAAAAGGGTATATATTGAAAATATCAGCCAAATTACTTAATTCTAAGCAAAGTTTGAAGAAAAGTGTATATTTTCGTCTCAATTTTAAAAAATATGCAAATACTGATCTGCTGCATTAAGAAGTATATTTGTTGATTGTTTGTGTTCTGGGTTTTTTTCAGCGTGTGCTAAATTAATAATGTTATGTGATCTATTCTCAAGAAGGAAGGGGGAATTATCACGCGAAGAAAGACATGAGATCATGAAATATGCCAAATCAAGGTTAGTTAGGTTTTTTACATACTTTTATTGACCTTCTGTATTTTATAAATTACTCTCCATTAGGAATTTTAACTTCTTTATTCTTAACAACTAACTTGTCAAAGTATCATGGGTTAATCTAGGAAGTGTTTTGGTCGAACTTCTATAAAAGGGGGGGGGGGTCAATATATAGGCTTCTGTCTGTTCTCCAATCCAGTTTCTGTGAATGAATATTGTTTTAAAAAAGGAGCCCCTGTGGCTCAGTGAGAAAGGTCCTGTGTTCAATCTCTGCATTGGCCAGGAAAGTTCATCAGGATTTTCCAATGTGGTTCCCCTTGCCAGTGGTCACTCCTGGTGTACAGTGTCGTGTACACCTGTTAAATTAACGCATGGAAATGAAATGAAATGGGGTTTAACGTCCTACTCTTATGCACCTAACCTGGGCTAATGGAAGACGGGGAAAATTAACGCATGGATTGGTATATAAAAGGTTGACCACCTTGAGTGTATAGTGTCATGTATGAATTGTTTATACTTGTAGAATCCCGGTATTTATGAGTCAACTCCATAGATTTCTAGAGATCTGTAAACATCATTCCTACAGTATATCGGCACCACGTCGTACAGAAATATCAGATGTTTTAGTTCCAGAAGTAAGTTCTGTTGACATTCGATAATTACAGTTTCTAGATATAGATGACAAGATGTTTACTTCATATGTAGTGAACACATTCACAGTCTGTTTACTTCTGTTAGCTATATATCTCGATGCATGTGCAGCTGAAATGAGTGACGCAGTCTTAGTTCAGTGTTTTATGTATTGGAATGTGGACATGTAATTGATAAAACATTATACTAATAGTTATTTTATTTGATAATCTGAAGATAAACAAGCCCACAATGAAATGTAGTGGTATATTGTCTCATCTCGGTCCTCAACCTTCTACAATTGCTTATGTAATAGATTATAGCACAAGTAATCGAAGCAAATGTAATTTGATTTAATTTTGATAATTACTGATAATTGTTACAGTTGAACAGTTTTTAATGCCTTGTAAATGCTTCCATTATTTACAACAAAATATATATGTGGACTGCTTGGATGACTTAGCTGCAGTTTCGTTTCCTGGCAACCTAAAGAGCCCTTGTCAGGTAGAATTTGATGTTATTCCTTGGGATGAAAGGTTCTGCAAAGTCATAGCAATATGTTTTTTTCTCACAATAAAATTTCAGTTAGAAACCGTTGTAGACAGGTTAACACGTGTTGCCATAGAAACAAAAGCAGCTTTAGAACAAGTTATTAGCAACAGTAACCATAGTGATAAAGACAAGGGAGATAAACCAGAAAAATCTAAGAAGTGTGTTAGAGATGTCTTAGGCAGAAAACTCAGAAATGTAAGTTATATTTTTAGTCCATATTGGCATTATCTTGATCGGTTAATGTGGTCGCTATAATAGCTACAGTTTTCATCAACTTTTACTAAAACATTATTTTACATCAAAATCAGATTAATATTTTTAGACATATGCCTCTTTTTTGCCGAACTGTGCACACTTCTTGTCAGCGCAACTGAGGCTACAGTTTTTATCAGATTTTCTGAAGCTTTCAAGAAACTTGTATTATGACATGCTGTGGATCCCTAGTTTGTTGTATCTATTAATATGTTTTTTACAGGCATTACATGTAAAAGAATTAAAGAAATTAAAAGACTTTCATGATAGAGCTAGTACAAGTTTTGCTCATTTAATGCAGAAAAAGTAAGTCCTATTAGTATTTTCACACCCTTGATACTTGTAGTAGGTTTCCACTTGTCTAACAGTGGCTGAAGATATTCAAGTCTGGCTTCTCTGTATCAGTAGTTCAGTACACAGAACCTGGCAAGGGAAATGTAATTAGTTGTTTGAATGGGGCAGAAAAATAATATAATAATAACTCTCAATTTATATAATGCAAAAATACTTTATGACAGTTTCTATTGTGCTTTTTAAATTTGAACAAATTTATTTACTGTTGACAAGCATATGTCTGGTTAAAAAGATAAGCTGAGATTTGAAACTTTCTACCGTTTTGGCCAGACTAACGGAGCGCTACCTGTGTACAAGCAAAAGAACCCTTGGCAGTAGGAATTCAATTACGTTTACCAAAAATGCCACTGTCCAGGCAAAATTCCCTCATCGTACACTGTATGATGTATGCCCATCATCATTAGCCCAGTTGGTGCTGGACAGTTGGATGTTAGATGCAAGTTTATTTCCATTTATCTAGCACATTTGCATTTCTCAATTAGGATTATGAAAACTCAAACCCTTTAGAATTAAATCTTCTATTATACATTCAACTTAAAGTGATCCATCAGCCATATTTGTTTCTGCAATTCACTCGATTCACATGTCTAGAAGAGACTTTTTAAAGAGCTTCTACTGCTTCTAGAAGTGGCAAATTGAATCTACCTCTGATGTTAAAAATAGTTATTTCTGAAATTTTAAAATAAAAACTGTTTCTTTCTTTCAGTTACAATTCTTTAAGATTGCTGTCTAAATTGTGTTACCAACTTTCAATTTTTCAGTTTTTGATTGCAAACCTCAGTTTTCAGTTTTGTTTTTGATAAATATACTTTCAGAGAGAATTTTGGTAACATGACTCAATCGGAAAAAATACGATCGGTTTCTAAAAACCTTGAACAGCTTATTGATGAGGTGAGTACTGTAACCTTTATCAAGTTTAAACATACATTATGCAAGAGGCAAATCGGTCTATTTCAAGTCTTTCTTCAGGACGGAAATGTTTTCTAAATTAGACATTAATTAACTGATCCAGATGGTAATCAACTCTCAATGGCATCGCATTTCTCTGATATTACATGGATCAGAACGATTCAGCCATATTTTGATTTAATTTGAAAATTGAGGAGCGAGACTTAGCTTCAAACAACCAGTACGGTGGTTGAAATTATTGCACACGTCTTGTCAAACCTTCAAAGGTTAATATCTTCGCTAGAAATAAATAGAGTAATGTGAATGAAATTTTCAAATTATTCATTTTACATTATCTATTTTCAAACTATTACATAATGTATCTTTAATAATTTACGATCACAGAGTAAAGTGGCATGGTTTCAATCCCAGACGTGTACATGTACAAGTGGCATGGCTATCTTTAAGTTTAATGTCACAGTTTAAACATGGACATACTGACCACATCATGTCCAATATATCAGTAAGGAAAAGTTTTATTGAATTCCATAATTTGCTTGAATTGTTTTTATACGCCCACATTTTCATGTGGACGTATTATGTCGTCGCCCCTGTCCGTCCGGACGTCCGTCCGTCCGGACGTCCGTCCGTCCACAATTGTTTGTGGACTCTCTACAGGTCACAATTCTTACCCGATTTTAACGAAACTTGAAATATATGTTTATCCACAAAAGATCTCGGCTGCTTTCGATATTGGCATGTATCGGATCAAAACTTCATGGATTATGGCCCCTGATTGTACGAAAAATCACGTTTCTAGCTTGTGGACCCTATAGAGGTCACAATTTTGAACCGATTTTTATGAAACTTGACATGCATGTTTATAACCAAAAGATCTTGGTTCCTTTCGATATTTGCACCTATCGGAACGTAATTTCCTGAATTATGGCCCCTGATTGTCCGAAAAATCACCTTTTTTAGCTTGTGGTACCTCTGGAGGTCACAATTATTATCCGATTTAAAAAACCGTTCGATTATATCACCGTTACACCCTAAGGAAGGTTGAGTTCGAATTTCGGGAAAATCGGACCAAAATTGCCATACAAAATGGCCGCCGTTTGTACGCAAATACTGTTAAAAAATGGTATATCAGTGTTGTGGACCCTGTAGAGGTCACAATTTTAATTCGATTTTGATGAAACTTGAAATTCATGGTTATAACCCAAAGATCTTGGTTCCTTTCGATATTTGCGCATATCGGATCGTAACTTCTTGAATTATGGCCCCTGATTATACGCAAAATTTCCTTTTTTTTTTTAGCTTGTGGCTCCTCTGGAGGTCACAATTATTATCCGATTTAAAAAAACGTTTGATTATATTACCGTTACACCGTAAGGAAGGTTGAGTTCGAATTTCGGGAAAATCGGACCAAAATTGCCATACAAAATGGCCGCCGTTTGCACACGAATACTGTTAAAAAATGGTATATCATGGTTGTGGACCCTGTATAGGTCACAATTTTAATTCGATTTTGATGAAACGTGAAATGCATGGTTATAACCCAAAGATCTTGGTTCCTTTCGTTATTTGCGCACATCGGATCGTATCTTCCTGAATTATGGCCCCTGATTGTCCGAAAAATCGCCTATGGTCCCTCTGGAGGTCACAGTTATTATCCGATTTAAAAAAACGTTTGACTCTATCACCGTTACACCCTACGGAAGGTTGAGTTCGAATTTCGAGAAAATCAGACCATAATTGCCAGACAAAATGGCCGCCGTTTGTACACATTTCTAGGTTTTGTACCGTCACACCATAATCATTGTCAGCTTCGAATTTCATGAATATCAGACTGGAACTGACCAACAAAATGGCTGCTCCCAATACAGTATGAAATACAGGACTTAATGATGTAGGAAAAATCGCTTTCGGTATTGCTTGTTCTCTATCCATCTCTCGAAAATGTGGGCGTATCCTGCCTGGCAGTGCCAGCCTATCTTTATATATAAAAATTTGTTTCAGATTCCAATGTTTTTAATAAGATTAGAAGAATTACAGAGATTAGTTGATAAATTACCGTGGAGAGAATGGAAATACCTCTTTAAATTAGCTACATCTAAAACGGTGAATATTTATCTCTTCTGTTATAATAGGCCTTCAACTAGGCTCCATTTAACCTGGTCATTTTTTGTTGGAAAACACTACTAATCAATCACATGTGATTTCATGTACGTTGACGTATTCTACTATGGTTATACAACAGTGGGGTGGGGCGCGAATGGTTAGCATGTGCGCATTGTATCATAAGGTCTGTCATTGAGTCAACTGGCGTGGTTTCGAATCCCTGGTTGTACGTGACGTGTATGGTCGCTTGTCCAACCTCATGGGTTTTCTCCGGGTCCTCCAGTTTCCTCCCTCTGCTTAAGACCCCTAAGAGTAAAGCGAAATATGGAAATAAAACTGGACCATGTGTTAGTCCTGAAATGACCTCGTTTGTGTTGAGTGGAAGTTAAACACACACCCCTCTCTCTCTCTATCTCTCTCACTCTCTTTGTCCTAGTAGTGCAGTAAAATGCTTCAGGGGTAAGAAGAAATCTGTACAATTACATGAATGACAATAAATATTTGAAAAAACATGTTATGTACACACACTGCACCAAAAAGAAAATTATTTTTTATTTCTGACGCTCCACAGGCAAGTTTCTCATCGACAGACAAGAATAAAATTTTATTTAATTTATCAATATTTCATATACAGACAAAACAAGGACACTGATACACTACCTGATTCCATACCATTGAAAATTAAAGACTTGCGAAAGAAACATTGAAAATTTAAGACTTGTCTAATTATCTTTTATATTTTTTAGGCATGGGGTTTAGCAAAAGTCTTAGCAAACAAGTCTACACTTCAACCTTTGATTAACCAGGCCTGTGATATTGTTAATCGTGATCAGTTTACTAATTCGTTAGCGGCCCTTGGTCTCACAGCAATAGATTCCTCAACAGAAGGTGCTGCAGCTTGCTCGAAAACTAATCAAAATCATACAAAATATTCACAGGTAAGAAATTCTAAATGCATTGGGTCAAAGTTTTGTAGGTTTTAAAGTTGAATAATTAAACATGCATTATGCAAGAGCTAAATTTGCCAATTGCAGGTCTTTCTTTAGACCTGAAATGTTATCTAAATTGTTTAATTAGACATTGATTAATTTTTCCACACCACAATCAACTCGCGATGTCATCGCTAGCCTGTGATATATTTACTGGATTACAACCTGATCTACTGCTGCTGTTGATAAAATCAAAAAATAGATAATCGAGACTAAGTTGTAGGCTTTCGGAAGTATGAAAAATGAAACGAAATATAGCTCTGTATCGTAATCAGATTGATGTCTTTATATTTGGTTTAACAGAGAGTTATGATAAATTTGTATATTTTAGCTAAGTTATGATAAATTTGTATATTTTAGCTAAGTTATGATTAATTTGTATATTTTAGCTAAGTTATGATTAATTTGTATATTTTAGCTAAGTTGTATTGAATCATTATGTGTATCACCACAATCAAGAGACAGTACATTAGCTAGTAAATCGAAACAACTGCTCAAATCTGGTACAACAACAGATATGACCTTTCAGATAGTTCAAGGTGAATATCGATGTCATAGTTCTGAAAGGTGTTAAGTGTCAAAAATTGTTGGATTTAGTTTTTGAGAAGAAAACCTATTCCATTCTTAATAACGTAATTAGGATATCAACATCTTTAAAGTATTTTTTTGGTGGATGTTACGACCTTACAGTTCTGATATTTTGCATAGAGAAGCCCCCAAATGTGATAGGTGATCCTATGGAAAAAAGCTATTTGGGTCATAAGTGGCACTTACAACCTTCCAGAACAATGGCATCGATATATAAGTTCAAGTCTTCTTTGATTGGCATTTAGTAACTGAACATATTAACACCAAGTACAAAACTCGGTAATTGTGTATCCATAAAATTGTACCTTGTCTTAATATTAGTTTATAGTTTTAAAAAGATAGTGGAAAAAGCTAAAAACTGTTTAAGAACTGAAAGAATAATATTTTATGCCAGGGATAAATGTTTGATAAATGTTTTATTGATCAAGTGCTATTTACCAAGGATGTACCTCACAAATTGTAGGCTTGCCTGGTCAACCTCGTTCTCTATGTCCTCTGGTCTACTCCCACTGCTAGTCTGCTAAAAAAAACCTGCATGCATTTTAATTGTTGAAATATTACAAATGTTAGTCAAAAAATCACCTATTTGCTGGTGTTAGTGGTTTATGGAAGATTTCTATAAGATTTATCAAATCCTTTAGAAAATTGTCCAAATTAAAAAGTAGCCTACCATATGTTAGTCCCAAAATAACCTAGTTTGTGTGTCAACGTTAAACCGTCTCTCTCTCAGTCTCTCCGATAATTAGGCGAGCCTTATTGTATTTAAAAAATGAATAATTTTTCTTCTCTTGGCCAAAGTTATAACATAATTTAATCTATTATTTTTTAGAGCCTATTGGAGATATTGTAATAGATCATACTAAATTAGGACATGGTGAAAATCATGATGTGTATGAAATACACGCTCATTGTGTGATTGTGTCTGCCAGATGTGATTGGTTCCGTCGAGCCTTACTCAGTGGGATGAGAGAATCTATTAATAAGTAAGTTATCTTATGTGATATAATTCTGAGTGAAAAAATTCAAATTAATTATGTCCAGAATTATCTTTTACTGGCAAGGGACAGTGTATAGTTGTTCATATAGGGCTAAATACCAAGGCCTGGTGTACATTTTGAGGTGCACGTAAAAGAACCCTTGTATGACTTATGCCTGTCTTCATTAGCCCAGTCTGTGCAGAGCAGTAGGACGTTAAACCCACTGTTCTTAATTCTGGACGATTCGTTTCAAAATGGATTAAGAACCCTGGTTAAACCCCATTTCATTTCATATCATATATCTTTTACTTTCGGTGAAAAATTTTGATTAGTTGTGGACTTATGTTTTACTTTCAGAAAAATAGTGGTTCACGATACGAATCCTGAGTTATTTCAACTGTTTTTAATGTATATATATAGTGGTACTTTAGATACACATGACACAACAGCTGAACAACTTGCTGATATGTTAACTCTCTGTGATAGATATGAGGTAGGTGTTAGGGTTAGGGGGAGGGTTTAACTCCACTGGACACAAACAAGGTCATTTCGGGACTAACACATGGTTCAATTTTATTTCAATTATTCGCTTGCGTGCGGTGGTATTTAGCAGTAGGAGGAAACCGGAGTACCCAGAGAAAACCCACGAGATTGGACAGGCGGCCCTAGGTCTAAATATAGACTGACACTATGTATTGGTAGTGCATGTTTAAAGATCGCCTGGCAGTTCAATCTGACTCAAATACAGATCTATATTTCGTATGGCTTTTGACCCTATGACATCAGCCATTTGATTAACCAATCAGCGTTGATGTTTCTAGTAGGCTACCCACAGTTCTGTGTACCTCACACCAAAAGCAGTCTGTTACAGCAAGTTTTTGGACGATAAACCCCATTACATTTCAATTTATTTCATTACTTTGATATTTAAATATTGGTTATTTTGATATTGTTCTTTTATTTTATTTGCGATTTATTACATAAATTTGTATTGATCGTTGTTTTCTTGGGTTTTTTTTACAGATGGATAGTCTTAAAGTTATTTGTGAACATTTATTAAAACCTCATATAGACATAGACAGTGCTCTGTGTTTATTTAGTCTCTCTGATCAACTTCACGCAAAATATCTCAGGGTAAATATATACTTGTTTGTTTTTGTTTGTTTTCAATATATATTTTGTCAGGCGGGTGGTTGTATATTGTCGTTGCCCTTGTCCATCCATCGTCCACAACTGAAAATTGATGTCTGATTGACTTTAAAGTTTATACAGAGTTTTTAAGATCATGAGACGAAGAAGCATAATTTTCTATTTTCAACGATTCCTGATTATTACTGTCAGAGTTATGTCCCATGATAACTTGTGGACACTCCAAAGATCAAAGTGATTGTCCGATTGACTTTAAATATATACACAGTCTTGAGACAAAGAATGACATTCAAAATTTTTAACAGCTAATTGCCCAAACAAATTCTAATGAGTTCTAATACTTACTTAATACATTGTTACTCTTAAGCAGTTTTTTAATGTCTTACAAATGCTATCATTACCAACATATGCGACAACCCATGTGAACAGCTTTGTCATCATATCTACTGTTGGTGTTCCCTGGCAACTTGTCTTTTTTTATCCTTTCAGGAGTATACATTAAATTATATAGTAGAACATCCTGAGATTGCTAATAATGAAGAATTCTGTGAATTACCTGATCATTTACAGGTCGAGATAGGAGATTATATAACATGGCATGGGTAAGATCAAATTTCTTCACTATTGTAGTAGTGGGAGCCACGGTGGCTAAGTGGGTAAGACGCTGGCTCACAAGCCTGGAGGTCGCATGTTTGATCGCGGCATTGGTGGAGAAAGTTAATCGGCATTTTCTGATGCAGAGTGCCATTGTCAGTGTTTATAATAAAAATTAACTATGCCCCTATTTACAGATGTTAAAGTTATTGAATATTTTGATTTAAAAAAACGCCTTTTCATTGGTTGTTAAGTGTTTGTGAATCAACGTCACTGAAAACAGTTTTGTAATTTCATAGAAAATAAAAACTCTTGAGTCAATTCAAATTGGAGTTTTTTCTATCTAAATGAATTTGTTTCCTTACCACTTAGCGTTGAGTGAATCTTTTCAAGAGTTTTAACAGGTTCTTATGCCCATCCAACCTTGTGGGATGTCCCCGGGTCTTCAGGTTTCCTCCCACTTCTAAAGACCACTACGTGCAAGTGAATTGTTGAAAAAAAATTGAAGAGTATTAACAGGTTGCAAACGTTGATTTTGATTATAGTTTAGATGGAAGAAGTCCTGGTAGTCACCGTGATAACAACAGTTCAAGATCAAGTTTTAGTGAAACAGATGAATTAACAACAAATATAGATCTTGGCTGTACTCTTGTAAGTTATAGTAACTCTAATTTCAACTTTAAATCTTTTGAAATGGGGGTTTATAAGGGATTTGTGAAGGTAAGCTTTGAAATGCATGTTCTATCCCTTAGTGGAAGGTTATTCCTAAATAGCAGAAGAAGGGGCTTGTACATAAAATGAGCGGTTACCAAGACATGGATCTGAGGAAGAGGGGAGGTTGGATTTAGGACATACAATTCAATAAGTACTGATAAATATGCAGGAGAGAGGTTGGTTCACCTCAATTTTCTGCATAGATTTGATGACAATTATTTGCATGTGAATGATTTCATGCTTTTCTTTCAGCCTGACGAGACATCTTCCTCATCCGAAGATTTACCTTTTATGGAAGATGCAACACGACTAGAAACGTGTTTATCAGCGTTACGAGACATAATAGGTGACAACGTACCCAGAGATGAACTTGTCAGAGTGGCGTTAGCGGCAGATTATGATGTCAATCGGGCGTTGAATTTTTTCTTCTCTTCTTAGCGACACTAAGCATATCCCAAGTTGTATTATTTCACGCTGTACAGGGTTTGAAAGATGTAGACTTGATCTTACCAGTATTTTGTTTGTATATGTATTTATTATAAGCCTGGAAGTTTTCGCTACTTATAATTACACTGACAGATTCAACACAAACTAGGCATAAAATTGACATGAAAATAACAGAAGTCGTTAATTTGTCATTGAATTAGAAAATTATAAACTTGTTTTTTTTAAGTAGTCAAAAAGCCAAAGTGAAAGTATTGTTGTTTATTTATATTATTTGTTTTGTTCAAAAGAATTTATTCTCAATTATAAACAAGCCTGGACATTAGGCATCTGCCACAGATTTTGTCAGACGCAAATTATCACATAAGATACTAATATTAGGTATTACCTGAAGTTTTTGGTATGGTCATATAATATTAGATTTTACCTGAAGTCTTTGATATGGTCTTTTAATATTAATATTAGATGTTACCTGAAGTCTTGATATGATGGTATAATACTTCTATTCTATAGTCTTTGATAATGGAGAATAAAAAGGGACAGAGCATGAGTTTATACAAACTGTGCTGTTAAACACCAAGGCTTTCATTACATATATATTTACCAGTCTTGACTGACAAACAGTGGAAATAGACCAGCTAAAAAATTTAGCTATCGGTCAATTTACATGTCATAAAATTCGAATTTTAAAAAATTTACCCTTACAATGCAATAAATACAGATAATCCCTTAACATTTATCTGTAAATTGGACAAAATATCTTTATACAGACTCATTTTGTACTCCGGTTGCTACCTACTATATAAAAGGAACATCCGCACAATCTCACTTTAGTCTGATGTGTTCGAACTGAGTGAAACTAGTCACTTATGAGAGAAATCTGGGACGACTACTTGCCACTCATAGATTTCTAACTTGTTAATTTGAAGTAAAAAAATTTGTCACAAATTGAACATCTGGTAAAGTTGTGAATTGAAAGCCCTGGTATATATAGACAACAACCTGTTGACTAAAGATGATTGTTTATAAATTCCTTAGTGGTGTTTTGTATTTTTGTAATTTTAATTTGGAGATGTATTAATTATTCTAAGTATTTTGAAATCGGTATGGGTAATTTAATTCCTCATAATTTCATGTTTAAATTATATGTTTATTAAAAAAGATTTTGATAGGAATCATGAATGTTTTATGATATAATTTGTTTTACTTCCATTTTATTTAATAATAACCTGTTTGCATTTATTTTTCATATGTTTCTTTCTAGTATTTCTTGCATTTTTAGTTCCAGGCAGTCAGATTCTAAATATTTCTCATTTGGCTTGGATACTGTCGATATACACTGTAACTCTCATATCATTTAATCTTGTGTATTTAGCACATTCATTCAATATGAAATCTTGAAATACTGTCATGATATTATTAAAAGCATAACACTTATGGGAGTGATTACTTTTGTAACTTACTCTCTGACAGTAGAAAATCTGTCTTCCCTGTCTGTAACTCTCTGGCAGTATAATATCTATCACTCCTGTCTGTAACTCTCTGACAGTATAATATTTATCACTCCTGTCTATAACTCTCTGACAGTACAATATCTATCACTCCTGTCTGTAACTCTCTGGCAGTATAATATCTATCACTCCTGTCTGTAACTCTCTTGCAGTACAATATTTATCACTCCTGTCTATAACTCTCTGACAGTACAGTATCTATCACTCCTGTCTGTAACTCTCTGGCAGTATAATATCTATAACTCCTGTCTGTAACTTTCTGACAGTACAATATTTATCACCCCTATTTGTAGCACTTTGACCGTATCATACCTTGAATTCTGTCTGACATTCTCTGACTATACCATGCACTTTGTCTGACAGTACATACATACACAATCTTTCAACCCTGTTCATAGCTCACTGACTTGATACTAGCAGCCCTCATACTAGCTATGTAAATATTTGTACAGCATAATTAATTTATGCAATTTAATGTAATATAATTACAGTATACGCACATTAAAGATAGAGGATTTGTTTTTCAACATTAATGGGTTCTCCTCCTAGCCTATCATCCAAGATTCCCTTGTGTTAAAAATTTAATATTAAATGAAATATTTACATCGTTGTTTTAATATCCACATATTGATTTATTTATTTACATGTGTAAATAGTAGTCTTGAATTACATGTTTAGATATATAAAGTTTCTTATAGTCTTGTTTAACCAGACTTACAGGTCCTGCTAACTTGATTTTAAATTGCCAATGAGAAATCTGGGATAGATTTTGGCCGCTATTAGAAGTTAAACTTTTTATGAGATCATCGTTAAATTATTAATGTATTTATAAAAACTTGAAATTGTTTTTATTTTAAATTAAGATATATCATATTATCACGTAGAAATATATATATTCAATTCTATATTAAACTTCTTGGACCCATTTCTTGAAAACCTTAATTGATGTTAACTTTGGATTATTTGATTTCAGCTGTTAATATGACCTGTTTCAATGGATATAAATATAAATTATGAACTTCGTCACATTCATTTACCTACCCAAAGACACATACCCCCACCCTCCTAATGCACTGCCCTTTGTAACATACTGCCCTTCCTTAAATATATATATATCTATAAAATATTTAATATCTGTTTTACATATTCAATCAAATAAACTCTAGCTACATTATTTTCTCTAAAATTTAAATTTTGAATTCGGGGAAAATATAAATTACTGATTATGGCAAAGCCTGATCATAGACTTTTTGAGTTAAAAATAAGTGCAGTTGTTTTGTGCAGATCAGTTGGACTTTTACCACAAATGGGGATTAATGTTCTACTTCACATCTGGGGAAAACAGCATTCATTTTACTCATGAAACAGACTGCTTGGGTTACGGTGAACATTTGAAACTTTCTGGGAGTAGACTGTAGTGCTGCTATCCCGGCAAAATTTCCCTCATAGCACGCTGTATGGCGTATCCTGTCTTCGTTAGCACAGTCGGGGCAGAACAGTAGGGCATTGAACCCCATTTCATTTCATTTCATTGGAGCTTTCTGGTCTAACATCTTTAAGGCTAACATTTGAAGATGTCTCAACATTTTGTCCTGTAATTAAACAAGACTTGTATTGTTTCTTTTAACAGGTGTAAAATAAGCTTGTGTTTATTTGGTTAAATATGGTAGTATAATGTATCATAGTGTATTATAACTTTTGACAAATATATCATTGTTTCAATATTTATATATTTTATCTATCTCAGATTTACTTCTTATATAACTTATTACAAATGATAGAAGAGCTCCCATTTAGGTTGGGGTTTTTTTTGGGGGGGGGGGGGGTTAAGGTCAGTGTTCAACCGTAAATAATTCGGCTTTTCTCCATTAAATTTTAAAAATAAATTGGCTACTAGCCTGCATTTAATTTTAAAAATCTAGTACAAAGTTTTGCCCTTTACCAATGATATTACAGAATTCTTGTAATAATTTAGTTTTGAATTTATGTGAATGAGTCCCCAGGGCATTGGAGAAAATGTGTTGATGTCTCAGTTTTGATGATGAAATAGGATCCATGGCATCGGAGGATCCATGGCATCGGAAGTAGGGATAGACACTTTAATTACAAAATCTCCTGATGAATTCTGTAAAAAGATTATTTCAATCATAATATTAAACTTCGAATTAAAGAAAAAGTGGAGAATATGGTCCATGCAGTCCAATGTAGAGATAGACATTTAAAGATACATTATGGGAGATTTTGACAAGGAGTTAGCCATTCTTGCTATAAAAGTTCAAAAATAGATGTTGAAACAAGAATATATTGAAAATTTCAGTCAAATAACTTTATCCTGAACAAAGTTGTTACCACTATAATTTTTTACTAGATATGGGGGTTAAAATCATCGACACCCTTTTCCCACTATGGCCGATTGTTGATTGACAGGCGTTAACTCCACCTACATAGTCTCGATCATCAAGTAATGTTTAAACGGTATCTACTGAAGCTTGTGTATAGCCTCGGTCATCACTGTCTTTCATGAATAATTTCCGGAAGTATGATGACGTCAACGTCACGCAGAAACCCCACCCACAACGCCATAGTGATTAAATCGGTCGACGAAATCCTGTTTTAAATCGAGCCCAATCCAAGCCATCCGTGGGTCTACAGTGTTCATTTTGGGCTTGTTGTTTAAATAAAGATCTAATTTATAATTTCTATGACATCTGAAGCTCAAAGGAAGACCGACAAAAGTCAGTTTTTGCTCTCCCATAATGTATGTTTAATGTTAAATTCCTAGTCTTTTTAACGTTCAATTTTTGTAAGGTGTCATCATACTCTCCTGGTAAATTCTGACATCCAGTAGCTCTCTGAGATTGCTTCAATCATAATATTAATTGGTAATGGAGAAAAAAACTATAATTTTGTAGACATTTTTACTTATTTATTATAATTGTTGATGAAGAAAAACTGTTTTTGATTTCCCCGAATATCTGTATTTTGTCCTTATCTTTGGTTTTATAGAATAAATCTATTTTGTCCTTCTCCTTGGTTTTCAAGCGTTTGGCTACCCTTTGTATGGTCATGATTACATATGATCTAACACATATTGAGAACTGCTGCCACAAGTCTGGTTATGCATATAGATTAGTAAATAAATCAGTGGACATTGTTTTGGTGTAATTGGAAGACCCGCATTTTGCTTGGTTGCTTAGAGTACACAAGTGAGAACATTACACAAAGATAAAACGCAGATGAGTAAAATATGAAATACAGGGTATAAAACAAAACAAATATGAAAAAAGGAATTGGGGGAAGAACAGCAAGGTTAGCTGGAGTGTTAGACAACCAAGGTCAAGACCAACACCCAAACTTTATTTGTTTGATCTCATTTAGGAGCACAAGATATTGATTGGGGCATTAATTCATAACCTGATACATTTTTTATTCATTTTTTTTTTGTATTTTATTAAGATTAAATATTTTATGGGAGTACGTATAGTATATTTGGATGTGGCTGAGCCAATAAAATGTTTGCAATCTGGTTTAGCATTATGGTTATAAATAGTGTTTTACAACATCAGTTAAAATGATTGAATCATTGTTAGGTTATAAAATGCATCAGGCTTTGAATAGATGATGCTAGTTGGGCGTATACCAGTATTGAAATCTAGGAATTCAAGAAACTTATATATGCATGAAATTGATCTGACATGAAAACTCAAGTCATCCTGTTTTTATCTTCTAACAATAGATAAAAAAGTGGACCATCTCCTTTAATACCAACCCAATCAATAGTTGGTCAAGTCCTGATTTAAAAGTTATAATATACCCATAATCATAATGAAAGATTTAACTTCTGGTGATATTCTTAACACAACAGTAACAGCTCATCATAGCCATTGCTTTGTCACAATGATCAATTTTGTTAATATCCGATTGACTTTAAATTTATACACAGAGACGAAGAAGCCTATTGATTTTAAGCGATTTCCGATAATTACTGCCAGAGTTATGGCCCTTGATCACTTCAAAAAATCTTGTGGATGCTCTAGAGGCCAAAGTTAATATCCGATTGACCTTAGATTTATACACAGTGTTTAAGGTCATGAAACAAAGAAGCCTATTGATTTTTAGCGATTTCCGACAATTACTGCCAGGGTTATGGCCCTTGATCACCTCAGAAAATATTGTGGACGCTCTAGAGACCAAAGTTAATATCCGATTGACTTTAAATTTATACACAGTGTTTAAGGTCACGAGACGAAAAATCCTATTGATTTTCAGCAAATTCTGATAATTACTGCCAGAGTTATATCCCTTGATCACTGATAAATCTTTTGTAACGCTCTAGTGGCCAAACTTATCATCCAATTGACTTTAGAGTGATACACAGGGTTTAAGGTCTTGAGACGAACAAGTACATGTATATTGATTTTCAATGAATTTTGACAACTGAACAGCTAAATCCATTATTTTAAATGTTTCGTATACTAAGTGTTAGCATGGGGCAGAACTTTATGAAAACCAAACAAATTCTAATGATTTTCTTATAATTACTTTATGAGTTGTTAATCTTAATCGGATTTCAGTGTATTATAAATGTTTCATGACCGAATAAATTAAGAATATGCGACAACTCGTGTTGACTGTCTGGACGATTTAGCAGCTGTGGGCAAATGTTTCGTTGCCTGGCAACCTATCTTTTCCATTGCTCTGTGAAAAGTAGGCCCACCTATTCCATGTTTTTAATTTGTCAGCAATCAAACTAGGTAGACCAGTAAAACTGGTTAATGGCGTTATATAGTATTGTTTCTGTTCCTGCAGGTTGTAATAGAAGTAAGAATTATTTCCGTGACACAGTTTATCTGTACATTTTGAAATAAAGATAACTAGACCTGCATAGCAGTGCTGAATCGGCTTTCAGGGTCCTTTATATCATTGCCATGCTTTTAAATTTACCTTTATACTCTAAACGACCGATAGGACTCGGGGTAACAGAAGTTTAAGAAGTGAAATAGAAGTAGTTTTCGAGATAAACGAGTCTGAAAAGGCTCCAAAAAAAGAGGAAAATACTACATTTTCGGCATCTCATAATCTATTGCCTAACCATCGAATTTGTATCATTCTGATATCATATAAAAGTCCAAAAAGGAAAATACTAGATCTTCAGCGTCCCGTAATATTTGTCATTGAACACGCCATCTTGTGTCGGATCGCGCAAAATCTAATTTTGGAGTAGAGGCAAATTAGTAAAAATATTGATGAGATGTTCTCAAAAATGAGTCTATAAATATACTATCTATCGACACAAAAGATCAAAATAGCAATAAAAGATTTTAGAACACTTTATTTGAACGTTTTGTAAGAGTACCGTATTTACAAATCTGTCCTATTTCTTAGAATTCTCGGCGAAATTAGTTATGTTTCTTCGCTCGCTATGGAACGACCGATCATTCCTCTTGCATAATAAATGGCATCGTTGTAAAACAAAGAATCTGCAGGTGTCAAATATTATCAAAATATTATCGCTGAATTGATTTTGACGGACACGCTCGAGTTTTAAAACCCCTAGAAAATATAAACAAACACCATGTGACCATGCTGTCTAACCAACTCATTTGCTGATTGGCCCAGACATCGCGTGCAAAGCATTATGATTACGTGGCTGACTGAGCGGCCGATAAATATTTGGTTTAGGCAATAATGTTTTTGCGTACCTACATGCGATTCACTCTGATAAGTGACCGAAAAAAATTTAATTCTGATCGTATACAGATTGCCGTTGAGTGTTAATCAAAACCATGTAGCTGATTATGTAAATTAATCGGCAAGCGAGTGTGTGTCGTTGAGTAATAATAATCAACTGTCACGGGTCAATGATAAAGCCGTCGACAACTCATTATTTACTGCGAATAATATCTCATACCATCTTTAAAAAATAATTTATAGGCCTTAAATGGAAATAAAAATGGCCAATAATTTTCTTTTCGAGGGGAATTTTATCGATAGCTGAATTCTGTTAACTGTCGCTTCTTCATACGGCATGTAAAATAAGGAATGGGTATTGGATATCAATGTTCTTATCACCATGGGTCGAAAAAATGAGAACGACCAACGAGCCGAAATGCGACGATTCTCGAACCTACCATTGCTTAATTACATCAAAGCCAAAATGCACGAAAGTGAACGTAACCTTTACTTGGCTATTAAATTGACAGCTATCTATAGGGACTCATATTTTGATAACGTTACGCTATCTGAAAATACTATACTACGTACACCCAAAATCTTATTTTAATTCACGCGTTAAATGAACACACGTACAACTGTGGCGGCTGCTTTGATGATTACCCAATCAACAATAATCTTAATCTCCTATCCACTAGCTGGCACTAAGGTGCTAATTAATTGATGAGATTAACTTCGGTTAATCCTACCAAAGTTATAATATACAAATTACTACTAATGTATAGATTGTTCTTCAGTATAACACTATGATGTTATGGATTTTTCGTTACGAAAAGAGCACCCTTGCAATATTCAGATTTGTCAGCATAATTCCTCCCTTGTCAAAGGTGTAGGGATGGTGCCCTAGAATAGTAAATCAGAGTAGATGCGAAACCGAGGTCCTATGTACACATGTTTAAGGAGGGGAGGGGATGTCCAAATGTACATGACAAGGACTAGGTTGCCAGTCCAACCTGCTGCATTTCCTCCACAGCACTGAATCGGCTTTCAGGAATCAGACAGGAAATACGTCATACAATAGCCGATCTATCCAGCTACCAAACGATACTTTATTTTTTTTTGATTCAATGACACCCTCTATCAGACTTGTAAAAGTAATATTTGCTTGCGAAAAGATCGGTCAAAATTGTAAAATCTAGCAAAATTACGTCACATCCGGTGCCAAAAGAAATCATTATCGACAGCAAATAAGTTGAGAATTTGCAACATGAAACATAGAAACATACAAACTTTGTTTTATACGTATCAGGCAATAAACACTAAACCTAGATCCCATAAACTGAAATTAAAAAGGTGAAAAAACTTAAAAAGTGATCCTGAGAAAATTGGTTATTTCTCGACAAGGGAATATGCTAGAAGCAATTTTTTGACATCAATATGATTGTATTGATCCAATCTAAATGACCATTATAATCAAACATTATAACGTTAAACAAATAAAAAATATAATACACTTAAAAAAAAATGTTTGTTTTGAAGTCTAAAAATACGGTTTTTGCAAAAAAGACATTACTTCCGGTGATAATAAAAATCTTAAATTAGTTTAATGCAATCATAAATGACATAAGGCATCAAATGGTGAAAATTGTATGAAAATTGAATAATAATTGACACTTTTATAGAGCAAAAAGCTTGAAAAGTGACTTGTAGAAAATCGTCTATTTCTCGGCAACCGTACAAGTTAGAAACTTTTTTGTGGTATCTGTATGATCGTATGGGTTCATGCTATTCGGTGATGGGATTCAAATATCATAATTTTAAAAATATTATAAAAAAGACACATTTGAATAAAATATTTGTTTTTTAGGTTAAAAATACAGTTTTTGCCAAAATGACGTCATTTCCGGTAACAGTGAAACTGTAAAATTGGTTTAAACTAGTCCAAATTGGCATTAAGCATCGAATGAAAAAAAAATATTGAAAATCGGATAATAATTTACTCTTTTATAGGCAAAATAACGTGAAAAGTGATGCATGCAAAATTGCATATTTCTCGGCAATTGCTCATATTACGAACTATTTTTTGCATACATTCTCCTCGTCTGGATTATTACTAAGAGTTTATGAAAGTTACGAATAAATAGTTCAAAATATGAAGACGTTGAATGGGTTGTAAATAACTGATTGTTACACTTTTTTTTTACATTTATTCGAAATTGCCCGAAAATGAAATTGAAATTAAAAAATCTGAGCAAACGATTTATGCCCCTTTACAGCGCGCATTCTTTTTGCTATATCAGATTTCGAAAGAAATAATATTTGCTTTCAAAAAGTGGTACTGAACTGTCAAAATTGTAGTTTTTGTTAATATTACGCCACTTCCGTTGCGTGCAGAAAAAATTCACGGTAACAAAAAAAATTACAATTTAGACCACGGAGCATATGCACTTTGTTTTATACAAATCGAACAATAAATAATTAATCTAGGTACGAAAAACTAAATTAGCCAATGGCGACTAAAGAAAATTACTGAGACAAAATTCTTTCTCACTTCTGCTCAAGTAGGGTGATACTTTAACTCTGTGTAAACTACCATCAAAAAATATTCATAAATAAAAAAGTTTTCTGTAAAAATGTAAAAAAAAATCAAAATATCGGAGATTTTTTCGACTACTTCCGGTTTTACGATCATTGTCGGAATAGCTTTAACAAGTTGATTAGATACTTAACTTCCTGTACCAGAAATGTCAGAAACATTCATTGAGTAATTTTCGAAAAAAAGATAAATAAAAGAGCATTTTCAATAATTTAATGATTTTTCAACTTTTTTCAAAGATTGAGGTCATTTTTGGACCACCTCTAATATTGCAACGCTTTTATTATTAGATGCACACGCTAGGCCACCGATAGGACTCTGAGTAAAAAATATTTAAGAAAAATCGTAGGCGTCGTTTTCGAGAAAAAGGCGTCTCAGAATGCTCCAAAACGGAAAATACTTAGTTTTCGGCGTACCATAATTTATTTCCTAAGAATCAAATTCGTGTTATTTAGATGTTATACGATCGTCTATTAATGGAACTATCCAACGACACTTTAATTGTTTTGGTCCGCTAATATGTGACGGAGAATTCGAACTTTTGGCAAGAGCTCCAATTTTTTTTCATCTTTTTTACATTTTTTGTCG
Source organism: Patella ulyssiponensis (assembly GCA_963678685.1). Lineage (NCBI taxonomy): Eukaryota > Metazoa > Mollusca > Gastropoda > Patellidae > Patella > Patella ulyssiponensis. Next base: position 85,656,176 of record OY783226.1, read on the forward strand.
TTTTTTGAACTACTTCCGGTATACGAATCATTGTCGAGTAGTTTTCGCATCCAGTTTTGGAGTTTGCATGGGAACAGGGCTCTCTAATGATATACGACACTATACGATCAAATAAAATATTTCTGAGAAATCCTATGTTCAAAAGTGTTCAAAATGTCAAAATATTGAAAATTAAATTTCAATAACTGCATACATATTATACATCATTAGAATCGTAATTAGGTCAGCTTTTTAAATATATATCTGTTTTTTTAAAATCTCTTAAAATAAAAAAATAGTAGAGCATTTTCCAAAATTTCACGATTTATTGACTTTTTTCGATTTTCAGTCCCTTTTTTGTCTTATTCCAATTATTGGAAGATTGTAATGTATTGCGTCATGCTAAAGACCATCGAAGGGTCTCTTAATAGAGAAAGTTTAAGAAAAATCGCTGGAGCAGTTTTCGAGATAAAGGCGTCCAAAAACGCTCCAAATCAGAAAATACTTGATTTTCAGCGTGCCATATTTTGCTTCCAGCTCATTGTATCCGTACGAATTGGGTATCATTCAGTGGTCCAATCACCGCTAGACCAAATGATACCTTGATTTGTTTAATCCGTTGATATCGGACGGAGAAATCGTGTTTTTACCCAAGACACCAATTTTTCACGTTTTTTTCAAAATATCGCATATTATTTCGACTACTTCCGGTTTACGGATTGTTGTTGAAATTGCTTTAAACGGTGGTTTGACAATATTGCTTCATGTATCAGGAATTTGAAAAACGTTGATCCGGCCGTAAAACGAAACTTAAGCTCACAAAATGTGAAGAAAATTCGAAAAAAATCGAAAAATAAAGGGCGATAACTCGGAATGAAACTTATATTACTGGAACCAGATTGCCTTCAGGTATCCAAAAATGTAGGTCAAATTTGAAAATTTTGAAAAATAACAAAAATTGTCTCTCAAATAAAATTTTTCATTTTTCGATCGCAAGAAGTCAACGATGAAGTTTCGAAATATCGAAATTTTCAACTGCTATCGTCCGAGAAAAGACTCAAGGTTTCCGAAAATGTCATTTGTATGAAAATAGGTACAGAATTGACGAAATTATGGCCGTTTTTTAATTTTTTGACACAGGACGAAATTCGACCACTTCCGGTCTGCGCAGAAGTTTCAAAAATAGTTTATCAAGTAGCCAACACATAGTTTCCCTATAGAGAATTAGGTCCCAGATCGGTATCTGTTACAGGCGCTGAGAAATAGGCTCCCCCGAAAAATAAAATAATAATAACTAGACCTGCATAGCAGTGCTCAATCGGCTTTCAGGGTCCTTTATATCATTGCCATGCTTTTAAATTTACCTTTATACTCTAAACGACCGATAGGACTCGGGTTAACAGAAGTTTAAGAAGTGAAATAGAAGTAGTTTTCGAGATAAACGAGTCTGAAAAGGCTCCAAAAAAAGAGGAAAATACTACATTTTCGGCATCTCATAATCTATTGCCTAACCATCGAATTTGTATCATTCTGATATCATATAAAAGTCCAAAAAGGAAAATACTAGATCTTCAGCGTCCCGTAATATTTGTCATTGAACACGCCATCTTGAGTCGGATCGCGCAAAAATTTAATTTTGGAGTAAAATTATGTTTTGAAGTCTAAAAATACGGTTTTTGCAAATATGACATTACTTCCGGTGATAATGGAATCAGATCATTGCAATCATAAATGGCATAAGGCATCACATGGTGAAAATTGTATGAAAATTGAATAATAATTGACACTTTTATAGACCAAAAAGCTTGAAAAGTGACTTGTAGAAAATCGTCTATATCTCAGCAACCGTACAAGTTAGAAACTTTTTTGTGGTATCTGTATGATCGTATGGGTTCATGCTATTTGGTGATGGGGTTCAAATATCATAATTTTAAAAATATTATAAAAGAGACTCATTTGAATAAAATATTTGTTTTTTAGGTTAAAAATACAGTTTTTGCCAAAATGACGTCATTTCCGGTAACAGTGAAACTGTGAAATTGGCTTAACCTCATCCCAATTGGCATTAGGCATCAAATAAAAGAAAAATATTGAAAATCGGATAATAATTTACTCTTTTATAGGCAAAATAACTTGAAAAGTGATGCATGCAAAATTGCATATTTCTCGGCAACTGCTCATATTACAAACTATTTTAAGCATACGTTCTCTTCGTCTGGATTATGGCTACCAGTTCATGAAAGTTACGAATAAATAGTTCAAAATATAAAGACGTTGAATGGGTTGTAATAACTGAATTTTACCTTTTTTTTTACATTTTATTCGAAATTGCCCGAAAATGAAATTGAAATTTAAGAATCTGAGCCAAACAATTTATGCGCCTTTACAGGGCGCATACTTTTTGTTATATCAGTTTTCGAAAAAAATAATATTTGCTGTCAAAAAGTGGTACTTAACTCTCAAAATAGTAGTTTTTGTTAATATTACGCCACTTCCGTTGCGTGCAGAAAAATGTCACCGTAACAAAAAATATTACAATTGACATCACGAAGCATATGCACTTTGTTTTATACAAATCGAACAATAAATAATTAATCTAGGTACGAAAAACTAAATTAGCCAATGGCGACTAAAGAAAATTACTGAGACAAAATTCTTTCTCACTTCTGCTCAAGTAGGGTGATACTTTAACTCTGTGTAAACTACCATCAAAAAATATTCATAAATAAAAAAGTTTTCTGTAAAAATGTAAAAAAAATTCAAAATATCGGAGATTTTTTCGACTACTTCCGGTTTTACGATCATTGTCGGAATAGCTTTAACAAGTTGATTAGATACTTAACTTCCTGTACCAGAAATGTCAGAAACATTCATTGAGTAATTTTCGAAAAAAAGATAAATAAAAGAGCATTTTCAATAATTTAATGATTTTTCAACTTTTTTCAAAGATTGAGGTCATTTTTGGACCACCTATAATATTGCAACGCTTTTATTATTAGATGCACACGCTAGGCCACCGATAGGACTCTGAGTAAAAAATATTTAAGAAAAATCGTAGGCGTCGTTTTCGAGAAAAAGGCGTCTCAGAATGCTCCAAAACGGAAAATACTTAGTTTTCGGCGTACCATAATTTATTTCCTAAGAATCAAATTCGTGTTATTTAGATGTTATACGATCGTCTATTAATGGAACTATCCAACGACACTTTAATTGTTTTGGTCCGCTAATATGTGACGGAGAATTCGAACATTTGGCAAGAGCTCCAATTTTTTTTCATCTTTTTTACATTTTTTGTCGTTTTTTGAACTACTTCCGGTATACGAATCATTGTCGAGTAGTTTTCGCATCCAGTTTTGGAGTTTGCATGGGAACAGGGCTCTCTAATGATATACGACACTATACGACCAAATAAAATATTTCTGAGAAATCCTATGTTCAAAAGTGTTAAAAATGTCAAAATGTCAAAATATTGAAAATTAAATTTCAATAACTGCATACATATTATACATCATTAGAATCGTAATTAGGTCAGCTTTTTAAATATATATCTGTTTTTTTAAAATCTCTTAAAATAAAAAAATAGTAGAGCATTTTCCAAAATTTCACGATTTTTGGACTTTTTTCGATTTTCAGTCCCTTTTTTGTCTTATTCCAATTATTGGAAGATTGTAATGTATTGCGTCATGCTAAAGACCATCGAAGGGTCTCTTAATAGAGAAAGTTTAAGAAAAATCGCTGGAGCAGTTTTCGAGATAAAGGCGTCCAAAAACGCTCCAAATCAGAAAATACTTGATTTTCAGCGTGCCATATTTTGCTTCCAGCTCATTGTATCCGTACGAATTGGGTATCATTCGGTGGTCCAATCACCGCTAGACCAAATGATACCTTAATTTGTTTAATCCGTTGATATCGGACGGAGAAATCGTGTTTTTACCCAAGACACCAATTTTTCATGTTTTTTTCAAAATATCGCATATTATTTCGACTACTTCCGGTTTACGGATTGTTGTTGAAATTGCTTTAAACGGTGGTTTGACAATATTGCTTCATGTATCAGGAATTTGAAAAACGTTGATCCGGCCGTAAAACGAAACTTAAGCTCACAAAATGTGAAGAAAATTAAAAAAAAATCGAAAAATAAAGGGCGATAACTCGGAATGAAACTTATATTACTGGAACCAGATTGCCTTCAGGTATCCAAAAATGTAGGTCAAATTTGAAAATTTTGAAAAATAACAAAAATTGTCTCTCAAATAAAATTTTTCATTTTTCGATCGCAAGAAGTCAACGATGAAGTTTCGAAATATCGAAATTTTCAACTGCTATCGTCCGAGAAAAGACTCAAGGTTTCCGAAAATGTCATTTGTATGAAAATAGGTACAGAATTGACGAATCTACGGCCGTTTTTTAATTTTTTGACACAGCACGAAATTCGACCACTTCCGGTCTGCGCAGAAGTTTCAAAAATAGTTTATCAAGTAGCCAACACATGGTTTCCCTAAAGAGAATTAGGTCCCAGATCGGTATCTGTTACAGGCGCTGAGAAATAGGCTCCCCCGAAAAATAAAATAATAATAATAAATAATAATTTTAGTAAAAACAATAGTCTTTCAGACGAAAGTCTGAAAGCCTAATAAAATTAAATGAATTATCTATGTGTTCTCAATTTTAATGCAACTAAACGTTGCACAGAGTTAATGCGACAGGTTCTTGTACTGTAGCAGCCAAGAGAATATTCACTGCGGATCAGTGTGTAAATAAATGTACAGCGATAATTTGACAGCCACTCCAACTCCTCAAATGCAACGTATTTCAAAAGTTGATAATCAGAACTACGATGGTGGAGTGGGGAAAAACACAAGGTCGATAATCAATTAAACATTCTGGAATTCTCGTCAATCAGTGTAAATAGATCGAAAATTGGGATTTAAGACATTCAACACATCTCAATGAAATTACCTTGACAACCTTGACAACCAAGTCAGCTGTCAGAAATCAATGAATAGCCTGTGTTTTTAAATAAACTACATATTTCACTGAATCTCATGTCAGTAATCAACGACTTTTATACACCGTTGAAATGTGGACATATATCTGTCGGTTACAATTGCTATTGGACGTCCTGGAACTAAAGTTAATATCCGATTGATTTTAAATTTTTACAAAGTGTTTCAGTTGATGAGAAGAATCTTTTGGAATATCAAAGATTTCTGACAATTAGGTACTGAAACGAGTTATTACCCTTGATCACTTCGAAAAACCTTGTGGACGCTTTAAAAGTTAAAGTTAATATCCGATTGACTTAAAATTGATAAATGATCAAGATTCAAGGTCATGAGACAAAGAAGTCTATGGATTTCCGATAATTACTGCCAGAGATATGGACGTAGGGGTCTTTTAGCAGTGGCAGGAAACTGGAGGATCTGCCTTGTCAGGTACAAACAGGGAATCAAAACCATGTCAATGACAGATCTTATGATATAACACAAATTGTTAACCATTCAAAAGTTGAACCCTGTTTCATACCCTGGGGTATAAAAACAAAATAACAAGTTTTGAATTATTTGATATTTCTATAATGTAAGTTAATATTTACATGGATATATTTAATATATCTTGTATATACATAGTTATACTATACATACATATATAAATTACCCTAAATACTAAATATACATTCTAATTTATTTATACATTAAAATAAAAACATTAAAACTTATTTACGTTAACTGTAAAATTCTAAAGAATATTTGTTGACCTCTTTCCCCCCAAAAAATTCAATATTTCACCAAAATAAGACCATTACTTCATTGAGCTCCCCAGATAAAAAGTTGAAAGGTCAATGTGAATTAAAAATGGCCAGATATTAAGTTAAAGTTAATCAATTTGAATTACAATTGAATCCAAATTAACTCTATAGGCATTTGTGTGGTTTCCCCTTGTCAGTGATGCAGGATGGAGGGCCTGTTAAGGACAGCTGTCTAGTCTTTAGGATGGGACCAATAAAAACAAGGTCCCGTGTACACATTGGCGTGCACGTAAAAAATCCCTTAACAGTCGGAATTTGAAATAAGAGTAAGCTGTAGTGCCGCTGTCCAGGCAAAATTTCCCTCATAGCACACTGTATGGCGTCTGCCCGTCTTCCTTAGCCCAGTTTGGAGGAGACTACTCGGACGTAAAACCCAATTTAATTTCATTTTTATCGACTTGCCAAAGTAATTTGCATTTAGTTGACATGCCATTTGACAGTATATTGATTTCAAAATACTTTGACGAGTTCGTTAAATGCGCCGATTAGGTGTAAACAATTCCTGTGGCTGGACATTGTTGAAAAAATGTGATCAACCGATAAAATTGTCAATTTTGCACAAGAGGTATTTTTAAAGTGAGTTTATAAGATAACTTTTTTCTGTTCATAAGAAATAGAAGTGCCAAGCAACTAATATACACTCACCAGCAGTTTTTCTTTTTGAAAGAGAGAGAGAAATAGGGTTTAAGTTTAACGTTCATTCAACAAAAATTTGATCATTTCATGACTAACACAAAGTTCAATTTTAGGAAACCGGAGGACCCAGAGAAAACCCACGAGGTTGGACAGGCGACATTACTACTTGTAACGTACAACCAGGGAATTGAAACCACACCACTTTACTCAATGAGTGACAGGCCTTACGATCTAATACACACATGTTAAACCATTCAGCAACACAACCCCAAACTAAATAATCCCAGCAAGTTTATATCATTTACAAGAACGTTGGACTGACAGATGGACGGGTATGACGAGTCGAAACTCCCATTAAAATGTGGGCGTGTAAAAAAAAAAAACCTATGTACACAGATATCTTGTGTGTTTACATTCCTAAAAAAGTTATTTTATAATTGAAATAATTATAACATATATTATATATATATATAGATACAGGTATATTATATATTATCTATTAGGCAAGAATTGAAAACCTGAATATAACAATGGAGCCTTAGCTCACCGAGTCTGGAGTCCAGATAACCTGAATTGTAAATAACGGGGCAAAATGGCTCCTTGAGGTCAAATTTAACCAGAATAATATTTCAGCCCAAATATCACTTTAAACTATTGGCTGATCTGGTCATGTGAACTGAGTAACTGGTGCAGTAAATCAAGTTCACTAATGTCTTTTAATAAAAGTAATTTAGATAACCGAACTCCACCAATTAAAGACATGGAGAGAATAATTTTGACAATATCAACGTATTTCTGATACCCTGATGTCGTAAAAATCAGAAGAGTCAATCAAAACATAGCACTTGTTCAATGTCGTATGCACCAAATTTTAGTATTTTACTGATAGCAAAATTCATGTAACGGAACTTTTGTAGAAATAATCCATGATTCCAGAATGCAAGGAAAAGGAGCAAAATTCTGAAATCAAAACAAAAGCATGGCATTCACTCAACTTTCAATGTCTGAATGCTCTATTCATAGTTTTTACAAGACTACAACCACCAAAGCAATGAAAAGATCTGAATCTCCAAGTTCCAGTTCCGTTGATTCCATGAAAATGTATCGGTGCTCGCACTTTGTTTTCACAATCAACAGACTTTTATGTCGTTTAGCGTAACAAGTTTTCACAGTAACATATGGATGTGTTGATGTCCAATGGCTCCAGTTGACACATCATGATCTTGTTGACGTCCAACAACTGTTTTTTCCTGGTTCACAGAGTATCGATCTATATCTAGTTATACAAGTCATAAATCTAAAGGAGTCTATCCATTTAATCATATCACATTTTTACACAAGTCATAATAATCTTGTTATGTCAACTAGAGACTAATATACATTTAATCGTATCACATTTTATTCCAGCACAATTATCTGAGACACATAACAACAGTACTGGATAATCACACCTTTTATTGGAATCATAGTCTAAATCTTCCAGTCATCTTAATTATGAATTCATTTATGCCAAGCACAAAATTACCAACCCCCAACAAAAGAATTCTGTTCCTGAGTTTTAACTAACCTATTTATTGTTTATGGCAATGTCTCAGGGATTTCCTAAGCTATATTTAGTAACAAGATTCTAATTATAGTAATTTGGATTATCCCGTTCCCCTTTACAGAAAACTAAATACAATTTTACTTTCATTTTCCATAGATCTTTGATCGTATAGAAGTCGTCAGATATTCAATTCTTATTTTTATGTCCAGATGCATTTTGAGGCGAAACTGTTTGTTTACGTAAAGGGTACGCCACATGTTGTTATGGTATGTTATTTTACTCAGGATCAACGTTGTATGATCATTTGGCATCTACTAGATATCTTGGCCGCTGTCGACGTATTCGGTTGTTGTTTGATAAGTTACTTGTGGCTGTAAGAAAAACAGACAAACAAATATAATTCATGCACTAGGGTGTTATAGAGTATGGTTGTTGGCCATAAATCGGAGGTCTTGTTGGGTTCCCAATAGAAATCAAGTGGCGTTTAATGTCCTGCACCAGCATGTCCAGTGAAAGACATACGCCATGGCAGTGTACCATGAAAGAAAATTTTCTCGGACTGTCAAGCGTTCCTATAGGTTCTTCAACAGTGAGTACTGAAAAGGGGGAACAGGATTGAAACTTTTTGGTTGAAACTCCCCAAACTAGATATACGAGATTTGTTACTGTAAGAAATATTTCATCAACTACTTGAGTGAGAGAGAAAGAGAGATACAAATTAGTAGGTCAGGTCATATGGTTAAATTTTATTTCAATAATTCAAAACGCACCTAGGGGTCTTTAGCAGCAGGAGAATAAACAGAGGACCCTGAGAAAACCCAAGAAATTAGACAAGCGACCATACTCCTTGTCACGTACAAGCGGGGATTCGAAACCATGCTACTTGACCTAGCATGTACTCTTAAACCATTCGACCACCAAACCCACCTCTTTATGTACAGGGGGGTTGGGATGGCCTAATGGTCTCGAGTGCTGTGCTTCGACCTCTAGCTGGCCGGTCACCTCTGGCTTGCAGCTGTGGTTTCGATCCCTGGTGTGAGCGTATGGAGATAGGGGCACCTTCTCAACCTCGTGGGTTTCCTCCAAGCACTCCGGTTTCCTCCCACTGCTAAAGACCCCTATGCGCAAGCGAATTATTGAAATAAAATTGAAACCATATGTTAGTCCCAAAATGACCTAGTTTGTGTCGAGTGGACGTTAAACCCCATTTCTCTCTCTCTTTATGTACAAGTAGAAATCAATTGACAGACGAGCAATTAATTAACTACATTTCATCTTATACACTTCAATCTTATAAATGTGAAATATTTGATTCTGACGCCGGATTTTTATGGCTATTTTGATGTTTGAAGGTCAGGAAGATTAGGTCTCGTCTTTAGTAATGTTTTCTGACCATTCACAATTCATCTTTCTAAAGTCAACTTTTTGAACATATTAAAAACAGACCTTATGCTGATGGTCAAAATATCAAAATAGTCAGAAAAGATGACAAACATTTTTGGATATTTAGACCGAAAAATTAAATAATCATTTCAGACAGATTGATTCAGTGAATGTGATTTTTAACATTTTCAAAACAGTGTCACAGCAATTTCGCAATCACAAAAACTCAACAAAGTGCATAAAATATATAACATAACATTCGCCCATAAAACCCATTCGACGATATCCTTCAAAACTTAGAATCAAATCTCGATTGCAGGTTGGCTTGTTTCAAGAGCCAGTCATAATGGGATAACTTAAAATTGTCAGTAAACATATCGGATCCAAGAGGATTAAATCGCGGCTCCTCAAAAGATAAATGGCTCTGCCTTGTGTTGACTATATCATCGGCAGTGGATGCTAAATTTTTGGCCACTTATTAACGAAAAAGTACCTGTGGCGGGCGTATACCGGCAGCTCAGTTTTTTGGCCGCGCGGGTTCATATTCTTAATAATATTACATATTAACCCTGGGAGACTAGTGTATAGGCCTAATGTCGTTCAAAGTGTCTGTGTCCAAAGGGTTAATTTAGGCCGAGATTTGATTTTAAGCAACTTTATCAAGAAATCTTGCCTTAAATGGTCAAGTCTTTTGTTGTTTTATTAGCAGATTGTGTGTTAAACTGAAAAGATTTTGACACCCAATTTCCAAAAGACAATGTCTGATTTTACTTTCACTAACAGAAAATCTGCTGATGTGCAAAAAAACACTTTTCAAGTATTGTGCTAGAACTCTGCAAAAGTTGTCAAAATTACCAAGTTTCAATAGTTCTCCCAAGAAAAAGTTCCTGTAAAGGTTGGTGATAAAAATAAGAATATTTAGACATACATTCATACAGGAGAAATTAAAACTAGTCATTACTGTAGGTGAGTGCACTACAGAAAGATATTACACGAATATACAGCAGAGAATATAGAAAGGTGCTCAATTGATGTTCCTGAAATGCAGATGGTACTGACTCGAAGTGGCAGTCGAGTAACAGTTTATCGATGGTTTGATAAAGCATGATTTGTCCAACAACTTTTGATATCAACTGCTGAGGGTTCTTTGTGTGAACATCAATGTATTTTACAGGTAAGCCTCGGTTTTAACATCCCATGCAAATTAATCAGCAAGTGCCAGAATTCGCTGTTATATACTTGTGACATGTTCAGAACTCACAATTGAGCATTATCCTATCACAAATAAAATAAATAAATAAAGTACTACACAGAAATGAATTACTAGTGTAAATAGAAAAGAAATGAATTACTGGAGTAAATAGTATATTCATAAATGCAGAAATTAATTACTGGTGTAAATAGAACTAGAATAGTTAAACAGAAATGAATTACTAGTGTAAATAGAAATATGCATTACCATGCATTACTAGTGTAAATAGAAATATGCATTACCATGCATTACTAGTTTACATAGAATAGAAATGAATTACTATTTGTCACTGTTGACATAGTGAGATAAAGGTAATTATATGTCGGTATCGACAGATCAAAATGCATAACACTTTCAGGTAAATACATTTAGTTTAAAGAGGCATCAGAGTTTTGAGATTTTTACAGGCAGCAATTTTTTATTTTAGATGTCATGGAATCTGACGTCATTGTATGCAAAATATGAGATATACTTTTAAACTATTCATGAGTATGTAATATTTAGTGGTTTCCAAGGTTAATACTGAGATTTTCAGTTATTTTTAGAAATCATACTAGATATATATTGTTCCAAAATAGTGATAGTGATAATGCCTCTTTAATAGAAAATCATCCTGAATTAATAATACAGAGCTTGCCGCTACTTACATTGTACTTCCTGGAGAGGGGTCAACATAGGCCAAGTCTGTTCCCCAATCCAGTTTCAAATATTGTTTATAAAAAAAAAACTGATTAGGAAAGATTGACATGTCACTACTTACGCCAATGATTATTATGTTGTATCCCCTCCTCTATGGAACCCTCGTGATCCTCCAATATATCAGGTTGTAGATGTGGATAATCACTCGACGGCTGTAAACCACTTCCATTAATAAACATTTTATTACCTGCAACAGCAAACATATAACATTATAGATTAAATGAAATGAGGTTGAATGTCCTACTGTCCTGCTCTGGCTGGACTATTGAAGACAGGCATACACCATACAGTGTGCTATGATGGAAATTTTGCCCGGCAGCGGTGCTACTTCCTACTCTTATATCACATTTAAACTGTCAAGGTTCTTTTGTGTGCCAGGTATCTCACTGAAAACCTAATCAACAGGGGTGATGGAAGTGAGTCTAAAATGTCTACCAGTTACAGAGAACTTCTTTCATAGTAATTGGTTGCAGAAATTCTTGTGTTTACCTAACTGCCCGCTCCTATTGCATTGTGATTATTCACTTTAAGAATATTAAGTTGAGTATCTCTTCAAGATGTCTTCAGTCTTGCCTAAATAATACATTTTCTATGGAGAGGCAGAGGTTCATCATACAAGAGTTCCTGACACCTGAAACCCTTCAAACATTATAATATTCTAATGATACTTTATTGTTTTATTTGAATAATGACATTAACTCACCTATTAAATGAGATCTATTCTGACCAAGAGGAGTTGAAGATCGACGTAAATTGGCTATCGATAAATTATCAGACTGAAAAAAAAAATAATAAAGTCATAATTTCATAGGAATCATAATCTAAAATGAGGAAAGCATATTCTATGGGATACATGATCTAAAATGGGGCAGAATGATCTCAACTAAGGGAAGCATGATCTCAAATGAGGGAAGCACGATCTCAACTAAGGGAAGCATGATCTCAAATGAGGGAAGCATGATCTAAAATGAGGGACACATATTCTAAAATGAGGAAGGCATGATCTAGAATGAGGGAAGCATGATCTAAAATGAAGGAAGCATGACGTCGGTGAAGTGTCAAAATGGAAATTAGTCAAATGAGGAAGGCATGATCTAGAATGAGGGAAGCATGATCTAAAATGAAGGAAGTATGTCATGATCTAAATTGAGGAAAGCATGATCTATAATGCAGGAATCATGATTTGAAGCGTGGGAATCACCATACAACACATTTTATTCAGTGAAATCAACTTACCCTCATCTCGTTGGTGGTACTCGGTCTTTCAACATGTAAATTAGCACGATTGGTGTAGAAATTATTTCTTCCATCTTTATTATCTACATGTATAGCACTACTTGCACGATTATAATATGTTTTACTTTTCTAAAATATAAACAATAATTATAAAATTGTTTACTTTTCTACAATATAAAGAATATATATTTTTTACTTATTCTAAAATAACATATGAAAAAAAGAAATAAAGTTTAAAGCCTAAATAAATGTCTTGTTAAAAAAAATCTGTCCGTCTTTCATCATAATTAAATGTCGCTTATCCAATTGCTAGACCCTTTAGCCGGTAATAAGACACTACATTGTGTAATTTCACATGGTTCGTGAATCAGACCCAGGGTCTTACTGTTCTGCACCAACCAAGCTTATGAATTTGCCTAGACAGTGGCACTACAGCCCACTCTCATATCAAATTCCAATTGTCAAAGTTTCTTTTATGTGTACGCCAATGTGTTCACGGGACCCCACATCGTTTTCTTGTCCCATTCAAATGACTACACATAGTTTCTTTCCAAGCCATCTATCCTGTATCTCTTTTTATTACAACCATAGAACTTATTTCCACGCCCCTTCATTGAATGACAGACCTTATGATCTAAAGCATACAAGTTAAACCCTTCAACCAACAACCACCCTTGAACCATAGACCTTGATTCAATGACAGATTTTATGATCTAACATGTACGCGTTAAACCCTTCGGCCTCCCAACCACCCCTGTTTATTACAACCACAGAACTTACTTCCATGTGCCTTGATTCAATGACAGACCTTATGATCTAACACATACACGTTAAAGGTTTGGCCCCCCAAAGCCAACCACGCCTGTTTATTAGAGTATAGTACTTACCTCCATGTGAAGGGGAGGTAGAGCATTATTACGTTGATACATGGCCGATGATGGTGGCGGAGAAATACTCTCACCAGTATTATGAGGTACTAATTTTCTGACATGAACATGTAACGCATCCATTGACGATTCCTCTTCCTATAGAAATAATCAAAAAAATCTAAATCTGTAACACCGGTTGTAAAAAAAATCATTTTCGACCACACGATCAAGGGGAAACTACATCGGAAAATCCTACTGAACCTTCTAGGCCAATGCAGGGATCGAACCCCCGATGTCCTATTAGCGAACCAGCGTCCTACCCACTTAGCTACCAAGCCCCTCTCAGAAATAGTTATATATAAGTAAATTATAGTTATGCGCTAAACAGTGGAATAACATAAGTATGGGGGAAATGGGGGGAAAATGGAATATCCAAATATTCCTACTCGACATCTTAGACGATCAAGACTTAATATGAACTGTACTTACCTTAGTTCGATCACCACCATAGAGGGGAGGTAACTGTTGATTACGTTTGACCATGGATCTAGGATTCGAGATGTTACGACTCATCGGTCGACGTGTTACAATGCTAGATCCAGGTCTCTTGTCAACTATGGCTGCACTATCTAGAGAATCCCTGTTAACAATAATAAATAACATTGCATTTTTAACAACGTAGTTATGATATTGCAATAAATTTCTATAAAAAACCAAAAAAATAAAATGAGGTTTGGGCTAATGAAGGCTGATATAAGCCAAGGCCGATATAAGCCATACCATACAGCGTGCTATGAGGGAATTTTGCCCAGGCAGCGACACTATGGCCTACTCTAATATCAAACTGCCAAGGGATCTTTTAAGCTAATGTATTCACAAGACCATGGTTTTTTTGTCCCATCTGAACGACTAGACAGCCGTCCTTGTCATGCCCTCCGTCTAACACCACTGACAAGGAGAATTAAAACCAACAATAGAACGAATGATTTTACTGAATAAAACAGACAGGGGCAAATAGCTGTCTGCGATAAACACAAATTATGTATAACTGAGAGAGAGAGAGAGAAATGGGGTTTAACGTCCACTCGACAACTAGGTCATTTCGGGACTAACATATGGCTTTTAATTTTATTTCAATAATTTGCTTGCGCGTAGGGGTCTTTAGCAGTGGGAGGAAACCGGAGTGCCTGGAGGAAACCCACGAGGTTGAGAAGGCGCCCCTATCTCCATGCCACATACGCTCACACCAGGGCTCGAAACCACAGCCGCAAGCCAGAGGTGACCGGCCAGCTAGAGGTCGAAGCGCGGCACTCTAGACCACTAGGCCATCCCAACTCCCCCTGATCAGCATACTCCGCGCAGCGTTTCGTTTGATTATAGGTAATCTCACTACACACTGCTATTATGAGTGGATATTGTTGTGTTAAATTTTGATTGGTAAGTAGTCCGACTACCAACCAATCAGTACCTACCATACAAACGCTTTACATTTAAAACGAGTGCCAGTATTGGACCAAATATGTTTACATAACGTTACGTCAAGGCTCACGCTTTTATTATGCCTAATTAACCAGTGCATAGGAGAATACTGCAGTAAAACTAATTGTGTGACAAACGAGGCTATCAAGTCGAATGAAATTTAAACAATACTGTTTGGAAACGAACATACTTTCACCGTTTTAATACCTTAAATCACTGTCCAAAGTTTTAGGGAAGACTCAGATTAAACGAAGGACTGTCATGTTGCTGTACTTAAGTGATAGCTTTCATTGAACAGGGAGAATAGACACACTCCCGCAAAAGTTCAAGAATCAGAAGTCAATCCAGCAATGGCCAGAGAGAGATTTCTCGGGCCATTGCTTCAGGAATATGCCTGATCAGTTGCAGTAGAATGTCACATCAGGGATCATACGAGCAGCTTTTGACTGTATCACATAAGACTTTCGATTAACCAATCACCATCAGTGTTTCAAGTGGGTATTCCGATATACAACTATAATTGCTTTGACGAGTTTTTTATCGCTGTGTATGTTTACATACAGTTCCGCATGCCAGATGACAAGAAGTCAATATAGCAGACCATCAGATTGGTTAATAACTGACATCAACAAGAATGCTGGTCATTTAACAACTCTTCCAGATCCTAGTGTAGTAGAGACAAGTAAAACGAAATTTTGAACTATACAGAAGACAGAAAATAGGATGTGTGTTTCAATGAGATTGGGTAAAACGACTCACCTGGCATACATAGGCATACTAGAGATCTGTAAAATTCCTTCAAAGGATTTCTGAGAATCAAACATACTACCAACATGTGTTACTGCTCGACCTCCTAGGATTGGCTACAGATTATAAAAAAACATTTTTAAAGAAATTCTTTGATAGGTATTAAGTAATAGAACATATTCATACAAGGCACATTCTTTTGCTTTTTTGTATGCAACGATAAAAATGAGAACATTCCAATCAAAATATTGCATAGTGATCAAATCGAAAAAATGTTCAAAAAATAAAATAAAACAGAAAAAAGATGATTGAGTTGTTTGCAGTTTTGGCTCGCTCCACGAAAGGAACAAGCCTGAACTTAGACTTGCATGGAAAAAGTTTTGAGACAGGCATATGATCAAGAGAGAACGAAAAGTAAATGACCACAGTCGCAGACACCCGCCTCCTTCTGCATACTCACAAGAGATATATTCAACAATTGTTGACGTTGATGTATATACCTGGATCAAATTAAATAAAAAGCTAACCTTATTAACTATAAACGAGGGTTGTCTGGAGGCTGGAGATTGGTTATTATGATTTGGTGACGAGGGATTTGCGTCTAAATTTTGCTGCATCACATCTGAAAGAGATTAAAATAACTAACATTCAATTCAAGGTTATAAAATCATGAGTGATTTGTCTCATTTTTAATAATGGTCTGTCCGAACCAAACTAAGGCTCTTGTTTCATTCATATCAGCGAACTTGACTGGATGGAGAAATTACTTGTCAGTAAGTGCATTACTCACTGCCACACTTTATTATGTACAAGCCAGCTCATTCTACATCAAGCATTTTTATTCTTGGAAATGCTTTGCATTGTAACAAGTTTTTACAATAATATAGTAAATATTTATTTTCCTTTTGAGATATTATACAAATGTTTTTAGCTGTCTGTCCACAGTTAGCTCCCCTTGAGTACAGACACAAAGTTGAAAACACTGAGTATTCTCAAAGAAGATTGTTCTCTGTGTGTAGAATGTCCAGATATATGTGAACGATATTATTGTACCTCTGAAAACATGTGACATCAACTAATTCTTTTCAAAAATATATGAAAATGAAAATTCCTGTCTATATTTCTAGATTGTATAAATCCATTTTATTCCTGTTAATGAAAGAAAAAAACCAACTTGCCATCAGTTACAAATGGATATTCTTTTTGAATTACTGGCCACATCCACTCTATTACCTGAAAATAAATCAGACATCTAAGAACATCTCTCATTACTCACATAAAACAAGTCCTCAATACTGATAAACTTTCAACATGTATACCATACAACCAATGCTTACTATCACTGGTATTCATCAATCATTGAAAGTAGAAGTTATCCCTGAAGATGCAGCATCAATTGAACGCAGAATTTGTATGCTATGACTTCATGTTTTGAAGAAATGAAATGGGGTTTAACTTTCTGCTCCAGTCTATGAGGGGAAATTTTGCTTGGACAGATGTTTTGAATAACTATCATGTTGGATGGCAAGTAATTATAAATAAAGTTTGATTCACAATTCAAGACCATGAGAAAACTTCTCATATGAAAGCCAGTACAGAAAGCAACCTACATTTTTCCATAAATCGTCAAAAAGTCGACTCATAACGCTGTTGGTGATACAAGCATTGGGTGTTATAGGGGGATAACCAACACGTCTGGAAGGGTGCAGCATCATGACTTTAGGTTCCACATTATCTTCAGCTCTGAAACACAAAACAAAAAACAATATGAAACACATGCAAGTTGTTTAAGGCCATATAAAACAAATAACTTGGTCCTCAGATAATCCCTAGTCACTTAAAAGGGCTGCATGACACCTTTATATTTAAAAAAAAAGAAAAAAAAAAAGTCTCATTAATTACTAAATGTACATATTCTACTCCTCTTACAGGAAGTAGTGATACTTTCACAAAATATATACACAAAAATAAAAACCTCTCTCCTGCATCAGATTGTGTGAGAACTCTACAAACAAGGAATTAAACCAAGCTAAATTTGCCTGACCTGAAGATTATAGTTTATAGGCAGGAGAGCAAGGAAGCATGCAAGAGGGAGAAAGTGCTTAACATGCATTTATTTCATTGCTTGTCATTATTACAATAAATTAGCATGGCACTTTGTTTGTCACATGACATGACCCAGCTTGTATTTGTCATTAGTTGCTGTAAATACCAAAGTAAATTCTTGGATTATCATCTGCCAACTTCTTTTTCTGCCATTTAATCGTAAATACTACTGGACACTTAAGTTAGTCATTCGACCAATACATAATAAACGCTCCTTACGTCACTCTGGCTGACAGGCTGTCACAAGCATACAGGATGCTAGTAAGGGACACTGTTACATTTTTGTCCTGTGGGCACCCAGAGTTTTTCAGTATTTCTCTAGTAAGATTGAGTCTCTTTACTTTCCATATACCAAATATGTACAACTTTTATTGGAAAAAAAAAAACCCGATAAAAATTTCCGTTTGACAGAATCTACTTTAAATCCACTTGATTCATGGGAAATGCAGTTTGGGCAAAATTACCGCAAACCCACCAATCACTTACCTATCTATGGCAATAATTTCTTCATACAGACCATCTTGAGCAAATATTTCTTCCCGTAAAAATTCAAAGCCATTATCCGTGTCAGCGTCCATGTTAGTAAAAGCAGTGGCTTCAGTCGGAGGATGTTTTGGTAAAATGCCATTTCCTCGGATTAATTCATCGAAACTAAAATGAATCAATATTCTCAATATAAGACTCTGACCATTTACCTACTTCTTTCATAAATCTACCTTGTCCGTGCAACAATAGTAGCATCTAAACATTGTGATCAGCCTGTTGCATTACTAATAGTTTTAACACAATCTTTACAATCATTTAGAGATCTGTAGCAATCGTACATAGCAGTTAAATAAATGAAATGAAATAGGGTTTAACGAACTGTTTTTCAGCACTGACTGGGCTAATGAAGTCGGGCATGGGCACGAGCATCTGCCATACAGTGTGGGGAAATTTGATAGTCTGGCTTCGAAATCAAGGGTTCTTTTACGTGCACGCCAAAGAGTACCCTTGACCTTGGTTTTCATCACATCCAAATGACTAGACACTGTTCCTTGTCAGGCCCTCTGGCTTGAACCACACAGGAAGATACTGGGGAACTTTCCTGGACAAAACCGGGAGCAGACACGAGACCTTCTGGTTAGCGAGTCTGCATCTTACTCAGTTAATTCAAGTCATTAAACAATACTAGCATTAAAATTACAGACGGAGAGAGGGACTAATCATATGGTTCAATTCTATTTCAATAATTCGGTCTTTAGCAGTGGGAGGAATCCTGAGGACCCTTAGAAAACCCTAGGGGCTGGACAGGCGACTCCACTCCTTGTCATGTACAACCCGGGAATCGAAACCACGTCAGTTGACTCAATGACAGACCTTATGATGTAGCACGTACATGCTAACCATTCGGCCATCCCCCCTCCCCACTCTTAAAATTGCAAATGACAGTTGCTTATCTTACTTGGCTACATGGGAATCGACGTTGTCATTGTTGTCATGGTCATGAACATCGTAGATATCAAGGTGCATGGAGGTAGGAGAATCTTCTCTTTCAATACACTGAAAACCGAGTTCCTTTGTCTGATATAACTGTAAACCCGGGTCTTCGATCTGTGACCCCAATATCCTAAAATATAAAAACCTAATTTATACTTGCAACCATAATTTCTTTTTTTTTTATAAACATAAAGATACTTCTTTATATTGGGCAATTTAAGTAATGCACAGATTGTGATGGTCGATTCCAGATCAACTTAACAAAGCAATCATGTGATACAGACTGTTTGAAATGCTTTTGATTATCAATAGTTAGTCAATTGAGCCTACCATGACGCTTAAAAACATTGACGTCATATATAGACTCATATATAGACTAGTGAGAATTAGCGAGTGTGCTGATTGGATGACAAAATGTATGACCCCCACCTTTTGTCCGTGGCTTTGTTGCCAACCCAGATAGTTTATAATCTCGCTCACTTAGTCACAGTTTAATATTGACGTATAACGGTAATGACACAATTATGGTTTAAGTTAACAAAATAACATTATTTTAGATTATCAAATTAATTTAAGTGCATCATGACTTCGTTATCAGTGGATCATTATATCTTTTTTTTCCCACGGCTTGAAGCACTTAAATTGATTTGATTATTATACGTCACACAGTAGGCGTCTTGTTAATATGCTAATTCTTTAGCTACATATACAACAGACTAAGATTAATAACAATAACACTCTTATAGGCAATATCAAAAAACTCTATTAATTTTCCTTTAGAAAGAAAAAATTGGTGATTTGGTATAGACATCATTTTCAAAAGAAAGGTTTCATGTTTCATATAATTAAAGGAAATAGCTCATCAAAGCTTTAAGGTGGTCAACCAATTAATATTGTTTTACTCTATTTTATGAAAATCGGATACAGGTGGTGTTATTTATCAGAATTATCGTTAATTCTTCATTGTAGAAACTACCATCGAGATAGAATCTATTCCCCAGCAGTAAACGCAGGAGATACCACACACCTAGTAGTAAGTGCAGAAATCACCATCTAGATAGAATCTATTCCCTAGCAGTAAGTGCAGGAGATGGCACATACCTAGCATTAAGTGCAGGAGATGCTGCAAACCTAGTAGTAAGTGCCGGCGATTCCACCAACCTAGCAGTAAGTGCAGGAGACGTCGCACACCACTCATAAATAAACCGAATACCGGCAGGCAAACCCTCGGACAAGACATAAATAACGGACATTGCCAGTAATAAGGAAAGAGACAGATCTGATGGTAGACCAAATGTGTACACTGAGCTGTACAGTGCCAGACGTACGGCTTTGCTAAGCAAATAAAAAGATGGTCAATTTCTTAGCATAAAAAAAATGTAATTTTTATATTGCAGAATCTAAAATCTCTACTAGGAATTAGATGAAGCATTATATGAGACACATTTCCCAGATACATAAGCAAGAAAAGGGTAAAAAATTAACAAAAGTGCATAAAATTTATTCTCTTGGTTGTCATGTGGTCTTAATTTGTTGTAGTAATTTTGAATGGCTTTTCTCTTAAAATATCTAAGAAAAATCCACGTCATCCACCAATTTAAAGGTCTTTGTATACAAAAGTTAAACAATAAATGTAAAATCATATGCATTCATTACGTCTTAATAAAGTTACCTGATATGTGGAAATTGTGACGCCCATTCCTGGCACTCTCTCTGTGTATTAAACTGTGTTCCTTTGGTAACTGGTGAACTTTTCGATCTTGACCAATCATCTTCATTCTGATCTTTAAATAGCACTGACAGGATATAATCAAAATTTTCTGTTACTTTCGATGACGCCTGGCGATCAATATCCTAGAAGAAGAAAAGATAATTTTTAGTTAAGGGGGGAGAGAGAGAGAGAGAAATGGGGTTCGGACACAAACTAGGTCATTCAATTTTATTTCAATAATTTGCTTGCGTGTTGGGGTCTTTAGCAATGGGCCGAAACAGGAGGACCCAGAGGAAACCCACGAGGTTGGACAGGCTTCCCTACTCCTTGTCACATACAACCGGGAAATCGAAACCACGCAAGTTGTCTCAATGACAGACCTTATGATACAGTGTGCACGAGCTAACCAGGAGAAAACTCACAAGATTGGACAAGTGACCCTAGCTACTCCTTGTCACATACATGCGGGGAATAGAAACCACACCACTTGACTAAATGATAGACTTTGTGATTTCACACCCAAGCGTTCAACCACTAGACCATCGAACTCCACAATTTTATTACAATACTTTTTAATACAAAAACCTTACGTCTAAAGAGGAAGCTGAACCGAGACTATAAATACTCCTCTCTGTTGAATTACCCGTGTAACCACCTCGTCCAGCAGTTAGAGTATTATCAGATGGTGTTGGAGAAGATCGACCACTGTGTAATGGTGTGCTGTTAGAACTAAAATTACAACAAATGAAATACATCAAAAGGTAAATACAAGTACGCAAAATCCATGAAAAATTAAAAACCAACAAAAACTACAACTAAAATATTTTAAAGCAATCGTTGAATATTTTGTAAGAAAGTCAAAACATAATCATTTCTATAATCATAGGAATCATTCTGGCACTTCAAAAACATTCACAGGAGTTGTCTCAATTGTCAAGGTAAGATAATGATGCCTGGTTGACCGAGACAACCTGCAGCTATCATATTGTTCTAATAGTATAATAATAACATTGCGTACAAGCAGCGTCCATTTTGTAGGGCAGTTCCCTTTCAATTTTCCTAAAAATTCGAATTCAAGCTTCACTATGGTGGAACGATGATATTTATAAATGAATTTTAAAATCAGATAAAAATTGTGACCTCTAGAAGGTCAACAGGCCAAAATATGTTAATAGTGAGAAGTGTCAGCTCTTTATCTAATCTCCCATAATGTATCTTTAAGTAAAATATGTTTTCAATTATCAAGAGTATCTTGGTTCATCAACTGCTTAATCTATAATCTTCTCCGAGTTAAGATAATTGATAGAGTTTTTATAATGAAGCTTTGGTTTAAAGTCAATCATGTATATGGACATGTCCGATGATATAAATAAATAATATGTTTATTTGTGTAGATGTATTGATTACTGTAAGTATATATATTTTTATTAGTATTATCTACGTGTTTAAAGGCCTAAGATGAGACTGACATTGTAAAGGAATGGAACAAGGTTTGATGTACTGTAAGGTATTTTAAAGAAATGACACTCAACAAAGTCCTATGGATGGTCATTTTTAGAGAGAGAGAGACAGGTTTAGTTTCCACTCCACACAAACCAGTTCATTTCTGGGTTTATGGTTCAATTTCATTTTAATCATTTGCTTGCACGTCGGTGTCTTCAGCTGGGGGAGAAAACCAACAAGCTTCGACAGACAACCCTGGTCTACTCCTTGTCATGTACAACTACAAGTGTCCAATTTTGCATTTACTTTACTTCTACTGTCAAGGTATCTTTTGACGGCCACAAGAGGACCTTAGCTTAGAGGTTTCTTCCCATGACTGGGAACACTTGTTAGCCCCACTGGTATCATTGAAGCAAAGTAAGAACCGGGTTCCAAAAATTCTATACGGTCATTGAATTCTCGCCCGACCTGAGATAGACAGTGACAAAACATCTTATCCTATCATCACCACCACCAGTGGTTTATCTTTTCAAAAACAGTTAACGAGATTCTACGAGAAAGAGCCCTGAATCATTCTGCGGAAAAAGAAAAGTTTGAACTAACCTGTAACTATGGTGATGAACACTGTGTAACAATGGCTTGGGATGATCATCAGGTTTAGACTGTAAACTTCGCCTGAAATACACAGAAAATAAAATCAAAATTTCATAACAATTAATGGAAAACAACATTCCTTGACCTCCACAGTACCCTGGAAATCCGACACAGTCATTCAGTGCAGCGATAGAAACAAATTACCCTTGTGGTTGGTCAAAACCAGTTTCAGACTGGTCATTCGGAAAGACTCTAATGAGTAAAGTAGTACATACTTGATAAGCAAGACTACAATATGGTGGGATGAGCGAATCGTCATATTGAATGATCAAATGGAAATGCATGAACTATAAAAAGCAGGCATATGAATATCACTGTTCTTAACATAACATTGCTATTACTGTGTTTTGTTTACCCAGTTGACACAAAGCCGAATGATTCGGCCATCAATTGGAATTGAAATTCGCCTAGTGTGTCCACTGTCATTCGGCGAATGATTCGCCCAATCAAACAGGTTTGATATATTGGCCTAGTGTGTCCGCTTCGCCGAAGTATTCACCCGAGTGTAGAATTTATTAGACAATCACAACTCATCATCCACTCATATTGAGAAGTCATTGTTTGAAGACACAGACGCTGCTATGATAAATTAAATGGTGATGCGAGAGAGAGAGAGAGAGAGAGAGAGAGAGAGAGAAATGGGGTTTAACGTCCACTCGACACAAACCAGGTCATTTCGGGCTACATATGGTTTCATTTTTATTTCAATAATTCGCTTGCGCGTAGGGGTCATTAGCAGTGGGAGGAAACCGGAGTGCCCGAAGGAAACCCGCGAGGTTGAGAAGGCGCCCCTATCTCCATGCCACATACGCTCACACCAGGGATCGAAACAACTGCCCCAAGCCAGAGGTGACCGGCCAGCGAGAGGTCGAAGCGCGGCACTCTAGACTACTAGGCCATCCCAACCCCCCAAATGGTGCAATGGACTGGTGGGTCGAGTGAAACATTCACTTAGTGTATCCACCCATTCATCCGTAATATAATTCAGTCCAATCATTTGGCTAAAGTGTCTATCGCTTTTGGAAAGCAAGCTATTCACACAATAATAGACATCACATGGCTTCAAGTTTTAAAAAAGTCAATAAAGATTTGTGCTTTTACAAACTTCTAACATAAAGTTCAAAGATAGGTTGCCAGGCAACGAAACATACGCCCACAGCAGCTAAATCGTCCGGGCAGTCAACAAGGGTTGTCGCATATTTTTACTTTTCTTTGGTAATAAAACATTTGTAATACACTAAAATCTGAGTAACAACTCATTATGTAATTATCTGAAACCCATTAGAATTTGTTTGCTTTTTATAAAGTTTTAACCCCAAGCTAACAATTAGTATAGGAAACATTTAACATCATGGATTTAGCTGTTCAGTTATCAAAATTCATTGAAAATCAAAATACTTGTTCGTTTCAACACCTTAAACTCTGTGTATCAATCTGAAGTCAATCGGATGATTTATAAGTTTGGCATCTACAGCGCCACAAGGTTTTTCGAAGTGATCAAGGGAGATAACTCTGGAAGTAATTATTTGAAATCGATGAAAATCAGTAGGCTTCTTCGTCTCAGGACCTTAAACAGTGTGTGTAAATTTAAAGTCAATCGGATATTAACTTTGGCCTCTAGAGCATCCACAAGATTTTTTTGATGTGATCAAGGGCTATAACTTTGGCACTAATTATCGGAAATTGATGCAAATCAATAGGCTTCTTCGTCTTATGACCTTAAACAATGTGTATAAATTTAAAGTCAATCGGATATTAACTTTGGCTTATAGAGCGTCCACAAGATTTTTTGAAGTGATCAAGGGAGATAACTTTGGCACTAATTATCGGAAATCGCTGAAAACCAATAGGCTTCTTCGTCTTATGACCTTAAACACTGTGTATAAATTTAAAGTCAATCGGATATTAACTTTGGCTTTTAGAGCGTCCACAAGATTTTTTGAAGTGATCAAGGGCCATAACTCTGGCACTAATTATCGGAAATTGCTGAAAATCAATAAGCTTCTTCGTCTTATGACCTTAAACACTGTGTATAAATTTAAAGTCAATCGGATATTAACTTTGGCTTTTAGGGCGTTCACAAGATTTTTTGAAGTGATCAAGGGCCATAACTCTGGCACTAATTATCGGAAATTGCTGAAAATCAATAGGCTTCTTCGTCTTATGCCATTAAACACTGTGTATAAATCTAAAGTCAATCGGATATTAACTTTGGCTTTTAGAGCGTCCACAAGATTTTTTGAAGTGATCAAGGGCCATAACTCTGGCACTAATTATCGGAAATCGCTGAAAATCAATAGGCTTCTTCGTCTTATGACCTTTAACACTGTGTATCAATTTAAAGCCAATCGGATATTAACTTTGGCCTCTAGAGTGTCCACAAGATTTTTTGAAGTCGTCAAGGGCCATAACTCTGGTAGTTATTATCGGAAATCGCTGAAAAACAATAGGCTTCTTCATCTCATGACCTTAAACACTGTGTATAAATTTGAAGTCAATCGGATGTTAACTTTAGCCTCTAGAGCCACGTTTCTCAACCTTTTCTCACCGTTCACCCCTAAATGAATTCTCAACCGACCCATTTACCCCCAGAATTTTGAGGAGGTTTACTGACCGCGAGCGCAGTAGTCGCCAAGCCGGGAAACCTTACCACAGATGAAACAATGAGGCTTCTCGGCGCCATTCGCGCCTGTTATCGACTTGAACCCGAACGATAATACTCTTCTTGGTATTTACGCTTCTTTGGGGGCATGATTTTGAATCAAAATCACATGGAATCAAAAGCACGTATAAAAATTCAAAATGAAACTAAATTGGGGATTCGTCTGTTGAATGAGCTGGCCATACTATGACAAAGGACACCTGCGCTGTTTCCCACTCACATAGCCAAGTAACCTAGCTATCACATGGCAACCACTGATGGGCGGATCGCGAGATCGAGGCCTAGGCTGCCTGGATCGAGCACGATCATCAATTCAAATTGAAATTGAGAAAAAGTTGACAACTGAAATCTTGAAATGCAACGTCACCTCTCATAGAACTGCTGGAACAACTGCACAACCTTAATATGACCATTTTTGAAGTTACTGGGAGTGGGGTCATTCACCCCCTGGACGCGAGCCGTTCCCCCCTTGGGGGTGAATTCACCCCAGGTTGAGAAACGCGGCTCTAGAGCGTCCACAAGCAATTGTGGACGCCGGACGGACGGACGGACGGGGGCGACGACAATATACGACCACATTTCAATGTGGGCGTATAAAAACAATAACATTTAACTTTGGAAATATCTAGATAGTACAAATATTGGATGATGTTCACATGTCCACAAGAACTTATAGAAGACAAATGGCCCGATGACAGTAAATCGTTGTACTGGTTAAATGATTAGTTTATGGGTGTATTATTATAGATTTTCATATGACAATGTGAGCATAAGAAAATAAATAGAGAAATAGGCCCTACAGAATAAGCAGCTTGATAGAAATAACGATTTGTTACAAGCTGCTTTGTAGATAAGGTTATCCACATTGATCACATCTCTGTATAAATATGGTCAAATAGTACTAATATTAATACCATGTAGTTGGTCAGAAGGCTATTGTCAATAGTATTAACATTAATACCATAGTACTACTATAAGTCTGATGATCTTGATCACTAGCCGATAAGCTTTTACAATCGTAAGTCTATTTGATTTTATGTCAGATCATAACAACTTCGTTTAGTTCCTTCATCAACTTTCAATCAATCTATAAACGTCACAAACGGATAGAATTGTTTGCTGCTCCAACCTGCACATACTGAGAATCAAAAAGCTGGGGTTTAAATATTTATGCATGGTCAGTTCTGGAAATACAGATCTAAAGTGACAAGATGTCCCTCACCACTGAAGTTGTTACTGACCATTATAACTATGTGTCCAAGATGTAGGCCTATTACAAATATCAACAATAAACGTATAGACAAATTAGTGCCGGACAAAAAAAAAGACATACGAATGTACCTAATTAAGAATTTTGGCAAACTGAATTCCTTGAACCTTTCTTTTTGTGCAATTTAATTATTTTCTTAGTTTCTACAAACAAATTATTTGTTCACATAGTGACCTTTACACATTATTAATTATTTACCCACACTTCTTGACACTTCTACACTAAATAACGAGAAAATACATTGATGTATCCAGTATAAATACAAGGTTATGGCTTAATTTCCCTCGAGTAACGAAAAAAATCCATTAAAGTAATGTCTGATTAATTTTTCTCTTTTTTATTTGGCTTGATTTTAATTTGCTTTGATTTTTTCTAACCCAGTGCGGGCTTGATAGGTTAATTAGTACATTTAAATTTAATGAAGATCTTCACAAAAGATGGCCTACTGGATAAATATCTGACATGTTTTTGTAGCTGTTCATCTGGTTTAAAGGCATATTCCTGAAGCAATGGCCTGAGAAATCCCTCTCTGGCCATTGCTGGAATAGCGTCTGTTTCTTGAACTTATGCGGGAGTGTGTCTATTCGTTTCGTTCAATGACAGCTATCACCTAAGTACAGCAACATGACAGTCCTTCGTTTAATCTGGGTCTTCCCTAAAACTTTGGACAATGATTTAAGGTATTAAAAACGGTGAAAGTATGTTCGTTTCCAAACAGTATTGTTTACATTTCATTCGACTTGATAGCCTCGTTTGTCACGCAATTAGTTTTACTGCAGTATTCTGCTATGCACGGGTTAATTAGGCATAATAAAATCGTGAGCCATGACGTAACGTTATGTAAACATATTTGGTCCAATATTGGCACTAGATCATTGCTACGATAGATGCGTAATAAAGGTTTCATGAATCGGAAGTAACGAACACAAAAGGAAAATACGCATTATCCTTCTTTATAACTGACTGAAGATACACGGCCAAATTTCTGCTCACTAATAATTCCTTCGAAGACCAAAAGCTGTTATGTTATATGGGACTGCCCCTACAGACTATGCAATTCGTGTTTTAAAACCAACTCTGATATTCCATCAATCAAACAGTTCAGATGTTTCAATTAGATATTTGTTATCTAGTATAATATTATACCCTGTTTATTGAGTTCTCCCCAGGTGGGTTGGAGACAGGTAAGATAAGTTGATTGAAGACCTAGAAGATGTTTATATATATAAAGATAAATAATGACACCTGTTTTATAATTAATAACAAACAGGTAACAAAGATATCATTAGATATGTGACATGTCATCAATTATAATAACAATATGTGTCATCAATCAATAATCAATTTGATATTGTCTTACAGCTGACACCTGCTATAAACCACAGCTCTTATTTCAGTCACATTTACCAATCCTGACTGACTATCAGTGTAAATGGACCAGATAAGAATTTATCAGTCAATTTACATGCCATGAAATAAGAATTTCCAAGAATTTTAACTGTAAGACCTAACACGATAAATACAGTAAAATTTATAGATTTTATTTAAAAACATTCAAATTCCATAAAAGCAAAACTGGTATAAAAAACCCAGCAAAGGCAAAACACAGACTGCCTGCTAGACAATGAAAAATATGCCAAAAGCAGCTAAGTCTTAGCAGTTCACAATGGCTGTCACATATTCATTTTTTATAGGTAATTGGTGGAGCAATGGTAAATGATGAACAGCCAAAACCCATTAACTATTTATCAAACAAATAATTAAAATTTGATTGTCTTCGACAACTTAGTTTTTCTCCAAGCCAACATCTTCAATACATTAGATGAATTTTGCTGTTTCATTTATCAGAAATGAACTTTAAGACTGTGTATAAATGTCAAGTCAATCGGATGATAAGTGTAGTCTCTTGAGCCTCCACAAGAAATTGTGGATATTGGATAGATGAACTGACAACAAGAACATTTCAATATGAGAGTATAAAAATAGGCATTTCTTAGAATATAGTTTTTGTAAACAACATTATAGCTTTTCAGTAAATTGTGTTAAAATTGTAAGATCAAATGACTGGAAAACCCTGCTTCAAAAAATGAGAGCATTGTATTGCCCATTTTCAAAGATGTTACCCAACGAGGTCTGACAAAGGAATTGTCTAGTAAACATGCGATGCTTGAAAATTAGCTAGAATATGGAGCTACGATAGCTAGTAAAGTTAGAACTTACAGAGTGGTCTACTTTTATATTCCGAAAATAAAAGCAAAAATCTCCCTTAAATTTTTCTCTCGGATAAAGTGACAAGACTGTTACAAAGTTTCACCTG
Organism: Patella ulyssiponensis; assembly: GCA_963678685.1. Taxonomy (NCBI): domain Eukaryota; kingdom Metazoa; phylum Mollusca; class Gastropoda; family Patellidae; genus Patella; species Patella ulyssiponensis. The sequence goes on from OY783226.1 coordinate 85,685,453, forward strand.
ACAAATTGTGAATTTCGACCAGACTTTGTCCGTGTCCGACCTGTTATTTCCAGGATGGCTTGAAATATAAATATTTATCAATTATTGATGTAACTATGTAAACTAGGAACATCATCATAAAAAACATGCTTCAATATCAATATTTTATTTCTGCGTTAATTCAACCCACCATTGTGTACATGTTTTAATATCATTTTACACCGGTGATAAAATCTAGTACTAGGTAATCAAAGATTTCATAACAATGAAATACATTTAAAACGGAACTTGTGTAACCAAAGTGCTGCCTGGGTAAATATGCTTAATGCAGATCTCTAACATTATTATATTCATTCATTATTAATTGAACTTCATACACCATGCCTCAATTGTTACTAGCAACAGATCTTATCAAATAAACCAACATGAAATTAAATTACTTCATGCAAGACTAAAACCCAATGCATATCCAATTCAATCACATGAAAAAAGTTAAAAAGGTTTTGTGAATGCTGGTCATCAATAATATTGTTCTCTGTCTGTAATAAGTCTACAGGTTTGTACAGTGTTTGCTGCTATACGTTTCACATGTTATTATGTCACTAAGCAGCAGATGAGCATAGTGATGTTTGTATTCATCCGAAAACATAGGCTGCCTGTAAACAGCTTGCTCCACCTGAGAAGAGGCCCTAACCTAATTAATCGACATTTCAATTCCTACATCAACAATTTTAGTCGAAAAAACTAAGTATGCTTTTAGAAATTTTTAGCAGAATAGATTTGAAGGTTTATTTAGCCGTTGCGTATATGAAAGATGTCAAACTGATCATAGCCCAATGCACTAATTATTCAATATAGGGGAGACCATCAAAGATTATTTCACAGAAGGGGTTTTGTTTGCGAAGACAAATCTAGGAGTATCTAACATTGTTTTGAAGGAGAAACAGATTGAAACTGGAAAGACAGTTTACAATGGTAAACACTGTATTGCAATATTACCCACTGGCACATATTATATATCACTTTTACCGGAGTGGCAGAAGTCAACATTTTGCTAACTTGACATATGAAAGCAGCACGAGTCGATAAGTCCCGTCCCAAAATGATCCTGTAAGCATTTTAAATGGACGGCATTTAGGGCAGTGATGTACTCTCGACGTATGATGTAGCTGGATCGCTGCGTGCAGTATGGTTAAAATTCAGCTACAAATTCATCATTACATTATATGCTAACATTTAATGTCTCCCTTCCCCCCCTCCTCACCTGCACCCCCTGGACAATAGTTGGATTACAGAATAAAATATAGATATTCGAAATACAAAACAGAGGCCAGATTCAAGTTTGTCACCACAAACGACAAACTTTCTATTTGGGCCCAGGTGACCATACCCTACAGCAATGGACAGAGTGAGTTGATGACCATATTGATCAGTAATTATACAGGAACCGGTCAACGGATCATCAGAAACAAATGGAAGTCTTTCTGAATTAGTCTTACTTTTATACAAGAAATTAGATCTGTGCTTGATGAAACAATTATCGCATGAACATGGGTTGCCAAGAAGCGTAACGCATGCTCTATAGCTCATTAAGGTCTGTCACTGGGCATGGTTTCGATCCTACTTTTTAACAAGTACATGTGACAAGGAGTAAGATCGATGACCTAACATCAAAGGTTTACCTCCACATCTAAAAAGAACCTCATGTTAGTCCCAAAACGGCATAATTTCTCTACTCCCCCCCCCCCCACATAGATTTTATGTATATTGATTATAAGGAGTTAAGACAAAATAAAGTGTGAGTATTATGTTTTTTTGTTGATACATTAACCATGGTAACCGCATGTTAATCCTGTGCACATTAGATGAACATAGAGATGCATTTAAGCTATCATGTCAATCAATGAGATAGAGAGAGAGAGAGAGAGGAGGCAGTGCATCAAGCAGAATGGTTTATGTTTAACTTCTGCTTCCACAATTAATAATATTGAAGACAAGAACAACCAAAAGTCGACACTTACTCCTGTTTCTTAACATATTATATGACTTTGCAATCTTTCCTGTGACCATGAATTGGTTTAGTTGAAATTTCTTTTTCTATTAATGAATGAGCTTGGAGTTGCTGTAAGTCTAATTGGTAGTGGATCTGACAACACCAATTGTATCTACAGAGTGCAAGAATATGGCGTCTCAGCCATCCTTTAACCGATATGATTATAAACCACACCGAAATAGGCTACTTAGCATATTCCAACAAATTGACACTACCGAAGTTTGTTTTACAAATCTAGTAAATCTAGGAAAAAACAACATTTGTCCATTTGATCCCAATTTGAAAATTACATTCATTCAAGCACACTGAAATTAATTACTCCAGTACATCGCATATTCCAACAAATTCACACCACACAAATCTGTTTTTACAAATCCAGGAAAAACTATTTTTGTCCATTTGAACATGATTTGAATATTGCATTAATTCACTCACCCACTCAAGAGAACATGGATATCATTGACATTCCATGGAATGAAACATAGGCTAAACAAATAAACTACAAGTAAAATCTTGTTAATGTAAAATCCTTTCTACATTTATCGATGGATCCGCTTTTCAGATTCATTGAACAAAACATGATAAATGGATATCAACTACAACACTAAAGAATGAAACATTGTTCAGTAAATATGAAATATATTTCCATCAAGTGGAGCTACATAAATCTGCCAACATCCCTAAGTGGGCTACATGAATCTGCCAAGATCAGATCAGGGCTTTCACTTCCCCATTTTGCCAAATGGTCATTTTTTTTTTACATTTTTACATTCACATTTGCAAGCTATATTCTTTAATCTCGCATGAATATGACAATATCCAAATATTTATTTACTGGTATCGGTATAGATATTTTAATGTGTTATTCATTAAAAAAACTATGAATGTTCCATATTTATTTTTTTTAAGGTTAAATCTTTTGAGGAACTTTTTCCAACAACACTGGACTGGGAGCTAACCCGAAACCTTCTGGTTAGTGAGACAGTACCTTCCTTACTAACTGAGCCTTGTCATGTCAGGCAAGACGACAAATTTGCATAAACACATCTTAAATCTGTTGGAAAAATGAACATTGTCTTCTTGAGGTAGAATCTGGAAAAACCCATGAGGTGACCCTACTTCAGTACATAGAAATGTGGGCCCTACTATGACAGACACAATGATCTTAAGCCTAGCTTATGTCGCCCTACGACGCAATAAAACTGACGGCAACTAACGGCAACTGACAGCTTATGTCGCTATGATTGAATTTATCCACGACTGGACGCAATCTCGAGCGACCAGTTGATCACTGTCGTAAGCACGCTCATGTCGCCGGCGTCAGTTGAAGAATCGGGGCCACAACCGATCACATGACTGATGTGATAACCTTCAAAATGGCCTCATTCCACTTGTTACCGCCCCCTGGTACCACGTGACTAAATAACCAAATCCTATTGGCTACATCAGCGAGCCACCGACTTAAGCCAGTCGTACGTGCGCTTATGTCGCTTGCGGCTAGAGACAACTAGTTGTCTCCAGTCGTAGGAGTAGAACATGTGCGACTCACAGAAACTGGAGACAACTGGTCGCCGTCGGTTTTATCACATCCTGGGGCGACATAAGCTTGGCTTCAGAGAAACTGAAGACAACTGGACGGCGACTGGTTGCGGTCCGATTCACACCAGTCATAAGAGTGTTCAGATCGCCCAAGTAGTCACGACTGATCAGTTCCACGTGATCGCAAACCAATCGCTAGGCTTCAGTTTATATCACATCAAATGTGAGTCTTTTTCAATTCTTCATTAGCTCGGTTGATTTAGAAAACTAGGATGCTAAACCCTTGTGTCATTTTTTAAAAAAAGAATTTCAAAAACTTGAACAAACCTGTCATGCATCTTGGCACTGAAACATATGATGGGAGGTAATTCTTTCTTTTTTGTAAAATTTAAGACTTGACCTTGAACATAAGGATTTATGGTTGAAGATTCAGATAATCCAAAAACATCTTGCGATTGTAACATATTTAATCCTAAGCCTGGCACCCCCGGCCAAGACTGTGTATGATATTGTAAATACATTGTTCGAAGTTGCCGCACAGTCAATTTCTTTTTTAATAATATATTTTGGGCAACACAAACGAATGGAACTAATACAGTTGCATATTGTTCCACTGACACGAGTGTTACAGTATTTGGTATATTTCCTTCACAACTAAACAAAATCACACAATGAGATCCTCTCCATGTAAAAATAACACTGCTCTCTGGAGTTTACTGGAAGATGTCACTATTCAAGAACAATTATTTGAAAATTTCTTCGATATTTAAGAAAGTCATTCAATGAGAACATCTTCATGTGATAATAAACCACTAGACACAAAAAAAGTTCAACAGGTCACCGGTATGGAAAGATTGTCACAGATAGTGCTTCATCTGTTCCAACAGGTCATAACTGACAGGTCATAATTATATGTAAACAGGTGTACACATCAATTATTTGACGTAAAATTTTAATTTTGCCACATCAAACACTAGCGACAATGTCCACATAGTTGTCTAACTTGACAAACACACACCTTGGCTAAACCATTTCTATAAGTAAAGACTTCAGTCATGCTCTTCAATGTCCAGGTAAATTGTGAAAATAGTCAACAGACATCTAAAATGTAAATCTCAAGATAGATATAGAGTCCAACAGGAACTTTTGAAATCTTTTCAATGTCCATGAACGAAGCATTCACACAAGAAGTCTAATAATGAGTTACAATAATTGCAAGGTCATATTCTTAAATTATTTTAAACATTGAAAAAAGCTTCATTGAAAATTTCCAATTCATAACTGTAACTGAAGAATAAATGTGCCAGTATATTTGACTTCTACAAGAACTTTCTTGAATCAGCTGTGAGCGTGTAGAATTAAGTTTATCCACACTATATGTTGACTGTTAATTTTAAGTCAATGATATCTGGGTTGATTAACTCTCTATACAGGTGTAATAACTTGATCAAACATTATCACAACAACTAAACAACAACTGTCTAAGTAGCTATCCTTGTCTAAACCATCCAACACCTGCATATATACTGATAATTTATAACTTAATAACTGTTATAAACTATTAAGTTTGGATATCCTTTATTTAACACCTGTATAGTCACTCTCTCGGTAACCATTCTTGCTTCACATTCATATATCCAACATATTTAAATTGCTTTTATCCTCAAAGTTGTGAACTTATAATGGTCTTGAAGATATTTTTTAATACACTGGTTTCTGTACTTTTATGGCAACAACTAATCACTCTGTATCCCGGCCAAATCAAACTAGTAATTAGTAATATTTCGTATCATGAACTGTTTTGTTTCTAAAAACAAAACTTCTCAAAGAATAAGTAGTATTTCCAATTCTATCGTAACTTAATCTCAAATATCAGTAATAGTTCATCTGTAAGATGTTTGAAACACTTTCTAAAAACAAATCCTCCAATGAGGAAGGTAATATGTGTGTGTCATATGAACCACACAAATCAAATGGTGTAAAATACATAATTGTGGGTGCATTCAGATCAGCATGAGCTCAATACAAGGCCTTCGTTTACCTCTTTTTGTACAGACAATGCATTAGAATGCATTAGCAGCAGGCTCCTTAAAAGCCACCCCTCATAATCTTTAGTTAGAAATAACAGCAGGACCTTTCTCTTTACATAATAGACCAGTTGATCAGAGTGTAAACCTTTTATAATGTGCATGTTTAATGAAAGACTTGAACTGAGAATCCCCTTCCTGTAATTCCTAATCTGTAACGACCATGTATCATCATTAAGAAATATATATCCAGTATATAAGTATATAAGACAAATATTGTGCCTCATCAAGGGTCCACACACTTGTTATACATATACATATTACATGCCATTTCGACAGAATAATTGGTCCAATTTTCACAAGATTCAAAATCAACCATAAATGGTTATAAAATCAAATACAAATTTTGACGGGATATAATATCTACATGAAAATGTAAAGATAGGTTGCCAGGCAACGAAACATACGCCCACAGCAGCTAAATCGTCCGGGCAGTCAACAAGGGTTGTCGCATATTTTTACTTTTTTGGTAATGAAACATTTGTAATACACTAAAATCTGATTAAGAGTAACAACTCATTATGTAATTATCTGAAAATCATTAGAATTTGTTTGCTTTTTATAAAGTTTTGCCCCACGCTAACAATTAGTATAGGAAACATTTAACATCATGGATTTAGCTGTTCAGTTATCCAAATTCATCAAAAATCAAAATATTTTTTCGTTTCAACACCTTAAACTCTGTGTATCTATCTGAAGTCAATCGGATGATAAGTTTGGCCTCTAGAGCATCCACAAGATTTTTTGAAGTGATCAAGGGCCATAACTCTGGCACTAATTATCGGAAATCGCTGAAAATCAATAGGCTTCTTCGTCTTATGACCTTAAACACTGTGTATGAATTTAAAGTCAATCGGATATTAACTTTGGCTTTTAGAGCGTCCACAAGATTTTTTGAAGTGATCAAGGGCCATAACTCTGGCACTAATTATCGGAAATCGCTGAAAATCAATAGGATTCTCCGTCTTATGACTTTAAACACTGTGTATAAATTTAAAGTCAATCGGATATTAACTTTGGCTTTTAGAGCATCCACAAGATTTTTTGAAGTGATCAAGGGTCATAACTCAGGCACTAATTATCGGAAATGGCTGAAAATCAATAGGCTTCTTCGTCTTATGACCTTAAACACTGTGTATAAATTTAAAGTCAATCGGATATTAACTTTGGCTTTTAGAGCGTCCACAAGATTTTTTGAAGTGATCAAGGGCCATAACTCTGGCACTAATTATCGGAAATCGCTGAAAATCAATAGGCTTCTACGTCTTATGACCTTAAACACTGTGTATAAATTTAAAGTCAATCGGATATTAACTTTGGCTTTTACATCGTCTACAAGATTTTTTAAAGTGATCAAGGGCCATAACTCTGGCACTAATTATCGGAAATCGCTGAAAATCAATAGGCTTCTTCGTCTTATGACCTTAAACACTGTGTATAAATTTAAAGCCAAACAGATATTAACTTTGGCATCTAGAGCGTCCACAAGATTTTTTGAAGTGATCAAGGGCCATAACTCTGGTAGTTATTATCGGAAATCGCTGAAAAACAATAGGCTTCTTCGTCTCATGACCTTAAACACTGTGTATAAATTTAAAGTCAATCGGATATTAACTTTAGCCTCTAGAGCGTCCACAAGCAATTGTGGACGCCGGACCGACGGACCGACGGACCGACGGACCGATGGACGGACGGACGGACGGACGGGGGCGACGACAATATACGACCACATTTCAATGTGGGCGTATAAAAATCCTTGGGAAGTTGCTTGGTCATCACAAGTATCGAACACAGGCCCTACACGTTAGTGAGCCTTATTCAATCTACTGTCTTTAATCTTATCCCTATCCTTAAAAATTAATTAAATCTCGAGATAAGTGCCATTCAGAAAAATTGTAAGAAGGGTTACATAGGTAATATCTTCCCATTTTCAATTTATTTAAAAAAAAAGAAAAAAAAGACATCTATTGACCAAAAGGTTTCATATTTGCAAACTTTTAATTAACTTATTACCAAAAAGATTCAATTTCACACAAATGATGGCTTGATAAAGTTATCTGTATATTCAAACATTGCATGTAAGACAACAATATATTTCCATAAGGTTCTGCTATTATGAAGAAATATTCCACTTGGTAAAACCAAAGTGCAGAGGAAATATTAATATAAAAATTAAATCATCTAGATCATGATTAAACTACTTAAAACAGTGTGAAACTTCTCTATATCTTTGACTTGAGGTATGTCCCTATTGAAGTGACTAGCCATTGTTCTACTCCTTGCTGTAATCTGTGTTTATAAGAGACTATTACACAGCTAAAACCTCTACACCTTATTACATCATAAATCATACAAAGATGGCTGATTTCTGTTGTAACTCATAAAAAAAAATAAAATAATCTCTTATTTATTGCTTAATAATCTCCTGTGAGACGATTCAATTGTAGATGTTTCTGACCAATATGTTTTTATCCTGAACAAAGTTATGAGATATGGAAATGTGCATGCACAGTTCCTCCTTTTCTTTATTCAACTACCCAGGTGTTTTTATGGAGAATATCTGATGGACCATTAAAGATATCTTTGTGAAACTTAGTACATATATCACCCTATTATAGTAGTTGTTCCTTTTGCTAATAAAATATTTCTCTATATTAATAATTTAGGTGTTTCAAAAGAAACAGATTTTAATTAGTTTTTGGTATGAAATGAATTGAAACTGAGCTAATAAAGACGGGCATACGCCATAGAGTGTGCTATGACGGAATTTTGCCCCAATTCCAAATGCCAAGGGATCTTCTATGTGCACTTCAATCTGTACATGAGACGTTAGTTTTTCGTCCCATCTGAACGACTAGACAGTCGTCCTTGTCAGGCCTTCCGTCCTGCATCTTGGACAAGGATGAACTTTCTGAGCCAATGCAGGAATCGAACATCCAACAGCGAGCTAGCAAACCAGTTTCTTACCCACTTGGCCACTGTGATCCCTCGTTATTGGTATAGAAAAGTCGGATATATTAAACCTGCTTTCATCCAATCCTCCATTAACTTCCTGCAAGCTGTATACCCATAGATTTAAAAAAAAAAACAGCATCTTAATGAGAAAATGTTTGTTAGTTCAAATGCAGTGGGATTTTAGTAGGATTTCACTATATACAAAGTTTATCTTTTTTAGGAACTCAAATGCCGTGGGCTTTTAGAAGGATTTTCATTATATACAAAGTTTATCCTTTCTTGTTAAATATCATGAGAGCATCCATTTTCATTAATATTCTGTGTTTGGTTAGTGTTGACAATCCAAATCCATAGCAACAAGAACATGAACCATCATGATAGAAAATTGAACTTCTGAAACTTAGCAACATTCCTTGTTATGTCCACACCTTCCAACCAACCAGTAAACACTCCAGTTCAAACTGTTAAATGTTTCTAATCGGAACGTTTAGTAAGTAGTGACCAACTGTTTATCACCCACTTCAGATCTGACCTACGCAAATAAACCAAACCTTCGATACAATGAAATTCACATCAAACAGTCTTTTAACATCTTGATAAAATGCTTTTAATTAAAAGATTGTCAATGGATTGATCCCTGACTAACTTTGATAAAAACCTCCTAATTAATAGTTTGTCATGGTATTGAAATTTAACGATTGTTTGACAAATCTCTAAATAAGAAATTCAATCAACTGACAGCAAGTTAAAATCACTATGGGTCAACGTTCAATCAAGTTTTATGTACATTGGATCAAGACGACTATATGTTTAAGCGATACAAGTTACCAAAAGCTCATATATTTCTGATATATGGACATAATTTAAACAAACCATGCCTGACCTTTAGATAGAGACCCTATCAACCCTTCCCTCTTCTATTCAAAGTGTCACCATGTGCAAATAATAATTTATATCCTCTTTATTGAAAAGTTTGTATGTAGTAGATTAACTCTACTCAATATAACTTGAATATTCATTTAAAACATTAATCTTCTAGTAGACATAAAATAATGGAAAATTCAAGGATAAGAATTTCCAAAAAGAGTTTCTAACAAAAATGATTATCTCTGTCAACATAGATGACTGTTTGATGCAAGCCTGGGAATAAGGCACCTGCCACAGATTTACCACAAATTTCCAACATGACAACATGGCTTGCTATTTTATTAATTAAGAAATAAATCTAAAGGGATACCAAAAAAAAGGTTGTGGTGTTTGCCGTCCAGATGCTTTAAAGGGGCATTAAGGTAATTTAAAGTAGTAAAGTCTTTAACTCAATACTCAATATCATTCAAAGTCTTCAACATTTAAAACACAAATTATTTGTCAGTTTAACTCAACATTAATGTTGTGATCTTACCGGGATAGGACGGGCTGTGACATCAAATATTTAAGACAAAATAAACATTTTACCATAGGCACACGAATCATGTACCAGAATGCATTTCAGCGTGATTTGTAACAAGGGATTCGAAAAACAAGGCCAGACATATTCCACAGATCATGTCAAACGGTGACTTCATATTCTTATCTGGAGAGCATGCATAATAATAAATACTACTGGTGTAGACTGGAATAACCAGACACTGAAGATGGCTATCTGATTGAGACCTAACATAACTTATTTGAAATTGAATAAAAAGAGAAACTACTGAATATAAATCAATTCAAATAAATTCATATTACATTATTACATGCAGAGGTCGCAGTCACGCAAAAATCCACGTATTTCACACATTTTTTTCAAAATAAACGCAAATATTGCGTAATTTACACATGCAGAAAATTTCCCGACGGGAGAATAATTACTTTACATCGTAGTTTGTACAATTTATGTGCTGCACGTCTCATTTACACACCTCTACTTCACGTAGTCTCCGTAGATTGTTATATTTTCTCTTATTTCATTCATAAGTTCATGGCAGTAGGCTAAGCCTTCTATACGTAGCTTTCCTGGGACACCCCTATTTTGCGGCATTGGAAGCAATGAAGCGCATTTCATATAAGACTTTAGGTTGGCTAGAACACGATATACTGTTTTCATTCAGCCAATCAAATGTTGGTTTTCATAGCGATAGTCTTCTCTTTACTTCCTGTTGAAGTGAAAGATTGAAATGACTGTGCCGTCAACTTGCGACCCAATCATGTCAATTTCTATGTCCCAAATATTAGGGATTTAGCTCCTTTAAAATAGAATAAGAAAGAGTCAATGAATGAGAATTATTGCTGTGTAAATAATGATTTGAGATAAAAAAAGACAAGTGGTACGAGAACTATAAAACATATTTCAATGATTAGCAAATATGGTAACTAGTGTTTTGATACAATGTTTAATTTAATGTTATGACAACAAAACAATGTTAATATCCATTTTTTTTTTACCGCTATCGCATTGATAATAACTGAAAAAAGAATAAGTTGAAGTACTTGACACTAAATTAATCAGAATTTCTTCCCAGAAAAACAATTTCAAAGCAAATATTTAATAGTAAGTGCAGAACCACACCACACACAAAATGGAATGAAATGAAGTTATTGTCCTACTGTTCTGCTTCGACTGGGCTGATAAAGATGGGCATATTTTTGCCCGGGCAGCAGCGCTACGGCCTACTTTTACATCAAATTCCAATTGCGAGGGGATCTTCCACATGCACACCAATGTGTACACAGGACCTGTTTTTCGTAAGTTCCGAATGACTAAACAGCTGTATTTTTCACACACACCTTTGACATGGAAAACAACACAGTAAAAATCTTGAACTTTCTCAGCCAACATTAGGAGCAAACCCTTGACCTCAAGGCAATCGAGCCAGCGTCTTATCCACTTAGTCACAACTAGAAACCTAGAAGACAAACTGGACGTTGCTAGCAATAAGTGTTACATCAAATCAAGTGAATGTACGGTCTGGAACCTGCATAGTTCCTTTCATAACAGTCTTCTGGTGACAGAGTCTTCTGACGATTCCAGTCCAGAGAGAGAGAAATGGGATTTAATATCCACTGGACACAAACTGGGCTATTTTGGGACTAACACATGGTTCAACTTTGTTGGGGTCTTTAGCCGTGGGACTGGGAGGAAACCTGTGGACTCAAAGAAAACCCAGGAGGTTAGACAGGTACAACTTCAGTACAACAAATAAAAATAAAATCATTATTTGATAATGGGTACTATAATTGCAGCTGACATCAAATACTTATAAAATGCATTAAGTCACTGATGCATGACTGGGTTAATTTCTCTCATCATTGTTTTCTTTCTCTGTTATGACGATGGCCTACATAAAACCAATTTATTACAAATAAAAAAAAACAATTTACTGTTGCATAAAGATTGTTGTTTATAAAAATCAATTCCCACAGTAGATATAAAACAACACAAAGCAAGATAACTAAATTATTTATCACATATGTTATTACTGGAAATGTTAATCTACGTACATATCTATTTTTACATTAGTACTAGAAATGACATTTGTAAGTTCTGAAAGGTGATAAAAACTGTCATGCATGCACTCAAAGAGTTATAATTTTGTTTTCCTGCATCATTTAAACTTGCAAGAGGTAAATTAGCCTATTGCAGGTCTTTCTTTAGGCGTGAAATGTTATCTAAATTATAAATTAGACATTAATTAACTCATCCAGACCATAATCAAATCTCAATGCCATCGCTAGCCTGTGATATTTGGCAGATTGGAATACATTTTTAGAAAAATAATTTAACGTAAAAATTGATAATCGAGACTTTAGTAATGATGATCGATGTTAGCCTAAAATTCAAAAGCTAATATCTTGGTCCAGAGTGGAGCCATTGGACTGAAATTTTCAATACATTTCCTTTACTTTATCTAGTTTTTAACTATTAATAAAGTGAGAAATGCCAGCTCTATATTTAATATCCTGGATTAAGAGTGTAGCAATTTGACTGAAATTGCATATTCTATTTACATTATCTATCTTTTAACTATTAATAATGTTTCCGCCTTCCGGAATCCTCACCACTGTCATTCCTGACAACTTTTTCACCCCATAAGGTAAGCCTTCTGTTCAACCACTTTCCAGATCCTTTTACTTCATTAATTTCCGAGGATTTTTGGACCAATCACATATTCCAATAAATCACATACATGAAAATCATTCTCATTTGGAATAAACATTGACTAAACGATGTGCTTATAAGAAGATTCAATGTCTGTCTATTATTTAATTGGTAAAGTATTATTACATAATTAATTATGATTGGTTACTAAGCCTAATAACGTCACAAGCCAAATATGGAATGAAGTGGTCATGCCTCATACTTTGCATAGGAACAGGTGGAATATGACAAATGTGTTTATTAACCTAGAGTTCAATTCATGTTTCATCTGCTGTTTTGCTTGACTATGAATCTGTAAACAATAATTAGTCAAAGCCATAATATTATTACGCATGTGCTCTTTTGAAGAAATATCACCCATACAGTATCAAATGAAATAGGGTTTAACGTCCTACTCCTATAAACGGGGGAAATGAAGACGGGCATACGCCATACAGCAAGTTATGAGGGGAATTATGCTGGAACAGCAAGACTACGGCCTACTCTTACATCGAATTCCATCTGTCAAAGGATCTTTTACATGCACACCAATGTGTACACAGGACCTCAGGTTTTCATACCATCCAAACGACTAAACATCTGTCCTTGTCAGGCCCTGCATGCTGCATCACTGACAAGGTGAAACCACGCTGGAAAATCTGGATGAACTTTCTCAGCCAATGTAGGGATCGAATACCTGACCTCCAGGCTAGCGAGCCAGGGTCATACCAACTTTGCCATGTGATCCTCAATTTTTATGAACAATATCTGTGATATGGAATGAAGTATTTTTAGGGTACTACATGTTTATTTCTTAATGATATGGCTAACAATCAATCTTATAGTGATTTAACTTTTACAAATGACAACAAACTAACAAAACTTGTCAAGGCAATATTTTATAAAATTAATATATGTATGCATGTTTTGAAATTTTTTGCTTTGTCATTTTGAGTATTGAGTCAATATTTAAGTGCACCGTCATATAAGAAGATACCTTGAGGTTACTTGAACATACATTAAGCAAGAGCTAACTCTGCCTATTGCAGGTCTTTACTTAGACATTAATTAACTTATCCTGACCATAATCAACTCTCAATGCTATCGTTACCCTGAGATATTTAGCGAATTGGACTCAATTTTTATTTTTTTTAAATAATTAAAAGAAAAAATTGATAATCAAGGCTCTGTTTTTTATCGTACCGATGTTAGTAATGATAATCATTAATAGGCCCATAATTCAATCACAAATATCTCAGTTCAGAATGGAGCAAATTGACTGAAATTTTCAGCATATTCTATTTACGTTATCTATTCTTTAACTGTTATAACAAAAATTGTCAGCTCTTTATCTAATCTCCCATAATGAAACCTATTTCAATTTTAAAACTTATTTTCCACTTAAGCTCACTTTCTACAACTCTGATGATTAAAACTGTAGTCAGAAAGGGATCAGTAAGCTGAAAACAAATATAACAGAAAGAAATCCTGAACTGAATTCCAATGGAAATGAATTTCACAAAAATTGCTTGAAATATCTTGACAGCAAATAAAATTTATCCCAGCAATCGATGGTTATAAAACCGTGAATGTCATAGGAAAATATCTTTGAAATACATTATTTTAATTCCTATCTTTCCTATATATTATTATAATTCCTATCTTGGAGATATATCAATATAATTTCTATCTTTGAAATATATTATAATACTATATCTATGAGATATATTATTATAATTCATATCTTGGAGATATATCAATATAATTTCTATCTTTGAGATCATATATTATTATAATTCATATCTTTGAGATAAATTATTATAATTCCAATCTGTGAGAAATATTATCATAATTCCAAATTCCAATCTTTGAGATACATTATAATAATTCGTAAAAATCAAATTGCTTATCTTACCCTCGGACAATTAGTAGATCCTCGGTACCTTCTTCATCTAACGATGTGGAAGAGAAAATCGTCACTGGTTTATACAATGTAGACCCTGATGATCCAGATAATTTTCTTTTATGTCCAGTAGAAGAAGGTAATTGTAAAGTTAAGGATCTGGAAGCCTTTGTAAAAGTCTGTTGATTACGAACCCAATCTAAAGTTAGTTGCCGCACGTCAGAATGTCCAACAAAATGGATGTCCTCTAGTGTGTATGTCATGTTGGCGGGCAAACACATTTGATTCCGCAAATAATAATCTTTTTTAAAACGCAGATTCAAATATTAAAACATGGCAAACAATTCTATGGTATACAATGTACTGTTTATTAGCGATCGACACATCAAATAAAATCATCTATTAAGCCACCACAGGTAACAAACGCCTTTTAAAAAATCTCATTCTTATTTGGTCAACTTTAATAAATATTGTATTAAATAAAAAATCAAGAGTGCTCCATATTAATGACAAAATTATCAGAGATGAACCAGTAATTGATTGGCGCTAGATTATACTCCATTAAAAGCTGCATGCAACATCATTTTTTGATAAAATCTGATAAAAAGGCACAAGTCTTCAAAGCGCTCGTCAATACTTGACAGCTTTTTACTTCGATTTTTTTATGACTAAAAAGGCTGCCTTGATAAATAAAGTAGGATGCACTGAACCCGTAATCACTACCAAGCATATATATTAATTAACAAAATATTGAATTTTTGGATTTTAGTTATCAGGAATCATTCAATCACATGACAGTGTCAAAGCTTTTAATATGTTATTTAATTATTAATATCCCAATCACTAACACATCAACTGTTGTAGAATTAAAGTAAAATGTAATCACACATCATTTCCTGAGATAACTTTCCCGAAGAGAACAAATTGATAATTTTCGTTGAGTAAAAATTTCACGTTGTATCTGAATTTTTAACACTGCTTTAATTCCTCCTTATGAAGCTAGTAGTTTCTCAAGCAACAAATTTATAATTTAAAACTAACAAATATATCATACTTTTTCTTTCTTATTATCAAATCTGATATTTTTCTGGTGAAATAATTGAATACTATAAGCCATTAATTTTCATTCTGTCTGTTCCTGAACCTTTCAAATTGTACAGTTTCTGTTGTCTCCAATAAGCTTATATTTTTCTAATACAGTAATTGAGCTTCCTGATTTTATCCTAATTATCTAGCCAAACAAAATAAATGCCATCATTTCTCATGGAACATGTTCTATCTTGATCTTGTCACTGCTTCACTATCCATCATATGTTATGACACATCATACCATGAAAAGTAAATTTATCTCTGGGCTGGCATCACTGACATGACACATGATACTAATTGCAGACCAGTGGCGCAAACAACATATCATAAATAGAATACTATGAGGTATCACGAATATGTCTTATTACACATATCATATAAACATTCTAAATAAACAAATTTATGCTTCATTTAATAACCAGGATACTTCATTCTTACATCATCATGACATAAATTGAACTGATAATATACATGGCAAACTATTCAGATAACTATATATGATTTATAAATCTTTTTCACAATTCTGATTGTTTAGTGTGTACGATTTTCTCCGTACAATATTTTGCCACCCTTTGGATAGATGGAAGAGTAAAAAATATTACAGATCAAGAACTATATCAATAAAAAATAACTTTCAATGACATTCAAAGAACAAGTATTCCACAAATACCACACAACAATTGTTCGTACTAACAGAGTTTTTAAATTTTGACATCATCCAACTAATGGTGAACATTCCTTTCAAATAGGGTGAAAGGATCTAAGTAACTGATTGAACACTTCAAATCTTCGCACAGAAGGGTAGAAGTCCAGGACAAACTTTCACACTAACAGATCTTTTAAATCCCCATATTATGCAAAAACAGAATGTAAGTGAAATTTTCAATTCTTCATAACCATTTAGCACTCTTCTATTTAAATGACCAAAACAACCTTTTATAATTTATAAACAATGGTTTAAAATGCATCCATTATCTCATAACATTAAGAACTAAAAGCTTTTGTTTTTATCGTGTAAATGGTTTTGTCTTTATAGTGAGCCAATCAATGGAGGTATTTAGTCAATACTTAGCCTCCACAATAAACCACTAGTATTAACAGTACTGAGAAAAATCATGATAAATTAAGACAGCTGTGTTACACGAAACGGTGAACATAATCCTACACTAATCTCTCCTTTCAACACTCTTAAAAATAATCCTTTACTCGATAGTCGAACTGATGGACTGTATTATCTTGACACTTGTATATAATATCATAGGCCACTTCAATCTCCGTTTGTTGAAAACAATACTAGACCGTTTACAAGCGACCATGCGAGACCTAGCGAAAGCAGAAGTAGATCTAGCCAATGAGGGACTTTGTTATCTCTATGCTACTGTCAATATTTTCATCTTTGATAATTATGTGAACATAGAGACAAAATATGTAAACTTGTTTCGTCCTGTCGATATGATGTTAACTTTACATTCATCAAATTGACAGGAATTTAATTAAATAATAATTGATTTTCTTTATCTGCATCTACACAAATAAATAAATAGCTTTTATTACCAATTTTATGTTAGCTAATTGTTTTAAACTGTTCATCGATCAATTCAAGATAACACATTAAAATTTCTCTTTAATTTCATTTTATAAATTCATTAACAATTCATTTTGCTTAAATATTCAAAATTTGAAGAATTTATTTATATCTTAGTTTTATCAACAAATTCAAAACCATATAGTTGCATAAAAAAAATTTTTTTTTTTAAATAAAACAGGAAAAAAGGTAATTCTATTTTGTGTGTGTATACTGTAGGCTAATTTAATCTAAGTGAAAATCCCACACAATAAATTAATTTACTCAGGATAAAATTATTTTGATCTTTACATATATTGCAGAGATTAAAGGTTGTCATTAATAAAGAAAAAAATCCCTTTAGTATGTGGTTATTAAACTTCAAACATATATGGTTCAATTTTAATTTCAATAATTTGCTTGCACGTAGGGGTCTTTTGCAGTGGGAGGAAACCCAAGGACCCAAAGAAAACCCATGAGGAATTGAAACCACACCAGTTGACTCAATGACAGACCTTACCTGCTGCCCATTTGGCCATCCAACCTACCTGAGCTAAAGATCCCTATTATAGCAGATCTCTCTTTTGGCCTCAAATGTTATGTAAATAATTAATGATATATTTATTCACATGACAAGCCAATAATCCACTTCCTCTAGACCATCAGATGGTTGTGATTTTGAATGGATCGAAACATGGTCACCATTTAATAATTTAATGTAAAATCGAAACTTGTTTATTATCTAATCAAAAGCAGTACTTATAATTGAGACTATGCTATTTGATTGAAATTTTCAATATATTCCTTTTTCATTATCTATTTTTAAACTGTTACAGCGAGCACTGTCAGCTCTTAATCTAAATCTTACATAATGCACATTAAATAATAATATGCTACAAACTTTTCCCTCAATCCCAACATCTAAAGAACATTAAAGTTGAGTCCCAGATAAGTATTTATCAAGTGGTTATTGCCTTTAAAAGAATGACTATTTTGGTATATTTGAAAAGTAGAGATATCTAATCTTACTCGAAAAATATTGGATTCCCTGAAAAACACTCTTGAAGCGTATACAGGACACAAATGTAAGGGGTTGCCTTTATAGTCAGCCCGACGATTAAGAATACCTGAGCGCTTTGTGTACATGTTGATAAACTTTATGAAGAGTTAGACGTACAACACTTTCTGGGATAAAAATCACGAAAAAGGACTTGGGCAGTGGATAATCCGAGAATTTAGTTGGGATTCGATATTTGTAGTAAATAGTCAGCGATTACAGACAACATCGTCTTATGTATATAATGAATTCTCCCCTGTCTCCACCGCCGTTGCCATAGGTATGGAGAGGGGTAATCCCCTGACACAAACATGGCCTCTTTTGATAGCAGGGTATTACTTGGCAATTACAATGTTTTGAGATCAATTTGAAGCAAAAATTATGATAAATTAATTAGTTTAAATATGTTTTTAGTTCTAATATATCATCAAATCTACCAGTCTGTACCCGGGAATGTAACTTTAAATATAATTTTTATCGTCAATCCATTTCAGTCATTGTTGGAATCGATAACTTAAACTTTAATCATTTTAATAACTTGTTGAAAATATCAATATCCATCGACATTCGACTATTTTTTTTTTTCTATTGTTGGTAAGGAGACAAAAGTTGTTGAGAATTTTTAATGATTTGAATATATACATCATCCCTATTCCTTGTTTTTAACCAACAGAAAATATCAATATTATATACTTTATTGAATAAAGTAGATCTTCTAGATATACTGATAAACTGATTCATCTTCATTACCCAGGATGGTGTCAACAAATAGGATGTTCATTTATAATATTTCTACGATAGATGTTGATAATAACATTACCAATATATTTCAAGTTATTACTAGAGAGAGAGACAGAGGGAGAAGGGGGGGGGGGACGTCCACTCAACACAAACTAGTTTATTTCAGGACTAAAAGTAACATATGGTTCAATTTTATTTCAATAATTCATTTGCGCATATACAGGTCTTTAGGAGGAAATCAGAGGACTTGGAAAACCCCCACAAAGTTGGACTTGTGATCCTACCAGGGGCGTAAAAATCCACTAGCCCGACGCCCGGGAGGACCAGAAATAACTTACGGGCTAGTGACCTATTTAGCCGTAATAGTCCTGGGCTAGTGCCCTTTCATTGCTCATTTTTCTGTGATTTAAACTAGATAAATGAGATGTGAAATACTGCACTTTTATTTCTCCAATTCAAAGGAAACTCTATAACAATAGTTTTTCTGTAGTGAACACAGGAAGGTTGTACCTCTTCTATTTATAATGGGGCTAAATATAGATCTCAATCAATACAATTTAAAGTCATGTGATAATCTAGACTACAATGCATGATGGGGGATGTAAGAAGCACTTCTCACCTCTCGCAATTTGAAGTCATGTTGGGAGATGGGAGATGTCTACTTTAGTTTTTAGTTATATCGTAGAAACAGATAAGGACCTGCACTGGCTCCTAGCTATTTATCGGATATATTGTAATAAATACTAGTTCAAATTAACCTATAACAAAACGTGGAATTTTAATCAAATTAGTCCTTCATTTATAAACTGATCATTTTACATTAATTGATATTGGGTCTATATGCCACTTTCCGTTGGCGTACGTCGGCACAGTATTAGACCAGAAACAGTATCCCAGGAACAGTATCCCGTACGGTAACTTGATATGCGGTGGAGTTGAAAAACATATGGATTAAGGCCCGGAAAAACTGTACACTCCACATCGACTTATATACCCCGTATGGAATACAGTTCAGTTAGAAAGAATACACTTAGTGTGGTCAAATGGGCGACAATCTGCAGTGTACATTATTGACGATTAAAGTTTGTACCTTGTCCAACTACGAACTAGTGGAACTGGATGCCGGGCTAGTGTCTGACAGTAGACTACTAGCCCCGGGCTAGTGAATTAAAAAAAATATTTTTACGCCCCTGGATCCTACTCCTTGTCACATACAAAGAGGGAATGAAAACCATGTCAGCTCACTCAATAACAGACCTTACGATAAAACAGGCACACGCTAACCATTTAGCCATCCCACCCCCCAATTATGTTAGCAAAAATCTTGGGGACTTTGGAATTTCTTTATACCAGAGCAACCCCATGCTATTTCTTGATCAGCCCCTCCCTTTCTGTACCACTGACAAGGAAAAACCCAGAAGAGAAAATCTACATCGACTTCCAAATGTCAGGGGTTCTTTCACGTGCATGTTAAAGAGTACAACAATGGGATCATTTTTTATTACGGCCGAGTGACTACAAACTATTGCCTTGTCAGGCTCACCATTCTGCATCACTGACCATAGAAAACCAGGCTGAGGAACTTTTTTTTATTCCAGTTAAGCGAACACAAACTATTGCCTTGTAAAGCTCTCCATTCTGCATCACTGACCCCAGAAAACCAGACTCGAAATTTATGCGGAACTTTCTCAACTATTACAGACCAAAAGATCTGCGAAGAAATGTCAATACAAGCCAAGTGCCTGAATACTCTTCGACCATATCCATAGTTGGATCAAAACAATAAAATATAAAAGTTGGAGGTTATTGAATGAATGCCTTTTGGGTTTTATAACAAGGCATTGACTTCATCATGTACAGTCAATATTTTCTTAAAATATTTAGTTGGTGTGTGTCCGTGTCCACTATTTACACCTGGTGGTGGGTCGATATGTCAAATATAGTTTATATTGTATTTCACACTGACCGTATTTATTTTACATTTGAATGGATTGATTGATCCGTCAAGTTCAATAACTTTTCGTACTTGTATTTTTAATCTTTTGTTTTTCATGTTGATAAAAATAGTATGTTTATAATGTTTCATGATACGTTCACAAACCTGCTTTTATTGAAATCATACTTTTAAATTAAAGAGTATTAATGTCCATGGCTGAGACACAAAAGGTGCGTCTGCGGGTCAGACTAAAAAGTAAGAGTGGCAATGTCCACAGGGGTTGTGCATGGACCAATATAAATAGGCATAAACAATCCTGTTATTAAAATGACTGATGATGATCCATTCTGAATAGCAGCCTGTATGCGATACACAAAAGAAATAGACATGGCACTGCCAATAGGGCTCAGGTAATTTAAAATCAATAAGTGCCATCCTTAATTAGGGTAGAGGCAATAAGTGTGGTAAGTCTTAAGATGGTCTGTTAACAATTGCAACCATTAAATATTAACAAATTTATGTCAGATGGGGTGATAAATAATTCCTTTCTGTGAACAAAGGAGAATTTGTCTATTCAGAGACTACCTCGAAAAAAATTAGCGTATTTGTCTTATATATTTTTCACTGATTATCCAATCAATTCAATGCGTAAATTTCTATTTCTAGGTTATTTTTTTTTATTGTATTGTGGTTATTTATAAGACAATGTACTAATATAGACCATGTAGTGATAAACTGTAACACAATGACGTCATTAGGATTATAAATTAATGCCAGTAATACCTTTGATGTCTTTGTCAGGCACAACTCTTCTGTTGCCAATCATTTTGTCGTTATTTCTGTGTTTTTAATATCTGTATGTGTACTGCAAGTTTAAAATGTCAGGTAGCAGTTTGTCGTTATCTCTGCATTTTCGATGATATCTATAATATGTGAACAGCAAGTTTCAAATGCCAGGTAGCAGTTTGTCGTTATTTCTGTGTCTTTAATGATATTTGCATATGTACGGCACAAAGTTGAAAATGTCAGAGAGCAAACATGGATAATCAAGACTTTGTTAATTATCGTGACAGTGCAATAGCGGTGACAATGACAATCGAGGCTACAGTGATTTTAAAATAAAGTTTTCTTGGCTTAGAGTAAAACAATTTAATTGAAAATTTCAGCAAATTCCCTTTACATAATTTAATTTTTAACTATTATAGTGAGAACTGCCAGCTCTTCATGTAATCTTCATTATGTAATAAACCATCAGATACAGGAAGTACAATCATTTTAATAGACTTGATGTAATAAAATTTAATATACTACTTGTGATAATTTTATAATCTCTATCCTTACATAATGGTACTTTAAATTTTGAATTATTGAAGTACTGATCTACTTAAGTGCAATCCAAAAAAAAACATTGAAGTGTTTACAACATTAATAAATGATTTTCATCTCGTGCTTAACAATGTTAAGGTATGATATTGAAATGGGCTCTGTCCGTCCTTACATCGTGATTTTGTTTCTGGAGCATATCTCATCCACCATTCCAAGATATTTTTATGAAACTTAATACATACATAAAAAAAGTATAATTCTAAGAATAGCATAACCACTACGCAACTCTGATATGTGAATATGACTGGTAGAGTATTTACGAGTTGGACGAACCAACTGAAAGTGGCAACAACAATATACAACCAAAGAAAAATGTTGGCGTCTAATAAAATTATTTCCAACAAATAAATTACTATCTAAATCATATTATTGATAAACAACAGAATTTAGCCAAAGCCTAATGGACATTAAGAAAATCTTCTTTACACTTTGAAGACTCTAGCATATCTCATTGACAACAATAGCAGAAATTAAATGTTCATTTTTCGAAATCTGTAAAGAACTAGCTTGTTGTTGAATGAAATAATGACATATAATTATCAGGAAATCATCATTACAATAAATAAAAATCAAATACAGATTTGTCATTTTATTCAAACACAGCTTATTAATATGTTTTTCTTTTCGGATAAAAACAACTTGAAAACTTATCATATCAAAATAACAAACTTATTCTTATAGAGATATATATTTTGATGAGATTTCCTCCTAATCGAAATACACCATAAAAAAAGAAATTTTGGCCAGGGTTCATATTCCATCTTGAACCCGCAACTTGACATCATAAATTCAGCAAATATCGTCTGTAAGCTTCCAGGCACTTTAATAATAACAGGTACCAAACAAATTTTTTTTGTAATCTGTTATGCAGTCAAACTGATCAGCAGTTATTTAGCTCTCAATATTTACTCTTTTTTTTTGCAAATTGAATACAATTACTAACACAATTTTTATAATTATTAAAAAATAAAGGTGTAAAAAATGCACATGCAGTATGATGTGACATCACACGAAGACCTACAAAGCACATTAACTTAAAAGTCAGTCATCTTCCAAAGAGTTAAAAGAAGGCTTTCGCATTACTAAAATAAATCAGATTGCGCAATAATAGTAAATCAATTTGTGAATAATACTGATGCATGAAATATGAAATTCAAGAAGCGGTCTTGACAAATATGTTTTTGTTTATTTTTAATCTTCGGTTTTTGTTCTTCATAATTAATAATGAAGAGACCATATTGATCTCTATAGGTATCTTTTTTACGTACAAGTAATAATTAGCTCTCCTGCGCTGAAAGTAGATTGATTTATAATACCAAGTGACAGGTTAATTGTTTCATCTAATGGCTTATGAAAACATCAAACGACTGTTTAATTATCAGTTCTAATACCTGCATTTCTCTTTATTAAACTTGAATTAGCATGCAGGGACATCATATATAAATTATATATCAAAATTGAATATAAATTACTTCATTCAGATAATATATATAAATAGCATCCAACATAAAATATTAATTATATTATTCAATATAAAATATGAATTATATAATTTAAAGATACCTTCCCTGTGTACAAACTGGGTGATCTGATGATGTATTTGGGCTAAAAACATATTCAATCTAATTAATCTATCTATCAAAATGTTTGTGTCACATGACTTCCCTGACGAATTACATAGCACCATTTGTGAAGTTGGAGGAAAATGTGGGTGTTTTTCAGGAAATCCAGTATTTTTCTAGTAAGATTGGATATTTCTACTTTAAATATATAACAAAATTGCTATAATTTTATTGGAAATAACCACCCGTTAAATACTTTTTCTGGAATTATATCATTTAATATATAAATATAAATATATAAATATAAATCATAGCATTATATAACATAGAATATAAATAATATCAACATAAAATCCTAAAGTATACTATTATCAACATTAGGAAAAATACACGTCAAAATTTGTCGAAATAAACTTATCTTTTTTGCCAAACTGGAATTAACCTGAAGGGCAATAAAATATACATTACTGCATTTATATCATTTCAACATGTTCATTTCTCAACGACACAAATGTTATAAATCACATGACTATTATTCATTACTAATCCCTCCTCTCCTTTTTATATAAATTATACCAATAAAAAAATCACTCTTATCAGTGCACATATTGACTCAAACTATCATCTATTTTTGGCCTAATTGCCATCCCATAAATTATCTTTATAAATACAAAACAAAGGGGCCCCCTTGATAGCATAAAGACCTCTAAAGTTTAGATAATTTTTTGTTTAAGAAAAAAAAAAATCAATGTTTTGTTCTGTATATTTTTCATTGAGGTTAAAGTCCGATACTATTAACTAGAGCTCTTATTGCAACTTATTCATGTTAAACATATAAATTTACATGTTACACACTAAATGTGTCTAAATTGCAATATTTACTCTAAAAATCTGAATTAATTAATCATAAATAAAACACAGAAAGGCATAAATAATAAATTAGTTTGTGCTTTTGGCAATTAAACTTACCCAATTTTTCTTGCATGCAAACTCAGATTTTTGAGCGGGGTATTTTCAATGAAAGCAGGATATTAACCAACAAATATGACTCCATTAAGAAGTAAGATGCTAATCAACAATCAAAAAAAAAATAATCAAACTATATCCAGTTTAACATTTGTTCACCAACCAGACAAAGGGGAATATGCATGTCTGAAGTGTGCTATCGGGAAAGGGGAGAGGGGGTCAGACAATAGTGCTGTGGGGCTACTCCTACGTTGGAAATTCCAAATGCCAAGGGATCTTTTGTATGCTATACCAATTATTACACAGGACCTCAGTTTTTCGTCGGATCCCTCGTCATGCACAACTAACAAGGAAGGGGACAAACCGACTGGAAACACTTTCTCTAGCCAATACTTACTGGGCCACCATGGCCCCAACAATCAAAAGGGTTGTAGGACTGGTATCCGGGAAAATGTTCAAAGAAATGATCGGATAATATTTATAAATCTTCTTATAGAATGGCAGAGGAGGAAGTAAGTTGATGACAGCTAGGTGACCTATCAGAAATATGGTGTTATAGATCAATACTCTTTGTATCATTAACATCGGAATACTAAAAGACAATTAGTTAAGTATTTGTAAAAACATATTCAGAAAAAGTGAAATGGGGTTTAACGGCCTCTCAACACAAACTAGGCAATTTCAGGACTAACTTATGGTTCAATTTTATTTCAATAATTTGTGTATGCGTAGGGGCTTAGGAGGAAACCGAAAGACCTGGCCCCAAGTTCACGAAGCATTCTCAGACTTAAGTTGAGAATTTGCTCAACTTTCAATTACGGTTTATGAAAATATCTTTCATCCAGAAACACAAAACTTTGCACATATTTTCTTATTGATGTATTTGATAAGACTAAAACAACAAAATTATTATAAAAGGCTAAATTTTTGTTAAAATAAGGCGAACAATTTTGAGTAAATTCTCAACTTAAGTCTGAGAATGTTTTGTGAACTCGGGGACTGGAAAAAACCCACAAGGTTGCACAGGCGACCCTAAAGAGGAATCAAAAGCACACCCGTTGACTCAATGACAGACCTTATTACACAACACACGCATGCTAACCATTATACAGACCTCATGATACAGTGCGTCTGCTCTAACCATTCGGCCATCCATCCCCACCCCACTCCCCTTCATACAGGTTGGATCAAAAAATAAGATTTAAATGGATTAGAACACCAGCAATATTTTAAAATTTAAATTATTAATTAGGCATTAATTAACTTATCCAGACAATAATATACTCTCGATGTCTACGCTAGCCTTCGATGTTACCAGGATTAGAATGCTATATGCTGTTTAACGCTCATTAATAATTAAATTAAAAAATGGATAATCAAGACCATGCCGTTTATCTTATTGATTTTAGTAATGATGATCGAGGCTGGGCAGAAATTTCAACTGCATATTTTTCGGTTCATAGTGGATCAATTTGACTGAAATTTTCAGCAAATTGCCTTTACATTAGCTAGTTTTTAACTATTATAGTGAGAACAGCCAAATCGTTATCTAATCTCCCATAATGTATCTTTAAAGTCCTACTTTTCAGCACCAAATGGACTAATGATAATGAAGAAAATGGATTACGGTAGATGGAATATTACTTTATCTGCACAAAACAATTGCATAGGTATATCAATAACATATATTGTGTTCATTCAAATAACCACAAGCTTCACTGAAAATAGATCTTGCTAATTGTAGAGATTGTTAGCCCGAGGGTGTATTGAGGCGAAGGGTTTCTAGGCATTTATCTATCATCACACCACTGTATGACTTCTCCTTATTTAGATTGCATGTTTCATCATAAAAACACCACAATACCATGATGACGTTACTATGGATACCGATAAATATTTTCAGGTGTTTTGTGGTTGTCAATAATAACACAAAGTGATGGATATTGTCAAAAGTACATGAATCTTCCATAATAAAATAAAGTATATATATATTACTATGATCAGAGTTTCCAATACAACATTTTAAAATGTTCACTTTGAACAATCTGCTATTGTTTAGCCAAAAAGAAAAGAAATTTAATAGAACATGTATCATGTAAACAACACAAACTATTTAAGATGTCTTCCTATGACCATTAAAACAAGAACTATCTTTGTTTCTGTTGTATTTATTATACAATATAAATATAATATTTTTAATTATGAAGAAGGCAAGTTGTGGATTCAAAATAGTCAAAAGGTTTAAAGAGATAAAAATAGAGAAATGGTGATAAAAAAAGAACCAATTTTCTTTCAGCCACTTGTTAATAACAATGATAATGTCTAAGATGTGTTGTATTTCGCAAGGTGGCTAATTGAATAGGGACAGTCTAACTTCAGCTTGCAGGTTGGTTTTATTTTCTGAATAACTTTTTTGCAGTTTTTTTACAGGAAATGTATTAGATACTCAGTTGCACTTTCATTCGCTTGATGTTCATATGTTGCCTATACTGAAATTGAGGGGAGGTAGGGTATGGGTCAGCCCCTCTCAATCTCCTGGTAGCATTAGTCTTTAGTGGCACATTTAAATTCATTAAATTGAATGTGATGGGATTTATTAGCAACATGAGTCAGAGGTAATTCACATGAGAAACCCTTCCTCTTTATTGGGTTCCAGAAACTATGACAACATAGAGAGCGAAATGGCTTTTAATGTCCACTCGACACAAACCAGGTAAATTTGGGACTGACACATCGTTCAATTCTACTTCAATAAGCCGCTTGTGTGCAGACGTGTAGGGGTCTTTAGCAGTGGGAGGAAACTGGAGGAGCCATAGAAAACCCATGAGGTTGGACAGATGACCCTACTACTTGTCACGTACTACCGGGGAACCAAAACAACATTAAGTGGATTCAATGAGGAACTATGAGGAGCAATCTATGTCAATTCAATCGTTTCAACACAAATAAAACCAAAAACAAATTTATTTTGAAGGTTTAACACACATCAATCAATATTAAGTCATAAAATATTACACATTGAAGTTAAAATAAATATTTTGATGTGAAATCAATGTTTGAAACTCAAGTATTCCTGGTCTATTGTCAATAGTTATTTATATGTCCTTGATAATAGACCAAAAAAAAATTCAGGTTTATTGATATCAGATCCGGACATCCGCTATAAAAGTTATTCCTGACATCTCAACTTCTAAGAATATTTTTTTATTTCATGCTATAAGTCAATGTTTTATTTATTTTTTCATTATTTTATAGATTTTCATTGATTGCTACTGTTAATATGTACCATGCTTTCTGGTACGACATCAGAACAACCTGGTAATACTTT
This sequence comes from Patella ulyssiponensis, assembly GCA_963678685.1. NCBI lineage: Eukaryota > Metazoa > Mollusca > Gastropoda > Patellidae > Patella > Patella ulyssiponensis. Next base: position 85,713,715 of record OY783226.1, read on the forward strand.
CCTTGTCAGCACCGCAGGCACAAGGGTTCTTAAACATAAATATGTAAGCTTTCTTTATCGAGATAAATACTTGGGGGGGGGGGGCAAAATCTCAATTGTCCTATTTTCTAAGATGAGGAGGGGTGAATAATTCTTTACCTGTCCCTTTCACTCTTAACCAGCACATGGATCAGCTTTTTGAACTTTGAACAAAATGTTCAAAATTCAAAAATCTGATCTAATTACGTGAAACTGAGAAGCCTTTTGCAAGTGATAATCAATCAATACATCTCTGTCCACATCTTTCCTCAACATAAAAACCATTACGGCTGAATAAAAAAATGTCAATAACGGCCATATTCTACAGATCACATCAATTATATAAAGCATCATAATGTGCCTGCTACTTACAGGTTACCATGGAAATAGATATAAACACCTGTAAACATAAGTGATTGATTTCAACCCATTTCCTTTCATTATAGTAATTAGATCTATTTTTACCTAGACACACCCACTGGCATATAGTTCTTATATTCCATTTGATACCCTTTAGGGAAATGATATGAAATGGAATGGGGTTAAATATCCTACTGTTCTGCTCCTGTACTGGGCTAGTGAAGGCGGACGGGCATGAAGGGAATTTTGTCCGGGCAGCGGCACTATGGTCTACTCTTATATCAAATTTATGGCCAGAATATTTAATGCGATGTGACTCATATTGAAAGTCCTTTCTCTTGACTAATGACGCCGTACCCAACACTTACGGTAGCCTGTCTCCGGAGTCCTATGATGGAATTTATTTTTAAGAACAAAACAAACAATTGGATTTGGGTGATAAATTTCAATGGATGACTTCATCTGCTTCTCTTGCCTGAATCTAAATGCAATTATTGATAGAAAGAGAGCAAATGTAACAAGTTTGGTATACCTTTGAGGAAAAACTAGGAAAGGGCCTCATCATGAATGTTTCTTTATGGAGGCAACAAATTAATATGTACAAATTTTGATGAAATTATCTGAAACTGTAATGAGTTTTCTTCCTAAAGCAAAGTTACGAAATACAGACGAAAAAAAAACCTGAAAATGTGTCACCACCAGCATTCTTCCCAGAATTTATAAATAATTGTTGTTGGAAAAATGTGTGAAAATTTCAAGATATCTAAGGGGAGATAACCACGTTTATCAATCATGTGGAGAAGACCAATTCCATTTTCTATTCCAGTGTCCCAAATACAAAATTCTGTGCTTACAATACTTTCTTGTCGAACTTCTGAACCGCCAATTTTCCTTGAAGTAGCATTTACAGAAAGATGGGAAATCTGTTGTGGGGTAATTCACATAATGCCTAGTTTGTTTTCCTGATAATATATAGGCCTAGTCTGGGGATTCCAGATTATGAAAGTAGCATACACAAACCCTGAAGATACATCAGTTATGTTTGGTTTCAAGAAATTTAATGAATCCAGGTTAGTTGTACCTGACAAAATGTCATGCCTGTTTGGACTTGTGTGAGAATTAACCTTTTGCCAGACAGGTACCCAGTATTTTTCAAAGTGATCAAGGGCCATAACACAGTAATTATTTAGAAATTGTTGATAATCAAGAGGCTTCTTCATCTCATGAGCTTCAACACTGTGTTTAAATATAACGTCTATCCGATAATAACTTCAGCCTCTCGTGTGTCCACAAGATTTTTCAAAGTTATCATGGGCCATAACTCTGGCAATAATTATTGGAAATTGTTGAAAATGTGATCAACATACAGATCTATATTTCGTTTTTTTTTTTTATACTTTCGATGGCCTACACTACATGAAGATCTGACAAGTTATAGTGGAAGTTCACGTCAGAGATCATACGAGTACCTTTTGACCTAATGACGTCAGACATTTGATTAACCAATCAGCATTGAGGTTACTAGTGCCTTACCCACAGTTCCCTTCAAAACCATACTCCGCGCAGTGTATCGTTGGATTAGAACTAATTCCACTACTCACTGCTGTAAAGAGCGAACATTCTTGTTCTAAATCATGTTTGGTCAATAGTCCCATTTACAACCAGTAGCTGACTGCGACAAAGGCTTTACTCATAAAACAAAGCGCCAAATTGGACCAAATATGTTTACATAACGTTACATCATGACTCACGATTTTATTATGCCCAATTAACCAGTGCATAGCAGAATATTGCAGTAAAACTAATTGTGTGACAAACGAGGCTATCATATCGAATAAAATGTAAACAATACTGTTTGGAAGAAACATACTTTAACCATTTTTGATACCCTAAATCACTGTCCAAAGTTTTAGAGAAGACCCATGTTGCGGTATTCAAGTGATAGCTTTGATTGAACGGGAAGAATAGACACATTCCCGCAAAAGCCATTGCTTCAGGAATATGCTTCAAAACATGCCTACAGCTTGTCGTAAAAGACCATTTCATCGACTAAAGCCTTGCATCATTCAGAACATGTTAATGATAACAAATCTTCCAGATCCTAGTGTAGTAAAGAAAAGTTAAACCAAATTTTGTACTATACAAACGAAATGAAATAGGATCTGTGTTTTAATCAGATTGGACCACAAGCTAAAATCAAGATTTTTTTGCACACTCATAGGCCATGATCTAATATGTTACAGTTAGTGATGTGCAGTTTTTCGGTTTAACCGTACGGTATCGGTTTTTACAAATTAACCGAAAACCGAACCGATAAAAAAAAAATAACCGTGCGTTTCGTTTTTTTTCCAAATTCCTAATTTTTATGTAGCCATATTTCGTTTACTTAATAATTCCAAAATTTTAATATAGCCACCACTTCCGTTTTTATTTTCGATCAACCAGAGCCCGTATGTATAAAGTGATAGAGTGTTTAATCAGTCTGGATGGCCTAGACTATTTATTTTCTCAATTAGGTTCGGTTTATAATCCAAAATTTTATGCAAGCCGAAGCCGGTTGTCAATAACGAACGATGGCTTCCTCTAAAAAGTAAAATGTCTCCATGGCTTGCTCAATAACTATGAAAGATTAGATGACACAAAATGTAGATTTAATCTTTGTAAAAAAACATTTTTCTGATGCATTCTGAAACATATCCAACTTGAAGGCGCACCTAAAATACAAGCATGACAAAGAATATAATTTAACAATTTTGAGTCCGGTTTAGAACAACAAGTTCAACACCCGAAAACGGCAATGCATAAGTTTTGTTTTTAAGTTTATAAACGAGAAATGAAAGACCACATGTTTCGATTTGTTGGATTGGTATTATTTTGTTATGCAAATTTAATTTGGTGTTCGACAATGATCATCGGATTTGGTTTTTTTCTTCAGTAACTTTATTGTTACTGATATCATGTCGTTATCTTAATTTAGTATTATGCCTATGCCGTTGTGTGTGTCAGATCTTTTTTACAGTAACTTTGTTATTACTACTAGTCATAATTAAAGTCATATAACAGTAAAAAAAAAACTTGTTGTTTACTATTTTACATCAATATTTTTGATATGTTTGTTTTCTGGCTTCTAAGTATTCCTATAAAATAACCATAAATCAGTACATACATAACACAGTGTTTAAATGAATAAAAAAACCGAAAACCGAAACCGAGGTTTTTTGCCTCAGAAAAAACGAAAACCGAAACCGAAAGAAAATTTAAAAACCGCACATCACTAGTTACAGTCCAATATGCGTGAACGTCGAGAGGAACCAAGATCTTCGGGATATAAAATTCATTTCAAGCTTTATCAAAATCAAATAAAAATTGTGTGATGTAGAGGGTCCACAAGTCCAAGATCTTTGAGAGATAAACCTATGTTTCAAAGTTCCTTAAAAATTATAATCTGTAGTGTCCACAAACCAATCATGGGTGGACTGACAGACAGAGGCGACAACAATATACTTCCACAAGAAAATGTGGGAATATAAGAAACTTACCTTGTTTCTGTTTCAATCTGTAATAATTTCTCTGATAACCGTGATGATCCCTTCTCTACGTAACTCACTGTTTTCGAAGGAAACAGAAATCGTGGAGAGTTTCCAATAACTTCCAAATGTAACATTTTTAAATTTTAACACAGAAGACTCAGATTGTCTGATGAACTAATCACAGCAACATCAATAGCTCAAAATCTCCACTGCTATCATAAATATCACATATGACCACAAATTGTCCAAATCCATCAAACTGAACAAACTAAAATAACATCACTTGTACTCAAGCAAAAGCTGCTTTCTTTTAAATTTGAGAATGAATTCAATATTGTTTGTAAATTCTCCATGAACATTCCTCTTAATATAATTTTGAATTTTTGCCGACACACATCTATTTAAGAGTTTGTTTAAAGCATGTTCGTCATTTAGCCACTCTTGTTATTATCTAACTAAAACTTATATCATTCTTTGTTGTTATCATAATTTCTCTTTTTTTTCTGTAGGTTAAAAGGTTCATTCAAATATAAAATCGTTTATCTTTTATTATAGATAAATATTGAAATATAAAAACCATCATAGAAAAAAATTAAGGGGGGATATTTTTTACGACTACAGCTTGCGAGAACTAACCTACAAGTTCACAACACATGTAATATGGCTACCAGTAATCTGAATGGTGAACAGAATTAAAAAATCCATCAATCTTCTCAGTTATAACCATATAAACTTGCTGGCCTACACCTTCCTATCAATGCAATTTTGTAAAGTGGTATAAAGTGTTCTAGCCACCGTTACTATAATATCAAAACAAAACAATAATCATGATGAACTAAATGTACAATTCCCTTTTTCTTATATTATTATACGTCAACAATTTTATCTCAATAAACCAAATATCATATTCAACAAGTACTGTCTAACAATAAACCATATATCATATTCATAAAGTACTGTCTTACAATAAATCCAACTATCTTCTCAACTCATTAAAGAGGCATTACCAATCTTATCAACAAATAAAAACCATCACATATTAATAATATCTCATTGAAATAACTTAAGACTCACCTAGCTATAGCAAAAAAAATAAACCAAAACCTGCTCAAATAAAAAAAAACAAGTTGTGCACAAGCACTTCTCAAAGCTACTGACAGTGCATTTACTATAATTTCAAGATAAATTAAGTAAGAGCTAAATCTACTTAATGCATGCAGATCTTTCGTTTGGCCTCAAATTCTATATAAATCATTAATTAGACATTTATTCACAAGCCTTGCCCATAAGAAACTCTCTAGATCATCGGATAGTTTAGATTTTCACCGGATTTCAAAACATAATTTGCAGGGGATCAAAAATTCTAAAATGATCGGTCACAGTTTCAAATGATTTCAGAACATAAAACCCATCACAGCTCTAGATGGGTAGATATGACGTGAACCTGTTAACAATCTAACTTAAACATCCACAATTTAACTGTATATATTCAAATCTTGACAGATCCAACATTTTTTTTTCCTCCAACTGGCAAAAATCTCCCTCATGACTGCTAATTAATCAATCAAATGTTCCTTAATTCAAATCTACTAAGAACTGACTTTGACAAGTCTGACCTCACCTGATTTTAAGATTTGATTTTAAAGCTTTTTAGAAGCGACTTTGAAGCAAGTTCAACCCTTTCCTGCGTCAAATGGTGAACTAAAAGATTTAATTTTAAACCTATCAAGAATTGATTGAAACATTTATGGTATACTTTTTTTTTTACTGATTTCTAACTGCACTAGACATACAGTGTGATATTGATTTTATCCAGACTCAGAAGACGAAAACCAGTATAAATAAATAATGGAAGCAAAAAACAAGAGACAAGATAACCAGTCTTTTAAGTAAATATCATATAAATAGATATAAATTTAACAACAGTTCAGTTTAAACGTAAAATCCTGTCTCTGTCGATTTTCATTCTGGAGAACCATTATTTACCTTGTTTTTCTTGTCAATCATTCATTGTTTTATTTTTCATTTTGAGTGAAGCATGTATCAATATAGGCCCAAGGCTATACTACGCAAGAGACACTTATCTGGCTCAAGGATTCAATCACATGATTTGATATCTATTGTTTATTTCTTGTAGTGTCCCCCTTCACTTTTAATCACATGAAGGTATTTAACGTTTGCATACTTTGATACTTCACAGAGTTATGGACGGAATCTAACATGGTCACTTTAAATTGGCGGATGAGACTGGTTATTACATGGTCACTTTAAATTGTCTAATGGGATGATTTATTACATGGTCACTTTAAATTGTCTAATGGGAGTAGTTATTACATATGGTCACTTTAAAGCTGAACTCCGATTACAAAACTACAGAAATGATCAAATAAAAAAAAATTACTGCCAAACATAATCGCCATACTTGTTTTCAATTTGCAGAAGAAGTATGGCCGCTGTACGGTGTACGAAAACAGAGGCAGGCCACGCCCACATCCAGTATACACTTTGGCCACCACACTGTCCACATCCGGCTAGCAATATTTCAACTACCAATTACCAGCTACTGACTGGGCGGTTTTTCTCTATAAATTGACTGAAAATATTATTGCTACACAATTATTATGTCTGATCAGGTACATATTATTTTACTAATTAGAAGAAATAAGTAACCTACGGTATATTTTTGCTCTAAAAGTATGGGAAAAATTGTCTTACCCCAAACAAACAACAAATCTACCGACATCATCCAACCATGTTTATTCTTATTTCTTGAAAGGTTTTGCACAACATGTTAGAAACACCAAATGATTTCTAGTATTATAAAGTTCAGTATTATCGTTCCAAAATATATCCAAAGCAGCAATAAAACAACTGTTCTCTCCATCGAAGAAGTATGTCTTCACTTCAAAATATTTTTCATCTTGTTGTTATTTATGACGATCAAGGGACATAGGTGGTTATGTCCCTTGATGTTATGTCAACAACATAGATTTGTTGTTGTTTGGAGTAGTTTTCTTTCATTTTTAGAGCAAAGGTACACTGGACTTTACTTATTTCTTCTAATTAGTAAAATAATATGTACCTGATCAGACATAATAATTGTGTAGCAATAATATTTTCAGTCAATTTATAGAGAAAAACCGCCCAGTCAGTAGCTGGTAATTGGTAGTTGAAATATTGCTAGCCGGATGTGGACAGTGTGGTGGCCAAAGTGTATACTGGATGTGGGCGTGGCCTGCCTCTGTTTTCGTACACCGTACAGCGGCCATACTTCTTCTGCAAATTGAAAACAAGTATGGCGATTATGTTTGGCAGTATTTTTTTTTATTTGATCATTTCTGTAGTTTTGTAATCGGAGTTCAGCTTTAAAGTGACCAATGAGATCAGTTATTACATGATCAATTTAAATTGTCAGAAGAGACCAGTTATTACATGGTCACTTTAAATTGCCCGATGAGATGAGATATTAAATGGTCACTTTAAAATGTCTGGTGAGATGAGTTACATGTATAATATTACATGTACATGTATGGACACTTGTAGAACTTAAGCATAGTATTTAGTAACCATTAACAGTTTGAAGTACTGTATTTATTATGTTCATATTAAAGCGATCGATCCTCATTTGAGGGATTTTAAAACCCTTGCAAACTATCGCAGTGTGAAGTGGAATCTTTAAATGGAAAAGGCTATTACTTACTATTAGTCCAAAAATAGTTTAGAATTTACAACGATATGACGAATTGAAAATTTTGAAAAACCTCAACAATAGCTATATGTGTTCGTAAAAACTTCTCTTTTTTCGGTGTGCTATGAGGGAAATATTCTCAGGACCTTAATTTTTCATCCCATCCAAACGACAATACATTATCCCTTGCCAGGCACTTTGCCCTGCACCACTGAAAAGGGAGAACACAGCCGTAAAATCCTGATGAACGTTTCTGTTCAACATAGGGGTCGAACACAGAACCTCCAGTCTAGTGAGTCAGCGTCTTACTCACTGAGCCACTCATAAAGAGAAAATACAGATAAAAATTGAAAAATCTGAGCTAATTGTCTCTTGAATGTTTTGAGTTATTATCAGCAGTTGTTTATATATTACCAAGTGATTTAATATCAAACAATTTCAACTTATCAACCTCTATATTACCTACCAACCATAGATTGTCAGGGCCAATAAAGTAAATTTTGACGTGTTTTACGTAATTGCCTCTCGTCTATTCAATACCAAACAAATATTGACATAGGTTTTATTGAATCGCTATCACGAAAACACGATCCTAATATCATAACATGCTTTTAAAAATACTTCAATGTTATTAAATTCTTTATTTGCATATCGTATTAATCACAGTCAGTCCATTCTTAAATGAATTCTTTTAGATGGGTTTTATAGAAGCCTGCGTGATCAACCTTTGCATACTTTTAAAAATCTTTTATAAGGATTATTTTAAAAATTTCATAAAGTAATAAAATCTCAGGATTTGTATGGACTGTAAATATTGAACTTTCAGATTGCTCAAATATGTTTGCAAAAAAAATGAAAACGGTCGCTAAATTGCTGTTGAAATCTATAACTCTATACAATTTTTTAATAAGTATTGCGAACTCTTTCACAAAATCATGTAATCTTATACTATTGTAAGCAGTTCATAAATCCTTGAACAAAAAGGACGAAAAATTATTAATGCACCGAGTTTATTTGTGAAGGGTTAGATTTACAAGTTTTCAAGCAACTGTTTATTGTCACTATTAACACTTTATTATGCCAACAAACACATACTGGACAACTGTACAACCAATCACAGACAGAACAAATAATACACAGCAATGAGCAATCTACTCAAAAAGTGAGAAAGATGGGGTTTAATGTCCATGACACAAAATAGGACAAGTAGGGGATGGAATCCACACCACTTAAATCAATCATTCTCAATGACAGATCTTATGATCTAAAGCGCATACACTAACCCAAAAAATAATACAGAATAAAATCAATTTAGTAATTGAACTGGAATATACAGGTCACAAGGTTGTCTCTGAATGGTCAACATTAACCAAGACTTGAACCAAGTATTGTTTTTTACATGTATATATTGTCTCGTAATATTTTATCATGATAATGACTATAGAGAAGCCTAGTCGAAAGTCGCTCATTAATAATAAGCAGTAATTGTATTCCATAGAATTGTGATCTGTATATAGTATAAACTATTGTTAAAATTTTAATACGACTGTTGATACAGAAACAGTAATAATAGACAACTGCCAAGGTTTCAGATACTGTCTTTTTAAATATTGTAAAATAAATAATTTAGAAGAAAAGTCAAAAGTTTCCAAAACAAATTAATTAGTAAATCAATCTGATATTAATCTGTCAGATCATTGATAATGACTCAGTCTTTCAAAAACAAAAAGAAGAAATAAAAAAAGTTGCTTCAACTAACCATGCCATTGCCTACAATATGATTTTCTTCAATGAACTAGACTACTTGTTTCATCTATGCCTTAAACACCTTTTTAGCTTCAATTTTTCACTTTAGATTACGTAGGAAATTAAATCCCAAACTATTTGAAAAACACTTATATTAATCTCTGCTGTTCAAAATAGCACTCTAACATAACAGATTATATTACAGCAAATTATTTGGTTGTATAATTTTAATACCACTTAAAAATAACAAAAAAAAAGTTTTAACGTCACTTTATCATTCATTCTTAAGAGATATTCTGGATTAATTTAAAATTCACTTTTATTCAACTTTTTTTCTGTGGAACTCGATGATCAGTTCACATAAATAAAAACAAATACTTTGTTTATTATTATAACACTCCAAAAACTTTTAGTTTTATTATCACAACACTCCAAGAACTTTTATCATCATAACACTCCAAAAACTTGAAATAAAAAAAAACACAAAAATAATTTGATGTCAACTGTCAATGTTATCACAACACTCAAAGAACTTTTATCATCATAACACTCGAAGAACTTGAAATAAAAAAACCACAAAAATAATTTGATGTCAACTGTCAAAGATAGATAATTCTAACATGGCAAAAAACAAATTTTATTATCATTACACACCAAAAGCTTTTGTTTTATATCATAACACTCAAAGCACAATATACGAGAATAACTTGAAAAATAGAAAAAAAATAAAACCACAAAAAAGTTGATGTCAAATGTCAAACTTGAGAAGGTAGATAATTCTTACATGGCTAAAAACATTGTTGATCTTCAACAGAAATCATTTGTTTATTTGGCCATAGTAAGACCATTGTAAAACGTACTCTTGAATAGCTTTTACGAACTCCAGATTTAATCAAAGTATAAAAATCTACAATATTGTATTGTGTGATTGTGCATGAATGAGGGTGTGTATTTACATTCTGGACTATTTTAGTGAAGAATATTACACAGATAGCGTTAGTTGATATAGCATTATGATCTTTGCGCATCGATGACTCCCAATCTCCAAATAATGGATCAAAATTCAATACGACATTTTTCCACATATTGTGTTGACAATAAGCTTATGATTTTATTACAGATATATCGGCTTACCGTGTTTCTAAATTAGAATAGTTACGATTAATACTCTAACACTGTTCTATTGTTGTCCATATTATATACATATGTTTACCTGGATAAGGGTAAAATTGGGGTGGAGTAGACAAGCATAAGGGATAGAAGCCTATAAACTTACGGCTAACCCCGGATCTACCCATCTTCATTAGCCCAGTTTAGGAGCAGAACAGTAGGACGTTGAACCCCATGTCATTTACCCCTGTATCCATTCACTTGATACGATATGTGCGTTTGTTGTTTGTGACATCTGTATATTGTGTCCTGTCCGTAGGTTTGTCTTGTGTAATTGTTTCTATGACCTCCAAGCTTTTACTATGATTATGATGTATTAAGAATTGCCTTTCTTTAATAACCATTTTAATTATAGACAAAATGTCAGAAAAGATTAAAGTTGTACCCTATGTTTATAGCGTGCGGTGGACATCTATTACAAAGATCCATAAAAACACAAAGGAATAACAAATTGTGCCCGATATGAAAATTACAGGCATCAGAGGAATTGTGCGTGAAAGCCTTAATTTGTTCATGCCATTCATTGTGAGTTACCTCATTTCCAAGCTTGGTTTTAACTATTTTGCCACAGGCTTTTTTAGTCATTTCTTTAACACATCAAAAATGGTGTTGGTTTTGGTTAAAATAGTTCAATCTGTAATTTTTCCATGCAAATGCAGGTTTGGGATCAAGAGACACTGACTTAAAAATCTTTCTTGAAATGGTCTTAATTTAGAAAATCCTTACATATATTTTTACTAAATATTTTTGGAGAATTGTTTAAAAATTATACTCTCCATCATGGTCTGTACAAGTTCAAGTACTATATTTTTCTGAATATATTGATGAAACCTAACCTAAAAAAGCACAATATCGATCTTCTGCAAAAAAGAATAGGTGCCACCCAGTGAAATAAAAGCAGACAGCAGCTAAGTGGTCCAAGCAGTAAATAAAGGTTGCAACATATTTATTCTTAATTATCAGAAATCATTCAATTTGATGGCTTCTAGTTTATCATACACAAGAAGAATCGTGAATCAGATGATAATAAGCTGTTTGAGTTATGGCTCATGTGTATAAATTAGAATTAGCCTCTTGTTTGTGGACTACAGGCTTAGGTAGGTATAAAGTTTTTTTTGCTTAAAATGCTCTTTTTGATTTGAAAAATGGCATATGTTTATATCGATGTCAACAACCCTGGTAATCAAACATGGAAGTCTGGACAGATTGTTCAGGTGTCAAAGATGCTGTCAGATACAAACTATGAAACAACGTTTTTATTATAATATATAAATGTAAGGGAGATAACTCCATGAAAATATTTCTGAAAAAAAGCAATCTTATGTTGTTTCAAAGGTATTTATTAATTGAATTGGAAATAGGTCTACATAGATCACAATTCTATGGCATACAACTACTGTTTATTGAAATATACAGGTCACAATTCTATGGAATATAAATTACTGTTTATTACTTAGGGACCAGTTTCGAGTTGGCTACTGTAGTCTTTATTTACCCTTACAATGATTATAACTGCAGTTTATTACTAATACTAAACTATGTTTCGACAAGAATACTCTGTCAAATATCACTGTTTATATAAAAGTGCATAGAGATCTTACAACTCTATGGAAGTAAATTGTAATATAAATGTATTTGTATGATGTCTTCACATGGGAATGTCATAAATAATCATCTTTTTTGATTTATCTTCGGGTATTGGTAATGAAAAAGATAAGTTCTTTCAATCATTATGAGTTTGAGTCTTGATGAAACTGTTGATTGAGGTTTTGGACAATTTGAATTTATGTCTTGGTTTAGCTTTATCATTCATCTGAGATTCAGGATACCCTTGATTAATGTATTCAGAATATGGATACTGTGTACTGATGTCTGTTAATGTTATGCTAAGTATTTGCTCTAAATAAAATAATGGAGTGAACTTTTACTTACACATTAACAGGAAGTTCCAAGGGAACCGGGTTACGTTTATAGCCTCTGCTTGTCATCATTTTAAACTGGATCAACTTGTTCCTGATTTAACATCATTTCAGCCATAACTTGAATCAAATATATCATGTCAAACATAATACTCAACAATCTTTATCTCAGATCTTCATCTTTTTTTCTGAAAAAAGTAAATGAATTTTGTTTGAATTTTGCATTTCAGATTAATGTAAGAAACATGAATTCAAATCAAATGATTTCCAATATCCTTCAGTGGATCAAAACTGCTTGAATGGGGATTACATTTTTTCGAGAAACTACTAGATTTTTAACACTTTGAAACCACAAGTTTTTGAAACTGTTGAGACTGAGCAACAGAGGCTAGATTTTTTAATAGATTCTTTTCATATTGTCAGTCCAGTAGTATTGAGTGAATTTATGTCAAATCAAACCAGGCCTGGACATAACGGTTTTAGATGTACATGTACTTAACAAAATGTCAGGCACTAATAAAATAGTACCTGACACTTTCAACTTAGTGCAAGACATGCATTAATAATATCAATAAAAAAGACAAATCAGCGCTGGACAAAATGACAGGCACCTGAGATTTTTTGCATGACAAAGTCTTAATTGGTGCTTGACATTGTCTGTGACAGGTGCCATATTTCCAGGCTTGAATCAAAACGAAACACTGCAGGGAGTATAATTAATTAATTTTAGGCCTATCAGTCATGGGAGGTAGAGGGTGTAGAAATACTATAATTATAATATGAGTCACTAGCCATTCAATCGCAAGGGCAAGGGCTATAGTATCATACCATAGAAATGATAGGACTATTAACATACATTGTCATTTCACAGTTTTCTTTGTGAAAATTCCCACGTAATGACCAAATTTGTAACTGCAGCCCACCTGAAACTAGTGTAGCCTAAATGATGCTGAGTATAATACTAGTAGTAGTAGAATCGTTAGGTGTCATGTTTGCCCATATATATTGTTAAAAAATTTAACAAATTGACTTAGTTAATGGATATCATTTAAGATAGTTCCTTTGGGAACTGTCTCTGATCGGACTATGTCCGCTGACAGTTCCTACTGCTTGCTACGTGTACATAGCTGCAATATGAAAATACATTAATACTGCTCTTCTCCACCTCTGTTCTCAGGCTATTTTGGAACTCTTACCTTCTATTTTTCACTGTGATGGTTTATTTTTCACAAAAGGAATCATTTCTCGTCCTATCTGACAAAATTTATAATAATTCGACACTATGTTCAAGTATAATTTAGCGATTAAATAAACATGCGGCCTGCACATGTTCGAGTCTTGTAGTAATGTCTGATCTGTTTAAACGTATTTTGTGTATGTTTTTTATTGCAAAATTCTGTTTGAAAATAGTATTGAATTATTATAAATGTGTGTCAGCTGTGGAAAGAAATTATTCCTTCGGCTAGCAAAGAAGAATAAGGATTCAAAAATAGCTTTAGACCAGGGGAGAGGTTGGGATGAGCGTTTTTTTATATTGCAGCTGTTAGCAAGTGGTAGGAAATGTCAGCGGACATATTATAGTCCGCTCAGAGACAGTTCCTACAGGAACTACATTTGAGACAATGGCATAATGGTCCTGTCGTCATAAATGAGTTTAAATAATATTATTGTGTAGGATTTCACTTCCACTATGTGACTGTGCCATCAATCATTCACTTGACAGGTTTTTGTAAAGATAAATAAATGAAAGGATTCCAATCTTAGCTTAGTTATAAACTACAAATCAGACAGACCGATGTTTTATCAAGTTCTCGTAGTTAATAGTGTTTGAAATGACTGACCAGAATATCGTTGTTGGAGAACAACAGTAACTTCTAAACTTGAATTTGATAAGAATCGGTGTCTGTCAAAAATGATAAATAATATTTATTTCCAAGAGCACACTCCTGAAAGATAATTCGTTGCATAATCATGACTGACATATTCTGATTCCTGTTTTTGGTGCCATGGGTTATAAGTGGGAACAGCAAAATAACGTGTTAATTAACTAATTACCAGGTTAATTGGTTTGTTTTGAACATTCATTACACCTCAATCAATGGAAACCAATACAAACAACATGGTGGACCTATATCTACACCACAATGCAATAGTTTTACTTCTGCGCATGCGTAATAAGCTTTCTTTAATAGCATTGAAAAAGTGAAACAAATTGCTTAGTTACCAGGGTTTTTATTCCAAACTTTCAGAAGATCTCTGACTTTGAAGTTTGGAATATAAATTCAGCAACGTGAATTTATCAAACCAAACTCTATCTATTATACTGAATAAAAAAAAGTTTAATCCACCTTTCTAGCCTGTTTGTAAATTGTAAAACTTTTTGGGACTTACATCTAATCATAGATTGAATAATAAATTTAATGCTTTTTATATTAGCCTGGTGATTTGTGATTTTATTTTGTTTCGTAAAAGTCAATAAAGACCACCTGTCGCACCAACTGTCCAGTGCACCAGCATGCGTGTAAATAGGGGTAAAATCTCGAGGCAAAGGTCAATGGCCTAATTTCCATCCAATGAGATTGCTTTATTTGTCAATATTTACTATTTCCGGTTCAATTTATTGCTACTAGTTCATGCTGATAGAAATGCTCCTGGTTCGCGCCATAGACCAGTAAATATTCTCTGATTTGCAAAAGGCATGGGATTTGGTTTCAGAGGAAACGGCTGTTGTTGGACCTTTTTGGTATGGGTCTGTCGGATTTGGGGCCTGCTAACCGCTCTGGGTGAGTTTCAGAATGTAAACAAATTAAAAAGTGATGAATGGATCACGCCATGTCTTCTGTGTAAAAAAATATTTGGCTGACAGCCAAAACATAGCGTGGTTTTTGTTTGTTATTGTCATATTTTTGACGTTTGTCGTGCACGCTTATCTTAATCCACGGGATTATTACCGCTTATCTATATATGTCACCGAGCGGATTGAGCGGGCAATTATCCAATTAATTAACTCACTTTCGATGGAATGACTATTTTTACCTAGTTTTGTTTTATCGACTGGAAACAAATGAGAAACAAACATGTCGATGTCCTTATATCGACCTTTCTAAGTTTCTCATGCACTTGAACTCAACAGTAATAGGCAGTAGTCAACAATACTTCTGAATTTAATTGATAATTTCAAAAATTATTATCGAAATGGGGCCTGCAAGACCTAAACTTTAGGTCTCTAACTCAACAGTTCAAGGATGTTAAACTCCATTTAATTTAAAATACGATCCCGCAACTCTACTACAATGTCACCAAAAACTGGTCTATCACACATCTGTGCCAATGTGATGAGGAGCATGCCAGATGAATATGGTGGATCTAAATAATATTATGTTGATGGTTTCTAACATTTGATAATGTATTTAGGTGGCACAATGTAAGCGTCATTCGTATTGGGGTCGGTTACCAAAACTGAATTGTCCGCAAACAAAATTGCCCAAGGTGGATTGCAGTGGATTTTTTTGAACATACCTCCTCACAAAGAAAGCAATAATCATGTTTCAGATTATTTTCCACAGGTTGGAGAGTCTCCTACCTGACAAAATGGTAATAAAATGTAGTCATCACAGTATGAAGTACCGATACCATAATACCTGAAACACCACCTGAATGAATGAAATAGAGTTAGGCCACATGAATTTGAATTTTTGTTTGGAAAAGTGTACTTCCTTTTTTTTCGTGAACTTTCTGTTTAAACCAAAATAATGAGTTGCTCCCTGATTCTTTTAGTTCCCACTCTTTCAATATGAAACAAAACACTGTTCACAAGACACAAGTGGCTACTAATTTACCCAGTCCTTCAAAAACTAATCAATTTTAATTGATTTGGCCATAAACGTTGGCGAAAGGTGTATTTGAGTTTTATCATTTTACTTCATTTGTTAATTACATCCCTAAACATAGTATACATGTTTATTCAACAGGTTTATGGGGAAGTGGTGCAGAAGCTGTGTATTATAAACATGTTTTAGGAGTTTATTTATTGTAAGCATAACTATTTAATCTATTATTTCTGTCTTTGATATATACTTGTAGTTAAAATCATTATTCTGACTTATAAAACTTACATAATGATATTCTGATACAATTTTAATTACTTAATTTCTGCAAAAGAAATGGTCTGTGAACTTTGTACTTTTGACAAATATTTTGGAATCAGTCAGATTAGATTTATATAAAATTTATTGATCATAGAAAGGATGTTGTTTGATTTTTTCAGAGTAGCTGCGACTATTATATCAGTGTTAGAATCATTGTTTGTTTTTGAATTTTGCACAGACTTTTGTTTGTAAGTTCTATTTATTTTGGTTTTCTAGGCATGTATGTGAATTGCATCAGATTGACTCGGCAAACCTTTTAAAAAATGGGGATATAAGGATAGTCGTAGTTTAATGTGTGTGTGTGAAATCACAAGTTCTGTCATTGATTCAGTGTGGTTTTTTTTCGATTTCACGCTTGAACGTGACAAGGAGTAGGATTGCTTGTCCAACCTCATAGTTTTCTCTGGTTCCTCTACATGTTGTTATCTCACGCTGCTAAATGAGATTGAACCATATGTTAGTCCCAAAATGGCCTAATTTGTGTCGAATCTCTCTCTCTCTCTCTCTCTCTCTCTCTCTCTGTCTCAGAAGTCTGTAGATGTCATACAGAACATAACCCCAGGGCCCTTGAGAGGGAAAAAATGTGCTGGTAAGAGACTTGTTCCCCCACCCTCCTTTTCAACACTAGTAATGTATACATGATATGATTCAGTTGCACAATATATATTCTGAGGAATCAAAAAAATTTTTAAAAGAAACTATAAAAAATTCATGCGTAATTGCCAATTTCAATTTTGAACTTTGATATTCATGGGCCCCATAGACTCTTATAGGTCCTGGGGCAGCACACTGGGTGCACCGCTCTCATGGGGCCTGTCAAAGCCACCTGTCAGTGTTGGGTGTAAACAATTTTGTTAGACATGGAAATGTTTATGTATTGTGCCGATGTAGCTGCTATTGGCGTATGTTTTGTTGCCTGGCAACCTGTCTTTAAAATGTGGTTGAATCCAATTTGGGAGATTGTCTACCTTATTCTTTTCTTAATGGAATGTTCAATAAACAATTTTAGCAAAAAATAATAACAACGGTCAGCAACTTTAGCATGTCATAAAATATTGGGAGCAATTTATTTCTTACATTATACCCTGACCTCAGATTTACCCTACTGTTTACTTTATCGGTACATACAACGCAGCTAATCTGATTGGTGGACAGATTGTAAAACTTCACCAAATATTTTCTAGATTTCTGTTAATGCTTTTCTGTTGTTTTATTTTTTTCAGAGAAGATTCTAAATGTTTAAAGTTGTATGAGTTGTTTTGTGCGTTAGATGATTGGAAGAAAGGAATATTTTATTGTTTATTAGCTGTGCCTTGTTTTGTTGATGCTAGTCATGTTTTATTAGGAGTGGTATCAGGTAAGTCATTATATTCAGGATTATGCTGTTAATGATGGCGTCTCCACCCCTCCATACCAGAGTTCTCTGTTTGTTTATGTGCTGGCTGGTTAATCTTTGTATGGCATATGCACACCTTCATTAGCCTATTCTGTGAAGAAATAAAGGACGTTACGGCGCTTTTCATTTCAACCCAAACTTTCCTAGACTTAACGATGTCCTGGAATAAAACAGATATTTTAAATGGCCTATTGAATAAATTAAACAATGCATGTTGAAAAGATACACCTGTTGAACTTGAATATGGCCCCAATGTCAGTTACACATGCTTGATAACGACTTGTGAAATCTTGTTGAAACGTCGCAGTGAAATAAACCATAGTAATTGTTATTCCATAAAAAGTGTGTTACTTGATTATGTTCCAATTACTAAATGCCATTCAAAGAATATATTAGACATCAGTATGGAGATGTGGCTGTCAACCTCATTACTCAAATAAGTAAATGTGAGGATAAGTATATACGTGCAAGTAACAGTGTGACCTTCTTAATGAGATGTAGAAATAGTGACTTAATTCCTAACTCATGCTCAGTTTCCTTGCATTTAATTGGATGGTCCACACTGATGTTTGTATATATATATTCATATTTTTCTCATTCTTTATGTATTTGTGTAAAATGCTTGATAACGACTTGTGAAATCTTGTTGAAACGTAGCAGTGAAATAAACCATAGTAATTGTTATTCCATAAAAGTGTGTTACTTGACAGTTGAGCTGTAGTATAATCCTACATAAATATTTGATATATATTTATTATTTACAGGTATTATGGTAGCTATTTGTGGTATATTTTATATGTTTAAAACTTTTAAAACTAGAAGAGAGGAAAGAATAAAAGAATTAGAAAATAAAGCCACTTACGACAGGTATGGACTTTAAATATAGGGATCATAGATTTTAAGTTGTTGAATATAATCATCATGGCTTCAGGAATTTTCAATCTTTGTCCACACTTGTCAGTAGTAGGACGAAGTGGCTGATATTCCCTTTTGTCAATGGTAGAATTACATGTATAAGGGGCCAATATTCCCATTTTTCAGTTGTCGAACCAAGTGGCTGGCATTCCCATTTGTCAATGGTAGAACTCGATATTCCCATTTATCATTGATAATTATCGAGGGGGCCAATATTCCCATTTGTCAGTGGTAACTAGCAGGGGCTGATATGCCCATTTGTCAGTGGTAGAATCAACAGTGGCCGACATTCCTAATAGGGCTTGCGGAAAATATCAATATTGCCGATAATCGCCGGTAAGCGTTTTGAAAATCGATTATCGATACAGTTTTAAAATATCGGTTATCGTGCAATTATAGGTACTTCACTTGTAAGAAGGAGTCCATAAAAATAGTCATAATAAAACACACATGTTTTGTTTATTCACGCCATGCGAGACGCCACCAGTGAGAATTGTTGGACGCTTATGTCATGATGAGAGCCAATGGTTTCACGTAACACTCAGTTGTGCTCCATATTTAAACTCTTCATTTCTGGAATATTACAAGATATGGATCATGAGAAATCACTGCAAGAAATAAACTGTTACGGCGAACTGGATGGATGAAGAATTTGTTTGATGTTTTCAAAGGGAAATAACTATGTTTATTCATTATTATTCAGGTCATAAGCGACAAAAACATGGGTAGCGATGGCGGTTTTGTCTTCCCAACGAAGTTGATCGAGTTTCTTTCTATACCTTCGTTTTGCTATGGAATGCTATTATTTTATTGTCAAATAAATGAAAAAATTCTACATGTACGGTATACAGAATGATGTCACAACATAAACTCGCATATAATTCGTTATTCGTGTACAAATTATGATTGCTTTCAAACCAATTGTAAGTCAAAATAATTTGCAGATATTATCGATAATTAATCGGCGGATGGTCGGCGATCATCGATACTTGAAACAGTATCGATTGCCAGCCCTAATTCCTAATTGTCAGTAATATAACCAGCAGGGGTAAAACCAGCAAGTAGTAGAACACAAGCAGTGCCTGACATTAACTGACAAAGAAAGTGTTGCCTAGTAGTTCATCTGTTTCCAAGTGTTCAGCTAGATCTAATTTGAAATTTTCCTTACTTTTGGATTTTGATATTCCTATTATTTGTTTTCCAGGTTTGAAGAAATACATGACGATCTTGAAGACAGTATTGTAAATCCGACAGCCACATTAAACATGCCATTATGCATAGACGAACAACCTGAAATTCTAGAGGTCTGAGAGTTGTCTGTCCTTGTATTATTCGAAGCTTTTATGACCTTTACTCTTAAGATCTGCACAAGTAATTGGAATTGCCTGAAGCTTGGGTTTTATCCCAACTTGTTTTAACTTGAATGTCTGATGGCAGAAAGATCTTTGTAAGCATTTGAAACCTATCTTGTATTGCCTTAGAGTTGTCTCCCTCAATTCTTTAAAGCTGTGCCTTTGATTTTAAGAAAATGTGAGCAGTGTCAAAATTCCAGCAGCCCGACCACTGCAACCACCTTAAGGATACTACTCTCCATAAATGTCGATGCCTGTGCTTTCTTAAGAAGATGGTATTATCCTATTATGTAAATTCGCTTGGAATTATAGGTAGGAGTTATTCTTCCTTGAAGTGAATGTCTTGTGCCTTTAGTTTAAGAAGACAATAATTTTCACCGACCGCTCATTTTCTTTTTACCAATAATCTATCAGGTTGTACCATTTAATACAGGCCTTCATTGACTCTATTCAGTCTACAGACTGGGTGCAAATTCGCCAGTTTTCTTCAAATTTAGGAATGTGACCCCCACAGACAATACAGATTTGTTAAAGAGAATCCTGTCATCACTTGTCAAAGACAATACCTTGTAGTCTAATTATCTAATACAGAGGATGTGTTGTATAGGCCATGTTGAGTATCATATTACACTGCTCTATATTTAGATTGTTCAAGTTATAAGCCTTGATCCTAATAAATATTCTAAAATTTCTATTCATCACCAGTATCTTAAATTGTTGAGAGGAATGGTGGCTAAGAGGGTAAGACACTGGCTCCCTAGACTGGAGGTCGCATGTTCGATCCCTACATTGGTCGAGAAAGCATATCAGGATTTTTTTTTGTCTGGCTTCCCCTTTGTCAGTCAATTGGATGGCACGAAAAATCGAGGCCGGGTTATACATTGGCAGTTGGAATTCGATATAAGAGTAGGGGTGATAAAACTTAGTTTTTGGAAGAAATAAACAACTGATTCCCCAGAAATGATATCAGTTATAATAAAGGGCTTTTTATTTTATAAATCAAAATGTTGTCATTTGATATCCCCAATAGCAGGCAGGTTTAAAGTTGTCAACACGTAACAGGGTAATAATGCTATCAAGTTTGACATTTTGTTTAGAGTAACATACCAGCCAATTAAATTTCAGTGAACTGGACACAACACAAACATCCAAAATTTAGCCCTTTTTCGGTACCCAGTCTGTAGACTGTATTTGGAGTTGTGCCCCTTTGCTCATATTAGGATGACAAGCTGAAGTGTGCTAAAGACTTGAATTATGTGCTAATGTAAATAATATATTAAATAACCAGTATGTTTCTATTTAAAGTGTGTATTTATGTTTTATAATTTGAATAGTAAGCCAATCCCAACCAATCCAAAATGACATTTTTGTGAAAATTTAAATTGAGTCACCTTGGAAATTGCCAAAATTTGAAATAATCTAAAACATGTTTGTATACAATACCCAAATTTCAATTATTATAAATTCCATAGAACAATTTTCACAGATTTTTTTGCAGAGTTGTATAGTAGTTTTATAGAAAATAACCATATTGCCAAATGAATATAGAGTATTGGGATTTCCATAGACGATTTAATGTTATATATATATAAAAGTTAGAAAAGAACCATATTGTGAGGTCAAAATAAGGCATTGGGTTTACCAGAGATGACCCAATTAATTTATATATATATTTTACAAATGATAAAAATGAAGAAAATAACCATTAAAAAAAAAAGATATTGGAATTAACGAAGATGATGCAATTAAAATATATACATGTATTGTAGAAATCAATCTAATTAGAAAAGAACCATATTGTCGGTTAAAAGTATTATGACCTAATGCCAATGCATATATATATTTTAGAAATGATACAAATATTGTCAGGTTAGGTGCATAAGAGTAGGACGTTAAACCCCATTTCATTTCACAAATATTGTTTACATGTAACAATGTAAACCGTGGCGTTAGTGTTAAGTACGTATAATGGACCCAGGATCATAAATGTTATTTACCGGTACACATCTTGAAAATAAGACTCACAATTGTTAAAAACATAAAACAATATTTGCCAAGGCATGTGGATGGTTGCTCTCTTACTTTTCAAATAGAATAAAATTACAGTGAAGACAAGTAATCACTCAGCTTTTGTGTAATGGTCTGCTCTGTTGGAATTATATTACTAGCCTCGAACAAACGAAAGTATAAATTGAATTTTGAATTAAAAAGGCACTAGCACTTGAATGTTACTGACTGGTCAGTAAGTAATATTCTGGAAGGAAAGAGTTGGGCACACAGTTAAACCAAGCATTGTCAGATTAGATGTTATACAAAATTTGAGGCATATCCACAGACCTGTTTCTGGTAAGCAAATGTTTTTAGTTCTGATAACAAATCATACAAACTTTTCAAGGCATTCAACGAAAGTTACTGCAAAATAAATTATTGTAAGTGGGTGTTAGGATTTTCGATGACTAGGTAGGTGTGAAGACATTGTCTATGTTAAATTATTTAAAGGACTAATTACATTCTTCTTGCTGAAAGTGATAATGCCTTTTCAAACTTGAATTGAATCTAAAGAATGTTTTATGACCCTGGGTACTTGATTCACTTGAAGTCAAGTGTAACTTGATATCAGTGACTATGAAAAAATTGTTACTGCATGAACTGCTATTGATAAAATCATCATGCAACATGCAAAAGATTTTAAAAGAATGAAGTTTTCTGGACAGAAAAAAAGTGTGTTAATTATATTTATTTATATATTTTTGAAAAGTTGTTAAAGTGCTTCGATCATTGTTGTGAGATTATTATTATATTTGTTTAAAGATCTGTTATTTTCTACTTTACAAAATCTTCATTTATGTTTATTTCTTCACAAACGGCATCAAAAAGGTTTTATTTTCATATTGGTTGTTTGTTTTGTTTACAACAATTATTGTTTACACTCTAGAACAAATGAAATGACCTTTGAAATTATTCTATTTTATTACTTATATACCAGTGTATATATAAAACTTATAATAAATGGTGTGTATATACATGTATATATGTGTGTATTTTGAGGTGGCATATCTCATATTTCTAGGTGACATATCTCAAAAGCCTAGCTGAAATATCAAATCTTAAAATTTAAATCTCAATTTGAAATACATATCACTAGTTTATAGGTGACATACATGTATCTCAAAAGCCAAGGTGAAATATCTAATCTTAAAATTAAAATCTCAATTTTAAATCACTAGTTTACAGGTGACATATCTCAAAAGCCAAGATGAAATATCTAGTGTTTAAATTTCAATCTCAAGGTGAAATATCGCTAGTTTTTAGGTGACATGTCTCAAAAACGTAGGTGAAATATCAAATCTTTGAATCTCAATCTCAAGGTGAAATATCCAGGTGGCATATCAGATTTGTTAGATGCATTCATGTGAAAAATCTTTAAATTTTAATCTTTACATGACAAGGTGGAATATGTTTGTATCTAAAACAATGACATTATTTGTATAGATACACAATAGCACTGTTTGTATTTGATACATAGTAACCTTGTTTATATTTAAAACATAATGGTATAGTTTGTATTTAATACATAATGCCATTGTTTATATTTAACACATAATGCCATTGTTTGTATTTAATACATAATGACATTGTTTATATTTAATACATAATGCCATTGTTTGTATTTAAAACATAATGGTATTGTTTGTATTTAATACATAATGCCATTGTTTATATTTAATACATAATGCCATTGTTTGTATTTAAAACATAATGGTATTGTTTGTATTCAATACATAATGCCATTGTTTATATTTAATACATAATGCCATTGTTTATATTTAATACATAATGCCATATGGTTTGTATTTAAAACACAATGGTATTGTTTGTATTTAATACATAATGCCATTGTTTATATTAAATACATAATGGCATTGTTTGTATTTAATACATAATGGCATTACTTATACTTAGTACATAATCCTATTACTTGTATTAATATGCACATTACATAATGGCATTGTTTGTATTCAAATACAAGACTTATGGCATTTAATACACACTAATATTTCAATTTGTCTTCAATACACATGGCATTATTAATATTTATATCATTACTATTGTGTTTATTCATCATTTATATTCTCTTGTGATTTTGTATTCTAATCAGTCATCTTTCATAAAACATGTCAAGCACGAAATAACCACTCAAATTAATGAAAGTGGTTTTAACGTCCTACTGTTCTGCCAAAACCTTGATAATGAAAACACTGTAGGTACCAGTATTTCCCCACTCCAAATGTATATTTATTTATCGTATGACTGAGCTTTTTTTCTTCAATGTTACAATATCGTGTGAGTGGAGGTTTTTTGGGGTTGGGGGCTTTTAGTTTATTAAACATAAATAATCAAAATTCTAATCATTACTTGCGATCACTATGATTTACTGGCTTTGTGCAACCTTGAAAAGTACCTGAATTTTAGCTTCCAACTTGAATAAGCCTTATATTTAACCACTGCCTTGAAATGTTTACAAGAGCAGTATAAATTTCTATATTGAAACTTCATGGTTGTGATTGTTTCTGTCAATATTAAAATAATCGTGTTAGCTGTAGTCGTTGTTACACTAGTCATGCTTGTTCCAGATCTTGTTACATACAATCTGATTAAAGTATAAAAAGAAAGAAAACAAAATATAGATCTGTATTTTATTCAGATTGTGTGACACAAGGCATGATTACTTCAGTCATTGTACCATGAGGCATGATTACTCCAGTCATTGTACATTGTACCATGAGACATGATTACTTCAGTCATTGTACCATGTGGCACGATTGCTTCAGTCATTCTTACATAAGACATGATTGCTTCAGTCATTGTATCATGTGGCATGATTACTTCAGTCATTGTACCATGAGGAATGATTACTTCAGTCATTGTACCATGAGGCATGATTACTTCAATCAATGTTACATTAGGCATGATTACTTTACTCATTGTTACACAAGGCATGATTACTTCTGTCATTGTTACATGAGGCATGATTACTTTAGTCAGTGTTACATTGTACCATGAGGCATGGTTGCCTCAGTCATTATACGATGAGGTATGATTACTCCCCGTGAGGCATGATTACTTCAATCATTGTTACATTATGCATGAATACTTTAGTCATTGTTACATAAGACATGATTGCTTCAGTCATTGTATCATGTGGCATGATTACTTCAGTCATTGTCACATTGTACCCTGAGATATGATTGCTTCAGCCATTGTTGCATAAGGCATGATTACTCCTGTCATTGTACCGTGAGGCATGATTACTTCAGTCATTGTTACATAAGGCATGATTGCTTCAGCCATTGTTACATAAGGCATGATTACTCCTGTCATTGTACCATGAGGCCTGATTACTTCAGTAATTGTTACATAAGGCATGATTAGAAAGCATGTATTAATTTAAGCATGATTTCTATACACCATACTGTTTTATTATTTAAAAATTAAAATTGTTAAGTTGTGATTTCTCATGTGTTATAAAACATGTTAATGAGTTTGAATAAATGAATATATTTATACAGTGAAGATGATCTCCTTGTTTATTTTGTATGATCTGACCAAACTAGGTCATTTGGGGACAAACGTGTTTCATTTTTAAAATTTGAATGAAGAGGGATATTTAAAGCGGTATTAGGTAAGATAAGATAAAGAGCTGACAGTACGAGTCTTGTGTGAAACGGAAACCTGTTCGGTCCAGCTGTGCTACCTCAGAAAATTCACCAGGATTGACTGGTGTGGTTTCCCAAACACATCACCAGATTACATGCTTAAGTAACCAATCATATCAGTAATTGTTCAGGGTCATGAATAGCCTTGTCTGTGCGTGATGTCCATGGATCCATAAAAGAAATCATGGCAAACTTTTACTGCAGATTTTCATTAGATTCTGAAGAGTTTACCATCTGAGCTCAGTTCCTAGACCATATGATGTAGTAGTTCTATCAGTAGACTCGCGCAGCGAGTCTGGCTGGATGAGGTTCGGGAGTATTATGCATTGTACCATAAGTAAGCAGCTATGATATATGAAAAAAACTAGCTGTTGCATTGTTATTCCTGGTTAGACAAAC
The DNA here is from genome assembly GCA_963678685.1 of Patella ulyssiponensis. Classification (NCBI taxonomy): domain Eukaryota; kingdom Metazoa; phylum Mollusca; class Gastropoda; family Patellidae; genus Patella; species Patella ulyssiponensis. The sequence goes on from OY783226.1 coordinate 85,740,073, forward strand.
GTCTTAATTAACTGAGATAGATAAGAAGTAAATACACAACGTGAGGGGGAGCAAAGACGATCAAGGGCTGTTCTAAAATATGTAGCAGAGAAGAGAGAGTATGCGTCATACGTTGGATGTGGTGAGTTCTCCCGGCATATTTTCCACATCTAACCAGCGACTGCATAGTGTTACACCGATTCCCTCCCACATCAATCGAATGAAGTATCTCTGGGCCGTTTTGATCAGAATCTCAGAACCATTATACATTCACACCAAACTACTTATCATTAGATCATGGCGATAGTATATAGTCCGTTCTTCGTCAAACATATCGTGTGAAGCTTGCATGTGGCCCCTGGCTGAAACTGTCACTATGCTCGTTGTATCAACAGTGAAAAGAGGAGCATATAGTGTGTAACACTTACACAAACAAATTGTATGGTAGATGGATAGATTCATTTGACACACGCATATACAATAATAGAATTTTGGGTACCTTTTAATATTGGGTTCCCTGGCCTGGTCACAACACACTCAGCTCCGCCCTGTAATCCGACCCCGATCGCATGCTCCTAACCCTTAAAACTGTAACTGTTAGATTAAATGCTCCATGATTTAATAACCAGATACGCTTTGCTTCGTGGATGTGTAATGAGATAGTTCATCATCAGGTATTTTTCAATGCTGGAAATAAAAAAAAATCAGTTTTATTCCTCAAGCTAAACGTGAGTATTGCTTGCTGAAACTTGAAGAATGCAGAAACGATTCTAGAAACTCCATAGATTTATGCACTCATTGGTTTGTTAGAAATGCAACGGCAAGTTGCCAGGATTTATAAGAAATACAACAGTAAGTTACCAGGATTTGTAAGAAATACAACTGTAAGTTACCAGGATTTGTAAGAAATACAGCGGCATGTTACCAGGATTTGTAAGAAATACAACAGTAAGTTACCAGGATTTGAAAACGCTATAGAAATTATTCGTGGAGTACTATTGGTGGTGATATATTTCTTTCTTCTAATACAACCACTTGTATAGTAATCCAACATTTAGATATAATATCTCTTCTGGGTATCACTACAATAGTAAATATCAGCATAAAAAGTGGTATATTTCCTGACATCGTCACACACAGTTGTCCGACCCCTGTTTTAGAAAGACAATTTAGTCTTTCGGTCGGTATCGAAAATATTGGAGAAAGCTGTTAACCCTTGACTTCGAGAACGCTTATCCTTTAATATGTATTTGACATATTTCATTCTGGGTATCTATAAACCTAAAACGGTAACTCTCTTTGATCATTGTGGTATATTCTATGCCCAGAAAAACTTGTAGTCTGAAAGAGTGGGGGGGGGAGGCTTTGAATACATATATGGGAATTTGGGGTTATTCGTTATTCTTCTAAGGTAGGTTTTTATTTTCCAAAAGAAACATGATATAAGGATTTTCTTACTAGAATTCTGGGATATTCTTATTTTAAGAAAATAGGCGGTTTAAAAGCAAGATAAAGTCCCCAACCTTTGTTATGCTGGGTAAGAAAGACTTCAGAAAAAACCCTCGACAGAAAAACCTAGGTCTTGATTTTTCTTTTTCGCGGGCTATTTCTTCAGTCTTTCTTTCTCCAGCATTGCCCCAGTCTCGTACTTTATCCTACACAGGCAAAACCATAGTGACATACGATGGGTTGTCGATTACGGAAGGTGGCCTCTCGGGTGTTACTGGATTTATCCGTGGCATTTAACACTATGGCCTTTATTTTGAATAGTGTTAAGTGTGGTGATAGCTCAAAAATGGTATTCAAGGCCCTTGTTTAAAATTGCTCGCCTCATACCTAAATAAACGAAATCAATTACTTGTCATCGGAGACACAGTTGAACTACAGTGCGGGGTTCCCCAAGGCTCTGTATTAGGACCCAGTGTGTTTATTCACTATGTATCATCAGCCAAAAGTACACAGAATACTACACATTCTTATGCAGACAACTCTCAAATTTTCGATTGGTTTTATCTCTGGCCAATCTCTTCAATGTACATCCAAATGCAACCAGTTTAAATCCTGGATGTCCACAAATATGTTGGAACTAATCGATGACAAAAATGAAGCTAACATGCTTGGATCAAAGCATCCATTGTGCAAATCTGATACACCAAGTTTGAAATTAAACCAGTCAATAAAGGTCAAACTAGACTATTGTAATAGCCTTTAATCTGGCATAAACAGAAACCTTATATCAAAACTCGCGATTGTTAAAAATACTGCTGCTCGAATCACCAGTTGCTTATGGGGCGCCGTTTGTAAAATAATTATTTAATTTTTTTTATAGCAAAAAACATTAGATTTAACTCCGGATATATATATTTAGATAAACATTAGAACAAAAATGGCATATATGTAAATATAAAAAAATATTGTAGCTAAAAGTCGAGTTTTTGGTCTATGAAAAACTTTAAATGTTATATCTTGATTTCACATCGCTTAGTTAAATATATAGCTAAATGTGCTGTTTCTCGTAGGTATAAATGCTAAATACTAAATCACTGAAAAAGCTAAAGTTAAATATTTAGCTAAATATATAAACATTTAGCTAAATATATAAACATTTAACTAAATATATAAACATTTAGCTAAATATATAAACATTTAACAAAATATATTTATTTAGTTAAATATATAAACAGTTAACTAAATATATATATATATCATGCTAAATATATGTTTAGCTAAATGTATAAATACTTAACTAAATATATATTTGTGGTCCCGCCAATATTTCTATTATCGTAAGCGACACAAAAAACTGCGCATAAAATGATGACGTGTACCCGACACGTTAACCCGTGTGTCGTGAACTTACCATAATATATTTATGAGTGATCGATGTCTAACGTTACATATATGTAGGCATTATTAACGAATTGCGGATGTAAGAACTAAGCTGAGACCAGATAGTACTGTGTTGTGCAGTCAATGGAAAGTTGTGCACTACGTCATCGTTTAGTGTGAAGTCGCTTACAACAATTATTTTACAAACGGCGTGGTACTAAATATTTTAACATTTGACTAAATATATATATTTAGCTAAATGTTTAAACATTTAACTAAATATTTATATATCATCAAATCTCTTGTTTTGGTCTTAATATTCAATGCTAAATGTTAAATATGAAAATAGAAACAAATCAAGAAATATTTATATATATTATGTTAAATATTGAGTTTTTGTTGTATTTTTAGTTTAAATATTAAAAGTGAAAAATTTGCACTAAAGTCGAGATTTAACTATATATATAAATTTAAATTAAATCTAGTGTTTTTTGCTATATAAAAAGCTAAATAATTAATTTACAAACGGCGCCCCATAGTTGCTTACGCAATAAATTTCTTATTACAAGAGCTCTGAAAGGATATTCAGTGACAAAACCCATTAAATCATTAAAGCAACACAGGGCCTCCTTATCTTGCAGATATTTTATAAACCAGGTTTTTCTGGACGTGTACCCCGTGCTCTTTCGCAACACCTTCTTGTTCCAAAATATAAATTCATCATTTGGATACAGATCGTTTGTTAATACTGTCCCATAGACACCAAACTAGCTACCAGTCCTTGAGTCCAATCACTTTAAAAAGTTAATTAAAAATTCTTTTATTTTCGGCATAATATGAGACATTGACCTCGTAGCGCCCTGGTACTGTGCGCGGTGTAATTACTAAATTAACTAGACCTGCATGCAGGAATGACGGGTTTCACTGGTGCCACGTCACTTTCGGTGCCACGTTACCCTTGAACATATGTCACTTCCGATACCAATGAAACCATCAAACAGCTTTCCTCATAAGCATTGTAAACATCAAATAAAATGGACGAAGAATCAACCAAATCTAGCAATATCAATTCATTTTATATATATGTTACTTGTAAGTGATCCTGGCAAAATTTCATTGCTTCCGGTGATAATGAAAATGTTCAATTAGTTTTATGAAATCAGAAATGACATAAGGCATCATATGGCGAAAATTGTATGTAAATCGAATAAGAATTGCCACTTTTATAGACCAAAAACCTTGAAAAGTGACTTGTAGAAAATCGTCTATTTCTCGGCAACCGTACATGATAAAAACTATTTTTTGGTATCTATATGATCGTATGAGTTCAATCCATTTGTTGATTGGAATCAAATATCATAATTTGAAATATATTACAAATCAGACTCATTTGAAAAAAATATCTGTTTTGAAGGCTAAAAATACAGTTTTTGCCAAAATGACATTACTTCCGGTGATACTGAAAATTTTAAATTAGTTCTATGAAATCATCAATGACATATGGTGAAAAGTTTATGAAAATCGAATAATAACTGACACTTTTATAGACCAAAAACCTTGAAAAGTGACTTAAGGGAAATCGCCCATTTCTCTGCAACCGTACAAGTTAGAAACCATTTTGTGGTATCTGTATGATCGTATGGGTTTAATCTATTTGATCAATAGAATCAAATATCATAATTTGAAAAAAAATAACAAGTACGACTCATTTGAATAAAATATTGTTTTTGAAGGCTAAAATTTAAGTTTTGAGCATAAGACGTCATTTCCGGTGGCAGCGTAAGAGGTAAAATGGTTTGACATAGTCCACTATGGCATTAGGCATCAAATGGCGAAGGAAAATTGAAAATCGAATAATAATTGATTCTTTTACAGCCAAAATTACGTGAAAAGTGACTCATGCAAAATTGCATATTTCTCGGCAACTGCTTATATTACAAACTAATATTCACGTATATTCTCTTCGTATAGATGATAGCTACAAGTTTATAAAAGTTACAAAGAAATATTTTAAAATTTGAAAAGCCTGAATAGGTTGTAAATAGGTCAATTTTACACCATTTTTAACCTCTTAATCGAATTTGCTCGAAAATGAAATCGAAATTAAAAAAACTGCTTCCGACATTTTTTGGTAAAATTATGCCACTTCCGGGGCCGACAGATAAAACTTTCGGTAATAAAAAAAATGACAATTGAGACAACGAAACATATGAACTTTGTTTTATACAAATCGAACAATAAAAAATTAATCTAGGACTGAAAAACTGAATTAGCCAATGGCGGCCAAGCAAAATTAATGAGACAAAATTTTTTAACATTTTTGCGCTGGTCAGATGACTCTTTAATTCTGTGCACAACACGACTAAAAAATATTCATAAATAAAAAAGTTGTTTTGTAAAATTTTAAATTTTCGAAATTTGCCGCCTAATATCTTCGAAGATTTGCCGAAAATCAAAAATCGAAAATAGCGTTGCTATGTGCCCTGTCTCCGGCTATGCCAAAATGTATCGAAAGTTAAAATCCAATGATTATTGTTAAAATTACTGCAATATTTTTAAAAACGATAACTTCGGTGATTTCGGACATTTCGCATTGTCGCAGAACGTTCAAAATAGCTTTATCCTCTAAGTCACACCCACTTTCCCAGCAAAACAGAAGAAATCGTAAAGATGCGACAAGTAGTTGCTGAGATATAGTCAAAGTGGAATTGGAGTTTCACACAAGCTACGCAGTGTGAAACCCTAATTATATTATATATTGCCCATCATTTAATTTAGTTGTCATTGCGACATAATCTTTTAATATCCATATTCTTTTTGGGTTGATTTCATAGAAGAACATATCTGTTTTTTTTAAAAAAAAAAGACTACATACAAGAAAATCATTTGAGATTTATTTATAACTATATGTGCACTCTTTGGCCCGTATCACACGTACATAAGGTGCGACTGATACTATTTTATACGTGTGTCCGCTTCCTTTAGTAAACAATATAACACGAGACAAATTTCTTGGTATCGCCTCGATCACGAGGTATTATCAAGAAATCTATCTCCGTGTTTTGTCGACACTGTATTTTATAAGGTCGACCAATAAACTTTAGTACATTCACCAGACCAGAATAAATGTCGAGCAATTACATTCGTTTTACTATATCAACAATAATGATGCAAGCCCCAACATACAGGATTTCATCATCAATGAAAGATCAACTGTTTGGTGTGACCTAGTTCTCATTCATGTGATATGGTATACCTGATTTCATCATCAATAGGGTGAATATCGTCATCATATAGTTACTCGATTATATCCTTGATTATATATCCTTGATTTACAGATTTATTGTACCAGAACGTCCATTATAGACATCAAAATAAACACACACTAATAAATAAATACATATCCATATAATATACACGTACATGAAATAGAACTAGGTAGGTACTTAAGACGATGGCTCGCTAGTCAGGAAGTCGGTTATTCGATCCCTGCATTGGTCGAGAAAGTTCGTCCAGATTGTCCGGCGAGGTTTCCTCCTTGTCAGTGATACAGGACGGAGGGTCTTACTAGGGCAGCTTTCTAGTCTTTCGGATGGGACGAAAAACCAAGGTCTCTTTAACAAATTTGCGTGCACGTATAGCACACTGTATGGCATATGCCCGTCTTCCATTAGCCCAGGTTAGGTGCATAAGAGTAGGACGTTAAACCCCATTTCATTTCATTTCATGAAATAGAATATAAATGTATGCATGGATTGAAAATTTAAATGTACAAATGGAATAGAATATGAATATATGAGTGGAATATAATATAAATGTATACATGGAATATAATATAGGCATAAAATATAAACATGGAATAAACTCACAAATCGGTTCAACAGGCGACCGACCCTACTACTCCTTGTAACGCACAGCCGGGGAAACGAAACCACCTCGCTCGACTCAATGACAGACCTTATGATCTGAAGTGCACGCATTAACCCATTCGGCCACTCAACCCAACAGAAGATGTATTGTTACAGAAATTATATAGTCTTCTATTAACCATAATCATAGTCCGTGAAGGTCATTACGTTCACTTTCTCAGATAATGAATTTCAATTTATATCAACTATTTCAAGGAAACGTATATATAAAATTTTGGCGACGGTTCCTCATGCTATATGTAGAATTCATGTGGGTATGCAAAATTTTCTGTCCTCTATGTAAGAAAATTCTGGACTAGATGATATAATAATGACCGAATTATTTTCCGTTAAGATAACCGGATTATAATAAATGCAGTGTTGTGTCATCAAGTATAACAAGAATATAATTGACTAATTTATTTTTAAATCCTGGCAGGACTCTCAGATATAACTGGGTTAATAATTATGGTCGTACGCGAAGACATCAAAAAATGTCCGGAAGCTGTTCATACAGCCGTAAAAAGTCAGAGAAGGTGTCAGATGTGGTTTTGATCAACCCATTTGCACCCTTACGCTAAAAGCATAGCATGTATGACGTCATTTTGATCTATTTTTGAAACTCGGTTGTGATGAAGCATAATTTAATAGCCATCATAGATATCCTATAAAGATATGCATGTAGATATTATATTATGTGTGATTCATAATGAATCTCCAAAAATCTATATTTCGGCTAACATTTTCACATTTTACATAAAATCTAATTTGAACACTCCCGAGTAACCATATTTTTATATTCAAATTGATTTTTCTTTATCAAACATTAAAGGTCGCCAGAGCGGCAATGGTGACTTTGTAGCACTATTTGTAGACTTATAGAAAAATGTATAATTAAGCTGCGTATTTTTCTGACTTTGCATTTATCGTAAATTAGCCTACCACGCTGGAATATTGTTTATACATTGATGGCGTTTCGTGAATTCATTTTGAAAACTGAACATGTAGTCCTTCTCTGGGCACAGCATCGTAGAATAAAGTGAGTTTTGTTGGGGTTTTTTTAAATTGACTTTACAATTTAATTCGGTTATCAATGGATCAAGTTGACATGAAGATATATATCACTTACAAAACTGACAATATGCACATAATATTGCTGACAATTGTCATTTAATAGATTAAATGCTACCAGTAACCTCTAGTATCGCAATCGCAAGCCGTATCGCAAAGTATATAGTTCTATCCTCCTGTCATTTCAAAATAAATAGATAACACATAACATCGACAATTAAGTAACCCCCCTTCCAAAAAAAACCCAAAAACAAAAAAAAAAACAAAAAAAAAAACCAATCAATAACAAAAAAACCCCACACGCACAAGACCCCTCCCCCCCCCCTCCCCGCAAAAAAAAACAAAACCCTAAAGGTCGATGTCCCGAATATTAAACTCTGAACTGATAGAATTGAGATTTAATGGCAAGTATATATCTAGATCAACGGTCTTTTTTTATGGCATAGAGACACGTTGTAATCTTTATAAAGCATACATAATTTAAAATTACAAACATAGTCCCTATACATAACTACCAAAGATAATACCAGTATCATAGAACTGTACTAGATCTATGACCAGTATATATCTCAATATTCCCCTCTTGTCTTCATTAAACAAGTCGGTGCAGAAAGTACGTACACTGGATATGTTATTAACCCTTTTCATTTCAGTATTTAAAATTAGTCATTTTCGGGTAAAAAAAATGCCTTTCCCATAATAGAAAACTTACGAATATATACATTTATTATATTCGCTACATATTTTCAGTTAATATTCAACAAAGGATCGTGGACCCAATTTGGGGCGTTTTAAACAAGGGTTACAAAATTTCCAGGTAGCCAACATTTTGTTCATATAAGATTCATTATAGTCGAGTGTACGTGCTGACGCTGTCAAAGGTGTAAGGGTTCAAAACAAGCCAAAGACTTGTATTATTTCGCCTCCTTATTAATATTCCCATTTAAATTTAATGTGACACAGTTATCGTAATTTTGTTACCAGGTGAGCCGTGACCTCTGAATAGGATAATAACACAATTTTATGGAAAATAATTACGGCTTGTATTTTTAATTGGAGCTCCAGGTTTCAACAACTACGCCCTGGTTATTTCAAGCAAGTAGCTCCGATTAGAATACATGTGCGATTGTTTACCATAGAACTGTTGTGTTTATTTTAATGTGCCCAATTCCTCTAAACCATTTAAAAAGCTATAGTGTTTACCGTATAGGCCTAATAGTAATATAACACGATCAACATAATATTATTTATAAAGAGTGTACATGAGTGTCACCGATAAAGTTATATCGACAATTTAAAACTACATCAAATTTCTTTGTATTTGGTTAACGTATTATGGGGTTATTCTCTCAAAACGCTGTACGTAACTCTTTTGAGAAAATATCTACACTTGTTCGTAAAAACATGTGTTTTTGTCGGCCGATGTTATATGGCTTTGTGCCACATTTATTTACAATCGTCATGATTGGATAATCCCAACCACGTGCTTGACACACCTCTTTCGAGAAGGTTAGGTCAAGGATAAAAATGAACTAATCAGAGAGCTGGAATCGGCCACATCCGTTTTATTCGTCATAGGCTTTTCGTCATTGGAATTGCTACTGGTGAGGGTTACCTGTATGCCCGATTTTGACTTTCAATCAGCACCATTAGAATTGTCTAACATTGAGAGTAGCTGAAATTTAACACCTAGCAAATATGCTTCGTGCAGCTACAAGGGACCTGGCCCAAAAGGTTGGAAACCAGGCGCTTTTGAACAACGCTGCTGCCGCCGTGGTATGTACCGAACCGTCGACCAGGCAACTTTCATCTGGTTCGGATGGAAAACAAGGCAAGGGATTTTTCCAAATGGTGGAACTGTTTTTCGACAAAGCAGCAGCACATATTGAAGACCGACTTCTCCAAGAGATAAAGGGTAAAGGCACAGTGGAAGAAAAAAAGAAGAAAGTGCAAGGAATTCTTAGAATTATTAAACCAAATAATCACATTCTTGCCATAAATTTCCCAATTCAACGAGATAATGGTGAATATGAAATGATTGAAGCTTACAGAGCTCAACACAGTCAACACAGAACTCCCTGTAAAGGAGGTAATGTAATAAAAATAATACTAAAACCATAACCCATCAGATTTTCTGTGAATGTCACATGTTTAATACTGTACTCCTGTACGGTGCCAATAATGCGAACAGCATAGTCATTGACATCACATTGGTTCACCAACACAGTACACACACTGACGTTGTTCACTAACTTGGGTCTGTCACTAGGTCCAGTACCGCACTCAACCAATTTGCAGAGGTGGGAGGGTGGGAGCTAGACACTGACAAAACCTCTAGTCCGAAATCACCAGTCCATCATTTGCACCAGACATTTTCAATTTCATGGTGACGAATAATGAAAATCAGAGTATGTTGCTTCATGAAATGTCATGGCAGTCGAGTCGAGTCTCGATAAATATTTCAAGTCTTTCATGCGACTTATGAACTTTGTAAGGGAAACTACACGATAATCTATCACCAATTCTCAAACCAAAATATGAGATTTCTTATTGTCTTTCAGTTTTTAAGATTGCTGAGTGAAAATATAAGCCAACCCCAAATTCGTAATTTTAATAAAATAAATAAAACCCTTAAATGGTACCTTATCTTATGCTGAATACTGTCAAAGGACTGATTGTATTAAAAGAGGTGGGGGAAGAATGGCAGAATGGTCAACATGTACGTGCTGTATCTTATTTTAAGGTCTGTCATTGAGTCAACTGACGATTCTCCGGTTATACATGACAAGGAGTATAGTTGCCTTCCCAACCTTGGGGGTTTTCTCCGGGTCCTCCCTACTGTTATAGACCCCTATGCTCAAGCATTTATTGAAACAAAATATTTTAGTCCCAAAATGATCTAGTTTGTGTCGATTGGACGTTATTATTCTTAAATGTTACATCTAGTGGGAAACATGTAGGTAGGCCTGGTATGGTAGGCAGGATGGTATTTCCATTTGAGACTTTAGTTGACATCCCTGGTACAAGCATCTTAGGGTTTATGCCCATTGCTCCGGTTTCCTCCCACAGGAAAGAGGACATGAGCTGATACAAGAGTACCATAATGAAATAAAGCGACTTCTCTACCATATTAATTTTGCTTTGGTAAAGCTGACATTAAACACTAACAACAGTAAGATATTGGATTTGTGTGGTATACTTCACTACTGGAGTAAATGTTAAATAATTTAGGATTTTTTGGTTGACATCCAATCACAATCTGTTTCACAGAGAATGACTTACGAATTATCTCTGTCACAGATGACTGTTTTCAACAGGTGCATTGACTTCATGCGGCGTCACTCATGGGATCAATGGCTCGTGCATTGTTTTCATAACACGTAACTGCTTCGGGCAAAATGATGCCTTTTACTCATTTTGATACCCATTTACACTAAATAGGAAATATTTTTTAACTACAGAAACTTCAAATATCTTTATTTATTTTTCTTACACTTCAAAAAAATGTTTTAGAATTTATTTTGTCGGAAGGAAAAAGTTAATACCAGGGACTCATTAAGTCGCGTCGATGTCATCCTTATCAGTGATTCAATCATTCAAAACGAATACGTTTTTGTAGTTTGTTTTGATTACTTTCTAAATGGTAACTAGCAAGCAATCTGTCAAAGTTTCAGCATTCTGTCAAAGTTTCAGCATTTGCATAATCAGTAACTATTAGGATCAGATGTGTGTGATTAAGATGGTTCAACTCACCGTTTCTATGGATATCTGTTTAAACATTGGGGCTAATATGAAAAAAAAAAATTCTAGTCATCAGTTTTTTGTAGAGTAAGTTTATCGATGATAATCAAAAGTATTTGACCAGCACTACAGTATTGGTGAATGGTGATCTTCATTTACCTGTACAATTGTAGGAAGCACAAGCTCCACATTCTGTTCAGTACTGGCTATATATGTAAGCTTACACTAGTACTGCTATCTAGTACACAACAAATATATAAAGCCAGAGGTCAAACTGTTAGCTTACTGCATAGATCTGTTTTTAGGCTGCAAAAACTAAGGAAATGTGATAAATATTTTGTAATTGATTGGACCACATGGGGGGCATTGCTATTAGATTAATTTATGATATGATAATACATTTAGGCTAGCATATGGCTAATTCCAGCGTGACAGACGGGACAGAAAAGGTGACCAAGTAAAATGTCAAGCCCATTCTCTATCTGATACTAAGGATAGAAGAGAATTTGTACATGGTATTTCATAGCAAAGAACATATAGTTTCATATAAAATATGAAACTTAACTCAGTAAAACAATCTCTAGATGTCATCACCTAAACTGCGACTGTGACAGACGGGACATTAATTGACATCCATTTTTCAATGGATTTATTCAAAACAAATAATCTATCTCAATTCAAAATTAAACTACATTGTTATAATGATGTTAGCTTTCTCATTAATAAAGCATCATATGTAGGGCAAGAATGAGAGTAATATGTTAAAAATATACTTTCTGGGGTTAGTTTTGATGTGTGACAGACGGGACAAAGTCATTGTGACAGACGGGACAAATTTGGACAAGAGACAATGCAAACTTATTTGAAATACTAGAGAAATTAGGAGTGAATGATAAGTGATTAAAACTTGTCTTTAGATGTTTGAAATCCATTCCATGCTTCTAATGGAGATGTTTAACCATCATGTCTCATTGACTGTGACAGACGGGACATTAACTTGCATCCATTTTTCAAAGGTTTTATTCGAAACAAAATTTATATCTCAAATCAAAATTAAACTACCTTGTTACAATGATGTCAAGTTTCCCATAAATTAAGCATATCTGTGGCAAGGATGAGAGCAATCCTGTTAAAAAATATACTTTTATGTTGAATATAAATTGGTGTATTTCGATACGGGGGCTTCAGATACATGTATCTAATCTGCAATCCTAATTAACATTTTAAAAATTCAAAAATTTCAATTTAGAGCAACTTTGACATGGGATTTCCCAGAAATTTCTTAAAGGAGCTAAATCGCTAATATTTGGGACCTAGAAATTGACCCAAATGGGTCGCAACACATATATTATATAATAATGTAATCTGATTGTATATGACCTGATTTACATTCAATTGTTTCCGTTTTGACTCTTGATTTCAAATCAGTTACATGTATGTCCAGCGAAATATGGCATGAGTCACAACCAAATAGAAATTTCTAGTGTCTGGTTATTGCAGTCTATTGCGCATGCTCTCCAGATAAGTTCTAGCATCGCCGTTTGACATAAGTTGTGGAATATGTCTAGCCTTGTTCGTTCTGGTCACTTGTTACGTATGACGCTGAGACGCACTATGGTACACGATTCGTGTACCAATGGTAAAATGCTTATTTTGTCTTAAATATCGGAAGCCTACTTCTTCAAGGTAAGATAACAAAACAAATGTTGATTTGAATTGACAAATAATTCTTGTTTTCAACGTGTAAGACTTGATAATTACAGCTGAACTATCAAGTCATAAAAAGAGATCAATGACAAAGGACCTATCAAAATTCAACAATGTGATAGCAAGCATCTTGAAACTATTTGAAGGTAAAAAAACCCAGATAAAAACAGGAAAGGAGCATTATAAACTCTTGTGACGCACGGGACATTTGTGACAGACGGGACAATTGTGACAGACGGGACACATTTCAAGTACAATTTTCACGTTGTTGATTCATGTTAGATCTAAATTATTATATGTTCTGAATCAGCCGTATAAAGGGGGAGATAGCTATTACAGTTAAACTTTTAAATATTACCTAGTTCTGTTAATATAGAAACTTCTCAGTGTATTCTGTGACAGACGGGACAATAATTTATTGTTAAGATTTTCAGCTTAAAAGATGCCTTAACATATCCTCAAAGAAATTATATACACTGCACAGTTCATTACTAGTTCATATGATACAGATGTGCCACTATCATCATTTTCTACCCCTATTTTATTGCAACAGAGCAAATTAAATTTGGGCTGCTAAATCATAATTTTTTTTTTGAAAATGACCAACAACTTTGGCGCTTGATATTTTGGTGATAACATAAGACAGATAAAATATCAACTCAATTTAATTAATTTCAATATAATTACATTGAAATAAAAATGCATCAAACTTTCTCCTGGTCATTTTATTTTTGTTCAAATGTGGAACATTGGCATGGAATTAGCCATATATGATGATTGACATGAATGTAAGTGTTAATTACATGTATGAGGAGGATAACACGTTTGTGTTGTAGCTTCTCCTTGATACGTCACTCAGTAGTTGTTATCGATGGATCTATATTTATTTATGCCAATCCAAGTTCTGTAATTTTCATCTGAAACTATTGTTTGTCAGTGGGCACAACAAATGCTGAATTTACTGTTGAAGTAGGCAAAGTCATTATTTAAAGTCATTATTTAAATATTTGATTACATGAATGATTTTAAAAATTTTCGGATTCTTGTTGGTGCATTTTCAGATTTATAGAAATTGGGAATCTTTCAGAATAACATATTTGTTTATTCTTTTTGAATATGAGTGTATTTCATTGAATGAATATATAAATTTTTCGATATGACTTATTGATTAAATTCCATTAGTTTTAAAGGAGCTAAATCGCTAATATTTGGGTCCTAGAAATTTACACAAATGGATCGCAATGCATATAATAATGTATTATGAATGTATATGAACTGATTTACATTCAGTCGTTTCGGTTTTTACCAATTTTAAATCAGTAATGTTTGGCGAAATACCCCAGAAGTCTCAATTGAATGACAATGTATATATAGCGTCTGGTTATTCCAGTCTACATAGTATTTATTGCGCATGCTCACCGTTTGACATGATATGTGGAGTATGTCTAGCCTTGTTCTTTGAGCCCCTTTTTGAAAATGGGAATGAAACGCCTTATGATACACGATTCGTGTACCAATGATAAAATGGGTATTTTGTCTTAAATAGTGGATATCAGAAGTCCATCTTTTCCTGGTAAAACCACAACATCAATGTTGATTTAAATTGACAAATAATTCTTGTTTTCAACGTCAAAGACTTTTGATGATATTGAGTTTGAGACTCAGCTACATGTACTTTAACTGTTAACTGAAATTGAATAAAGAATAGCCATGAGTTTGAATAGGCGGAAAAAAAATGATTTTAATGAAAATATTTATATGTGTGCAAAATTGAACAGGTCTGTAGCGCAATGCCGCAACCCCTTTTGAATTCTGGTAAAAACTGAAATTGATAATTTAATTGATTAAATTTTGTTGATGTTAATTTGGTTTGCAAAGAGAAATCTATTCCTCATATATCTATTCACAAGAGCTTGTCACAGTATATAGATAAAGCCAATAATACTGAGATATATGTAGGCCTACAACTGTATAACAAATGTTGTGGACATATTTGTTTACTACAAAGCCAAAACTGGCAAACAGACCAACAGAAAAATGTAATTTGATAGTACATTTACTTCAATCAACCCAATTCAACACCTCAATCAAACAGGTCTTGCGACTTGTGAAACTTATTTGTTGTCACTGTTCTGTGTCATAGGTTAACAACAAGTTTATGTGCCCGATTATTAGACATGAAACAACCTCTGCGCAAAACAATATAATGAGAAAACCTAAGAAATGTGTATTGAGACTTTTATAGAAAGGCAACCAGTTAGTATAGTGGAAAAATTTCTACAAAAAAGTGGACAAAAATCCCTTCGATATGCATTAATAAAGTGTACCGAAATTGAACTCGGAATGAATTGTACATGCATCCAGACACTATGTCAATAACTGTAAAGAAACTCAAGAAAACATACAAAAGGTACATGTACCTAATTCAATGAACATAACAAAACGTGCACTAGAAGAACAAGAATAAGAGAGAAAAGCTACAGTAATTACATGTACATGTCTGCCTCAGTCTGTTTCTATACTGATAACCTTATCAATTAAACAATTATCAGTTCAATCATCCATTCATAATTAGATTTCTGTTTGGATGATCTGACATTGTGGGTTATCAACGTACATGTACATGTACATACAGGTCATTGATTTTGAATAAGATTACATCTACATGCATAGTAAAACTATAATTATACTATACAAAGATATTAAAGCGCTTTAGATGCAATTGACATGTACTAGAAAATATTCAATTTCTTTTTAAACAAAGGGTATTCATAAGTTTTAAATGTATAATTATGGACTACTCACGCTCCCCATAATGTGTGATTTTTAATCTTATGGGTATAAATGGGGTTAACAACAAGTTACACTAGAGTCTATAAACTTAGGGGGTTGGGATGTCCTGGTGGTCTAGAGTGCTGCGCTTCGAGCTCTAGCTGGCTGGTCACCTCTGGCTTGCGGCTATGGTTTCGATCCCTGGTGTGAGCTTATGTGGTATGGAGATAGGGGCTTCTTCTAAACCTCGTGGGGTTCCTCAGGGCACTCTGGTTTCGTCCCACTGCTAAAGACCCCCATGCGCAAGCGAATTATTGAAATAAAATTAAACCATATGTTAGTCCCAAAATGACCTAGTTTGTGTCCCCCACATTTTTTTTCTCTCTCTCTAAACCTTATACATGTACATGTAACATTGAATGCTCACTGAGCTCACTCGCCCCATAATATGTGACTTTTAATGTGCATGTATTATTGAGAGCTCGCTCTCCCCATATTAGGTGACTTTTAATGTTATGTGTGTTAATGAGGTTAGGAAGATACACTAGAATAGTAGAATCAATCACCTTAAATCGTACATATGTTATTAAGCGAGAATTGATTATTACCCTTTACTCACTGACTGGCTAGATATAATAACCTCAATACAATACACAACACAACAAGGGTTTTATTATATGATCTACATGTATAGAAAGTTCAAGGGAATTTTTCAAGCTTATTTTGTTATATCATTTAAATTTATTGTACCCAAGGTCGGTAACCAGTTACATTGTGCCTATTTGGATGGTACAAAAACTGAGGTCACATGTACATATATTGGTGTGCATGTAAAAGATCCCTTGACAGTTGGAAATTGAAATGAGAGTAGGCCGTAGTGCCACTGTCCGGTCAAAATGTCCCTCATGACACACTATATGGCATATGCCAGTCTTCATGAGCCACGCCGGAGCAGAACAATAGAACGTCAATCCCCATTTTATTATACGCCCACATTTTCATGTGGACGTATTATGTCGTCGCCCCTGTCCGTCCGTCCGTCCACAATTTGTTTGTGGACTCTCTACAGGTCACAATTCTTATCCGATTTTGACGAAACTTAAAATATAGGTTTATCCCCATAAGATCTCGGCTGCTTTCGATATTGGCATGTATCGGATGGAAACTTCATGGATTATGGCCCCTGATTGTACGAAATATCATGTTTTTAGCTTGTGGACCCTATAGAGGTCACAATTTTGAACCGATTGTGATGAAACTTGACATGCATGTTTATAACCCCAAGATCTTGGTTCCTTTCGATATTTGCGCCCATCGGATCGTAACTTCCTGAATTATGGCCCCTGATTGTCCGAAAAATCGCCCTTTTTAGCTTGTGGTCCGTCTGGAGGTCAAAATTATTATCTGATTTAAAAAAACGTTTGTTTATATCACCGTTACATGGTAATGAAGGTTGAGTTAGAATTTCGTGAAAATCGGACCAAAATTGACATACAAAATGGCCGCCGTTTGTACGCGAATATTGTGAAAATATGTTATTTCAAGGTTGTGGACCCTATAGAGGTCACAATTTTGAACCGATTGTGATGAAACTTGACATGCATGTTTATAACCCCAAGATCTTGGTCCCTTTTGATATTTGCGCACTTCGGATCGTAACTTCCTGAATTATGGCCCCTGATTGTCCGAAAAATCGCCCCTTTTAGCTTGTGGTCCCTCTGGAGGTCAAAATGATTATCCGATTTAAAAAACCGTTTGATTATATTACCATTACATGGTAATGAAGATTGAGTTCAAATCGGACCAAAATTGACCAACAAAATGGCCACCGTTTGTACGCGATTAGTGTGAAAATATGTTAGTTATATCAAGGTTGTGGACCCTATAGAGGCCAGCATCTTACCCACTTAGCAACATGATCCCCAGTCGAATTTGAAGCCTACTGAAATGCACCTTTATAACCCAAAGATCTTAATTCATTTCGATATTTGCACATATCAAATTCTAACTTAATGATGTAGGAAAAATCACTTTTGGTATTGCTTGTTCTCTATCCATCTCTCGAAAATGTGGGCGTATCCTGCCTGGCAGTGCCAGCCTATCTTTTACATTGTGCATAGAAATAATAATTTGTTAGATCTACATATAGTGCTTTTTTTAAGACCAATATTATAAAATTCTAGTTTAACAAATGAAAAGTTTACAGTAACCTTTTTCGTGGACACTTTACTATTAAAATGTTAATTTGTTGGAATTCAGAAGTACATGTTTATGTAGGCCTTTTTAATTGAAACATGGATAGTAACAACATTGAGTTTTATTAAGGAGGCATAAACCTGTTTGAGGTTGCCCTTGATGAGAAACACATGTACAATAATTAACCTACATGTATCATTATTTACTATTATTTACTGCAGTCCTCTGGTTAATGTAGATGTTTCTTATTTACTATTATTCCAGGTATAAGATACAGTCCTCTGGTTAATGTAGATGAAGTAAAAGCCTTGGCTGCGTTGATGACATATAAATGTGCCGTAGTTGACACACCATTTGGTGGAGCGAAAGCTGGTGTGAAAATTGACCCAAGAAATTACTCAGAAAATGAACTTGAGAAAATTACTCGTAGATTAGCCATAGAGTTGGCCAAGAAAGGGTTTATTGGTAAGAAAAACCAGTAGTTGCATCAAATGATTTCTTTGCATTGGGTAGATCTGCATTAAAGTTTTATGCTGTCAGGATGATGGCAGGTCAACTCATTCTAATCCAAATTAGATTACATTTTTGTTTGTTTATAATATCAGCCAATCAAAGGTAAAATAATTATGTTGCTAAACAACCACTGTCTTTCTATATTCACCTTCCCATAATTCCCCACAAAAGCAAGCCCAGTATTATTAGTTGCATTATGGTTGAATTAGTAATATATTTTGATGTTGGATTTACTAATATATCATGTGTAATTCTAGGTGCTGGTATTGATGTTCCTGCTCCAGACATGGGTACTGGAGAACGTGAAATGAGTTGGATTGCTGACACTTTCTCCCAAACATTAGGTAACTGGCATTTTATTTCTACACTAAGGCCCATTTCCGGTGAAAAAGTTGGTCTAATGAAAATCTAATGGGGACACTTCCAAAACGGCGGATTTTCTGCAGAAATTTGCAATCGGGGCCGAGGGGTGGGGAAGGTTTGTGGGTTTCTTTTTTAAATCATCTGCAAAGTATGCTTATGGTTGGTCTAATGCAAATGTAATGGAACCATTTCTATCTAATTGACGGATATGCTGCAGCAATACACAACAGGTGCCGAGGGGTTGGGATGGGGGTTTCTTGTTAAAATCATCTACAAAGTATGCTTATGGTCGTGAAATTTTCAATTCTTCATAAAGTTATACTGAAACGAATTGAGCCATTTTTGGACTGATAGTCATTTAGGATATTCAACATAAATCATGGAATTTAGAACAGAAGGTCTGTCAATGACTTAAGTGGCATTGTTTCGATTACCTGCTTGTATGTGACAAAGAGATTATTGCTTGTCAAACTTCATGGATATTCTCCACAACATTAAACCCCATTTCTCTCTTTCTCTCAAAGGCAGCTTGAGGAAGTTAAAATGATTTGGTTATAACATGTACATGTAGCCTATTGCCATGTGTTGAAGATTTTCAAGAATCTATGTTTGTGTTGTGTTGCCCTAAAACATCATTATTCACCTTTCCAGAGATGCATAAACAATCATTTATTGAAATTGAACACGGTTGTGTTGATTCTGTTTTATGGATATTTGATTTTAGGTCATGGTACCATAAACATAAATTAGAAGTATAATATTTGTTTATTATTTATAGGTCATTATGATATTAATGCTAGAGCTTGTGTTACTGGTAAACCTATAGCTCAAGGTGGTATACATGGTCGTGTTTCAGCTACTGGTCGTGTAAGTATAGATATTCACAAATATCTCAGAAGCAATGATGTAATTATTTGATAGCATTCTGATATTTCTTGTATTTAAAGTAGTAACATTGTTATCAATGCATATAACTTAAGATGACCATGTTCAATCTTTCACTGAGTAAAAAGGCCACGGGTTCGCTTCAGTTGTTGGTAGAGAAAGATCATTCCTGACGTAAAAGAACCCTTGACAGTTGGAATTCGAATTAAGAGTAGGCCATTTCCCTCATGGAACAACCTTTATGTTGACCTCCTTCAGGTTGTATTGATTTCTTTTTACACAAATTCTTTGTTTTACATATTATATCTAAAATATTATTTATTGAAATGTTTTTGTATTGTAGGGTGTATTCCATGGTATTCAGAATTTTGTAAATGAAGCCAGTTATATGAGTATGGTTGGATTAACACCAGGATTTGGTGATAAAACATTTATTGTTCAGGTAAGAAGATTGTTATTATATCTCTACTGGGGAAACGTAATATTTCCACTGGGCCTTTTAATTTTGGGATGTGCCTGAATTATCCCATCATTAACTTTTTACCCTGTTTTCTATCTATCTAATTAAAACACAGATCCTGCTTGGTTTTTAGACTTCAAAATATCAATGTACTTGTCTGTGTTAGCGCTAGCTTCTAAAATTCATTAGCCACTGTGGCTAATGCATGAAAAAAGTATTAGCCACATACATTTTTCATTAGCCACTACTGATGACATCATGAAAAGTTGTTTGTACCGTATACTAATTTTGGTATATAGTCTAAAGATGTAACATTTTGAAGCTAGCAGCAAGTGCTAATAATTTTCAAAAAACCCAGCAGAAATTTGAAGATATTAACTTCCAGTGATTTATTACAAATATCAAGTGCTATATTGAGTTGTTGCCTTGTTTCTCCTGCCACCACTTTGGCCAACGTGCGTAAGCACAACACAAATTATGTTTCAAAACACAAAAAGTTCTAGCATGTTATTATATACCATCGTTTACTTATAATCTTAATTAGTCAAAATAACACTTTACTTTCAATTTAGGGCCTACATGTATAAGACAAAGAAAATATTTATCTTCAATAAATTTTAATAACTAAAATTTGATACACAGTAGATTCTTGTTTAGGATTTAAAATTATCAAATAACCATACCTTGATTGAGTGAATTCATAGTGAATTTTATATCAACCTATATATAGGCCTACATTTATTTTCAGTTGTTCTAGTATCTGCATGCATAATTAGACGGCTATCCTGTCACATAATGTGACCTAATTCTATTGACGGCACCACGATAAATATTGTAGCTCGAATTAAAAGGCGCAAAACTCTTTGTATTGTGTATTTCAACATTCGAAAAAAAATCCGAAAAATAAGGTTTATGTAGGCCTACAGGAAAATTTAATAAAATTAAATAAATTGGGCGCTAGAGTATTTTTTAAACAGAATGTTTACACTATAAACCTCAGAATGCCTCGTTCGGCATTTCTGTCCAAACGAGGTAAAAAAAAATGCCTCGTTGTCTGCAGTTCCAACACGAGGGTTTTTAAATTGCCCTTCTTTTGGAACGAGGTATTTTGTTCAGAACGAGGCTTGGTAAAATGCCTCGTTTACTAAACGTGGTTTTTTCAAGATAGTTATTAGCGGTATATCGGCCAATTTGTAAAAATTAAAATTTATGTTATTTAATACGAAAATAAAACCAGTTCAAACTATATTATTATCAGAGGAATTGACAAGACAAGAATACACGCCATCAGTGGAGGTGTAAAACAATTGCAGACACATAACTACCTTGATTGATTTATTGCCCCAATCAGTATAGGTGTTAAGAAACAACTGTGGTGTTGTGACATTTTATTGGGGGCAATCAATTAATCAAGGTATAGCTGTGTGTCTGCAATTGTTTTACACCTCCACTGATGGCGTGTATTCTTGTCTTGTCAATTTCTCTGATAATAATATAGTTTGAACTGGTTTTATTTTCGTATTAAATAACATAAATTTTAATTTTTACAAATTGGCCGATATACCGCTAATAACTATCTTGAAAAAAACACGTTTAGTAAACGAGGCATTTTACCAAGCCTCGTTCTGAACAAAATACCTCGTTCCCAAAAAAAGGGCAATTTAAAAAAACCTCGTTTCGGAACTACAGACAACGAGGCATTTTCTTTACCTCGTTTGGACAGAAATGCCGAACGAGGCATTCTGAGGTTTATAGTGTTAGCGTAATATAGTCGGAATGTGAGAATGAAATTCCAGGGGGCGTGACTTGTCCTCCACAGTCGTAGGTAATTAATACAAACACATGTACTGTAGGTAAATAGGACCGCGGTGTAAATAGGTCCGAATCAAAGTCGTGTTTTGATATTTAATTACGAATATTTTAGAATCTGAAACCAACACATTTCTCAACGTCTTTATTTTAAATAAGCATTTGATTTGAGTACCTGTTTTACGCGGAGGAATCCACGTGCATTCGAGTCATGAATCTTCTTCGCTGAACTGACAGCCAAAGCAGATTCGGTTCGCTGAACTGACAGCTAAAGCAGATTCGGAATTTGGGAGAATTTCTTGTCATACCGATGTCAAAGAAATAAAACTATTTAATATCAGGACCAAAACAATTTAAGAATTGCGTACATATGGATGATGTGTGACGTGGATAATTAGGAGTGATGGATAAGTTGCTGAAGCGAAAAGTATCGGAGAATGCGATAGTGCTATAGCCATCTTGTAAATCGTGCGTAATTCAGTACACGAGATATGATTGGACAATACATGAAAAATATGATAATTCCAGCCAATGAAAAAAATGATTACTAATACTAATGGGCATATACCGCCCGTCTACATGCTTTCGCCTAGGTCTAACATTATTTTAGCAAATTTTAATGGGTTTCTTGGTTGTTTTTTGTGGTTAAATGGTAGGCGCACGGTGGAGAAACAAGGCACTAACAGGACCACACGGCCCTTTCGCCAAAGTGGCGACTTTTTATCAAAAATTATCGCCACAGACGCTGAAAATTCGTCATTGGCGAAGTGGCGAGCGGCTAGCGCTCACACTACTTGTCCTTGTGACACTTGTAGGACCTTGAAGAGTAGTTATCATTGATGTGTTCTGGATGATGTCAGGGATTAGCCAATGAAATATTTTGTTACAGCAGGCTTTTGGTATGTCGTGCAGGGAACGGTGGGTAATCCACCAGAAACATCAATGCTGATTGGTTAATCAAATGTCTAACATCATAGGGTCAAAAGCCGCTCGTATGACCTCTGATGCTACCTATCACTACAACGAGTCAGATCTTCATGTAGTGTAGGCCATCGAAAGTATAAAAAAATGAAACGTAATATAGATCTGTGTTTTTAATCAGATTGGTTTTCTATATCATAGGGATTAGGTAATGTAGGTCTTCATTCAATGAGATATTTACATCGTGCCGGAGCTAAATGTATCGGTATAAAGGAATTAACCGGGAGTATCTACAACCCAGATGGTATTGACCCCAGGGAATTAGAAGATTATAAAATCGTGAGTACAACTTTCCTCTTTTTAAAAAATACCATACATGAGCAGTGAGAGATTCTGTGGAGCTCTGTGAGACATTCTGTTGAGCTCTGTGAGACATTCTGTTGAGCGGTGTGAGAGATTCTGTGGAGCTTAAAGAGAAAACAATTGTGTCTGATTAGATTATCTTAATATGGCTGTCAGTATTATTCCTTTGGACGACATTTGACAGTTTGAATAAAGATAGCATACTCCTATGAGATATTTACATTCAAACATCAACGTCCCGAAATAAAAGCTTGTAAATGTTACTCAGATTGCTGTCCACGCCAGGCATGGTCCACGCACTTTGTCACTGGATCCATTCACTAAAATTGATAATAATTGTTTATTTTTTGCAATGTCTGTGTAATTTATCTTGTCCGCAGGTTTATGATTTTGTTTTGTGCGTAGTGTGGTCCTCCTGCACTTATATTGAGTCATTATTATAAGATGCATTATTGTACACCATTATCAAAACCAGACTTACTTTGGCAATAAAAGTCAGGAGAAATTTTTATCAAATATGACAGTGCAATGAATGGTCATCTCGCTGGATTTTGCAAAAAATCACGATCTGTACATAGGATTGTCCATGGATATTTTTACACTTTCCGGTATTTTCCACAATTTGTTATTATAATGTGATGTATTTTTACAGGAAAATGGTACGATTGTCGGATTTCCTGGAGCTCAACCATATGAAGATGATTTACTTGTTGCTAAATGTGATATTCTTGTGCCAGCTGCCAGTGAACATCAACTAACAGCAGAAAATGCAGGCAAAGTTCAAGCTAGGGTAAGAGAATTTTCTCCATGGTAAATGTTACTTTACTGCATCAACAAGATTGATTAAACACGACATGCAATGTACCAGGTGATAAATTGTGGCTTGACTGCTATGCTACTGCCTTTTCATATTGTGATGACCAACTATTAGGGATCTTTATCCTGCTCTTCAGTGGGACAGTGGTTTACTCACTAATCCACCCATCCTCCTCTGTCTATGGTAATGTGTCTTTATAAAGTAGATGGTGATAGTTTAATTAGTGCCTGTCCTATATCTTGTGTTTTGTTTATGGATTATAGTTTAGTGCCTGTCCTATATCTTGTGTTTTGTTTATATATTATAGATTATAGCTGAAGGTGCTAATGGACCAACAACATTAGAAGCTGATCAGATATTTATACAAAACAATGTTTTAGTTATACCAGTAAGTTTAACTCTTTATTATAAAACTCAAAGAAACATGTATTGTCTGTTTATGATGTAAGATACGCCCACATTTTTTAAAAGATGGATAAAGAACAGGGAAAATCAATAGGATTCATTCTCTCATTATTCCACAAGCTAAAATATGATTTTTCATACAAATATCTGTGTCTCCTTCAGCTGGAGAAACGTGTATTGTCTATTTTTAATCTCTTCTCATACTGATAATAATTAATGTGTAAAATAAAATACTTGGTACATTGAGACACTATTCGATCGTTCAGCTTCTGTGATGAAAGTTTCCAACTACAGTTCAAGTTTTATTTCTTTCTGTTTTCTTTCACATCAGTAGATGGCTAATATGTCAAGCAGTGTGAGATCTGCCAAATACTATCCCCTCACTCTATTTTTTACGTCATAGACTGACCACGGTTCAATTCGATTTCTATTATTTTAGGTGTTATTTTTGCTTGACCAAGGCCATAAAGGCCATAATATTTTTACAGCATGCCCTTCCTTGTATAGTATAGTGCTTGTATATTTTATGATCTATATACTAAATTGTTTGTATATTTGAACAGGATCTATATATAAATGCTGGTGGTGTGACAGTTTCATATTTTGAATGGTTGAAGAATTTAAATCATGTCAGTTACGGACGTCTTACGTTTAAATACGAGAAAGATTCTAATTACCATTTACTTCGTAAGTGTATTATATATTAAATACAAGAGATTTTCATTGCTACCATTATTACAATAGTAAACATTTTTAGATTGAATTATTAAACGGCGATTGTGTTTCAGTCTGGTTCAAAATCACAATCATCCAATGGACTAGAGTTGATTATCAGTTGTCATGTGAATTAATGTCTAATAAATGATTAATATAAAATTTGAGGCCAAAACAAAGATGTGCAATATAGCGCTTACATCAAGCATCTTTAATAACTTTTGTGTTTTAATGGGTACAGTTTGTTGATGATTGAGTCTGTTTGTTCTAATTGCAGAAAGTGTACAGAAATCATTAGAAAGAAAATTTGCTCGAGATGGATCCCATATACCTATTATACCTAGTGAAGATTTCGAGAAGAGAATTGCTGGTGCCTCTGAAAAAGATATTGTACATTCTGGTTTAGAATATACCATGGAACGATCAGCTAGGGTAGGTTAATGGCTTTGTTTATTATCCATTGTATTGTTATTACCATGGAAACAAATTGGCATGTAATTTCTATTTGGATCATCTATATTAATATTTGTCACGGTTTTTTGTCTGTCCATCTGTCTGTTCAAGGTTGGCGGCTACACTTGGGCTGTCCCAGGGCTGAAATTTGGTGTATAGGGGTATCTCGGAATGGGGAAGTAACAGAGGCAAGGTGGTGTCGGGCTACTGCTTCAGTATTCTGAGTAACTTGCAGAACCCGAGCAGCGCTGGGTTATCTGCTAGTATCTCATAAATTGATCAAAATATCTTCATCAAACTAGTTATAGTAATGGTTCCGTTGCTAATTAGGAATTTTCTTGGATTTCATAATAAAGTGGGTTTTCTGCAAGTTACCTAGTATCTTCCCACTGCTAAAGATCCCTGTGTGCAAGCGATTGGTTGATATCAGTATCATTTTAGGGCCAAAATGTAGTTAGTGTTTCTTGATATTTAACTCTCTTTCCCTCTATCTGCAAAAACCAATCATAAATGAAAAAGTTTTATTTTGTTGTTTTTTTTATTTCAGAATATAATGAAGACATGTATGAAATATAACCTAGGTTTAGATCTTCGTACGGCTGCTTACATCACCGCCATCGAGAAAATCTTTGGTGTCTATCAAGAAGCCGGTTTAACATTTACATAAACTGCCATAATAATATGTCATTTAATAATATGGAAGGATACTCGCGGACTCGGTTTATTTTTTACTACTTTTACTTTTATCTATGCAATACCTCAGCTTCGGAAAAACATTGTGAAAAGATGGTGTCTGGTTTCTAGAAAGTGTAGACGCAAGCCAATACCTCTACCTCAGGAAACATCCTGATAAGTCATCACTTAAGCTTGTAATACCCTTTCACAAAGCATTTAGAGTTTGCAATTAACCTTATGAGGGAAGTAAAATTTTAGGAAAAGTGGTATCATGTTCTAGAAAGCTTGTAATACTCTTTCGTAAAGCATTTAGAGTTTGCAATATAAACCTCATGAGGAAAGGAGAATTTTATGAAAATTGGTATCATGATTTAGAAAGCGTAAACATAAACCAATACCTCATTATCTTCTATTGCACTAATGGAAAATATATTAATAATTATTGCATGAAATATGATTTTAAAAACCAACCAAGCTTTATATATTATTCAAATCTAATAAATTTGGACATGATAAGACAAACTGTTTATGTTCAACATCCACGGGTATTTACAGTTGATCAATATTCTTCAATAATTTTTAATGCTGATTAGTGCTAAACAGAGTTTAACTTTAAACTAGTCTTGAGTATTGAATATAAGTTAAAGTAGTAAAAATTAAACCTATGTTTAATGCTGGAAGTTTATATATAATTGACTGTATTTACATAATGGGAAATTATGATGGACATGTGCTTAGGTCCAATTGAAATTGTTATTGCCATATTACTTAATGTTACTATATAACTAGTTCTAATCTACCAGTCTCGGATGACTTTCTACTGTGATTTGCCTGTTAATCATACGTTTGCCTGAAAAAATAGCTCACTTTTGTCCTTTTGAAGGTTGATTTCGGTTTTAAAAAAATAGTTGATTTTGATTGAAAGTGTATATTTTCCGGGCACATGCGATAACTTATGAATCAAGTAATATCCTCTACGTATCATCCAATTGTTGTAACTTTATTAATTTTAGTGATCAAATACATACCAGACCAAGAAAGATTTGGGTGAAAAAATACTGGCACCGGTGTAGATCACATCTTCTGTGTCCAACAGGGTTTGACAAGTGAGGTCCTTGATCTTTTGAATGTCTCAGAATGTAATAGTTGTCACTTTCGCCATGATTTTGGTTTCAAAATATTTTCTAATTTTTGATCAAGTTGACATTAAGTAATATAGCTATATATCGTAAGTCTGTTATAGTTAAAGTCGATGTCCACCAAGCATGACAGCAACCATCGCAATAAGGGCCGGATTAAGCTTATATGGGACCCTTACCTTGCATCATTGAAAAGGGGACATATTCTGGTCATTGGTTGTCACACTCACACAGATGCAATTTGTTTGTCAGTATGTTATATAGATTTATTTGCCACAAACTTATACAACATAATTAATATAAAATTATGGTGCAAAATCTATATTAGACCAAATTTGGGGTCCCCTTTAATATTATGGTCCTTGACTGCAGTCAATTGGCCCCCCTTTAATCCCCAGCCTGTAGTTAAAACTGTCCATGTGAACAATGTCATATTGAATATTGATGTTAATGTACCAAGTCTTGCTGGAAACTGTGGAGGTAGAAAGTTAGACAACTGTAACACCCAGGGGCTGTCGTCATGCTTGGTTGATAGGGATCTTTAATTCCATAAGATTATGATGGATCTGAATTATTTACAATATTTAAAGTCATTCTATAGTGCTATTTTTTACTTTTTCCCTCCTGTGTTTTCTTCATTTTTTTAAAACTTCATTTGTGAATCATTATTAAAAATTAAATGTGTATTTTTATTCAAGACAGTTACCGAGCTGGTTACCTGTTTAGTTGGGGGATGTGAGCATAGCAAGAGGATATTTCAGACACCTCTTTAAGATTTGGGGTTTGGGTGGCATAGCGGTCTAATAGATAATCTGTACATCGTAATGGTTGTCAACGATGCCAGTGTCCAGAAGTCGATCTGATATTTTTATATGATGAAAAATAGAGTTACTCCCCCTTCCCCCGACAAGTTTCTTCAACTGGCAATGATCCAAGGAACTGGGTAGAATAATCAAAGGATAATCAAAGTCTGTTAATCGATGTGAAATTGTCCCCAGAACAAACCTGCCAAGGTTTATGTCGCTCGTACATGAATTTCTTGAGCCTTTCACTTGTTTTGAAGAGCGTTGTTCCAATGCACAAGATGAGTACGGTAGTGGTTTCCTGATCGAAAATTATAACTACACTAGTTGGGAATTTATGATGTAGTTCAGATTATTTATAAATGAATTCTTCAATAATTTATATTATACCGAAACTAATGAAATTAATTGATGAAATTCCAAATACTTCATATTGATTAATTTAATTTTTACACATTGTTATTCTACATTCTTTTAGTTTATAAGATCTGCCCGAATTCCAGGATTTATATCTTCAAAACTTTAATATTTTAAGATTAATAAACTAATTTGCTGAGTGCTAAGTGTCTAATTGCTTAGCCTTTGGATTGATTTCCAAACTAATTTACTAAAATTATCAGATAAATTATGAATTTATTTAATTTATTTATTGAAAATGCTCATTGAAGGAGTTATCGTTGATTTGGGTTTGGTTATAAAAGGCTTTAACAAATTTCATAAACTAGAAACATATCAAATTATTTCAATTTCATGCAAACCCAGATTAATGCAAGGAACGTTAGGGAATCTAAATACACCACCTGTTTGTTGTTTAAAAATGCAAGCAAAATTATGTGGCGAAGAAAATACTTTAAAATTTGAAGAGCTGGGCCTTAATACTTAAACTTAAATATTTTAATAATACAGCCTTTTCATTGGTTTAGAGCTGACATTTTTTAATTTTATCTAAAGTCAGTTAATGTATAGGCAGAATCCTTAAAATATTTAAGTTTCATGTTTTTGTGAACAAGGCCTGAGGTTCTTCTTTTTCATTTGATTTGATCTCTTTATTCTTTGATTTATCACGGCCTAATTCCGATGATTTGTTGGTACTTTGTGTGTGAATTTCTCCGTAATTTTTAGTCGTATATTGAATCTGTAATATCTCTTCTTGATGAATTATTATATTATACAATGAAGATATATATTAGACATAAATAAAATAGATCACTATTATACTTTATAATTCATTCTTATGTCATTTTTTACACAAGGGGGATAGTGTGGTTTAATGGTCGAATGCATCTGTTTTAGTTCATGGAGTCAAGTGGCGTGGTGTTGATTCCCAGCTTGTATGTGACAAGGTTATGTTGAGTGGACATTTAACCCTATTTCTCTCTACATGTATCTTGTGACTAAGTGGGTATGACGCTAGCCTGGCGGTCGCGTGTTTGATCCCTTTATGGGTTGAGAAAGTTCAACAGAATTTTGCAATGTGGTTTCCCCTTGTCAGTGGTGCAGGATGGAGGGCCTGAAGAGGACAGCTGTCTAGTGATTTGGATTGAACAAAAAAAACGAGGTCCTGTGTATACATTGGAGTGCACATAAAAGATCCCTTGGCAGTTGGAATTCCATGTAATAAGAGTTGGACACAGTGCCGCTGTTTGGGTAAAATTCCCTCATAGCATAACGTATGCCCTTTTTCAATAGCCGAGTCAGCAGAACAGTCGGACGTTAAACCCTATTTCATTTATTTGGATGGTAGAAAACACTTAAGTCCACCCTGTACACATGTGATAGTTGGAAATGGAAATACAAGAAGGGAGATCCAGGGGTTCCTCTCACTTTTCTGGTATGATATTCCCTTAAGCAGTGTAGGGTCCTGAAAGCTGAGACAGTGTCACATGACAAATTGGAATTTGATATATAAGAGTAGGCCCTGGTGCAAAATTCTCTCATATCACACTGCTTGGTATATAACCAAATTATTTATAAAGCATGATGTAATTTATCGTAATTGATGTGAGTCAGTTGGGATCAATTCTCTTTTTCTAAAAATCACAAATCAATTCCGTCAAAGTTTGTTTTTGTAGAGAGAGAAATGGGCTTTAACATCCCAACACAAACTAGGTCATTTCGGAACTCACACGTTTCAATTTTATTTCATTAATTTGCTTACGCTTAGTGGTTTTTAGCAGTGGGGAGAAAACCCACAAGGTTAGACAGGCGACCCCACTCCTTGTAAAGTACAACTGGAGAATCGATACCACGCCATTTGACTCAATGACAGAGCGTATAATTCATTGTGCACATGCTACCCATTCGGCCATCCAACCTCTGTTAGTTCTGAGACTTGAATATCGTCAATCTTTTTCACAGAGAATTACGGGGGGGTTGGGATGGCCTAGTGGTCAAGAGTGCCGCGCTTCGACCTCTAGCTGGCCGGTCACCTCTTGCTTTCGGCTGTGGTTTCAAGCCCTGGTGTGAGCGTATGTGGCATGGAGATAGGGGCGCCTTCTCAACCTCCTGGGTTTCCTCTGGGCACTCCAGTTTCCTCCCACAGCTAAAGACCCCTACGCGCAAGCGAATTATTGAAATAAAATGAAACCATGTGTTAGTCCCAAAATGACCTAGTTTGTGTCGAGTGGACGTTAAACCCCATGTCTCTCTCTATCTCATAGAGAATTACGGAAGTCTTCTAATATCTCTGTAAAAGATGACTGTCTTCAACACGTGCAGACACATCATGCGGCGTCAATCAATGGCTCAATGGCTTGTGCATTGTTTACATAAGACATAACTGGTTAGGACAGAATGATGCCTTTTACCCATTCTAATACCCATTTACACTAAATGATTAAAATTTGATTTGTCAGGGGAAAAAAGATAATATTGGGGACTCATTGGTTGCATCAATGTCATCCTTATCAGTGACTGTTGTGGCCTAGCGAATATTCATTTCTGATCAGTGTGGAATATTGTAGCTGTGGAGAATGTTAAAGAATAGGTAGAAATGGCATTGTCAAACCTATTCTTTTCAAAAAATAAAAATAAAAATTTACTCAATTTGTAATTGTTTCTTTAATATGACTGTAACATATACAAAAATATCACATCTCTACACATTTATCATTTTATTAATATTACAGTTCATGATCTACATCACTAAGCAACAGTTTATTTACATCCACTTTCAGAGGTATCTACGATCTTGAAAGGTTGGTTGTACAACCTTGAAAAGTTATTGAATTTCGACTGAAAAGCAATTAAATGTCACTACGAAAGCTCCACGATTTCAGTCAAATATATTAAGTATACTTCGAGAATTTTGAGAAATATTTATGTTCCTTCAATTTAACAAAATTGAAAATGGTTATTACATGGCTACCACTTAATGGAGAGATCTTTTCTCAAGGCAGATAAATCTCTGTGTGAACTGTGCAGAATGGTTTGTACTAGTTAAAATTTATTTCCAAGAGATCCGCAAATGCAACGCAACCTGTTTGTCAACTTATCCACACTTAACCACATAAAATACTCCTCATATTTTATCACTGGAGTTTCGGTGATTCATCAAAATCACTACATGATAATGTCCAAACATTCTTATTTTTCTTTCCAGTCCATAGTGTTATCATTAATATAACAGTCACTCTCAATCTGACATTTCTTGTTAGTTCTTAATTTGCAGCAGCCATTTTGTCTTCCTCGTCATCCAGCTGTTCTTCATCTTCTTGTTTCTCATGACCAGGAACGTAATCTTCTAATTGGAGAAGAAATCGTTCATCAGAAGGTGGGGCGATAATAGATAATTCTGTTACAAATTGAACTGAAAAACAAAATCATCCAAAATATTTACATAAAGAAGTATTGAAAGAGAAGCTATTTAGGATGCAAGACATTGAAATTACTTTGAAATTTATTGAAATTAAATGAGGTTTAATTTCCCAATACACTGTACCGACTGGCCTACTAAAGAGGGGAATACACCATGCCGTGAGCTATGAGGGAAGCTTGGGTCCGGGCAGTGGTACAGCAGTCTACGCTTATATCGAATTCCAACATAGGACCTCGGTTTTTCACCCCATCTGAATGACTATTCATTGTCCCCGACTAGGCCCTTTGTCCTGCACCACTGAAAATCCAGATGAACTTTCTCGAGCAACAAAGGGATCAAACACAGAATGTCTTACTCGCTTAGCCACCATTTCCTCGTTTCTACTACTAATTGTGATATAAACTAGATACCAACCTGTTTTTTGTGGTTTGTATTTCCATATAACGGGTATTAAAGTTCTATAATTTGCTTCTATTTCTTCATCTTTCATATTTAACTACAGAAAAACCCAAACAATGTGTACATATGTATTCATATTTTGACCTCCCTAAAACACAGTGACCGTTTAAATTCTTTGACCAAAAGAAGGTTGCCAGGCAACGTTGGCAATAGGAGCATTTACAAGACAATGATATCAATTTCATGTGGATCAGATCATAACTTTTGTTGTTCTAGCTTTAATGTTCTTCAAAATGAACCAAGGGCCATAACTCTAAAATAATTAATGGAAAATGCTGATATTACACAGGCTTCTTCGTTTTACTAATGTAAATAATGCACATAAGTTTCATGCAGATCAGATAATAATTTGGATTATAAAATTAATAAATAAGGATCTACTTACTGTTCCAATAGGTGCCTGTATCTTACCAACATAATCAGTTTCTTTAACACAATTAAAGGTTATACCTTTTAAAAATAGTTCTAACATTGCTTTAACATCTTCATTTAAATTACCTACAAAATATCAAATTTATAAAACTAAAATTACATTATGGAAGATTAGTTAATGAGTTGGCAGTTCTCACTATAATAGTTAAAATCTAGATAACGTAAAGTCACTTTGCTGAAAATTTCAGTCAAATTGATCCACTATGAACCAAAAATTAAGCAAGTGAAATGTCCGCCTAGCCTCGATCATCATAACTAAAATCATCGGTAAAAGCATAGTCTCGATTATCCATTTAACAATTAAATCGAGAAGGAGGCTAGTGATGCGATTGCGGGGTGATTATGGTCTGGATATGTAAATCAATGTCTAACTAATAATCTAGTTAACATTTCATACCTAAAGAAAGACCTGCAATACGCAGATTTAGCTCTTGCATAATGTATGTTTAAAGCAAAATCAGTGAAGTTTAACGACGTATTTATACTTGTAGCATTTCAGATAGCAAATCAGGATACCATACACATACTGGCACTGCTTGGCAAAAAAATTTCAATTTCAAGATGGGTTGGGGAAGAAAGTCGCAGCTCATGCGCTGAGAATTAATAGGATTCATCCTCTCATGACCACAATGATTCCAACCAAATTGGAAAAACATTTTTGAAAAAGGACAGTCTCTATCACGTTCACAAGGTTCACTCTGGTACGAAAGGTCAAGGAACCCCCAATTTGAAAAGAATCTGTCGAAAACTGAAGGTTGGACAGGCGACACTACTCCTTGTCACATACAACCGGGGATTCGAAACCATGCCAGTTGATTCAACGACATGTTTTATGATACAGCATGCATGTGCTAACCATACTGCTATCCACCACCCCCAATTTCAATAGCAAACTTATATAAATACACTTACCTTTGACTTTTAACGGAAATTTTTCTCTAACTATAGGCCGTATAGGTATAGCAGTATTTAACATATCAGGTACACATAAATAATGATCTATATCATCCTTATTTATAGCACCTGTTACAATCTACAAACATAAAAAATACAAATTATATTTCATTGATGAGTAGCATATATCTATAGGTTCCTGACAACATATTCGCCCATTGCTAAATAAGGGCCCCAACCGCTTGTTAATGGAGATATTGTACATGGTTTGCCACCTACCAACCCTTGTAGTAAACCACTGACCCTGCTATATTTAAAGAGGTCAATCCTTATCACATAATGGAATCAACTGCAATATTTGGGTTTTAGGTGACTGAATGTTTAAGCCAAAGGTTAACACGTGTACGTTGTATCGTAAGTCTGTCATTGAGTCAAGTGGCATGTTTTCGATTCCCCACCTACATGTGATATCAAGTAGGGTCGCCTGTCCAAGCTTGTGGGTTTTTGCCGGTTTCCTCCCACTTCTAAACTGCTCCTAATGACTGTCAAATACAAAATCAATTACATGTTCATATCTCAGCCTTGCCTATAAAGAAAATAAGAAATTTTTACCTCTTTGACTAATTCTCTGCCTCCAACATAAGTTGCTCCCATTTCTTTAGCAATAGCTATATCTGAATCTGTCTAAAGAAATTGAAAACAATTAACCAGCTTCACTCCATCACAGACAACATATGTGACCCGGCCCGCTCCCACTAAACCAGATGCTTGTTGCACAACTTCATTTAGTACTATGGGCATAAAAGCATAAACTGTATGTCTTCTTGTTACTACTAATGAGCCGTACTCAACTCCAGAGGATACAACAAATTTAAAAAGAATTGCATTTTTGGAAAGCTTAGCTGTAGACTATTCAAATATGGTGCCAGTTCTATTTTTATAAAAATGACAGGTAACAAAACATATGCCCACAGCAGCTAGATTGTGCGAGCAGTCGATAAGGTTAGTGTGTCGCTCTTTAATACATGTAAGTGATAGGAGCATTTACAAGACATTGATATCAAATTCATACGGATCACATGATAACTTGGACGATAACTTTGGTTGTTTGTCTTTACAAGGTTAAGCAAGGTGAAACAAGGGCCATATTAACGCAAATTGCTGAAATTTAATAGGCGTCTTTGTTTTACTAATTTAAATAATGCTTATAAATGTAATACAGATCAGATGATAACTTCAGTCGTTAGAGCATTCCAAAGGTTCTAAAACATGAAACAAGGGCAATAACTCTAGAAGTAATTAATGGAAATTATCGAAATTATACAGGCTTCTTCGTTTCACGAATGTAAACAACTTATATACATTTCAAAAATATTGGATGATAAATAAAGTCTGTAGAGTGTTCACAAGAAATTGAGATAGACGGATGGATGGAGGTGATGACAATAAACCACCACATTATTATAATAATTAAATTTCAAAAAAAGGGTTTTTGTATTCTGTGGTTTCATCTCATTGGAATATTTGAAGTAGGCTGTGTATACTTACTTCACAAAATACAGCCACCTTTTGCCGTGTTTGGTCATCAAACTGATGAGGTAATAACACAGTTTCTCGGAAAGCTTTAATAAATTTGGCCTGAAATCAAAAGAAAAAAATGCCATATATTCCATTTCCAACATGCTCCATTTGCTGCAGAGGATCTGCTATTCTTCTGTTGTTAAATCTCTAAACGTCATGCTGTTAAGGCATTGGCCTCATGGCTAGCATATCCTCGATTCCAATCCAATCCCATTTATTTAATCGAGGGTTAAATTTAGAAGAGAAATGACTAAAGAAGAAATAAAAGCTTTCAAGGACAATTCTGCTGTCCATAGCTTCGGTCGCAGAACTAAACGGCTAGCACCCTGAATCCATTCACTTGATGTTATATATGTGTTTAGTTCTTTGTCAGTATCTGTTCCTGTCCGTAGCTTTGCCTTGTGTCCCCCTGCATTTACTATTAGTAAAAGACAAAAAAGGTTTCAAGAACAATTTTATCTGAATATTAACACCAAAAACGATTGCTGCAAGGAGAGAAATATCATTCACAAAAGAAATTCAAACCTTTTTTGTGGTTATCATGTCAAGAGTCATTTCTGCATATATAAGTCCATCCATATTGTTTAACATTTCGGGTTGTGCTAATTCTCGATGTTTGTGAACAGCGTCAGCCATACTGTAACGTCGTTCAGGATAATACTTTCTAATCCAAACATCATCAACAGGAACTTTTTTTAAAAAGTCTTTATCCACTTTCTCTACTTTTTTTTCTAGGAAACTGAAAGAAAAAAATGGTTCAATATTGAACATATATTTTCACAAAGATAATTTCACAAACGGACTGGCAGATAAGAACAGCAGCAATATACAATCACACTTTATGTGGGTGAAAACAATATTGTACAACTTCCAAATTGGTAATGAAAACATCAACGCTCAAATTTTTCATACAATCTATTCTAAACACTCCCAATGTCACTGTAAAGTGAAATCAGTGCATACCCCTAAAGTAATCTGCCTGTCTTCACAGGATTTATCAGGATTTCGTTGAATTACTGGTTAGGGATGTCAGCTGTTAATGTCAGTCTTTTGGTCACACATAGAAAATACCTTGGATGCAAAATGATCATTAATACATGTACTAGATAACATCGATATTTTCTATATAAATTATTCATCTATTTTCGGCAATAGTTAGGAAACTGCAATCCAGTTTAACCACATTCTTACGACAGATAATCTAGCTAAAAAGGGAACACAAAGAAATTAAGTAAGTGTAACTTAAATGTACATTTGAATAGCTAGGGGAACATGGTATGCATTAAATGTGTATACATATACATCATACATGTACTTGTATTGACACTTTTCAGAATTACCTACCCTTTTTTTTGCCTTCGAACATATTTATCTTTATTCTGAGCATGACTTGGAGCCTTGAGCCTTTGTTTCCCAGATTTGAATCGAATTTGTTGACTAGTAACAGGTGAAATCAATTCTAACGATCTGACTCTCATGCACTGCCGAATGGCTGAAAAATATGTGTAAACATTTTTTAATAGTTTAGATTAGTTTATTAGTAACTGGTTTGTTTACATGTTGTCGAATGGTTAACGCAGGAATTTGATTGTAAGGTATGTCATTAGTCAAGTAACGTGGATCTGATTCCCCACTTGTACAGATCAGAATAAGGCTTCTCCTTTTGACATGGCTTGTGGAATATTTTTAGCACCGTTCTTCGAGTCCCTTGTTACAAATGGTGCTGAAACGTATTATAATTATGGTAAAATGTTTATTTTGTCTTAAATATTAG
This sequence comes from Patella ulyssiponensis, assembly GCA_963678685.1. NCBI lineage: Eukaryota > Metazoa > Mollusca > Gastropoda > Patellidae > Patella > Patella ulyssiponensis. The sequence continues at coordinate 85,777,553 of OY783226.1, forward strand.
ATATCAGAAGCCCATCTTTTCCCAGTAAGATAGTAATTTGTGTTTTCTATGTCGAAGACTGTGGGTGATGATATTGAATCGAGTTAGCGACTTAGCTTTCTATGTCATATTCATTTCTTTCTTAGATTACATTGCAATGTCAGTGGATTTGTGAGAGTGGCTGGGGTGTTATTTTGTCATGACAGTGGGACATTTCGACTTATTGATATGGAATCTCTACACACACTACCATCAGTTTGAGTTTCTTGTTTGTAAGCCAACCGGCCTGCGACTACGTTCCAGAGAAAAGCCGATGAGCTCCCGACAGATATTTTCATGATTCACTCGATACGAAATGATGCGTGACAATGTATTCGGTTAATTAAGGTGAAATAATTGATCGTTTCAAAAACTCAGTCTTTGGAATAAGATCATTGTGATGTCTTTTGGATGTTTTCTTCGAAGAGAAACTGAAATAAAACACAAACCCTTCTGTAGCATGAGGGCAGCCATTTTGAGAATATAGAATTTATATTTTATTTTCGTAAACCATATTCCGTTGATTACTCATTAGCCGTTAGTTTAGTAATACTCATTAGTCATTTACACTGTTATGACAATTGTTTGTTTAAAACAGTTTTTCATTTCCGATTATTTTCATAGCACTGGCCTGAATAAACTAGCTTTGTATAAACAAGCCAACCAATCAACGCATTCGATAGATTTCGCTCGTGCATTTTCCCGTAGTATTTTGTTACAAGCCTTCACATTAGATCAGCCATTTTCACGAACCAGAAAGTACATTCACAGCTGAGCCAGAAAATATTGCCAAATTTATTTCTTTGAAAGGGTTATCGATGAAGGTAATGATAAATTATTTCAATTTTTTCCTTTATTTGATTGTTTTGTATCATTTTAGGTACCGAAACGTTGTCAAACTTGAGAAAGTTACCTCTGAAGAAGTAAGCCCTGCATGGAATATTCTTTACATGAACTTATTTTTATTCTTCAGAATTGAACATGCATATGCTGCAAAATGCATCTGTTAGTGACAATATGCTTACATTTTCAAATTTTATTTTCAGGTTATATTTTCAATAGTGTTTATCCAATTTCAAAATATTAAACAATTGGATTTGTTAAGAATATATCAACCCTCAGAAATGAATGACAACTAAAATAAAATGAGATCAAGTAGCCTAATCAATTTGACTGTTGTCTTAAAACAATTAATTAACTGTAGCCTAAAATTTTAATTTCCTAGACATGACCTTAAAATCATTTTGCCAGTTTTTTTCTAGTAGATTCACAATCGCTGTGAAATTATCTAGGTGGATTAATTGCTCTGGTTTTGATTTCTACATCTAACAACCTTGAAGAGTACGGTATTATGATCTTAGTGTGTGAAGTAAACAAGTATGACCTATTTATAAATTTTGCTAATTGACCTGAGTATTTGATCAGATTAATCTGACATTCATGATTTACTTTCCTTGTCTATCATATATCGGTTTCCGTTGGATGACAACACTACAAATTTATTTTTTATCAGTTGAAATTGTCCTAGTTTGTATACACTCTTTTTGTATTACTAATAAAATCAAACCTGAGCAAACATATTTTGACATAATATGAATTAATGATAAAAGAGTCATTAGTATATTGGAGATCTTCTCTATTGTAATTGTATAAAAAAAATGATTTTTAAAATGTTCAAATTCATATCTTTTATGCCAAGCCTTACTTGTTTTGAGTTTAAATGATAGTTTCGTGTAGAAAAGAAATTTGACATAGGTCAAAATAAAACATTGAATTGGTTCAAAAATCAAAAGCTTCATCAATAGATAGAAAAAGAGAGAAATGGGGTTTAATGTCCATGTGACACACATTAAGTAATTTTGGGACTAACATATGGTTAATTTTATTTTAATAATTCGTAGTGGTAGGAAACTGGAGAACCTGAAGAAATCCATGAGATTGGAAAGGCCACCCTACTCCTTGTCACATACAGCCTTATGATACAGTTTGCACACGCTAACCATAGACAACTCAAATGAGAATGAGAGGCCAATGGACTGACATGTTGTTACGTGGTTTAGTGATGGTACAAGCCGATCTCAATACAATTAAATTTTTGTTTTAAAAGATTAAGCAGAAGTTGGCTTGTTTAAATGATCAAATTCGCATTTTGAATAATATTAAACCATTGTTTTTTAAGTGTTGTAACTGTGTAAATTTGACTTATATTCTATTATTTAGCTGTTGGGGCTATATATTTAAAAATACTGAAGTGCTGAATTGACAATTATGTTAATATACGCCTACATGTACACACTTTTAGTTTAGAAGAAAATGATTGATCTACCTTACAGGTGTTGTAAAGTAGATTAACTCTAGAATACCAAATTTATGTACACCCACAATTGACATAGATACATGTATGTATTAGTTATTTTTATTTTGATGCCAAAAAATACATGTGCTTCTTTCTGAGGATTAGAAAACAAAATACCTAAAACTAAATATTAGGAAATAAGACATGTCGAGCTTTTACATGTATATTCGGAACCAAAACACCTAAGCCTAAAGAACACCAAAACCTAACATACTAACGTTTTACGAAATTAGGAACTTTAACACCCAAGTCTAAAGATTAAAGATACATTATGGGAGATAAGGTAAAGAGTTGGCAGTTCTCACTATAATAGTTAAAAACTATATAGTGTAAATGTAATTTGCTGAAAATTTCAGTCAAATTGATCCACTATAGGCCGAGAATGGGGTGCGTGAAATTCCTGAATGGCCTTGGTCATCATTACTAAAATCATTAATAAAAACAGAGTAGTCTCGATTATCCAATGTTGTGATTTTATTACAATGGCCGTTCAGCGGCATATTTGAATCTAATCCAGCTTACATCGAAGGCTAGCCTTGACATCGAGAGTTTATTATGGTCTGGAAAAGTTAATTAATGTCTAATTAATAATTTAGATAACATTTCAGGCCTAAAGAAAGACACATAATAGGCAGATTTTGCTCTTGCATAATGCAAGTTTAATAACTAAAATACTAAAACCATAAAATTAGCAACTAAAGTACCCAAACCTACACATAAGAAATCAAAACTGCCAAACCTAAAGATTAGAAAACTAAACACCCGAACCTTAGTAGCCAAAGCACCCAAATGTAAACATTAGGAACCCAAACATCCGAACCTAACAATAAGGAACCAAAACGCACAAACCCAATTTTGGAACCAAAGTTTAGGAATCAAACGACCCAAACCTTATCATTAGTATTCAAAACACCCAAACCTGATGATTGAAGATACAGTATGGGAGATTAAATAAAGAGCTGGCAGTTCTCACTATATAAGTTAGAAAGTAGATAATGTAAAGGGAATTTGCTGAAAATTTCAGTCAAATTGATCCACTCTGAACTGAGGATTTAGTGATTGAATTTTGGGCCTAGTCTCGATCATCATTACTAAAGTCGATATAATAAAAAAAAATAACTGATTATCCATTTCATGATTTAATCATGAATGATAGTTGCACACCAGATGGGATCCCAATCCAGTAAATAATGAAGGCTAGCGACGACATCAGGAGTTGAGTATGGTCTGGATAAGTTACTTAATTTCAAATAATAATTTAGATAACATTTCAGGCCTAAAGAAAGACCTGCAATAGGCAAATTTAGCTCATGCATAATGTATGTTTAAGAACTAAGATACCCACATATTAGGAACTGAAACTTAAAAAGCTACTGAAAAATAATTAGTGCCCAAATGCACATAGGCCAAAGAACGGGTTTTGTTTATTGTAACAAGGGGAAAATAGGGTAGGGTCAATCATTCTTTATGAAATTTAAATACCAATAGGGCAAATCCTTTCCTCCGTCTGTTTAAAATATATGTTCACTTGTTTTTGTCTTGACACTGAAGAAAATTTAATAAATTGGCAGGTTTTAATTACCAATAGGGCAGATCCTTTCCTCCGTCTGTTTGAAATATATGTTCACTTGTTTTTGTCTTGACACTGAAAAATTTTTAATAAATTGGCAGGTTTTGTTATGGGTCAGTCGGGTTACTGGAAACATATACATGTATATAATGTACCATGCAAGTAAAGTTTGTGTAAGATTACAAATGAAATGGGGTTTAACATCATACTGTTCTGTTCCAAAACTGGGCTAACAAAGGGAAATTTAAACCCCATGGCATTTCATTTGTAATCAAAATTTTGGATAGTACACCAAATGAATGTTTAATTATTTAGTAATTTATTAGGACTGATATCAGATGTGGTACTGTATATGATTTTGTTTTTGCTTTCCTCAGTAACCTTTAGGCAAGATATGTTTGGCTTATAGTACCATAAGAAGATGTCCACTGACATTTTCTCTGGCCTTTAGATACACGGCTGTAATGTTAAATGGTTAATCTTAGAATCAGATCAACATTTCATGAACAACGGTCAAAGTGACTAAAACTAAAAACTATTAAGAACATGTGAAGAATCCAGGGGAAGAAACAGTCAATCAAAGTCACTTTTTCCAGGAACATCAGTTGATGTCGCCATCAGGTAGCAAATTGTATAAGCTTTCTGTGGAACAAGGGGAATCACGGTGGCTAAGTGGGTAAGGCGCTGGCTCGCTAGCCTGGAGGTCGGGTGTTTGATCCCTGCATTGGCCGAGAAAGTTCATCTCGATTTTCTGGCGTGGTTTCCCCTTGTCAGTGATGCAGAACAGAGGGCCTGACAAGGACAGCTGTCCAGTCGTTTGGATGGGATGGAAAATCAAGGTCCAGTGTACAAATTGGCATGCACGTAAAAGATCCCTTGGCAGTTGGAATTCGATATAAGAATAGGCCGTAGCGCCGCTGAACAGGCAAAATTACACTCATAGCACACAGTATGGAGTATGCCCGTCTTCCATTAGCCCAGGTTTGGTGCATAAGAGTAGGACGTTAAACTACATTTCATTTTTCTGTGGAACAATCTATTACAGGTAAAAACGATTAGTCTCAGCAAACCAAGGCCCTTTTGAAATGTCCTCACGGGAAAATACAGGTCCATTGGACCCTTTATTTAACCTTAATTTGTCCGAAAAATTGAAGTCAGTTGTATTGGTGATTTGGGTTCGTGTTAAACATCATTATGAAGTTGTAATTAAACCCACCTATTGTTCTGTTCCCGTCAAACATTTTATGCGAAAAGACTAAAATGTGACTTATAGCGTTCTTCCCTCGTACTCTTCATGTATTAAACACAAACATGGCTTTATCTTTTTCCTCTCTTGCCATCTGATCGATGATTGTAAAGAAATTAATTGAAATGAGGTTAAGCATCCTACTTTTCTGCTCTGACTGGGTTAATGAAGACGGGCATACACCATACAGTCTGCTATGAGGGAAATTTTGCCAATACAGCGGTGCTACAACTTACTCTTATATCGAATGCCAATTGCCAAGGATTTTCCGTACATGCCAATGTGTACAAAGAGCCTTGGTTTTTCATCCCATCCAAACTACTATGCATGCTAGTCCCTCTGTCCAACACCGACAGGGGAAAACATGTCGAAATATCCCAATAAACTTCCTTTGCCAGCAAGTGTTCAGGTCAGGGAGCCAACATTTTACTCAGACACTGCGTCTCCTGTGATAATTATAAAGTCTGTTGTCTAGAAGTAGGTAAGACTCAAGCTTGCTAGCCCGAAGGTCGGGTGTTTGATCCCTGCATTGACCGAGAAAGTGCATCAGAATTTTCGGGTATGTTTTTACCTTGTCAGTGGTGCAGGACAGAGGGGATGACAAGGACAGTGGTCTAATCATTCGAAGAGGAACAAAAAATCAAGGTCCTGTGTATGCATTGACGTGCAAGTAAAAGATCCCTAGGCTGTTGAAATTCAGTATAAGAGTAGGCCATAGTGTTTCTGTTTGAGCTAAATTTTCCCCGTGGCACACTGTATGGTGTACGTCTATCTTCATTTGCCGAGGTAAAGCAAAACAGTAGGACGTTAAACCCCATTTCATTTTATTCGTTTGATTCCTTCAATGTATGTGATAAGGAGTTTGTCTTTCTTGGGTTTGTCTTTCTTGTTTGCCCCTACATTTATATATACTTCCATTGGACAATATCTCCTGCCCCAAACCGAAGCCATGCTGGATCGCCGAGTAAGGTGCTTGCACGGTAACCAGGATTTGATTGTGGTGTTTGCCGAGAAAGTTGTATCTTTCAATTAGTTGAGAAAAAATAAATGACCATGCCAATGATGCAGGCAGGATGAATGACCGAAAAATCATGTTTTTGATCCAATTTTGCTGAAACTTAAAGACCACATAAAATAATAATTTTTAATTGCATATATTGATAGCCAAGGGTTACTACATTCATTTTACGTCAAGTTCACTCCAATCTGATTAAAATTAATTGAGATATTAACATTTAAACATCAGACAGCCAAAAACGGTTTTCAAATTTTCAATTACAACCTTTATCCGGTTGATTGGCTGGTGACGTCACAGGCACTACACATAATCTATACACATTATCTATACAATATAGCACTATCTGTACGATATATCACTGTATACACACCGCCAGTTAACACGTGTGTATTTGTCGGTCCAATTAACATTTGACTGGCGTAATCATTAACTCGTAATTTAACACGTAAGCTACATATCACTATACATGTACTATAATAGTCAAAGCATTTTCAAAAGCCGACAAAAGCGATATCACTTATGTGGAAGCAGACGTTAAACACCAAGTAGTAGTAGTAGTAAAAGCCGACCTTTCTCGTCTTGAGTTGTAATAGATTATATATTTGTGACTAGAATAGTACCGAGTGTATTTCAAGATGCCATATTACCGTTGTGTTATTGAGAGTAGTGGAAATCCCAGCAAGGGAAAGGGGAATAATGTACCGGCGTTTCATAAATTTCCCAACGATGAAATCGTACGGAAAAATTGGAATGCGTTTGTAAACAATTCAAATCCTGATTGGCAACCTACAGTCACAACAGTGATATGCAGTGAACATTTTACGAACGATTGCTTAATTACCTATACACACCCGGCGTGTGTATTTATTAACGCCTGACTGATTCCTTAATCCCCCTAATTAAATAAAACAATTGACTACGGAATAATTTGTTTTGTAATACATTTTAATTCAAGATCCATTTTAAAATTTGTTTCATTATGTACGGCCGTTCTGTTTTCTCACGGCAGCGATTTTAATACAATCTACCATCGCGTGCAGTCCAAACGATTCGAGATACATTTTCGTCAGTATTGTGGTTCTAATTTAGAAGGGTAGTTATCATTTTTTGTTACGCCGGCCAGATCAATTTGTAATAATGAATATCAAATACACTTGATCAAATGTGGAGTTCCTGGTGCCGTTTGGTGAATAAAAAAGTTAAATGATGTTAGACATTATAACCTTATCTTATCACAAACGTATATCCATCGAAGGATTTATATTTAGATGTTGTTTAAACACCAATCAACAAATAATAAGAGGCTACTTTATTACAAAAACATCGGTGAGCAAAGAAAAAGATAATTACCTAATCAACATTCTAAATTACTTTATGACCCAATCACTGTTCAAATTTAGTCTGATTGATTAATTACAGGTATTAACGACACTACACTTGCGATACACATAGATAGTTAGGTGATCCTTCTCAATCTGTTAATTCTAACGTATATTGAGATATTTCTTCGTATTTCATTTTTACGGTCTATTTCAGAGTAATAAAGTCAAATTCGCAAGCAGAAATAAAGGCGCCGTACGTCGATAACGGATCGTCATTTACAAATCGCGTTTCAATCATGTTTGAAATTTATGATATATTTTGCGTGACCACATCTTTTTACTCCTATACTCTTTTACTCGGGGAAATTCGAACCACAATACTCTTCTGACGAAAATGTATCTCGAATAGATGGGACTGCACACATAGGAGAGTGTATTACATCGCTGCCGTGTGAAAATGAACGACCGTACATTATGAAAAAAATTCTAAATTAGAACGACGATACTCTTCTGACGAAAATGTATCTCGAATCGTTTGGACTGCACACGATGGTAGATTGTATTAAAATCGCTGCCGTGAGTAAACAGAACGAACGTACATAATGAAACAGGTTCTAACTTCGAACAATAAACTTCTGACGAAAATGTATCTCGAATCGTTTAGACTGTACACGATGGTAGAGTGTATTAAAATCGCTGCCGTGATAAAACAGAACGACCGTACATTATGAAACAAATTCTAAATTGGATCTTGAATTAAATTGAATTATAAAACAAATTATTCCGTAGTCAATTGTTTTATTTAATTAGGGGGATTAAGGAATCAGTCAGGCGTTAATGAATACACACGCCGGCTGTATATAGGTAATTAAGGAATAAACATTCCGAATATGCATTCGGTCACTGTGACGTCACTGGCGTCTGAGGGGATTAAGAGTGTTTTCAATAATTGGCAAAGTCGTTTTTACGGGAGGTCTATTTTTACGACTTTGAATGAAGATAGCTGATTTAATTTTAGTCGGATTGATGTGAATTTGCCGTAAATTGGATAAAATAACCATGGACTGCTCACATAGAGAAGTTTTCAGGGCCATTTTATGTGCACTTTAAGATGTATGTTTATAAATCAAACAGTTTGGTTCCTTTTGAATTTTGTGAACTTGGAACCAAAACTGCTTGACAAAATGGCCATTCCTCATATGCAAATAGTGTAAAAGTATGTAATACCAGTGTTGTGGTCACAATTTTTATTCAATTTTGAAGAAACCTGAAAGATATGTTTATATCCCAAACATCTCGCTTCCTTTAGATATTATATCGTAACATCCTGAATTATCGTCGTTGATTATACGAAACATCACATATTAACTTGTGGTTTATTTGATTTTAAAGAACTTTCAAAGATATCACCTTTACACCCTATTGATGGTTGAGTTCAAACTGTGTGTATATCCCAAAGATCTGGGTTCCTCTTGATACTTATCGGACGGTTACTTTGTGGATTGTACAAAAATTGCTTTTTATACGCCCACATTGAAATGTGGTCGTATATTGTTGTCGCCCCCGTCCGTCCGGCGTCTACAATTGCTTGTGGATGCTCTAGAGGCTAAAGTGAATATCCGATTGACTTTAGATTTATACACAGTGTTTAAGGTCATGAGACGAAGAAGCCTATTGATTTTCAGCGATTTCTGATAATTAGTGCCAGAGTTATGGCCCTTGATCACATCAAAAAATCCTGTGGACGCTCTAGAGGCCAAAGTTAATATCCTATTGATTTTCAGCGATTTCAAATAATTACTGCCAGAGTTATCTCCCTTGATCACTCAAAAAACCTTGTGACGCTATAGATGCCAAACTTATCATCCGATTGACTTCAGATTGATACACAAAGTTTAAGGTGTTGAAACGAACAAGTATTTTGATTTTCAATGAATTTTGATAACTGAACAGCTAAATCCATGATATTAAATGTTTCCTATACTAATTGTTAGCGTGGGGCAAAACTTTATAAAAAGCAAACAAATTCTAATGATTTTCAGATAATTACATAATGAGTTGTTACTCTTAATCAGATTTTAGTGTATTACAAATGTTTCATTACCAAAAAAAAGTAAAAATATGCGACAACCCTTGTTGACTGCCCGGACGATTTAGTTGCTGTGGGCGTATGTTTCGTTGCCTGGCAACCTATCTTTTATTAGCTTGTTCTTTGGCCATCTCTTGCAGAGGGATTGGGTGGTCGAATGGTTAGCGTGCACGCGCTGTATCATACGACCTGCCATTGAGTCAACTGGCGTGGTTTAGAATCCCCAGTTGTACGTGGCAAGGAGTAAGGTCGCCTGTCCAACCTCGTGGGTTTTCTCCAGGTACTCTGGTTTCCTCCCACTGCTAAAGACCCCTACGCGCAAGCAAATTATTGAAATAAAATAAAACCATATGTAAGTCCCGGATCGACCTAGTTTGTGTCAAGTGGACGTTAAACCCCATTTCTCTCTCTCTCCCCCATCTCTTGCAAAATGTGTGTCTTGCATGGCAATAGTTACTTCAAGTAACGTAAATTTGTTTTCGCTCCGCTTCTCCATTACGTTACTGGTTAGCCTTATTAACAAGTAGTATGAAAATAAGGCTTTTTTCGGATTTTTCCCAATCTCGGTTCTAAGACTATTTGGGAATCCTTACCGTCTATTTTTCACCGTGATTCTGCTTTGGTCGCCAAAAGGAATCATTTCTTGCCATATCCATCACAAATTTATAAAAATCCAAATCTATTTTCATATAGAATTGTGCGATACAAATGCATAAACAACTTTCATTGGATTATAGCCGCCATTTTCAAACTAACTCGCAGCCTCTATTCCAAATTTAGGACTGGAATTTTACCGTGAACGAAAATTCTCACTGTACACAAGAATAACATACAGACTATTTAAAATATTTTATGAACGTCAATATAATTCGTTGTTCTATTTTATAGATTTTATTTAACAATTACTCATGTATGTTGACCGTGTACAGCACGAATTTTCGTTTACAGTAAAATTCCAGTCCCAAATTTGCAAGAGTGGCTGAGCGTTAGTTTGAAAATGGCGGCTCTATTCCAATGAATGTTGTTTTTGTATTTGTATCGCACGATTCGACATGAAAATGGTGTTGGCTTTTTATAAATTTGTGTCAGATGTGACAGAAAATGATTCCGTTTGGTGATCAAAGAGGAATCTCGGTGAAAAATAGACGGTAAGGATTCTAAAATAGCCTTAGAAGAGAGATGGAGAAAAGCCTTAATTTCATACTAGTTGCGTATAGAGAAGATCAATAACGGACAGAGATATCTATCTCTGTCAAATCCGTTATTATAATAACTAGCATGGCAACTGCTTGTTGAGAAAATATTTGAAAGTGTTCAGTTCTATTTTTTTGTATTTTCAGGAGATTTTATCATCATGCCGAAAGAAAAAACAATCGAAAATGTTCACAATCGTCGACAGTACACTATCATGTCTTCAGATGACATAGCCGCTGGTAAAAAGTCATCTTGGTATGCTCTTGAAATCTCAGGTTAGTACAACTTAATTATGCCTCGCCTGGGGCCTTGTTCATAAAAACTCAGAAAAAAATATTTTGAGAATGGTGGCTTTTCATTGATTAAAAGCTCAAATTTAAAGGAGGCAAGTTTTTAACTCAGTATCATCCACAGCCTTCAACATTGGTCAATTTGATTCAACATTGATGATATCTTATTGTGAAAAAATGAGCTTCTGATATCCAATATGAAAATTTTAAACTGGGCACATGAATCATGTACCAGAATGCTTTCAAGCACCATTTGTATTGAAGTGACTAGATGAATGAGGCTAAATATATCCCAGAGGAGACGGCTAACAGTGTATATTAGACTGGAATACGAGACGCCAAACACTTCCATTCTTTGTTTGTTAGGTACAACTAAGATAATTGTTTCCAGACTAGGAAGTTGGAAATAAAGAACAAGTAGTGATAATTGTAATATGATATTATTGATTATATATTGGCAGGTAGTGTAAAGAACTTATGTCCTGAGTTATGGGGATTACAGTTTTTAAGCTCTCTGTACCTAAATGACAACTTCCTCACCCATCTACCACCGGAGATCTGTAAATTATATCATCTCACCATCCTAGATTTATCCAATAATAAATTACGTAGTTTACCAGCCGAGATTGGTGATTTGATACAGCTACGAGAGTTATTATTAAACTATAATAGTCTTCGCGTTCTGCCGTATGAATTGGGTAAATTATTCCAGTTACAAAGCTTAGGTGAGTCTCTGTGGGTTTTTTTAAAAGATGCATTATGGAGATGAAAAGCTGGTTGTTCTTGCTTTAAAAGTTCAGAAAAAAAAAATAGTGGAAAATAAATATATTGAAAATGTCATTCAGATTTCTTTATTCTGGTTAATGATGTGGCATAGATTGTTAGTTATTGTAGCAGCGGTACTTGACAACCAAGTCTTAAGTCTCGTTTATCGTTAAAATTTTCAATCCTGGGTGAGTTTTACTCCATTTACATATAATACAGACTTGGCATTGTATTTTGCTTACGATGTCAACCAAGATCATATTCAAGCCAACGATCAAATGTAGTTCTTACATAATGCATCTTTACTATTAGGAATTAATTAGTCTAAATTTAAAATCTTTTGTTCATCTTAGAGAGCTGGTCTGTTTATTCAGGATAAAAGATATCTAAACTGGGTAGTGCAAGAGCTCGATCTGCCTATTGCAGTACATGTTTGGTTTTTTTTTGGAGTAATTTGATGGTCAGGGTGGCTGTAAGCTTACCCCAAAAAGTGGCACAGCTTATTTTTCTTACACAATTTTCATGCAACATTTACACTGATACACTGAAATATAGTACTTGTCAGTCCTAGTTTGAAATGTTGGTGCCAAGATAAATAATTCTGACATAAAAAAGTTTCTCTTTCTTGAAATTATGTGATTAAGGGGAGATAACTCCAATTATTAGCTTAGTGAATCCAGTTTAGTCAGATGATTGGATGTATTAATGTGAAATTCTTTATGTGACATGGAGAGAGAGACTGCTGTAATGGAATGCATTTTGAATTTAGATTGACAGAAACAAACACTCGTACCCGGGTATCTTTAATCTTGCATATTTAGCCCCAATTTCTTTCAGTCATTCAATAACCAATCTTCATCTGAAAATTTGTGAAAATCATCCCAAAACATCTCACACTTGTATCCAATTTAATGGATGTTTAACAAAGTTTGTCACCATCCAAGAGGCACTGCTGCTGTGTGGGTGTATTATTTCTCATTTGCATTTAAAAGGAGCAATTCTATGGTGATATTTGTATTTTTAGGCCTACAAGGAAACCCCCTGAATCCGGACCTCAATAACATGTACAATGAGTGTAATGGTACAAATCGTCTGATTAGTTTTATGTTGGATCACTTACCAGGTAAGTTCATTCTACTTTCATTTTAACATAAATGCACAAACATGCACACACCACAATTTACATATTTTACAGACATATACAAACATGCACACATGATTTATATACTTGAATATACAAACATGCACACAAGATTGACATATTTTACAGGAATATATAAACATACGCACATGATTTGCATATTTTGCATAAATATACAAACATGCACACATGATTTGCATAAATATACAAACATGCACACACACGATTTACATATTTTACATAAATATACAAACATGCACACAAGATTTACATATTTTACATAAATATACAAACATGCACACAAGATTTACATATTTTACATGAATATATAAACATGCACACAAGATTTACATATTTTACATGAATACATAAACATGCACACAAAATTAACATATTTTACATATATATACAAACACACATACACAAGATTAAAATATTTTACATAAATATACAAACATGCACACAATTTTACATATTTACATAAATATACAAATATGCACACAGATTTACATATTTTGTCTTAATATGAAAGTTAAAGAGAGTTATCACTTTTGGTGTTTTGGCAAGTTGGTAAAAAATAATTTTTCATTTGATGTCATTTGACTACACCATTACAGATTATATTTAAAATTTTCACACATTTGAAAGCTATTTCTGTAAGGTACTCACATTTGAAATTAATTAGTGCTTGGATATTTCATGATCAGATGAGACAATGTTTAATTCAAATGTTGTTATTCTTAATGAATCACAATGATTATTTGAGTGAGAGTGATAAAGCCTCTTTAATTCTCATAGAATTGATTGCAACTTAAACTCACTTTCTTCAAATTCTAAATGTTTGTCGGAAATGTGAACTTCATAACTGAGAAGGGGTATCAGATGTTATAGAAATATGGAGCATGCTCTGTCTCATGAAAGACACCCATCACAACTTTTGGCAACAGATTTTAAGTTACAATCAATTTGATAAATTTAATTAATTGTGAATTAGGACCTTTAAAAATTTATGTCTACTTGGTAGCCCTTTCCAATAGAGAAATTCCCTTACAGCCCTGTCCGAGACCCAAATCCGCTTATAGCCCTGTCCTAGACTCAAATCCCTTTATAGCCCTGTCCTAGACACAAATCCCTACTGTAGCCTGGTTCTAGACACAAATCCCCACTGAAGCCCTGTCCTAGACCCAAATCGCCATTGCAGCCCTGTCCAAGAACCAAATCGCTGCTGTAGCCCCGTCCCAGCAGTAGATATAATAAATCAACTGCTGGATACGATATATACATTCACACCTACAAAACAATATATACATGTACGCGCAACCCATCGAAAATCGGCTACACCCTGTAACCATAGTGATTGTATAAATGGAGAAGAATAAAGATGACAGTCGAAAAATTGTAATATTTAAACAAACATTTCATTTAGAAAGGCATCTGACAATATCAAATGAATTGCAATTTGTTCAGGCATTTCTTTGCCGACATCAAGTTCTGTATGTCTGCTGTTCAGTGAATGATTGGCAATTCTTCTGACAACCATCCAACTTTTACCTACAGAGGATGAAATCTGAAAAATGTCCTCTATACATACATGTAGCATTATATGTAAGAATAAAAATCTATTTAGTTTTGTAGGACTAATTTTGACAGTTTCACATATAGGGTATCGTACATCAATTTCACTTATAATTAACAATAAAATAATCCATTGGGAAACATAAAAACTAAAATTAATTACTAAATACAATATGTAGCTGCAGGACTATTTTTGAGAGTTGAGCATGTCATACATCAATTTCACTTATAATTAGAGGGTAAAAATAATTCATTTGGAAACTGAATAGTAGCTGCGGGACTGTTTTTGACTTGGATCAATTTCATTTATAAGATAAACATAATCCAATGGGAAACCACGTTATGATAAAAACTGAGCCCTTTCTTGTATATAACAGTAAGGTTCTTGAGAGGTAAGTACTGTATATGGTTTATATTTGTGTCCCTTTTTTTTTTAGAATCTCGTTACATTTCACCCGTAACATATGACATTCACCACATTTCATCATTGACTATAATAAATCAACAATAAAAAATGTTTCATAATAGAGTTATCTCCCTTACAACTGTTGTGCACATTGAGTGATTGACATTGATACTGTAGTGTAATATGGTTCTATTAATCTGTTTCCCTTCTTTAACACCACAACTTTCTTTTAACTGTGTACAATATGACTGACTTATAAAGTCATTGGTCATTAAAGTTCTATGGGTGACGTCATATCATACATCCTGGATAACACATGCTTTGTTTATATCAGATGTAGTAACACAAACCAATCCAGACAGAATTTGTGCCGTTTCCTCATTTTATGCTTTACATACTCAATTATCAGGGAATATGGTAAGGAAAAATAAGTGATTAGCAATTATTAGATGTTTTGAAAAAAAAGTACTAAACAATCTGAAAATTGATAAGCAGTTCTTCTTGATTGAATAGCAAATAAGTATCTATGATTTACTGTACCTTCATATTTAATGCAGACTCAGCATTGTATTCTTCTTACGACGTTAGACTTTCAAGATCATAATCAAGCTAAAGATCATCGGCATCATATTTATGTTTCCATTCTTTTACCGTCCAAATTTAGCAGGCAACGCCATTGTTAATCAACAGTATGAATCCAGGGTGTAACGAACATCCAGTGATAAATAATCCTTATTAACGTTGTACAGAACTAGTTGAATGATACAAGAGTTGCATCCTTTTCATAAATGTTCAGCTGGACACAATGGAACAGTAAATCACATTTGTAAACATTTTTCACACACTATTTTGTTTTAGAACTTAATCTGCAGAAGAGAAAAAGTTAATATTGAAAGCTAATACCTCACCCTCGGTGTCAGCCTTCTTAGTTAGGGATAGTTATGGTCAAGCGAATCTTTACTGCTGCTGGTTGTGGCTGTATCTTGTTGAGGTCATTTATTTCAATTAAATGCAGTTCTTATTGCAAAATTATAGTATGGTTTTTCGGTATAGGAGGTTGGATGGCCGAATGGTTAGCGTGTTGCGCACTGTATCATAAGGTCTATCATTGATTCGGTTGTAAGTGACAGGGAGTAGGGTTGCCTGTTTTCTCTGAGTCCTCTGGTTACCTCTCACAGCTAAACACCCCTATGCTCAAGTGAATTATTGAAATAAGGTTGAACCATGTGCTAGTCCCGAAAAGACCTAGTTTGTGTTGAGTGGACATTAAACCCCATTTCTCTCTCTCTCTTTTTCGGTATATATACATGGACAATATTAGGTACATATTGAGAGTAATCGTAAACCCACTTCATCTGCTTCACAAACTCAATTGGGGAACCGCGGTGATTCAGTAAGATTTAAGAATATTTTAGTCTCAAAATGACCAAGGCATATTTGGTTAAATATCATAATGTGTATTGTTAAGAAAGGGAAGTAACTTTCTCCATTTTACAGACACTTGACCTCGTTCACCCTCAGGTATTCTAATTGCTTGTGACAAATAGACATATGACGATGTATGTTTTGATGTATGTATTCACAAATTTAATTAACTATTGCTCAACTTGATGGATGTGTTTTCTCGACAGAAACGAATCAAAGCTGAAATTTGTAGTTTTTTGAGCCACACATACCTCAAGTTTAGTAGACAGGTTTTTGACATAATAGCGATGAATGATTCGTTGAGATATTACATGTACATCGCTGACGTCTACAGATTATATCATATACAGTATATTTTATTACAGTCTTGTCGACTTGTGAATTCATATATATAATATGTTAATATTATGTAGATATTGCTTGATGAAGACTAGAGAACTCTCTTCGAAATGTCACCAGAAACAAACTTCTGTCAAGTGTTATTTAATGTAGACTTCGCTTAAAGATGCCTTCCCCCATGTACAAATTAGATGATATATTTGGACTAATAACATATTCAAACTAATCAATCTTTCAATAATTTGCTTCAAAACATTGTATTCGCGTGACAAAAACTCAAGCTATAAAAAATGATATTGAACAGTGGACTTAATTAGGATGAGGTCTGTTGAAGACTTTTAATGAAGATTACTAGTGGTGCCGATTTCTTGATTTTGAAATCCAGTATTATTATGGTCATAAATATCAGATTCTATTGTTTTGTTCAAAACTTGTACGATTGCATACATTGTATGAACTATAATACAGTTGATCTCTGTTGGGGGTGATAAAACCCTAAATGATTAATATTGGAACGCAAAATTTTCAGACATATCTGGTGTTTATTGAGATCTTGTTTGGGGTCGTACCTGGGAGTTTTTAGGTGTATAGTTGTTGCATGACCCAATCTTTTTTCTATGTCTTGATTTTAATTTTAATGGGCCATTATGGAAGAATAGATAGAGCTGACAGTTATTGCTATAATAGTTAAAGAATAGATAATGAAATGAAATGGGGTTTAACGTCCTACTCTTCTGCACCTGACCTGGGCTAATGGAAGACAGGCTATGAGGGAAATTTTGCCCGGGCAGCGGCGCTACGGCCTACTATTATATCGAATTCCAACTGCCAAGGGATCTTTTACGTGCATGCCAATGTGTACACGGGACCCCTCGGTTTTTCATCCCATCCAAACGACCAGGCAGCTGTCCTTGTCAGACTCTCCTTCTGCATCACTGACAAGGAGAAACCTCGCCGAAAAAATCGAGATGAACTTTCTCGGCCTATGCAGGGATCGAACACTCGACCTCCAGACTAGCGAGCCAGCACCTTGCCCACTTAGCCATCGTGATTCCCCAATAATCAAAAGGGGATATAGTGGAAATTTCAGTCCAATTACTTCTCTTTGAGCCGAGATATCATCATTAAAATAACACTGTAGCTTCGATTGTCTTTTTTTCCCCCTAAATTAAAATATTATTGTATGATGGTTTTACGTCATCTTGGTTTAGAAATATATCTTTTGTGAGTAATGAAACCGTCAGTCGGATTAATATCTTCAGTTAATTCTACTTTTATACTGTATTAGATTTATACCATACTCTTGGGGTGTTGGTTGGCCGAATGGCTAGGATATGCCGGTTGTATAATATGCTCTGTCACTGACGCAATCTAATTAAAATATAGATCTATATTTCGTTTCGTTTTTTATACTTTCGATGGCCTACACTCATGTAGATCTAACTAGTTATAGTGGACGCTCACGTTCTATGACGTCAGGTATCAAGCACGGGACATTTGACCCGATAACGTCAGTCATTCGATTAACCAATTAGCGATCGCCATGCTTTTCAAAATCCACTTGTGTTTTGTTATGATTTCTATCCGCTGGTGTTAGTATAGACGTCGTTGGCTGGTAATATCTACCCACAGTTCCACGCATGAAAAGGTCAAACGGTCGATTCGACAGACCATTTGATTGGCTGACCCCTCATTTCAGGCAGAACACCAGTTAAATAACAAGTCCTCCAGATCCAAGAGTAGTGAAGACAAGTAAAAATGAAATTATGAACTATAAAAAACGAAACGAAATTGGATCTGTGTTTTAATCAGATTGTCACTGACGTTATTTCGATTCCCTGGTGAACAGGTTTGACAAGAAACAGTATCTAGTTGATTGGATCGGATGAAAAATGGAGGTCCCTCATATCACATACCTTTACTTAAGCCTATTTGGTGCGGATGGTGAACCCTATTTCATTTCATTTTATTTTATTTAATACGTTGGGGTATTTTGAAAGATTTGTTTGTGGTAATAAGGTTATTTCGGGACTGGACTAACTTATGGATCAATTTTATTTCAATAATTGTCTTGCTTGTAGGGGTCTTTAGAAGTGGAAGGAAACCGAAGGACCCAGAGAAAACCCACAAGGTTGGACAGGCAACCCTACTCCTTGTCACATACAACCAGTGCATCGAAACCATGCCAGTTGACACAATGACAGGTTTTATGATACAGCGCCCGCATGATAATCATTTGGCCATCCACCCCCCCACCCCCATGCTGATCATTTTGCCATCCACCCCCCCATATACATCTATAACATATTGTGTACCAAAACATAAATATATTTGAAAAATTTCACTTCAAAGCCATCATAAAAATTTAATATCTGTAAAAATCTCTTGATATTATCCATATTAACGTGAATTTCAGGAAACACTACAACAACATGTGCAGCAGATTGCAGATCATATAGCACATTAATCAGACCTAAAAAAACATATAAAAGTCTAGAGAGTTTTTATATCCTCAACAGAATGAGTCATACACAGAGACAGAATACATTAACATGCCCTACTTCAATTTTAATATATCTATTGTCCTTATGAATAATCCGTGGCTCTATAAATTGGAGGTCAGTGATTCCGGTTTTCCCTGAGAAGTTCCTCTAGATCTTCTGGCATTGTTTTCCCTTAGTTTGTGTCGAGTGGACGTTAAACCCGTTACCCCATTTCTCTCTTTCTCTCTCTCTTGAACATCCTGTAATTGACCGTGCAGTCTATTAGGAAG
This sequence comes from Patella ulyssiponensis, assembly GCA_963678685.1. Lineage (NCBI taxonomy): Eukaryota > Metazoa > Mollusca > Gastropoda > Patellidae > Patella > Patella ulyssiponensis. The sequence continues at coordinate 85,797,080 of OY783226.1, forward strand.
ATCTAGATCTGTAACTTTGCCATCTTTGTACTTCTATAAACCATTTATAACAATTGAGAGTTAAATTAAATCTGTTGAATTAGTAAGGCTGCATTCACACTTTTTCGCGATAACTGTACCGTAATCTGAACCGTTCCAGGCAACAATTAAATTGAAGAAATTGCATCATGTATAATACATTGCTACAAAATAACCATTCTCCGGACCATGCCTTGCACGCTAAATGTGGAGCTCCAAACTGATCCGGCAGTGAATATTCGCTTGGCCGCTACAATCACTGATAAGCATGACATCGAGGAGACTTAATGACTTTGGCATATTAACTTTTTTACTCCGACAAATTAAATTCTCAAACATTTTTATACGCCCACATTGAAATGTGGTCGTATATTGTCGTCGCCCCCTTCCGTCCGTCCATCCGTCGGTCCGTCCGTCCGTCGGTCCGTCCGTCCGTCCGTCCGGCGTCCACAATTGCTTGTGGACGCTCTAGAGGCTAAAGTTAATATCCGATTGACGTTAAATTTACACACAGTGTTTAAGGTCATGAGACGAAGAAGCCTATTGTTTTTCAGCGATTTCCGATAATAACTACCAGAGTTATGGCCCTTGATCACTTCAAAAAATCTTGTGGACGCTCTAGAGGCCAAAGTTAATATCCGTTGGCTTTAAATTTATACACAGTGTTTAAGGTCATAAGATCAAGAAACCTATTGATTTTCAGCGATTTCCGATAATTAGTGCCAGAGTTATGGCCCTTGATCACTTCAAAAAATCTTGTGGACACTCTAAAAGCCAAAGTTAATATCCGATTGACTTTAAATTTATACACAGTGTTTAAGGTCATAAGACGAAGAAGCTTATTGATTTTCAGCGATTTCTGATAATTAGTGCCAGAGTTATGGCCCTTGATCACTTCAAAAAATCTTGTGGACGCTCTAAAAGCCAAAGTTAATATCCGATTGACTTTAAATTTATACACAGTGTTTAAGGTCATAAGACGGAGAAGCCTATTGCTTTTCAGCGATTTCTGATAATTAGTGCCAGAGTTATGGCCCTTGATCACTTCAAAAAATCTTGTGGACGCTCTAAAAGCCAAAGTTAACATCCGATTGACTTCAAATTTATACACATTGTTTAAGGTCATAAGACGAAGAAGCCTATTGATTTTCAGCGATTTCCGATAATTAGTGCCAGAGTTATGGACCTTGATCACTTCAAAAAATCTTGTGGACGCTCGAAAAGCCAAAGTTAATATCCGATTGACTTTAAAAAATTTATACACTGTGTTTAAGGTCATAAGACGAAGAAGCCTATTGATTTTCAGCGATTTCCAATAATTAGTGCCAGAGTTATGGCCCTTGATCACTTCGAAAAAATCTTGTGAACGCTCTAGAGGCCAAAGTTAATATCCGATTGACTTTAAATTCATACATAGTGTTTAAGGTCATAAGATGAAGAATCCTATTGATTTTCAGCAATTTCCGATAATTAGTGCCAGAGTTATGGCCCTTGATCCCTTCAAAAAATCTTGTGGATGCTGTAGATGCCAAAGTTGATGTCCGATTGACTTCAAATTTATACACAGTGTTTAAGGTCATGAGACGAAGAAGCCTATTGATTTTCAGCGATTTCTGATAATCAGTGCCAGAGTTGTGGCCCTTGATCACTTCAAAAAATCTTGTGGATGCTCTAGAGGACAAAGTTAATATCTGATTGACTTTAAATTTATACACACTGTTTAAGGTCATGAGACGAAGAAGCCTATTGATTTTCAGCCATCTCTGATAATTATTGCCAGAGTTATGGCCCTTGATCACATCAAAAAATCTTGTGGACGCTCTAGAGGCCAAAGTTAATATCCGATTGACTTTAAATTTACACACACTGTTTAAGGTGATGAGACGAAGAAGCCTGCTGATTTTCAGCGATTTCAAATAATTACTTCCAGAGTTATCTCTGGACGCTATAGATGACAAACTTATCATCCGATTGACTGCAGATTGATACGCAGTATTTTGATTTTCAATGAATTTTGATAACTGAACAGCTAAATCCATGATGTTAAATATTTCCTATACTAATTGTTAGCGTGGGGTAAAACTTTATAAAAAGCAAACAAATTCTAATGATTTTCAGATAATTACATAATGAGTTATTACTCTTAATCAGACTTTAGTGTATTACAAATGTTTCATTACTAAAAAAAGTAAAAATATGCGACAACCCTTGTTGACTGCCCGGACGATTTAGCTGCTGTGGGCGTATGTTTCGTTGCCTGGCAACCTATCTTTTTTGAGGTAAAAGAAAAATAAATTAGGACGTTTGAAGTATTTGTAGTTAAAAAATATTTCCTATTGTAATGCATCATTTTGCCCGAAGCAGTTAGGTGTTATGTAAACATTGCACAAACCGTTGTGCCAATGACTTGACACCACGTGCAGTCAACGCACATGTTGTGGACAGTCATCTGTTACAGAGATAATTCTCTGTGGAACAGATTGGTGGAGCTCTTGACGGAAAAGTGAATTTCGGTCAGTGGGGTCAAAGGGTCAAACTTAATGCTAATGCATGTTCAATCTGATAAAGATACAGATCTATATTTCATTTTGCTTTTCTATACTTTCCATGACTAATACTACATGAAAATCTGACCAGTTGTACACGAAGGTTGTGTTAGGGGACGTATAAGCGGCTTTCAACGTTCATACATCCATTGATCATAACAACTCTTCCAGATTCTAGTGTAGTACAGACAAGTAAAACCAAATTTTGAACAATGCAAAAAAAACGAAATAAAAGAAAAATGTCTATTTTAATCAGATTGACACATGCCCAGAGACTGAATAGCGTTTATACTACTGCTGTACTGAGGATGACGCTGAAAACACCTCTTTCCAGTGGTCTAGACCAGCATGGTTCTTAGTACTTGTTTGACTTGTTTACCAAATTACAAAAACTTAACCATTCCGATCTTGGCACCGTTCCTGACACGCTGAAAATTGGGGTAATGTAACCCAGGTTAAATTTTGTGTAATCAAGGGGAAATCATCCTTCTTTGAATGTGTTTATATTTCCAGAAGATTAATAAAACATAACTTATAAAAGAAGACCGCCACCGGCCGTATTTATTTTATGTTTTGTTTTTGATATTGGTATGTGTGGACACTTTGCCTGTGGATAACTGCTCAAGACAAATAAGCACTCCCAGCTATTTTTCAAACAAACAAAAAGAAATCTGTTGATTAATGTGATAAAATTTTTTAATCCGATTTTTCTGAAATTGCCCCCTTTAACTGTCACACAATTTCCCACACTAAACTTCGACTGTCTTCAGTTAGGTTTGCTTGAGAATGAACAGTAAGCTAGTTGACCGACATTTTAAGTCCTAAATTGACGATCTTAGTCAAAAACACTAATTATACTTCGAGAATATTTTGTGAAGTATTTATTCTGCTTCCATTTAATAAAATCGAAAAAGTTTATTTAGTATTTGTGTGTATGACAGATGTGAAGTGGAGGAGAACCGTATAATAATAATAATAATAATAATGTCCTAAAATCCAACCGAAGCTGCTCTTTGGTAACATTATGATGGTCAGTTAAAAGAAAACACTAGTTAAAAGGGGTGTGCGATCAACAATTAAAAGAAAACGTTTCTAAAAAGATGGGTTTTAAGATTCCTTTTAAAACTGTCAATTGATGCACAGTACTTGAGTTCTATGGGAAAATCATTTGAATTCCACAGTTCTGCTGCCGCAAAAGCAAAGGAGCGTCTACAGAAAGAAGAATTTGCAGCTACTGATTTAATAAGGTACTTGGTTTCAGAACGGAGATTTCTGGTAGGGTGGTAGGGTTGAATTAATTCTTTAATATATAGAGGAGAGTCATCACATGACAAAGCACAGAAAGTCAGCATGAGAATTTTAAAATCGATTCTGGTCTTAATCGGTAGCCAGTGGAGTTCTTTCCAAATGGGGGTAATATTGGTGTATAATTTAGTTCTTGTAACAATTCTTGCAGCTTTGTTTTGAATCTTCTGTAGTCTATTAATTTGATATGCTGGTAAGTTGTAGAGTAACGAGTTGCAGTAGTCGAGACATGAGGTCACCAAAGAATTGATTAAAAGTTTTGTAGAGTCAATGTCGAGGAAATTGCGAATCCGTCCAATTTTGTGAAGTTGAAAGTTGGAAGCTTTACAGATTTGCAAAACAATATACTAATTTGTGGATATGGCCGCCATTTAGGCCAGGGATCGATTCTCGAAGTATATAGCAGTTGGATATTTGTGTGCAGAAGGACAACTTTTGTCATTAGCCTGCATGGTTGTTGTATATTGTTTAATTTTCTGGTTAAGTGGAGGTCCCGTGTTCGATTCCTACTAGGGGTATAACGATACATCGAACAATCGATGCATTGCGATAGTTAGACTGTCGATAGTATGTATCGATAGTAAAAAGAAACTATCGATAAAAATTGCAATACTCAAGCAAACTATCAATAGGTTCGATAGTTTGTAATAGCGAAAGTAAAATGGCTCAAATTCATTCGTATTTGTCGAATAATTACTCTGGATTTTTAACAAAGAGCTCTGTTATCACTAAAATAGCGTTACACAATCCCCCACCCGTTTGCCGCACCTTTAGAAGCCACTTTTTTTTTTTTTTATCTGTACCGTCTTGTGTCGCTTCTGTCGTTTTTTTGTCAATTACCGATATCCATGTTAAAATATTACGTACTGATTTACGGGCGGGAGATGTTGAACTAGTGAATTGTAATCTATTGTCAGTACTGGATTTTTAATAGCATTTAAAGCAGTAGGGGTAAATCAGAATGCGGGAATGTCTTACACAGCCCAACCGATACGATTTTTGTTGAGGCGATTACCCGATTCAAGAATTTTGTAATTGTGACAACACTAAAAATCAGTCTGGTGATTTTCTGGGAAAAGTATTCCGGTCAACGATAATATAATCAGTAATATCATTATTTTGTTCTGCTTCTTCGAGAGTCCGTTATAAAAATTGACTCTTACATTGATTTGTCGATTAGGGACCAATGAAAATCGTCTGTTATAAACGATTGTCCGTTATAGAGTGTCCGTTATAAAAAGACTTTGAAAACAAGGAATTTTTATTACAAAAATCGGGACCAAACTGTTGTGTCCGTATAAGCGATTGTCCGTGTTGTGCACATCCTTTATATTATTCGGAGTCTACTTGTGTTATATTATCTAACTTTACCTGGAACTTTCTAGTGTTTCAAAATTTTTAGTTAAAAAAATGTATACCTGACAGTGACAGATCAAACTATCGCAATAGTCCAATAGTATCGCAATATTTAATCCCCAATTGTAATAGTATTGCAATAGCTATTTACCCAATAGCAATACTATCGCAATAGTGAAAATTACCAACAATAGTCACCCCTAATTCCTACGTTGGCCAAGAAAGTTATAATTTCTACTTCGGTATAGCAGATTTCAGAAAATATGGCCATGTTGAGGTCCCAAGATGGAAAGTGCAAAAGTCAATATGGCTGCAAATTATATTGATGTTTACATTGCTTGAGGGAATCTGTTATCCGGTAAACATTTATCAGTTGTTCCTTTGAGATACCAGGATGTTTCGTGGTTTGACATCTCGCCATCTATTCGGTAAACCGCTGTTAAATTGTCTGGATGGCCTCACAATGACTGAATTAAATTGTTTACAAAAGTTCATTATTTTATTTAGGCCATCAGATAAGTACAATAATTTGTAATGTATTTCCATTCTGAAAATATATATTTAAGATTAGGCCTTAGAGCTGCTGGCTGGGCAAAATTTCCCTCAAGCACACAGTATGGGTTATGCCTGCCTTCATTGGTCCACTAGGACATTAAACCCCATTTCATTTCTTTTCACATTCATTTCTAATTTGAGCCTTTCACATCACTAGCCAACATTTAGGGCACAGTTTTTAAACTAGTTGAATTAAAAGTGACATTTGTTGTTCCAGATATATTAAGCATACACAATCTGATTAAAACACAGATCCAATTTCGTTTCGTTTTTTATAGTTCAAAATTTCATTTTTACTTGTCTTCACTACTCTTGGATCTGGAGGACTTGTTATTTAACTGGTGTTCTGCCTGAAATGAGGGGTCAGCCAATCAAATGGTCTGTCGAATCGACCGTTTGACCTTTTCATGCGTGGAACTGTGGGTAGATATTACCAGCCAACGACGTCTATACTATAAACACCAGCGGATAGAAATCATAACAAAATAAAAGTAGATTTTGAGAAGCATGGCGGTCGCTAATTGGTTAATCGAGTGACTGACGTTATCGGGTCAAATGTCCCGTGCTTGATACCTGACGTCGTAGAACGTGAGTTTCCACTATAACTAGTTAGATCTACATGAGGTGTAGGCCATCAAAAGTATAAAAAACGAAACGAAATATAGATCTATATTTTAATTAGATTGTAAGCATACACTACCTCATTCACATACACTAAACCAGTTTTATTCATCTAAAATATCTAGAATGACTTCTTTAAAGCGAGAATTCCATATTTTCTAAGAAACACAAAACATGATTATTTCTATGTCTTTTGCTCACTACTATACAATCATAGACATTATTTTCCACACTTAAAAATCTTCCACACCGGATATAATAACACAATTACCTCCCATTTTCGATTTCTCCCATGCAATAGCTATTTTCAAACGTTTGAATTTGAAGTTAAAAATGATATTTTTGCCAATTTCTCAACTGGCATAAGTGAATTGTAGGATTAATAGGATTACTTTTTAACAAGTTAGGACTGTTGTTACATGCCATCTACTTTAGAGCTTTTTTTTAATACATTTTAAAAATATAACTTAAAAATATGAAATTCTTGCTTTAACCTCGATATTATAGGTGGGGCTAATTTGTGTTCTATCTTGACATCAATCTAGACAAAGATCATCACCAACCTCTGTTAAATTTGTTGTGTTGTTAATGTATTCTCAGATGTGCAAGATATCATTATGTTTCTATTTCTACAGGCTATGATTGTTGACATCCCTGTTTATATTTTCTGCAGGCTGTATTGTTGAAATATACTCTGACAGTAGAGCAAGAAAAGTTATTTATATCCTTGATTATTTGGATATAATGATAATGAAATATTGGTTAAATATGAGCGTAAATACAACGTTTATTTCATGTATCAAAGGTTTTAAACGGATTGGTTCACAAAAGTAACATATTAAACCCAATTTCATTATGTTTCAACGACAGTCAAAATATTATTTATGGTAAAATATGAGCATGGTGGCTAAGTGGGTAATGCGCTGGCTTGCTAGCCTGTAGATTAGGTGTTCGATCCAAGCATTGACCGAGAAAGTTGGCTGTGATTGTTTAGTCATTCGGATGGGACAAAAAAAAAACTGAGGTCCTGTGTATACATTGGCATGCACATAAAAGAACTCATGGCAGCTGGAATTCGATATAAGAGTAGGCCATAGTGCTGGTGCGGGGGGCAAAATTTCCCTGATAGCACATTGTGTGCCCATCTTCATTAGGCCAGTCCAAGCGGAACAGTAGGATGTTAAACTCTACTTCATTTTTGCGTAAATAATGTTTTTTGATGTAGCAAATGTTTTAAATGGAATTAAATGGTTGGGGTTTAAATTTTGGTGATTTTAAATGATTTTTACAAAGTTTTGATATTGAATGAACGTGAAAGAAATAGTGCTAAATACGTAAGTGAAGAACTTGGGCTAGTCATTCTACATGTGTGTGCTGGGTTCCAGCTCCAGGTGCGTTTGGCACAAATGGCAGTTCTAATTTAGCCCAACATGATTTATAAGGGGTGTGGGGCGGGGTATGTACTTTAATTATTGCTGATTTATAATGCTCATTTTGATTAATGTTTTTATTATAATTTTATTAGTCATATATTTGTTTTATTTTTAATAAATGACATTTTACACCATATCAAGATGTTTTAATGGATTGTTGGATTGAAGCACACAAAAACTTGCTGTAATTGATTTTATATAGTATCATATTATTCAAGATAACCTTAGACTCACCTTCTTATAATTCAAGGCAAAATTTTATCTAATATATTAAGAATACATTCAACTTATCAAGAGTCCAATGGTCGACATATTAAGAGCAATGTCCATTGTACAAAAATGTTTCTGAATTTTTTTTTTTTTTTTTCAAAATTTGTAAATTGGACTTTGCCTCAGCAGTGGATTGGGAATGAAATGAAATGGGGTTTAGCGTCCTACTGTTGTGCTTAAACTGGGCTAATAAAGAAGGGTATACGTCATGCTGCATGCTATACGGGAAATTTTCCCCAGGCAGGGGCCCCATGGCCTATTGAAAGATCTGCGAGTAAAGTTATAATTTGGTGTTAACTCAAAATGCAGATTGGAACCGATTTTGTTTGCATACTTTACGTTGAATAATATCAATGTGAACAAAAAACCTCAAAATAAATTGTCAACGAATTTGTTTCATTTCCACAAGTAGGTTTCTTTGTCTTGTTTTCCATGAGAAAAAACTGCCAGCATGTTAGATTCTTCTCCAAATACAGAATTGATAAGGTATTTTGATTTCTTCAAGTGGGTTCCATTGTCTTTGTCATATTCCATTACGAAATAGACCCCAGTTTCAAATTGATCCAAATCAAGATTGATAAGGTCAAACATATAAATACATTTTGTTTCATTTCTTAATGTATTATACAGTTTGTTTTTTTTTGGTTTTTGTTTTTTTTGGCCACAAGATAACTTTATTTGGAGAAATTGTATGGTTGAAAAACATGAGAGGAAATTAATTAACTTTGGCTGTTTATAGTTGGGAACATGACAATGCTTTTAGTGAGATCAGTGACAATTGCTTCACAGATCAAAAAATTCCTAAATTTGGCCAAACTTTCGTCTATTTTCTTCTGATTTGAAAATAAATTTGTAATGCATGTCTGTGAATGTGCATGTTGAAAGTAATTATTATACTTGAACTGTATTGAGATTGGTCTTTTTTTTTTTAAATTTTAATGTTTCTTTTTTTCCCAATTTGTTCATGTTTTACGCCCAGGTTCACTTGCACTTGGCGAAACCTCAAACTTGTGTTGGAATGGTATACCGAAATTATGGCCCAGAGGTTAAATGGATGCTGATATGAGAGGTTAAATAGATTCTGATGTGATGGGGTCAGAGGTTAAATAGATGGTGACTTGTTGGGGTCAGAGGTTAAATAGATGGTGACTTGTTGGAGTCAGCGGTGAAATGGGCGTTGACATGTTGGGGTCAGAGGTTAAAGAGATGATGACATGTTGGGGTCAGAGGTTAAAAAGACAGTGGACATGTTGGGGTCAGAGGGTTAACCTATGGGTCAAAAACATCTTAGAGATTTGGCAACCTGTCTTAATGTACCCAATCCGATCAAAATAATTGGATGTTAAACCCCATTACCTTTAACATGGGGGGTTGGGGTGGCCTAGTGGTCTAGAGTGCTGCGCTTCGACCTCTAGCTGGCCAGTCACCTCTGGCTTGCGGCTGTGGTTTCGATCCCAGGTGTGAGCGTATGTGGCATGGAGATAGGGACGCCTTCTCAACCTCGTGGGTTTCCTCCAGGCACTCCGGTTTCGTCCCACTGCTAAAGACCCCTACAAGCAGGCGAATTATTGAAATAAAATTAAACCATATGTTAGTCCCGAAATGACCTAGTTTGTGTCGAGTGGACGTTAAACCCAATTTCTTTCTTTCTTTACCTTTAACATCGATTAAGACCCCTACAAGCAGGCGAATTATTGAAATGAAATTAAACCATATGTTAGTCCCGAAATGACCTAGTGTGTGTCGAGTGGACGTTAAACCCAATTTCTTTCTTTCTTTCTTTACCTTTAAAGCCCGAATCCCGAATACATTTTGGGGCTTAAAATTGCTTAATTTTGTATGAAAGGCATTTAATAACTTATAACTTAGCCCCTAGTAACTACCTCAAGTGTTGTGATACGTTTTCAAAAAATTTCCAATTGTCAGTATTGCTCCATGTTTGAAGACCGGCGTCTTGGTTGCATCCTAAAAAGTGCCTGGATAATACGCGTCTACATGCTGAGTGCCGCAAGCTCTCTATTTATGAAGTGTACAATAGGTATCGCATGTAGTCGCATTTATCAAGTTCAACTATTTAAAAAGTCTCGTGTCCGGATATTTGATTGTGGTGCGATTTTGACGTTCACGTCCAAACGACTGAATATTTTGAACTGAACTTTTCAGACAAGGTAAATACACAATTCCTCTGTATTTTGGCGTTAAAATTTCATACGTATACGAACTTGTAATTTTCAGATTCTATGAAATTCGGGATTCGCTCTTTAACATCGATTAAGCAATGATTAAAACCCTCTATGACTGCAAACAATGTGCCTGAAACATCTTCCATTTGTTTGAATATGTTCAGCAGGAAGCTAATAATATAAGAGTTAAAGAAAAGGTGTTCTAAAAAAAGTAAGCATAACCTATTTCGATAATAGACCACTATGAGCAAGCAAATTATTGAAATAAAATTGAACCATATGTTAGTCCCAAAATTACCTAGTTTGTATTGAGTGGATGTTCTACTCCATTTCTCTCTCTCTTTACTACACAATAACAAACTCCATAGAATTTACTCACTGAATTATTATAGCTGACCTACATTCTCTAAGTAGGTCAATATAGATTGACAAAGGTCAGTAGAAAGGACAAGCCTGATTATTACATGTGATTTGTTCCCAGAGTATAAAGGGGTAAATAATTCTTCCAGATAAAAAAAATTTCTTTGGTTGTTGTTTTAACATACATGTTATTTAAGTCAATTACAGAATATGGAGGAATATTATCCTGGAAATATAGAGCAACTGTCATGAACATTGTCAGACCCAAATTCAGATTTTCTCATTGCACTCTCTGTATGGCGTCTTCATTAGCCCAGTCGGTGCGGAACAGAAGGAGGTTTAACCCCATTTCCAATCCCGAAACCAGAAATTTTTTTTTGAAGAAATTTCTCTGGTGAATCGGGGTAGCCATTTTCCCCAGAAGTGACGAATCACATGACTGTCACGTGACATGTATTTATTTTACATGCCTGGATGATCGAATCACTTAAAAATATACCCACGCGTAGAAAAATAGATTTTTACAAAAACTTGAATTTGTACGTTTAGGATCGAATTTTTTTATGTCAGCGAGTTGACTTTGACTCAAGGATCATTTTACAACAAACGAAACGACGATCCGACCTCTAGTTTTCGAGAAATCAACCAAAAAAAATTGACCATCAGAGGTCAGAATGGGCGGGGCTTAGGTTTAAAAAAAAGTGGTAAAAATGGCCGGTCAAAGGAACCAGAGGCCTCCGGCCCCGCGGCTGTGTCTGGGAACGAGATTGACCCATTTCATTTCATTTTGTGTTTTAAAGATGCATTCCCGCTTACAAACTGGGTGATTTGATGATATATTTGGACTAAAAACATATTCAAACTAATTAATTTATCATAATTTTGCTTTGAAACCTTCTCCTAACATTGTAATTGCAGAGGAATGACCTACTATAAAAATTGATCAAAAGAGGTCATGTTGTGTCACATGACTTACCTCTCTCTTTACCTACAGCAACGATGGCGAAGACGAAGGAGAATTCATTGCATACACAAGACGATGTTGACTGAATCCTAATTAAAAATTGGATTACCCACTGCCCGCATCTTTTTCTGTGATTTTTATCTCAGAAAGTGTTGTACGTCTAACTCTTCATAAAGTTTATCAACATGTACTCAAAAGCTCTAAATGTTCGTGTGCAGCCTTCGATGTCACGCGTGCAGATATTCCTAATCGTTAGGCTGTCGATTAGGGGGAACCTTACATTTTTGCCCTGTATACGCTCCATGAGTGTTTTTCAGGGAATCCAGTATTTTTCTAGTAAGATTGAATATCTGTACTTTGCATATACAATGTATACCAAAGTTGCCATACTTTTATTGGAAATTACCAACCAATAAATACTTTTCTGGGAACCTATCTTTAAGTATAAATTTTTTGAAATGCATGTTAATTTCACACCTTGTCAGTCAAACTGAAATACAAATGTGAATGTGTGTCATAATTCCTTTTCATAAAAAATCATATTACACATGAATATATTAATATAGAAACAGCCAAGTTTTCTAACAATTGATGTTTTTATGCTCTGTTAAAGAAATAAACGTAAAATTATTTAACAGATGCGCAGTTTATTTATTAAAATATTTTCTTAGTTTTAGATCTTAAGCTCCGTCATTATGACGTGTCTCATGATTTGGGTCGTCGATCTAACCTTGTGTGGTCTCTTGTTAGTTAGTATGACGACCGCAGTAAGTACAGGAGGACTGCACCACACACAAATTGAAACCAACACGACAAACTACACAGACATTGCAAGACATAAACAACAAATATCAAATCAAGTGAATGGATCCAGGATCAGCTGTAAGCGTCCACTGCGCTGTACATTGATGGTCATAATGTACATTTGTAGAGCGCCAAATTGATCCAAGAGCATACTCAAAGTGCAATGACACATTACATGTGTAGTTATACATACACGGTGAACAGAAAGTCGTAATTCTCATAGCATTCCCGAAATAAGTGAGTCTTGAGCCGTTTCTGATTTTCAGAGGTAAATCATTCCACAATTTAGGAGAAACCACACGAAAACTTCTCTCACCAAATCGTTTCAGTGGGTTCACAGACAAATGAAGTTTTGATAAGAGCCACACTAAACCTCTCTCGTTTCATTCTACTTTCCTCTCTCTTTTTTCTTTCTCCCTTCTCTCAGTACCCTCTCGCATCCCTCTCTCCATCCACTGTCTTCGTCCTCACTGACCATCTCATACAGATAATCAAAGTCATCCACTGGAATTATCATTTGAGCGGACTTCAACCCAAGTCCTCTCTTTGATTATATTCTACAAAACAATATATTTGTTCTCTTCTGAGAAAAAGGTTTAGAATTATCTTGTAGATATTGAAATGACAACCTATCTATTAAACGTCTTATTTTCTGATTGATGCTTACAATATATCAATCTTTGATGTCTAGAAATAAAAAAAAATGCCATTTGTTTTAAAAAAAAAAATCTATGGTTTCTCCCATAGTGTTTTTGTATTTGTTTGCTTTCTCTGATTGACAGTTGTCAATGTCACAAACAATATGTGACGAAGACAAATGAAATTAGTTAAAAATAAATATTATGATTTAATACTATGTAAATTGTCATCCCTAAAATCCCAGTCAGAGCAGAAAAGTAGCACATTAAACCACATTTTATTTTATTTTTCTCATTAACAAAATCAAACAATTATTACGTCATAAGCTTGATTTTAAACTGCCGTACATCTGGACTGTTTTTCTAACCTTCACGTATGTCAGCAGTAACACCTGTAGGGTTGAGGTGAGTTGTGTTCTTAATAGAAGGATGGAAAATAAAACCCATCCATCATGCAAATTCAATGTTGATGTAACCTTCAGGGATTTTAATGTCAACCGCTACCCGCAAGCGAGTTATTGAAATAAAATTGAACCATATGTTAGTCCTGAAATGACATTTATGTCGAGTGAACATTAAACCCTCTCGCAAGTGACTGATTTATATTCCCTGCTTATAGCTGACTTGGAGTAGGATTATCTCTCTCTCATCCAGTCAAGTGGCGTGATTTCGATTCAGTTTGTACGTGACATGGTGTAGGACTTCTGTTCAACCTCATGTGTTTGCTCTGGGTCCTTCCGTTTCTTCCCACAGTTCAAGACCCCTAAATTAGATTACACAGTTGGTTTTGCCTGGTCATTGTCTCACTTTCTCTCTGATTTCAAACATGCATATAATACTATCGAATAATGCAACTAATAGTGTTAGATATAAACGTCTTATAGAGCTTCTCAACTCCTTTGATGGTTTCAAATTGATTATCTCTCTTGTGTATATTAATGTTTTCATTGTTACATTTCTCATGGTTGTCATTCGTTTCTTGATAAAGATGAGAGAACCTTCCATGTAAGGTCACCAAAAATAAACTTTTATGTAACTTGCATTTCATATAATTGTGTCATATGTTATGATATTTCCTATTCAGGACTTTATTGATTCAGGTTGCAGTTTGAAAAAATTCCAGTAATCTTAGATTGTGAAATTTTTCCTCAAGAAAATTGAGCATACATTTCAGTCTATTTCAGAATAATGAACAATAAAGTTGAATAAAGGAGGTTTGGAAAGAGTAATTTGTATTATTTGTATTTATATAACATGACTTTTGAAAGCACAATATTTCAGAATAAACAGATAGATTTTCTATTAATTCATATCACCATTTTTATTTGTTTCTGTTGTTAATCGTTTTTCCAAAAGCAGCGTACCATAAAAATGTATTCAGCCTTTTCAATTGAGGATTGTAATGGGGGTCTGTTGATCAAACGGTAAGTGCATGTACGTCGTATCATAAAGTCGGTCATTGATTCAACTAGCGTGTTCGATTTGGTACAGATGCACAGATTTCCGTACTGAAAACTGTTCGCTGAGACCAATAGCGTTACACTACGGCACACTTATGATTCACCCGTTGACACCACAAAAAACCTGTGCACGCTTAAAATTTGTTATGTAAACAGAGTTATAGACTCGGCTTGTGTTTGTGATAAAACAAATTGATTGGTATTGCCTTTTTACTTACATACATGTACATATAAAATATAAAACATGTTTATTGAATACAGTAAGTTATAAATCAATATTTATAATTTCTGGCCATTACAACGGAGAATAATCGAAAACTTGTTTTTGTCGTGAAGCAGTTGTTTGATGTATATTTGTTCTAATGAATAGATGATGTTTGCGTTAGTTTGTTTTTATCTAGGGAGAACATATCGACAAAACTACTAATCAAACAAGTTCTAAATGCTTAATGTTATTGAATGTCTTGTCCGATTGAGACAATGCAGAAAACTTCTCGTCGATTTTTCTCCCGAAAGATCAAGAAAAAACAAAACAATAGCATTTATTTTCTGTATCATCAATACTTTAATTTCCATGGGGATTGCCAATAAACAAAACAGTGCAATTAAAGATACATTATGGGAGATTAGATAAAGAGCTGGAAGTTCTCACGATAATAGTTAAAATGTAGATGATATAAAGGGAATATGCTAAAAAAATTTAAGTCAAAATGCTTCACTTTAAGCCGAGAAAACTTTGGTTTAAAATCTTTGTAGTCTGGATTGTAATTTTTAGCGCTGACACGATAAGTAAGAAAGTCTTGATTATCCATTTTTGCGTTTACCCATCAACCCTCCTTTGAAAATTGGACTGATAAGAAGGCATCAAGAGTTGATTATGGTCTTTCATGTTAATAAATGTCTAATTAATGATTTAGATAACATTTCAACCCAAAAGGATATAACTTGCAATAGACAGATTTAGCTCTAGCATATTGTATGATTAAGATAGAATCCTTTTATCAAGTTTCTAAAATTAATTGTCCCCCGCCTTTCGAAGAAAGTTGGGGGACTATTAAAATGGGTTCGTCCGTCTGTCTGTCTAGTCTGTCTGTCTGTCTGTCCGTCTGTCCGTCACACTTTTTGGGACACAATAACTCTCTTCCTAATTGAGCTAGAATGTTCAAACTTGGTGTATGTGTTTATTAGATCAATGCCTTGGTGGAGTTCGAAGATGAGCATTTTCCGCTTAGGGTAAGCAGAGATAAGCAATTTGATTGGTTGATGCTTTGGGACACGATAACTTTAGTTCTAATTAAGTGAGAGTGATGAAACTTGGTGTATAGTTTCATTACAGTAATACCTTGACTAAGTTCGATAATGAGCATTTTCTGCTCAGGGTAAGCAGAGCGATACGCTATTGGATTGGTCGAGACTTTGGAACACAATAACTCTCCTTCTAATTGAGTTAAAATGTTCAAAATTGGTGTGTATGCTTATTAGGTCAATGCCGTGATGGAGTTCGAAGATGAGCATTTTCTGCTTAGGGTAGGCAGAGATAAGCAGTAACAGTGACAGTGTATAGAAACGATTGACTCGGATACGAGGGCCCTTTCCCTTGGCCAGAGGGGCCCTTTTGTCTGCCTTTAGGGTCCCCCTAACTAGGGTACATTTTCATTTTTCTCGTTGGTTTTAACATTTTTCTTTATAAAACACTTTTGGATGACACTTCGTGTACAGTTTGATTGCTCGATACGTTTGAAAAAAATAAATGTGCGATTAATTAATATGTGTCATCTATTTATTTTGGGATTTCGGCGGGGGACATCAGCCTCACTGTTGGCTTGTTTTGTTTTAATATCTTTACTTGGTCATTGTCCTGAGATAACCTTCTACCAAGTAACTTTCATTTGAGAATATCAGATAAAATTTTGCGCATCACTGTATCGAAAGAAGATATCAATGTATCTGTAAATTTCTCACCAAAACTTGCTATTTAAAAAAAATTTTGGAGAAATTGTTGTTTTTTTTTTGTTGTTGATATGCATTGATGTATAACAAGTAGGTTGATAATGGCATCTTGGGCTGGTGCATGAAAGATTATTAACAGCATTACTATGAGAGAGACAAATGGGGTTTAATGACCAAGGGACACAAACTAGTCATTCGGGGACTAACATGTATAGTTCAATTTCTTTTCAATAATTTACTTGCCAGGTGGCGTCTTTATTTGTACGAGTAAATCTGTGGACCCAGAGAAAACCCTTGAGGATTGCCACGTATAAACGGAGAATCGAAACCATGCCATTTCTCTCAGTGACAGACCTTATGATCAAATGGATACCTGGTTCACTAGCCTGGAGGTCGGGTGTTCGATCCCTGCATTGGCCGAGAAAGTTTATCTCGATTTTCCGGCGTGATTTCCCCTTGTCAGTGATACAGAAGGAGGGCCTGACAAGGACAGCTGCCTAGTCATTCGGATGGGATGAAAAACCAAGGTCCCGTGTACACATTGGAGTGCATGTAAAAGATCCCTTGGCAGTTGGAATTCGATATAAGAGTAGGCCGTAGCGCCGCTGCCCGGGCAAAATTACCCTCATAGCACACTGTATGGCGTAAGCCCGTCTTCCATTAGCCCAGGTTAGGTGCATAAGAGTAGGACGTTAAAACCCATTTCATTTCATTTCATTTCAAATGGATACATGCTAAACCATCTTTCCTAATGAGCCATAATTATTTATAAGTATTGGATACGATGCAGGGGTGTTTAGTTAATGTCTGTAAACTGAATTACGTTTTGATATCGTATTATCCAACCAGGTTCCTGATCACTGGCTTCCTGGGACAAAAACATCTGACATCTGGACTTGAACAAGCTATCGTCAAGAAAGGAGAACTGGCCCTGGTTTCACAAAACATTCTCAGATTCAAAATTGTTTGCCTTATTTTAACTAAAGTATATAGCCCTTTATAAAACTTTTACTTGTTTTATAGTATCAAATGTTGGGGTTTTTTCTGGTGCGAAGAAATTTCTCCTAAACAGAGATTGAAAGTTGAGTAAATTCTTCTCGTACGCCTAAGAAGGATTTTTGAAACCGGGGCCAGACTTTTCTTGTAGTGGGCCCTGCAAAATTGCTAGTTGAAAAGTTGCCTTATAATGAACAGAAATTGCTTTCCGTATAATAAACAGAAATTGTTTTCCGTATAATTGTGTACTGTGTATAAACGTGTTTTGTCATGAATGAACCAAAAAATGATATAGACACTTGAATTTATAAAATGTCTCCTGAGATACGGGCCATAAACAAGTCTGGTATTCCCATTTAATCCCCCCATCCCTATAACAACACATTTAACCTTTTGTTGTTCATTTCATGACTGATCCATTATTCACGTTTTCTTGTATTCTCTGATCCTCTTTGCGGTGGTCATACAACAAACAATACACCATACGTCTTGTCAATTTATAAATTAAAAATATGTTTTTCTTATTTTGTTTTGTTGACTGTTGTTCTGTTGTATCCATTGTTTATTAGTGGGGTGCCTTTCGTGGCTTGTAAAGTGGTTGTCACACAAAAAGGAATAAAATGGAGTTAAATGACTTGCTTTTCAGGCATCAACTGAGCTAATAAAGATGCCCATATGCCTTGCATTGTGTTATAAAGTTAATTTTTTTGTGGACAGCTATGTTTCCGCAAGTTCTTCATTAGGGTGCATCAGAAAAACCTTGTTTTAAAATGTTTTGAAATTCAATTAGGCCCTGTGGTGACACGAAAAAAACCTGATCAAATTTTCACAAATTTTCAATCAAATTGGATGATATTTTCCATCAACATAAGCCATCTGAAGATTCTGTCAGTAACTACTGTACAATTTTAATGGAAATTGACGTTTTGTATTCTTTCACACTGGAACACTCATATATTATGTTATATTACTGTTGCCATCACACGTTATACTTAAGGTCAAGGGGTTTGGAAGGCATACATTTCATCACATTCTTCCAAGTAACAAGCAAATTTAGGCTTGGCTATCCAAAAATTGGTATTTCGATAGTACTTCCACAATCTCTTGTTGTACTACTACATGATAATAGGGCCCTTTAAGGCATTTTTGGTGCACCCTACTTTTAATTGATTTACAAACATGGAGGGTAGACTGTTGTTTCACACCCCATCTTAATGCCTAGACACTCTTCCCTGCCAGATCATTTTGTGTTGCACCACAGACCAGAGGAATTCTGACTGGAAGTCACACAGAACTTTCTTGAACCAACATCAGGATTGAACCTGGAGTATCCTGGTTAGTGAACACGCGCCTTCACCACTGTGCCATGGCAGTAATCCTGTCTGGACACATGAATATCACTACTAGAATATCCCATGATTTTACCCCGGGGATTTTTGAGAATTGATCATGAAATACCCAGTTATTTAATTTTGGTTATCTATCACTTGTGTTGAAAGCACAGGTTGGTTGTGAAATGACTGGGCTAATGGAGACAGCCATACAGTGCATTATGAAGAAATTGTATTTCATCCGAACGACTGTATGTTGACCCTTGTCAGGTTGTCCATCCTGCGCCACTTACAAGGAGGAACCAGGCCGGAGAAGCAAATTGAACTTTCTCGGCAAACATCAGGACCTCCAACTTAGCAAACCTATGGCTCCCTGGTTTTTGGAGTACTAAATACCACGTTGTAAGAAACAGCTGCACTTTCATTGTAATAATTTATGAACTTTTATCAATATTAAACAAAACTGGGAGCAATGTTACCCTTTAAAGAAACGTTATGTCAATATGATAACTAATTACAAAGGGATTTTCTATTAATATGTATATTGATAATTAATTCGAATGGGTTTATTTTTCCTGTTGTGTGAGGTGGTTTTTTTTTCACAAGCCATAAAATTCATACATTGTACTTAAACCTATTCTTTAAACCTGACTGTATGGCCACCACTTTATGAACTGACAGTGAACAAGAATGGATGTCGAACAATACTATAAAAGAAGAATACTATAATTGAAAAATAGACAGGATATACCAGTCCATTAACAATACAAACAATGTATAATAAATACAACAAAGAAGTCGGAGACTACAATAACCATATTAGGACTTGTCACACAAAAAGAAATTATAATAGATGAATATACCATTCCCTCATTATGTCTGCACGAAAAAATAGAATAGTTTTTGATTTATATTTTACTATGTCTGACCATGCAGTGAGCCCAGAAATTTCTATACACTGTCAAATGTAAAGACCCTAAGGTCAGGTGGAAAAAAAATTCTCATCAAGCATCGTAAACCCCCCCCCCCCATAAAAGTAGCGATCTAATTCAAACTAAAGTGTTATTTTCATTTTCATTTCAAATATTGACATTTTTTGAAAATGGCAGTGGCATAATAATTTATAATCAAAAATGTTTTTGGAATCATCTGTATAGCAAGTTGATGACCTATTAAACCTGGGTAATTATTTTTACAGGTTGGGTTGAATTGGTTTGTCCTTATATTGAACTTGTTTTGTTTCGATTTGTTAATTCCATTTAAATTATAACGCTGATATGTTTATTCTAACAGTAGGTAACACGAGCGGCACGTGCTTGTATTAGCAGTGAACAGATTATTAGCCGATTTCTATCAAGCGAACTCTACACACTAACCTAGAACATGGACAGAAATCATTTTCCATTTCCATCACAGCCAATTTTTATTGATTAACAATCACGCTTACCTTATTAGGTCTTATAGTTGACCTTTTGTGACCTCTCGTGACCCCAGTTGACCTGATTACACCATGTGAATAATGTGTCTGTGAATGTGATGGGACAAGGATAGTTTATGAATTATGTCACAAGTGTAATTGTATTAAAGAGCCTTAGGGCAAATTTTAATTACACTTAGTTTGGTCTGTTCACTTTGATCTTTATTCTTATGCAGGTTCAATCTTGGGTCATCTAAATAAATAATTGTACTTATGACATTTATAGAAATTCAAAAATTTAATTGTGGTCTGATTTCGGCTTTGTTGATCAATCTGATTAAAATATAGATCCTATTTCATTTCATTTTTTATAGTTCAAAATTTCTACCAAGGATTTGGATTTTGAAACTGTTGCGGTACCTGAAATGTTCACACACATCACGGTTGTTTGTTTTCTTGTATTGAATTGGACGTATATATCGGTCTGTCGGTCAGCTAACACAAAATAGTATGTGGCAATCCTTGGATGAGATTTGAGGTTTAAATACTGAAAATATATGGTGTATTATGTGTGCGAAACGACTAATGTCGCTAATGATAAAATCTGATGGCAGTAAATCATCTCAAAACAGGGCTTATGTAAAGACAGGTTTTTTTAAAGTATATTGTAATTATATCGGTAATTGTTTTTTATAATTGACCATGGTTTCGAATCCCCAGTTGTACGTGGCAAGGAGTAGGGTCGCTCGTCCAACCTCGTGGGTTTTCTCCGGGTACTCTGGTTTCCTCCCACTGCTAAAGACCCCTACGCGCAAGCGAATTATTGAAATAAAATTAAACCATATGTTAGTCCCGAAATTACCTAGTTTGTGTCGTGGATGTTAAACCTCATTTCATTTCTCTCTCTCTCTCTGACCAACCTGTCACATGTATTTTTTTATCACACATTTTTGATAGATAAAATATGAACATTTAGTGAAAAATGAAAATATGAACATTTTTTTGTATTGTCTATTTTGAGGTAAAAAATGGAAAGCCAGATCCAATTTGATGGAAAAAAATTGAAAGCCAGATGCATTTTGACAGAAAAATAAAAATTAAAGTCAGTGTGAGCCCTGCTCCTACTGCTAAAAGAAACTAAAATACAAGCAAATTATTGAAATGAAATTAAATCCTATGTTAGTCCAAAATCACCTAGTTTGCGGTTAGTGGATGCTAAAACCCATTTCTCTCTCTCTCTCTCTCTCTCTCTCTCGCTTTGTCACTCCTGTAATATTGTTGGGTTTTTTTAGTTTTAGTAACATTTGTTTTACCATTGTTCTGTTGTTTTAATAAACAATGTGTTAGGCTAAAAATAAAGTGGAAGTAGAATTAAAGAAAAACAGAGAAAGTTGATGAAATTTCAAACTTTAAGATGGACAAGTCAGATCTTAAATTGTACCCAACTCATCTCAGATGGATCATGACATCCATGTAAATAAATTTACTGACCTCTCACTAGGAGATCATAAACCTTTTATTGCTTTGTTTTTCTTACCAAGATGACAACTTGTTTGTTTACATTGGTCAGTTGTCCTTATAATTTATGACATACAACCCCTTGACCCCTGCAGTTTTAAGGTCATGTGTTGTGTAAAAATGCGTAAGGATGTGGAGCCCCTGTTGCGTTAATAAACCTGTAATGGTTTGTTTACATTGTATATTAAACAGTTGGCTATCCCCTTTGTATGATTTGAAAGTAAACAAGTTTCATTAAACTGTTTTAGTTTTCTAAAGATTTGATTTAAATGAAGATAAGTTGAAATTTTAAAGAGAGACAACTAGTTAGCAGGGTTCATTTTAAAACTTTTGCCATCTGGTCACATAAACTATAGCTTTTGCTATATTTATTGTGCTTTAAATTTAGATTCTCAAAGAACTGTGTACATAGTTTTATTTTCTGTTATATACTGTTCAGACATTTATTTTAAAACCAGTTCGAAATTGCTGGGGTGTTTAAGACAGCATCGTGTTGCATTCACATGTACTACTATAAGCCAAACCAGTTTAATTATTTTGACCCCTTAAAGTTAACTACGCATGCGTACATTTATTATCTTTATTCGGTTCTCGCACGCTTTCGATAATGCGGTCACTGCCTGACCCCGATATTTCCCCTGGAATGTTACTTACTGCGCATGCTGAAAGCAAGCTTGAGCTGGGTTTTTTAAGGTAACCCATTCAGAGGGCCAAGATGAACCAGTTTAAAATGAAAAGCCTTCTCGAAGACAGGTGGTGAGCTGGGTTATTTAAAACTGGTTTATTTGACCCACATGTGTGTTCAGACGACCAAGTTAAACTGGTCTAATAGACTCTTTAAGTTAAACTGGTATAGAAAAAGTACCCACTGGTAATGGTTCAGCCAGCTTAACTTTTGTCACCTTAATGGAAAGGTTGAGCCTTATAAACCATGTTACAAGCCTTTGAAGTTTTTTTTTTTTAAGCCCTCATCTTTGGTTGCCTCAAAAGGTCAGCTTAAACATTCATTATGCAAGAGCTAAATCTGTCTATTGTATGTCTTTCTTTAGGCCTGAAATGTTACATATACTAATTGTAAGACATTTATTAACACGAAAAGACCATTAACAATTCTCGATGCCAACTTACGTGTCCGGTTTTCATTGGATCTGCTGTTTAACATTCATTGATGATTGAACGCAAAAATGGAAATTCGAGACTTTGTTAATTATCCTAACAACGGTAACAATTACAATTGAGGCTATGTTACGCTTTTTTGGTTAAAAGTTAAAAAAAAAAAGATAAATAATTTTTAAAAATAACTTATATACATGTATATGCTTCCTACGGAATAGTCAAAGCCTTTTTGTTAGTAAACTGACTATTTAATGGCTTGTATCAAGTTAGATCTTATAGATTCCTGGAGTATATAATTTATCATGACATATTTATCAGATATTTTTTTAGTCAAAAGCAATGATGGTATTGATCGATTTTGAAATTAAAGCTGCATAGATAGAGCCAATGTAAAAATATGAATGATTTTGTGTTCAGTGGTTAAAAGTTTAACCATAGACAAAACTTTACTTCCCAGGGCCAGTAGCCACGTTATCCTTGATTCACCCACTTGGCTACGTTGTGAGACCTTTTGAGCTCTTAAATACAAATTTAGCAGACATGGGTAACATGGTGACTTTCCATGAGTGGAAAAAAAATAATTTAATTTTATTTTTCAGATTAATATTTAAGGGTGTACGTGTGCACATTGTTTTAGAAGGTCTGTCATTGAACCATGTGTTAGTCCCAAAATTACCTAGTCTATGTTGATTATACATTAAACCCCATTCCCCCCCCCCCTCTCTCTCTCTATAACACATCAGATTAACCTTATTCAATACTATATTTTGACCGAAGTCATAGAGGTTAAGCTCCTTTATAAAATTGTAATTTCCTCTTAGAATGGACAACAAATCCAAACATAATATTTTCTTTCATCAAAATATTGATAAAGCTTGGGGTATATGACCGTTCATTCACTGAGCATTCATCGATAAATGAACTTCCTTCTTCATGTAAATATTTAATAATGGTCCGATTTCTGCTTTGTTATTAATTTATCAATAGAATTTTTTGAATGAATTTTGAAGAGATTATAGTAATACATGATCAAGACGATAGAGTTGTCCTCTTGACTATAATTACGACAGACTTACATGGAGTTTAATTATACATATTATATGTTAGTGTAAGAAGGATTAGTAGAAATCTCTCAAATGACGTCCTAACCCTTATTGAGACCGAGATACAACTGTTCATTCACTGAACTTTTATCGATAAATGAACTTCAACTTCCTTCTATGTAAATATCTCATCTTTTGTTATATTAGGGGTTAGATAAAATAGGTGTTGGGATTATATTGATTTTAAATTGATCTTCTTCCCCATTGTTGTTAACTGTTTAATCTGGTATGTCTGTCTTTCCTTCATCTTTTTGTATAGTTGTTTTTTTCTCTGTTATTCAGCTTTGGATCAGAAGGAAAATAAACATTATTAAAAGTCAGAATTTTTTCATGGTCCACAAATTACAGAGAACATATTTATTGTCCCTTGCCTTTTGGAGAAAGCAGAGCAATACTATTTTAATTTGTGTATATAGTTTCATAATGTCAATACCTTGACTAAGTTCTATTATTAGCATTTTATGCTTGTTAAGCAAATGATGATAATTTTGATAGCATCATGTTTTATAACAAGATATAAACGTGAAAGCAATTAATTAGTGTCATCTATTCTTTTTCAAATTAGGTAGGGGCCATCTATTCATATATTGTCGTCGCGCCCGTCCAGCCATGAGAAGAAGAATCGTATTGATTTTGAACAATTTCCAGTAATTTCTGCCTGAGTTATGGCCCTTGATCACTTTGAAAAATCTTGTGGACGCTCTGGAGCCAAGTGATTTTTAATGATTTCTAATAATTCCTACCAGATTTATGGCAAAATCTTGTGGATGCTCTAGAGGCCGAAGCTATTATCCGATTGACTTTTGTTGAGACGAATAAGTAAATTGATTTTCAAGGAATTATGATTACTTAAACAGCTAAATACATGATATTAAATGTTTCGTATACTAAATGTTAGCATGGGGCAGAACTACAAGCCAAACAAATTCTAATTATTTTCTGATAATTACTAATCAGATTTTAGTGTATTATAAATGTTTCATTACCGACAAAAGAAAATATATGCGACAACTCTTATTGACTGCTCGGACGATTAAGCCGCAGTAGGCGTATGTTTCTTTGCCTGGCAACCTATCGTTTGGGTTTTTTTCTGGACAAAACAAAGCAAAAAACCACAACAACCTTAAAAAATATACCGGTAATGGCTTCATCAGGAAAGCATCCATAATAATAGTTGGGGGTTTTTTCCCGCTAAATGTTATAAATTGTTAGTAGTGATTTTTTTTCCCTGTTTCCTTGACTTATATCATAATTTAATTGTCACTAATAAATATTTTCTACTTTCCTTATACTACCATATCTTTCAGACCAGCAGGTAGTGAGTGGACTTACAAAGGAATTTTTTTATTTTTTCATGATTCATTTTTTTATCTGTAGATTTTTTAAATTAAATTTATAAAACAAAGCTTAAACTTGGGAAAAGGATTTTTTCTTGAATCAATTTTTCTTTACCTTAAATTTTTTATTACTGTTTATTAAAGCAAATAATCTGAAACGTGATCATTTTTATAACATATAATTTCCTCATTTAAAATAGTCTTTAGATTATTATATTTGATCTTTTGGTAAGAAATTTCTACTTTTCTTATTTCACTATCAAATAATAGATTTGACAAAATTGAATTAAAACTGATACTTCCTGGAATCATATCTTCATTGGCCCAGTTCTGAGCAGAACAATTAATACGTTATATTTCATTTTCATTAACCGGGTTTATTTCATTTCTTGGAATGTGAGAAAACTCAACTTTTTTCATAAATGATGTTCAATGAGATATCTTGAGGAATTAAGCGTGCATGATATATCATAAAGCCTGTCATTGAGTCAACTGGCGTGGTTTCGATTCCCGGTTGTACGTGAGAAGGAGTAGGGTCGCCTGTCCAACCTTGTGGGTTTACTCAGGGACCTCCGGTTTCCTCCCACTGCTAAAGACCCCTACGCGCAAGCAAATTATTGAAATAAAATTAAACCATATGTTAGTCCCAAAATGTCCTAGTTTGTGTAGAGTGGACGTTAAACCTCATTTCCCTTTCTCTCTTTGAGGGATTAAAATAATTTGATTTGAAATTTTAAAGATGTATCTTAATGTCAACATTAAACATGTGAAGACATAAGATTTCACAGCCAGTGGTAATTAGATCAGGCCTTTTCTTCTAAATTTATTTTGTTTTTCATGAACTGTATGATTTAAGTTGTTTCTTTATCAACAGTAAGGTTTAAGTTGTCCTGTTATTCATCAACAGGAAGGAGTAAGTTGTCCTGTTTTTCATCAACAGTAAGGATTAGGTTGTCCTAGTTTTTGTCAAGAGTAAGGTTTAAGTTGTCCTGATTTTTATCAAGGGTAAGGGTTAAGTTGTCTTGTATTTCATCAACAGCAAAGTTTAAGTTGTCTGGTTTATCCACTGTAAAGTTTAAGTTGCGCAGTGTTTGGTTTTAGTCAACTAGGTTTATGTTTTGTTTGGTTTCAAGGTTTAAAAGTTGACCTGTTCGACAACAGTACGGGTTGTTCTGTTTTGATTTCAGTTTTTAATTTTGTCTGGATTACAGTAAATTTTAATATTTTACCTGGAGATCATTTAGTTTGTAGTTTTTGTGTCGCCTGTGGTTTTATCTGTGGTTGTACACGATGAATTTAATATCATATATGATACAGTTCACTTACTGATTAGAACTCGTCAATGGTTTTTCTTTGCTACATTGTTAAATATAAGTTTGCTAGACCAAAAGAGGATTTGTGACGCCTGGTATTAATATTAAGAGGATTTGAAATTCATTGAGCACACAATGAATATTTTTGTTCAGTATTATATCGTGACATGGCAGCTGAAATCGTGACAGGACGGCTGAGTAAAACATGTTTTTATTCAGGCAAATTAGACTAATGCCGAAGTAATGCCACAACTGGTGCCACTGTGGCACAATAAGTTTGGAAATGGCTCCGTAATTAAAAGGTCCAGAGTTGTCCAGTAGAAAGGCTGGCAAAGGTTAGTTGACATATGGGGGAGGAGGTAACAAACTTTGGCGTGCCTGTTAAAAAACCCAGGGCAATTGGAATTTACTTCAAAAGATGACTGCTTGCAAGCGAATTGTTGAAATATAATTACATTATAATTTAGTTTCTAACTGTTTTAGCTTTTTCAGTTTAGTGACATGTTCACTAGGCAGCATGTTCATGTATTTGAATTTATTATCCAAGTAATCTCTTTGGTCATTAATTACCTCATAGTCTAATTACCCGTCTTAATATTTTATTATCAATATGATGTATAGAATAATTCCATCTTGATATATACTTATATAGGATTGATAAACACAACAATAAAATAATTACCTGCTCAGTATATGAATCATGCAAAATAATTAGATAAGGCCTAACAAATAAAACTTAAAGGGATAAGAACACAAGCCTATTCCATGTAGTGGGAATTATTGCCCGAACAACAATGTTTCTGTGTTCTCTTCTTTGAATTTCAGCTGTCGATGAATCTTTTTATTTGGACACCAACTAGAAGAATTTATTTACTTGCCAGGACATCTGTTCTGCACCACTGACATGGGTGGACACCTGATTGCAAGACCACAAAATACTCTCAGACTTGAGTGTTCACCTTGTTTTAACTAGGATATAGCCCTGTATAAAACTTTGTGTTTCTGGATCAACAGTGATTGAAAGTTGATTAAATTCTGAAGTCTGAGAATGCTTTGTGAACTGGGGGCATGGCTGAAAACACTAGACAACTGAACCCGGAACCTTATAGAAACACTACATCAGTTGTACCAGAATTAGATAGATTGTCTTTTTCAATTGACAACTAAGTGAGAGAGGTGCTCTTTAATTAATACACTTATAAAATCTGTTTAAAGAAACCATGTTTGTCACATGGTTTAATCATTGTACGTTGGATGGCCGCACAGTTAGCATAAACGCCTTGTATCATAAGGTCTGTCATTTAATCGGCTGGCATAGTTTGAATTCCCCAGTTGCACCTGATAAGAAGTAGGGTTGTCTGTTCATCCGTGTGGGTTTTCTCCAGGTGCTCGGGTTTCTGAACACTGGTAAATACCCCTGCGTGCAAGCGCACAATTTAAATAAAATTGAACCTCATGTTAGTCTGTAAATGTCCTAGTTTGTGTCAAGTAGACGTTAACCCCATTTCCCTCCCTTAATCACTATACAGTTGCCTATCGTAGCTGAAGTAAATTCTGGACTTATCCCCTGTCCATTTCTTTTTCTGTGTCATTGAACAGACGTTAAGTGACCCCCACCTTCTCATTTTGGTCCAGTACAGACTCCATAGGGTTTTCAGGAAAAGTGGGTATTTTTCTGGGAAGATCGGGTGTTGTGATTCCATCCACAGTTACCTTTCTTTTATTTGAAAAAAACACCCGATAAATACTTTACTGGGAATGCATCTTTAAATGAAAGGATGTAAATGTTTCTTAATTACATTTTTTAAAATTCTTTACTTACTTACTTACTTATTTGTTTCTGTAGTATTTTATTTTGTGATTAGATTGTAATTCTTATGATTAAATAATGTAAGTAATTATTTAAAGTCAGCCACCTGTGGATCTAGGCTGTTCAATTACCAGGCAGACACTGTGGCTCAGTAGGTAAGATTCCTTTACCAAGAAACATCATCAGAATTGGTAGTAGGCAGGGTTCAATTTAAGCGGTATCGCATCGCAAAAAGCGACTCAAATCGCGCTAAAGGCGATAGAATTATTTTATTCATTAGCCAAAAATTGCTTTCAAACTTGTGAAGTGCGGTTCATTATATTTTGGATGAATGTGGAGTATATTAAGGCCTATGAAAGAATCAGGACTAACTTGTTTAATAGTCCAAGTTGTGGTCGTGATTAATTTGAACCAGTTTTTATACGCCCACATTGAAATGTGGTCGTATATTGTCGTCGGTCCGTCCGTCTGTCCGTCGGTCCGGCGTCGACAATTGCTTGTGGACGCTCTAGAGGCTAAAGTTAATATCCGATTGAGTTTAAATTTATACACAGTGTTTAAGGTCATGAGACGAAGAAGCCTATTGTTTTTCAGCGATTTCCGATAATAACTACCAGAGTTATGGCCCTTGACGACTTCAAAAAATCTTGTGGACGCTCTAGAGGCCAAAGTTAATATCCGATTGGCTTTAAATTTATACACAGTGTTTAAGGTCATACGACGAAGATGCCTATTGATTTTCAGCGATTTCCGATAATTAGTGCCAGAGTAATGGCCCTTGATCACTTCAAAAAATCTTGTGGATGCTCTAAAAGCCAAAGTTAATATCCGATTGACTTTAGATTTATACACAGTGTTTAAGGTCATAAGACGAAGAAGCCTATTGATTTTCAGCAATTTCCGATCATTAGTGCCAGAGTTATGGCCCTTGATCACTTCAAAAAATCTTGTGAACGCCCTGAAAGCCAAAGTTAATATCCGATTGACTTTAAATTTATACACAGTGTTTAAGGTCATAAGACGAACAAGCCTATTGATTTTCAGCGATTTCCGATAATTAGTGCCAAAGTTATCTCCCTTGATCACTTCAAAAAATCTTGTGGACGCTCTAAAAGCCAAAGTTAATATCCGATTGACTTTAAATTTATACACATTGTTTAAGGTCATAAGATGAAGAAGCCTATCGATTTGCATCAATTTCCGATAATTAGTGCCAGAGTTATGGCCCTTGATCAGATCAAAAAATCCTGTGGATGCTCTAGAGGCCAAAGTTAATATCCGATTGACTTTAAATTTACACACACTGTTTAAGGTCCTGAGACGAAAAAGCTTACTGATTTTCATCGATTTGAAATAATTACTTCCAGAGTTATCTCCCTTGATCACTTCGAAAAACCTTGTGGCGCTGTAGATGCCAAACTTATAAATCATCAGATTGATACACAGAGTTTAAGGTGTTGAAACGAATAAGTATTTTTGATTTTCAATGAATTTTGATAACTGAACAGCTAAATCCATGATGTTAAATGTTTCCTATACTAATTGTTACCTTGGGGCAAAACTTTATAAAAAGCAAACAAATTCTAATGATTTTCAGATAATTACATAATGAGTTGTTACTCAGATTTTAGTGTATTACAAATGTTTTATTACCAAAAAAAAAGTAAAAATATGCGACAACCCTTGTTGACTGCCCGGACGATTTAGCTGCTGTGGGCGTATGTTTCGTTGCCTGGCAACCTATATATATTTCAATATATCCGATAACTAGAAGACAATGCAGACTCCGTTTTTAATCACACGTGTTTATAAAGTGTTTCTAAAAATAGAATAAAACAACGCAGTATAGTATGATTGGTTAACTTAACTGAAAACTAAAAGTAGACATCTCGCGATGTCTGAAAATATTTGATGCTTATGGCATATTCTCAGGTTGATAATATTTTGAAGGCGGAGAGGGATATATTTAAATAAAGAAATAAACAAGCAAAGCCACGTCTACAAATATTTCGATTGGAATGGTTTAACATAAAGTACGTGTAGTTCGTCCGGCATCGTGGATAGACGGTAACTGAATTTTTTTTTTTTTTTTTTTTTTTTTTTTAATGTCAATTTTTTTTACCTTTTTCCGTTCATAAGTCAAAGCGGAGTATACAACGAAACCCGGACTTCGGCGGAAAAAAGTATCCACTTATATACCTCGAAAAATCAGAATTGCAAATTTTTGTGATGTAGGCTACGTTTTATTGCTCCTCAAATCTGAGCAAATGCTATTCAAATTTTGAATTGATTAGCCAAATGTGAATCTGTCACAAAAATTTGCTACTCATTGGTTTTAGACTAAATTGAACCCTGGTAGTAGGCTGTAGTGCTGCTGTCTGGGCAAGATTTCCCTCATAATGCACTTTATGGCGTATGCCCATCTTTATAGCCCAGTTGAAGCAAAACAGTAGGATGTTAAAAGTTCAATTCAATTTGTTCAAGAAGCTGGGGTGGAGAGAAAAAGTAAGCATCTGTTGGCTGTGCCAATATCCTCTGAAGCACTGTCATTTGGGATTCTTCAGCTTATCTGCCCTGGTGCTGAATAGAGAACCTGACAAGGTACATAGTCTTTCTAATAGGACATAAAAAATTAGAAATCGAAGAAGAGTTAGTGAAAACTTAGTGCTTTGAGATACAAAAGACCTAAATATGCTTTGGGTAGTAAAAGAAGAAGATTTGAAGTGAAAGACATCTAGTGGTTGTTGACTTGAAATGCTAATAGCCAGCTCCAGGAAGGATCAGATTATATGTAATATGATACTTCAGTTTGTCAGATAGCATGTTTGAAAGATTATTGATTCCTGCTGTTCATACATGTATTCTACAAATTGTCTTGGTTTTAAACTATAACTATGTCTCGAAGCTGGGACTCTCGTTATCCTCTTATTATCTCTTCGTGTTTTACGCATGATATTTAACTCATCATGTTCATTCTTCTTTTATGACCTGATATCATCTGTTTTAAAACAAATATAAAAATCAGCCGTACATTGATGAGAAGAGTGTTTGTATTCTAATGTTCAGCTTTGTTAGCCGCGATTGATTTTGTTTGAAATAATGAAATAGTTTAGTGAACCTTGGTTCATGATGGCAGATGTTGAATAATGTAATGTTGCATGCTTCCACTGCAGTTCAAAGAGTGCACATGACATTTGTCATGTACTTATATCTGGTCTTACTTCAGGGGGGTTGGGATGGCCTAGTGGTCTAGAGTGCCGCGCTTCGACCTCTAGCTGGCCGGTCACCTCTGGCTTGCGGCTGTGTTTTCGAGCCCTGGTGTGAGCGTATGTGGCATGGAGATAGGGGCGCCTTCTCAACCTCGTGGGTTTCCTCCGGGCACTCTGGTTTCCTCCCACTGCTAAAGACCCCTACGCGCAAGCGAATTATTGAAATAAAATGAAACCATATGTTAGTCCCAAAATGACCAAGTTTGTGTCGAGTGGACTTTAAACCCCATTTCTCCCTCTCTCTGGTCTTACTTCAGATGTTGTTGACGTCTTTGTCACAACTGAAAAACATCATGCTACTTTGGATAATGAACCTTAATATTCCAATTCCATGCTCTTTGGTGATTAAAAATGCTCCGTTTATTTTCTGGTTCCAAATTTCTGTCTTCTGTCTCCATCAATATTGTGTTTATCCCCATACCATGTGAAGAAGCTTACGACTTTAATCAACAGACTTAAATAAATATTCAACTAAGGCGCTTTATCATCCCACAAAACAATTCAGTGACATCATAAAAAAATATTTTTGACTTGACCTCGTCATATTGATATAAAATCCAATGAAATCAAAAATGTATTTTTGACTCAAATCAAAGAGGCCCGTGATGTTATATTGATATAAAATGGCAGTGGCAGCACCAGCAAAAAACTTTCTTTATACAGAGCTAAATCTTCATATTACAGGCCTTTCTATAGGCCTTTGATTAGTAATTAGACATTAATTAACTCATCAAGACCGTAATCAGCTTTCCATGCCATCAGTATCCTGCAATCTTTAGTTGGTTTAAATACTTTTTGTGTTTGATAAAATGAACATAAAAAGGGATGATCAAAGACTTTGTTTATTATCGTAACAACGGTAGTAATGATGATCAAGGCTTGCTTTAAATTGCTACTGTCTGTTCCAGGTAATAGTACAACTCGAAAATTACTTGTAATTTATTTACTGAATCCCAGACCACGGTTGATTGTCTCAGAAAACAAAATTCGGAATCATTTTACCCCGACGTATTTATTCAAATTTAAATAAGGGCTACCCTTCTACACCAATTTACTTATTTCGGAGAGTTCGCATGGTTCCGACATGTGCCTACTTTTCAAAATAGCTTTAATCTTTAAGTCACTCCATATTATGCAGTGTGAATTTTTGTGCGAAATAAGCAAGGTGGAAACAGAAAAAAACCTATCAGTCAGAACAAAAACAATATTGTTTCACAGTTCACACAAGCTTCAAAGTGTGAAACCCTAAAAAGTATTATTGTCGCGAAACATACATATAAAGTACCTGTCCACCCTAATGCGATGTGCAAGTGTCCCATTTAACGCACGTGTCCCATTTAACGCATGTTCTGAGAAAGTGACAATGTCTAAAATACCGTATATGAAATTTACAAGAGAATACTGGATTTTATCGGACTTCTACTCATTTATTCTAAGAGGCAAAATCAAAAGGATGACAATTCTACGCAAGTCACAAAATTTGGGCCATTTTTATTAAAAATTGAAGGCATGGCAAGCATTTTTCGAGTTAGAGTATCACCTGGAACAGACAGTAGTAATATCTTGGTTCAGTGTAAAGTCAGTTATTGAACATTTCTGGTCCCAAAAATGGCTCGAAAGGTTTGTCCTGTCTTCATTAGCCCAGTCAGTATAGAAAAGTAAGACAATTAGCCGATTTCATGTCATATTCACTGGTTTGCGTGGTCGTGTATTTGCTATAATAAGTTGATTGGCATGGCTTGGAGATTTATAAAATATTTTATTAATTATGTTACATTTATTGATGGTCATAAAAAACGTTAAATGTTGTAGATAATCATATTCTCGGCAGGTGCTTCATCTGTTGTCGTCTTTGAAGTGTCTGGCAAATAAAGATTTTTGTCAGTAGTACTCTTTTCTTTAGTAACTCTTATCTTGAACTGCTGGTATTTTTAAATTTGGTAATACCATTTATTTTTTTAACCCCCGTTGACTGTCCTACTGCCCTATTGGAGGTAAGATTTCAGACGATTAATGCTTGAGGCTACAAATTATTTGTATTTATTGAATTTCAACTGTCAAAGATATTGTAGTTTACAAGAAATATAATCTGATTAAAAATATAGATTTAGATTTTGTGTCCTTTTTTTTTTTTTCATACTGTCAATGGCCTCTACTACATGAAGGGGGGTTGCGATGGCCTAGTGGTTTAGAGTGCCGCGCTTCGACCTCTAGCTGGCCGGTCACCCCTGGCTTGCGGCTGTGGTTTCGATCCCTGGTGTGATCGAGCGTAAGTGGCATGGAGATAGGGGCGCCTTCTCAACCTCGTGGGTTTCCTCCAGGCAATCCGGTTTCCTCACACTGCTAAAGACCCCTACGCGCAAGCGAATTATTGAAATAAAATTGAAACCATATGTTAGTCCCAAAATGACCTGGTTTATGTCGAGTGGACTGTTAAACCCCATTTCTCTCTCTCTCTCTCTCTCTACTACTACATGAAGATCTGACTGCTTGTTGTGGAAGATTGTGTCAGAGGTCACAAGTGTGTCTTTTGATGTTAGACATTTTAATAACCAATCAGTGTTGATGTTTCTAGGTTAAACCCCCATTTGATTTCTGGATCCCAATTTGACAGTTTTCAAAGATTCCAGAAAATTCTGATCAATAAACCTGTTAGTAATGGCAGTAAAGTCAGTACAATAATTCTTATTTTAATATTCCCTGGATAATGATCATTCAGAATTTCTATTTAATGTCATCAATAGTACAAAGTCGACAGAAATTATACCTCTTGTGTTAGAGCATGGTCAATGACCTATATCTGTTGATAATGATCTGGTACTGACCTAATTGGGTTTGATTTTGCTGCTAGCAGTCTGTCATCATCGGTGTCGGCCTATTTTTATCCGAACGGATGAAGACCTGCGTGTAATCTTTTATAAATGTAACAGCAGTACATCTTGTCCTTAAATCTCCACGCAGAATCATGGTGATATCATATTCTAAAACAGGATTGTAGTTATTAACGAGAGGTCTGATTCCTAATCAATACTTTCACATGTTTCTCGGTCATACTGGATCACCTGACATCGTTTATTGACCTTATTTAGTCACTGTCTCCAATAGAAAACTTTCTCTCTTGTGTAGCAATAGATTTGTCATCAGAAAGAAGATTATCTTTCCTGGTTCCTCATTTGTCTTTTTTGGCCAAAAGAAAAGAACAAGGGATGTAGGTTTTAATTCAGTGCATTTCAAAATGTCAGAAAAAAGAAGGTTTAGAATCAAATTCATACAAGATACTCATACTATCAAAACAACAACACATAACTTGAAGTGTCCAAGTATCCATCCAACCCATAATGGTAAAATGGTCAAATTTGGTGAGAGGATTTTGGGGGTCATTAAACAAGATTAGATACTCACACTATCAAACAACCACACATAACTTGAAGTTTCCAAGCATGCATCGAACCCATAAAGGTAAAATGGGCAAATTTGATGAGGGGATTTGGGGTCTATTAAGGGGTGTTTGGTGGCTGTGGCACACCCACACATAGCTTGAAATTTCCAAACATCAATCCAGAAAGGCTGTGTATATTCAATACAAAATGACCAAATTTGTTGGGTGTTTTTTTTTCTGATCGGCAGTGTTCTATTTTAAAAGGTGTTTAATGACTTGGTGTTGTACGAGACAGAGAGAAGGGTCGACAGTCCAACCTCGTTGATTTTCTCGACTTTCCTCCCACAGCCAAAGACAATTACGCAGATGTTGTATACTACTTGAAATAACAGATTTCCACAAAAATTAATGAAATGCAGGTGCCGAAAATCTGAAGTAGATAAGCTCAGACAGCCAAATTAAGCCAGTTTAGAAAAGAAAAGCTTTTTAAAATGTTTTATTTATACCATCTTTGAGTTTGAACAACAAACTTGAGCTTTACGATCTACTGAAGGACGTAAGAGAAATAACCGACCCAGTTCAATACTCATTATTGCTCTTGAACATCATTTGTGTTGTTGTGTGTGGTACACATGGTAATTTAATGATAAATGAACTTGGCTTTATGTTAATTAATAGTGTAGTCATCACAATAGTTTGGCTCATCCGAAACAAAGCACATTATAAATTTATACATTTATTATTAATATCTTTTGATGTTTTTATGTGATGGACGAAATGGCCATTGATGATCCAAAACTGCCAACTGGACATAGATATTATGATTTAATTATTAATGAGCTCCGTTTTACCTATAACGAGATGGGATATACCTGTCATTGAGGGGGGCAGCTTTCAATAGGTGGATAACCCGGCCATATGGTCAATATGATGTTGAAGATTATTGGTCATATGGTCAATATGATGTTAGAGGTAATCAGGTGGATGGACAATTTTAAAGAAATCGTCCATCTGTTTCTTTACTATAACAAAGGATAGATAATGATGACAACAATTTTATTCAGCTTTCAGGAAAGTTCTAGGTGCGCCCCCAGCTTAAAAAATGACTGTTTTAAATGAATTGGTCAAATTAGTTTGTTCGCTGGGTGTTAAAATTAATTGTTAGTTGTGGTTTTACTGTTTCCAATTATTAATTGCTAGTTCTAGTTTGGAAATGTCATTGTGAATTGAGTCTTTTCAATTATTGACTACCATTATGATGATAACTGTCTAGTCATTTGGAGGGGATGAAAAACTGAGGTCCTGTGTATAGTAAAAGATTCCTTGGCAGTTGAAATTTGATATAGTAGGTTATAGGGCCACTGCCTGGGTAAAATTCCCCCTAATTGCACACTGTTTTGCATAGGTCCGTATTCATTAGCCCATTTGGAGGAGAACAGTAGGACATTAAACTCCATTTCATTTCATTTTGACCACGGTTATGGAATGCCCAGGCTGTTACATTGTCCCAGAACTCATCTTCACCCAAATTATTCAGTTTTTGTTCAGAAGATTATCATTGAACACAGAATTTTCTGTATCAATATCAGGGGGGTGGATGGCCGAATGGTAAGCAAGTGTGCTCTGTATCATCATAAGGTCTGACATTGTATCATCTGACGTGGTTTCAATTCCTCGGTTGTATGTGTCAAGGAGTAGGGTCACCTTCCAATCTCGTGGGTTCTTCCGGTCCTCTGGTTTCCTCCACTTTATAAAGACCCCTAAGTGCAAGAGAATTATTGAAATGAAATTGAACCAATTTGTTTGAGTGGATGTTCAACTCCATTTCTCTGTCTCCCTATCTCAATGTCTGCAGACTATTTACCACCTTGGTGAACAAACAGCATATCAAATTTAATTAAATCAACACTTATTTTTTACCCAAGTATCAAAGAGATTATAATAATATTATGTTAAAGACACTTTCTTTTTCAACAAAATAAATTTTTTAAGAAAACATCGTAGAAATGAAAAATGGCCATTAGCAAAGAATATCAAACATTAGGCAATTACAGGAAAAATGAGTCATTCATTGTAAGAAAAACGATCAAACATAATTAGGAGAATCTTACGAAATCCAGGAGATTTGCAATTCTAGGCAGCGGTGACATTTAAAGACTAGCTAATATGTGTAATGGTGTAGTTCTAGCCATTATTTGTGTTTAATTCTCTGTTTTTCGTTATAAGATGGTGCTGAAATCATCCCACATGAAGTGATTATATAACAGAAGGGTTATTGTTTCTCCTGCTTCTATAACGTCTAAAGCAAATATTGACGTCATAAGGTTTTAACCGAGATATCTACTTGAGCATGTTTTGATGTTTTTAATTTCTTGTTTCAAAATATTCAATGTCAATGTAAACTAGTGTCCAAAAGAAACGTTGCCAACATTCTTTCCAATTAATTTTTTTCTAAGTGAAATTTTACGTATGAAAACATGCCAATTCGTATTGCACATCCCTAACACAGCATAGCCCATAAAAATACCGGGAACACTTGATCACTTCCGGGAAAAAACGTAAATTTCGTGAAAGTGACAGTTCCCTCTCTAGCATGTTCTGCACGTGCATGAAAACTGTATAAAACGACTGATCAGACACGTTGATATCACAGCAACAAAAAGAACACAAGATATGCCACGTATGACAGCCATCGAAAGAGAGAGAGCCGTTGGAATGGTTCAACAAGGAACGTCACATGTCGACGTCGCCAGAAGGTTGGGCTGCGCACGCATCACCAGGTTGATGCAGCAGTTCCGTCTGACAGGTCATACGTCAGACAGGCCCAGGAGAGAAAGACCACAAGTAACCACGCCCCGTGAGGATCGTTACATCCGGGTATTACACCCGAGGAACCGCACTGTAACAGCGACATCCACGGCGGCGACAACACTGGGACACAGGATCAGTCGACAAACCGTCTACAGGAGACTACTGCAGTATGGTATCCGGCCACGTCATCCCTACCGCGGACCGCACCTGACGCCTTGACACCGGCACGACAGACTGATATGGGCCAGACGAGTTCGACGTTGGCAACGGCGGGACTGGGCATGTGTTATGTTCTCTGATGAGAGCAGATTCCTCATGTTCCGAAACGATGGACGGCAGCTTGTATACCGAAGAGTTGGTGAACGTTTGGCGCCTAACTATGTCCTACAGGTCCAGCCATTTGGAGGTGGAGGGTTAATGGTTTGGGGTGGCATATGTGGTGACGTCACAACGAGGCTTGTCGTAATTCGTGGAAACCTGAATGCACAGCGTTATCGTGATGACATCTTACGGCCTGTTGTGGTGCCCTTTCTGCAGCAACAGCTTCGTGGAATCATTTTCCAACGTGACAATGCAAGGCCGCACACAGCAAGATTGACACAGAACTTCCTTGCCAATGTACACGTTTTGCCATGGCCCGCATGTTCATCGGACTTGAATCCCATCGAGCACTTATGAGACCACCTCTATCGGAAAATGCGACGTCGCCTTGTGCCTCCAGTCAACGTGCAGGACTTGGAACGATGTCTCCTCGAGGAATGGCAACAAATCACTCCCAACGTCATCAGACTTTTGACGTCATTAGTCCGCAGGCGTGTTCTGGCATGTATTGATGCTCAAGGTGGACATACATGTACCCTATACTGACTTTACTTTTAGACATGTGGTGTGTCATTTCCCGTTGTTTCTGTGATCAGTGTTCTAACGAAATGTTTATTTTTCAACCCCACCGATCTTTAACGGCTCGTCATATTGATTGTACACACAGGTATGTTGAAATGTCGTCAGGGTCAAAAAAAAGAACAAGAATTAATGATCACATGTGGCAAGACTACTCATGGGGATATACTAAAAAACGATTGAATGAAAATTTTCTATAGACCCCTTTTTTGAATGAGCCCCAAATTCGTGAAAACATAACCTAAATAAAAAGGATATGCAAATTCCGTATGAATGATTCTAATTATTCACTGAATTTACATTAAAACAACCATCTTGCACTTTACCGATGTCTAGAACAATATGTTATACCATTATCAGACCGGGGCGGCGCCCTGCAAACGCTGCTATCACGACGGAAAATGGTCTGAGAGCTCGTCAAGATCACAATAATCGCGCTGTGTCTCCATGGTTGCAAATGGTCATCGAGTCACGACGTTCTGTCATATGACCTGGAATGCTGTGAAAAAGTGGTTGGGTCGCGAAGGTCCTGGCCTCAGAGAGTGTCAAGATCCCCATAAGTGTTGCAAAAGCGTGGTGGAAACGCCAGATATCGTGCTGTGGACTCCATGGTCGCCAATGATCGTCGAGTCACGGCGTTTGCTTTGAACATGCTCAAAGCAAGGTTCTGCCATATGACCTGGAAAGCGTGGTGGGTCGCGACGGTCGCGAGACAAGCGTGCTAACATCTCTATAAACGTAGTATGTGTGCAGTACACACATGGCACAGACGCTGCGAACATGGTAAAATTTATAACGGTGCCTACTGCCTTTACCACAACTTTCGCGTGTAGGCCGTGACCCCACCAAGCGTTCTCAATCCTTATGGCCATGTCATGGCGATGTTACGATTTCACCACCGTTGCACGATTGCACGACGACCTCATGGGGCTACCACTGCACCTATGGAGATGTTATGAGGTTCCCACTGCGTTTATGGAGTTCTTAATACAACCATGGCGCAGTGACTCAGCGATCATTGGCGACCATGGAGTCCACAGCACGATATCTGGTGTTTCCACCACGCTTTTGCCACACTTGGTGATCTGAACGGGCTCCGAGGGCTTTTTTCGTCGCCGTAGTAGCGTAGTAAGGATTTCACGACCCAACCACGTTTTTACAGCTTTTTATGGTCATATGGCCGAACCGTGCTCAAGACAAACGTCATGACTCGGTGACCATTTGCAACCATGGAGACCACAGCGTGATATCTGGCGTTGGAACCATGCTTTCACTACGATTATGGCGATCTTGACGCGCCCTGAGACCATTTTCTGTCGTCGTAGCAGCGTATTAGAGGGGCCGCCCCGGTCTGATGGGGGTATAACATATTGTTCTAGACATCGGTAAAGTGCAAGATGGATGTTTTAATGTAAATTCAGTGAATAATTAGAATCGTTCATACGGAATTTGCATATCGTTTTTATTTAGTTTATGTTTTCACGAATTAAGGGCTCATCCACAAAAGGGGTCTATAGAAAATTTTCATCCAATCGTTTTTTGGTATATCCCCATGAGTAGTCTTGCCACATGTGATCATTAATTCTTGTTCTTTTTTTTGACCCTGCCGACAGTTCAACATACCTGTGTACAGATTTGATTGAAATGATTTTGTGTACAGATGTTGTGAAAGGATTTCTCAAAAGAATAACACTAATCCTAAACTTCTGCTTTGTTTAGTTTTTCTTTTCTGTCGTTGCAAACAGGTGGTATCGTTTCTTTTGGACACTAGTTTATTCAATTTTTATGCTGGTTTGACGAAAATTGTAATATAGCTTTTTATCCCAAAGATCTTGGATCCTTTCGATATTGGCATGTATCAAACTGAAACATCATTGATTGTGGCCCCGAATTATACGAAGAATCAAGTTTTTAGCTTGTGGACACTGTGGAGGTCACAATTTTTATCTGATTTTGATGAAACATAAGATATATCATTGTAACTTGCAAAGTTATTGGTCCCTTTTGATATGGCATATATCAGACCATAACTTCAGTTTTTAACTTGTCATTCTCTAGTTACACCATAATGATGGATGCGATCGTCATAATATAAACTCTTTGTACGCAAGTAGTGTAAAAGTATGTAATACTAAGGTTGTAGACCCTCAAAGAGGTCACAATTTTTATCTAATTTTGACAAAACCGAAAATATATGTTCATATCCCAAAGAAGGGGTCACGGTGGCAAAGTGGTGGGTAAGATGCTGGCTTGCTAGCCTGGAGGTCGGCTGTTCGATCACTACATTGGCCGAGAAAGTTCATTCAGATCTACAATGTGGTTCCCTTTGTCAGTGATACAGGACAGAGGGCCTGACAATGACAGCTGTCTGGTCGATCGGATGGTACAAAAGAATGAGATCCTGTGTACACATTGGTGTGCACGTAAAAGATCCTGTGACAGTTGGAATTAAGATATAAGAGTAAGCAGTAGTGCGGTTGTCCGGGCAAGATTTTCCTTGCTAGAACACTGTATGATGTATGCCCGTCTTCCTTAGCCTCTAGTTGGAGAACAGTAGGATATTTTGTTTATGTTGATGGTATGCCCATCTTCATTAGCCTATAGTTGGAGCAGGTTTATGTTGGTAGATATACTGTCAAACTAACCTCTTATTGTGATCTATATTAATTAATGAACCATTGTATAATGTGACCTTCTGTCATATTATTGCTAAATAGTCATTAATTAATGATGATGTAACAAAATGTTGATTGACAGAATTGTTATATGATGACTGGGTTGTTTGTTCCTGCTGCATTCATTCAATTACGTGTTTCAAATCACAATTTTCTATTCTGGGTAATGTAGAGTTGAAATATTTTGCTAATGAATCATTCTTATAAATACGAAAATGAACAGATGTAGTGGAAATAATAAGGACATGATTTTGAGAGAGGGGGGGGGGAGGGGGAAGAGATATAGAAGGAGAAAGAGAAACCTCCACTGGACACAAACCAGGTAGTGCATTATGAGAGAAAGAGAGGGGGTGGTGGGGGTGTCAAACCTGTTTCAATGGCTGCAATTTTTAATTTTGAATTTTTGTTGGTTTTTTTCTGAAATAAAAGAAAAAAGAATTTATTGAAGTTTTTAGAAAACTAATTTATTTCTGATGAAACAGAAAACATGTGCCTGCAATAAATCTTTTTGCTGTAAAATAAAACAGGTTTGCGGAACACAGTAATGAGTGCAGAGAGTTCTAGAGATAAATACAAGATCCAACTTATAGCACTCAAACTAAAGATGTACAAAATTTATTGACAACGATCTATAAGAAAGGATGCCTGAAATCTTTCATGTTAACTTGAGAAAACAACATTACTATAGTTATTTGATTGTCTTGCTAAAACTTAAGTGCTGGTAAGGACTGTAAGATTTTTGTGGAATAAATAAAAGTTCAATTTTTATTGCATAAGTGCACTAAAGAGCTACAAGAGTTATTGAAAAGAGGCCTGATAACCTTTGGTTTTAACTTGAGAAAATTGTGTAGCATGTGATTTTTTTCTCTTGAAATATTTGTGGAATAAATTAAAATGTCAGAATTAAAGAGAATGCTGTAGTCATTGATGATTAAGAAATGTTTGATTAGAAATGATTCATCTACAGTTTATGTTGATTCATGTTTGAAATACGCTGGCCATGATTTTTACACCCAACTTTTAATTGGTGTTTATGTTCGGAAAGGGTCAGATGTGATTTTCTGCAGTTTGAAGTGTACGGAAATAAAACGACCCATCAGCCAGAGCGTCACCTTTAGTGCCTCTGCAGTCATATTACTAACTATAAATATTACAAACTGTGGTCCTGTGTACACAGTAGCACACATATCAAAGAACCCTTGACAGGCAGGTGGCACTGCTTCCAGAGCACAATTTCCTTCATAGCACAGTTGGTGAAGAAAAGTGAGACATTAAACTTCTGTTACAAAAAAACAAATGTGACGCAGTATCTAGAAATGTGCAGAAAATAAATTTTTTTGAATTATTCATCCTAACTTTCCATTCATGTTACTGGATTTTTTAAGAACATGTTCATTATTTGTGCAGTACTCAAAATAAAATCGTGAGGTTAAGAAGGTGGCCCTGTCTCCATGCCACATAATGCTCCCACAAGGGATAGAAACAAGTTAGAGGTGACTGTCCAGCTAGAGCTTGAATCTCGACACGCTTAGCTCACTAGGACATCCCAACCCCCCAGTGAACGAATCACTGCCCAGGATTTAACATAATTATCTTAAGGGCCAATTAGAGCTTTGGGAATACCTAAATGTAATATTAACTCATTGCACATGTAGTCTTAGTGTCAGTCTGATCCCATTATCAATGAAATAGACCTTCATTTAACCTGTGACCTGTCAAATCTGTGAGGTGAATTGCCCTGAAGTG
Organism: Patella ulyssiponensis; assembly: GCA_963678685.1. Classification (NCBI taxonomy): domain Eukaryota; kingdom Metazoa; phylum Mollusca; class Gastropoda; family Patellidae; genus Patella; species Patella ulyssiponensis. The sequence continues at coordinate 85,840,264 of OY783226.1, forward strand.
GGTTATTGCTCTTTCTTCTTCTATCTAGTTAATCTCGACTAATTTTTATGATAATTTAATCAGATCAAGATGTTAACTGGTATAATCTAATTGATAGCATGTCAGTTACCTGATAATTAAATGGGGGAGGTCTTGAAGGCATTACAAACCAGATTGTTCACATGTAAATAAAATGGTTTAACATCACACTTTACTACTCGCAGTGGGCTGTTGGATGGCCGAATGGTTAGAATGTGTGCACTGTATTATAAGCTATGTCATTTAGTCAACTTGCAGGATTTCCTCGCTTGTACGTGACAAGGAGTAGGGTCGCACCTCCAATCTCATGGTACCTCCAGTTTCCTCTCAATGCTAAGGACCCCTCTATGCTAGTCCCAAAATGACATGGTTTCTGTCAAGTGGACGTTAAACCCCATTTCTCTGTCTCTCTCTCTTGAAATCTAAACCAATTTCCAATCATAGCTGTATTAAAGTCTAATCTGATTTCCAATCAAACTTCTAATCCTCCTTCATTGGTCTTGTCTCAGATCATATCATCAGATACGTTATCTTATACATGGTGTATCAAAATTCACATGTCTGATCTGCCTTCTAGCAAGATGATTTTCTAAGTTGTTGGATTATCTGTATTAATACCCCTTGACCACTTGTCAATTGTAATTATTGATGGCATCACTGGTCATTGAAAGGTGAATTCATGCCTTGACCTAAGTTCATAACTTTTTATTCCCCCCTCCATTAAGTAATTTTATCTGGTCAGTTTGAACTTTTTTTTGGAGATAAATTTGAACTCTTGACATATATTACAACATTGTAATTGATACAGTAGTTTGATATATGAAACTTTCTTTGAATCTTGATAGTTTTTCATTGATTATTGAGTTTGGTGCTGCAGAACGCAGGCTGGTATGTCATAGAGTCAAGAGGCATGATTTCAATTCCATGCCTGTGCTAAACAGGAAATGGGGTCCCTGTCTCCACCCCTTGTGGGTCTTTCCAAACATATTCCAGAGTTTTTTCTTATAATGTTTTTAATTTCAAGTTTTTTAGTTGCTTGGTTGGGATGACAAACTGTGGTCCCCTGTACGCAGTGACGTGCACATCAAGAACCCTTGATAGTCAGATCCTCGAAATAAAAGTAGGATGTAACATAATTTCCCTCGTAGCCTTCTATGATGTATATGTTTAAATTAGAGGAGCTGATGGGAAGGGTGCCCAGAAGTTTGGATTTAACAAAACAACAAAGTCACATGTATACCCATAACAGAATCCTTGACATCTCGAAATGCAATGATGTGTCGACAGAAACATGATGTCCGGGTGAAATTTTCCTCACAGGTTTCTATTAGCCCAATTTGAGCAGAAAAATGGGCGTTAAACCCCGTTTAATTAACGTAGTTTAATGTATGTAATATTTTATTAACAAACATGTACCCTTTCATCGTTTACCGTGAAGCAAAGTAGTGCAGCTTCATGTTTGAGTTAATATTTTTGGATTTATGTATTGAAAAGCTCCCCAGATGAGCGAAAAGTACTTCAACAATGTTAAAATGTTTTTAAATCAGTGTTGAAATCAGTTTGTGTTGGCATACCTTTTTATCTTTTCATCATTTACCATGAAACATTATCTTTACCATTGTGCCAATACATTTGGATATATATATATATACATCTGATGTTTTTAATTCCAACTAGTTTTTATTTCTCGATAGGTCGTTGTTCAAACCATTAAAAGCTACTAAATTATTCATGGATAGATGTTTCTATGTTAGTTAATTTAAATAAGTTCAAATGGTTACATGGTTTTATAACGAGAAAATTAAATCGTTAAACATTTTATCAAACTAGTCAAGCTGTGCATATTGCCTTATCAGTAATTCACCATTTGGCAAAATATTAGGTCATTCCGTGGCTTTAGCGTAGAGGAAACAAGTGGGATATCAAAACCACACCACTTGACTCAATGACAGACCTTATGATCAAAAGTACAAGCTTTAAGCCATTCGGTCACCCAACCCCTCCAAAAGTAACTTCAAGATTTGTTCCTTTGGGATGGGTGCGACGATCACTCAACATGTTTCTGACTCGCTAACCAGAATATATCTCTGGTTTGACCCTTTGGTTGGTTTCAATCAAGTTTACCTTATTAAGTAGTTTAGGATTGAGGGTGAACAAGGAAAGCTTTCCAGTTGATCTGGTGAAAAAGAAATCAGGTCCTTTCCAAATTAGTGTGAAATTAAAAGCGCCTGTGGCAGTCAGGACTTTAGTCTGGAGAAAAATTTCCCTGGGCGTATGAATTTGCTTTCGTTAGTTAGTGCAAAACAGTAGGATGTTATACACCATTTTATTTCTTTTGGGATGACATATCGATCTGTTAGATAATGAAAAAGGATTTCACATTACGTGTGTACCTCAAGGTTCAGCTTTAGGTCCTTTTCTTTTTGTACAACTAAATATTTTAAAATGATTTTTTGCTTGGATCTTGCTTGTTAAATTATTGTAACTGTCCAAGCTGTTGTATAATGAAATATTTATATGTGATTTTTAATATCATCAACTTTACATTAATGACTGTTTGATTAATTATGAAAGGGAAAACAGCTTGGCATTAGTACTAGATATAATCAAGTTGGTCAATAAGCCATTGTAGCTTAATGGTACACTGAAGCAAGGGTATAAAAGGTATGATGGGTAGGGAAAAATGTCTAGTCGTTTGAAAATCTGAGTTCCGATGTACATGCTAATTAAGACTGAAATACGCCCCACAGTGTGCTATGAGGGAAATTTTGCCTGGACAGTGGTTCTATGATCTACTATTACATCAGATTTCAACTGACAAGGGATCTTTTACTTGCACAGGGGGCCCCAGATTTTCATACTATCCAAACGACTATACTTCGCCCCTTCTTAGGCCCTCTGTCCTGCAGCACTGACAATTAGGAATCAAGCCAGAAAATCCCCCGACGTCCTGTTCGGCAAGCCATTGTGTTACCCGCCTAGCCACTGCATAAGCCTAGTTGGTGCTAAAAAAAAGTAGATCATTGAAATCAATTTCATGATGAAACCGGAATCTTGTATCATTGGGGAGGAATTTGAAATAATTAATAAAAAAGCCAATGACATCACTGAGCGAAGACAAACTTCCTTCTTTCTATAAAACCAGCTTTTTTTTGTAACATGATTATTTTTACATTTGTGCACTGATGTAACAGAAGGTTATATACAAATAGTTAACGTTAAACTAATTAAAGAGAGAATCCATTCAAATGCAATTGATTATAATTATTTGTTCCTACACTTGTTTTGATAATATAATACAAAAAATTAAATCCAAATTGTTTCTATGGAAACACAAAAATGCTTAAATCTGTGGAAATTTCTAATTAGCAATCCCGACAACTATTACATTGTGGGGTTTTGATAATTAGGTGAGTGTGAGGAAGGGAAATGCAGTGTGGTATAAAGATTAGGAATGGGAGTGTTCGTGGTGTGATCCTCCACTTACCCAAGATAAGAAATTAGGGCAGAGGGAGTGTTTCGGTGATTTGTTACTAGGAAATGAGGATCAACGCTAATACTTAGATATGTTAAGTTATTGGTGAAGAGGATAGGAAGAATTATTTTGATTAGTTATTGCGGAGGAGTATTTGTTGAATGACTGGAGAGGATGTAGTATGTTAAACTGTATTGTAACTTGAGAAAGGAAGTTCTATCAACACGCCCACACATGCTGGTCCTCTCACACACACACACACACCAGTTCATATATGTTATCTAATGCAATGGTGTTTATAGGGTTCTACTGTTTTGCAATGACTGGGATAATCAGACAAGCATACACTATACAGTGTGGTAAGAGTGAATTTTGCCTGGACAGCGACAGTATGGCTTACTCTTGTATCAAATTCAAACTGTATCGGTTTCTTTTATTTGTATGCCAATGTGTTCACAGGAGATATGTTTTTCATCCTATCCGCCCCGCACCACCGATTAGGGGGAGACCACACCAGAAAAACCAAGGAACTTGATCTTGGGATCTTCATACCAGTGAACTCATTCCTTACTCATTGAATCACTGTGTCTCCTTTTATCTAATTGTCTGTTACTATTATATGTGTTTAGATATATATATATATAATATATTTAGAGAAATGGGGTTTGATGTCCACTCTACACAAATTAGGTCATGTCGGTACTAAAATATGGTTCAGTTTTATTTCAACAATTCGCTTGCATGTAGGGGCCTCTAAAAGTGGAAGGAAACCAGATGAACCGGAGAAAACCCTTTTTCTTGTCATCTACAGCCAGGGCATAGAAAACATGCCAGTTTAATAATCAATGACAGACCTAATGATACAACATGTTACAATAACCATTGCCCACCCCCCTCTCCCCCAGTATAGATATAGAATAATAACTGAACCCAAAACCAAGAGTCGTTTTAAAGAATAAGACAAGACTAGGTTATTATATATCTATTTTAATTTTAAGTTGATTGAGTCACATGAACTCGCCAAGTTTTATTTATCAGTTGAAAGAAAATGTCCTCCATATGCAACTAGATCCCTCACTACTGATAGGTAAATGTTATTGGGGGCGAAAAAAGACAAATATAACGCCTCAAGTTCAATATGTCAAAAGATAACTGTTCTGGTTACAGTCAATTGAAATTGGAGTAAAATAACCCACATTGTCAGCCACTCAATCTACAAACTATACCTACTCTTCCACTTAATATACCTTCATTTAAAGGGGAAATTCCAGATTTCACTGGTGGAATTAAAGTGGTAAATCAAAAAGAATTCCTGCAATATTCTGGTTGGAGGGTTCGGGGTGGATGGCTGTATGGTTAGCATGTATGCGCTGTATCATAAGGTCTGTCATTGAGTCAACTGGCGTGGTTTCATTCCAATGCTAAAAACCCCTACACAAGCAAGCGAATTATTAAGATAAAATTGTGTTGAGTGGACGTTAAACCCCATTTCTCTCCCTCTCTCTCTGACAATATTGTCTGGAATTTTCACTTCAAAAATGATTGCTTATTGGGGTTATATAAGTTATGTAAGTAATTTCATTCTCCATTTCTATGAGTGACTTGATATTTAGACTGCATTGAGTTTGTACATATGGTAAAAAAAACACAACATGCATGAATGCATAAAGTGAAAAGATCATGCATGTGCAAAATAAAGTGTTACTTGACACTTAAAAGTTGCTTAAAAAATAAATGATAATGAAAAAAAAATAAGAAGAATATAAAATTGCATTAGACTAGGACATAATATTGTAACTATATCAGGGACTTTCCCCCTTATAACCTTTAATATAGTATTCACCATTATATAGATATAAACCGTGTTGTTTATATAGAGATATACACATCCTTTAATAGAGGTGTACGTTACTAAAATTAGACAATTGTTACCAGATACAGAAATATTTAGAGATAGGCTTTCTACCTTTACCTCACACCCACATGTACTAATTCTGATAAACAAAATAGTTACACTGGAATTTTCTTCTTGAAATTGGAAATGCAAAGTTTTGTTCTTTCCTTCCACTGCTAAAAGACACATGTGCACAAGCTGATCTTCTCTCCCTTTTCAATCTCATTTACATAAGCAGTTGAATTACATAACCCATCTAAAAAAAAAATGTGCAGGGATTTATTCTACCCACCCCCTTTACTAGTAAATAAAAATGACTAAACAAGAATTTGGTATGGAACATGTGAGCTCAAACGCCTGTCCTAAATTCATTCTCGTTTCAAATATAGAAATATTATGTAATTAATAAGATTAAGATCACACTGAAAAAAATTGTTTTAGTTGTACCTGACATTTTTGACTTTGTGCCCACACCTTATAATCAGAAAATAGACAAAAAAAAATAATGCCTGACAAAACCAGAATTCATGTCTGACATTGTCTGTGACCTCTGGTTAATTTCCAGGCTTGTTGATAATCTGTCCTGTATTTAATGTATTTTGAATTGGAGCTATATATGTTTCTACATCGATTCTTTTGTCTTTTTTTTATGCCAGAGGCATGAAATAAAGTTTGTTGGGAAAAGGGGACTTAGGGTAGATTACTTAAAAATTATTTATGGATAAAATAAATGGGATGGTGTCAAAGTGCTAGAAAACCGAACTCTACAAATTTTTCCAAATCTGCCACATATATTTGGTGACAACTAATTTTTGTTTTTGATAATAATTGACCTAAGATTGGCCTTATCACCACTCTCATTATAGACAGTCCTAAAGTTTAATCAAATTTACAGATATTTTAATCTTTTTTTTGTAACCCTCAGGACTATAGACTTTTCCGTGTTTATCTATATTATCGACAACACTGTCACATGTCATGTCAGAAAGATAAAGATTGGTCATGTTCAGGTATTAAAATGCTCAGACATGGCCAGAAAGTTAACAAGCCCCTAGCGTGATTAGAAAAATTGTAATCTAAACTTTTAACTTTCTGTGTAATAGGGGTCAAGAGTTTTATCAACAGGATTCATCCAATCATATTTTGATTGTGGTTATCAATATATTTTGGGGATTATAATTTTAATTATAAAGAAATTAGAAAAAAAAAATTTTTTTTTTTATATGGATTTAATTTAATATTTTGATTAGTTGATTGGATTTACTATTATGATTTAGATATTTTAGTTTAAGAATTTAATGTAATATTTTGATCAGAAAATTAAATTGATATTTTGATCAGAGAATTTGATTTGATATTTTGATCAGAGAATTTGATTTGATATTTTGATCAGAAAATTAGATTTAATATTTTGCTTTGGTCCTTTGAATAGCTGCCGCTGTAGATTATTAGGGTATGAGGTGAATGATGTTAAAGTCTCTGGTTGAGGATTATCAGAGCATGAAGGTGACAATGAAGTTATATATTAAGTGCAGGGGGTCTACACCACACACAACTACACAAAACAAGTACAAGGACAAGACACATTAGACAGAAATGACAAACAAATGCACACATCAGATTTAGTTGAATGGATCAAGGGACTAGCCATAAGCATTGTACTGTCCCGGACCTGTAGTGGTACAGACTTCATTCAAAAATTAAAACTAATATCCCCAAAACATTGTACCATTGGTACGAGTCATAATCTGCTTTCACATGAGATTTGAATGTAAGCACATTGAAAGAAAAAACTACCTATGCTAAACTACCTATTTCGCACTGACCACTCAAATTGAATATAAAGGAATTCTTGGAAAATTCTGCTAACCAGAATGGGGGGTAATTGACCGAATGTGTACAATGTATCATACAATCTGAACAACAGAATCACCCTACATGCAGAGATGTGACTCTGACACAATGAATAGCCATGATATCCATATGACGTTATGTAAACGTCACAGTTAATGAGGTCACGTCAACAAACAAATGTCAACACAATGTTACATTGTACACAATAGCCTTCTTGAAGCCTTTAGGACTATATAATCCGCACAGCCATAACGTCTTATCGCATCTTCCAATGATTTTTCACAAAAATAACATTACAAATTTAGATTTGACGTCGGCATATTGGCACTATTTTGTGCTTCAGTCGTGTCTATTTCAGACATACACAATCAATTCTGTTGATGTCTTTAGCACGGGGATTGACTAATAGTTAATTCATTTCAATTCTAAACAAAAATTTTAAACTTTAACGCCATTTTAAAAAAATAGCCAAATTCTGGCTGGGATTACTGCGCAAAATGGCCATTCATTGTATACGTGCTAAAAAATGGAAGCCAGCTTCCATTGAATTTTCGTACGTTAGTTACGTATGTGTATCAAGGTCTGTCTTTGATTCAAGAATTATTGAAATAAAATTAAACCATATGTTAGTCCCGAAATGACATAGTATCAAGTAGATGTTAAACCCCATTTTTCTCTCTCATTTGTGTTTATGAGGCTTTCAACCCAGTACAAAAATTTGCCTGTCATGTAAACTCCTTGAAAGAGGGCATAACCGGGGTTGGGGGTGGGTCGAGAAAATTATTATGTTGATTAGACTTTGAACCCAATTCCAATTTTATCTTAACATAAAAAAAATGCTGAGTCATTGAGAGATACGAAAGTACAACAAAAATATGCCAGTCATGTAAACTCCGGGGAAGAGGGATGGGCGTGTGTGTTTTTCTAGAAGTGTAACATACTGTGCCTAACACCTGACATATGGTTCAATTTTATATCAATAAATCTTTTGCGCGTATGGGTCATTACCAGTGGGAAGAAAGTAGAGGACCCGGAGAAAACCAGGGCTGGCCACGAATAAATTGATGGCGAGCAGATGACTGCTCTCGCAAATTTAGGTTTGGGCGAGCAGGGCGAGCAATAAAAATTGCTCACCTAAAATGTTGCTTGCGTGAGCAAACATTTTCTAAGATTGTTTCAATTTGTTGCCTGGATACTTTTGTTTAAATAAATAATGACAAAGCTGTTTAAAGGTTGTAATATATATTTTTTTTTCAATTCTTTATCTACATAGTAATAGTACTATGAGTTGGCAGTAGTATAACAAAACAACAAAATTTGGCACTAGTATAACAAAACAACAAAATAACGATTTAGCAACAAAATTGCTATTCCTGGCACAGAGTTTGCAATAAACATATGTGTGACCATCGCTTTTCTGTTTTTGACAGTCATACTCTTTTCTATAACCAATTTCCGTATGGATTTCTTCACCCCAAGACATAAATGTGGATAGGTAGGGCAATCGGGTTTTCCTTGGCCATTATTCCACTTAGATTGAAAATTATACGACTGCACAATGGAATAAAAACCAAAGTTCTGATAAAATAAGAAATACCGATAAATATAAGTTTGAAACGTGTTCATTTTGCGTGAAATGCCAAATCATCCGGATGTAAACATTCTTTACTTTAGAATCGATTTTCACGCGTTTGTTACTGGTGTTCGTAGGAGAACCAGACATGACGTTCGGGTATAAAGTGTATTTTTAGTAACACGTCTTGTGGCTTCTAACTTCATTAGCCAATCAAATTTATGGACGAAATGCCGCGTGCAGCTTGAAGAATCTCAGTTTGACAGACGAATTTATGACGTTATTGATATTGTTGGATTAGTTTAGGCAATAAACTTGTCAATATTTTGATTGTTTTTACAGGTTTTTCTCGCGAGATGTCTACTTTTAGTTTTCAGTTAAGTTAACCAATCATACAATACTGCGTTGTTTTATTCTATTTTTAGTAACATATTTTATAAATACGTGTGATTAAAAACGGAGTCTGCATTGTCTTCTAGTTATCGGATATATTGAAATAAAAACTGGTTCAAATTAATCACGACCACAACTTGGAATATTAAACAAGTTAGTCCTGTATTTATAAATTGATTCTTTCATAGGCCTAAATATACTCCACATTCATCCAAAATATAATGAATCGCACTTCACATGTTTGAAAACAATTTTTGGCTAATGAATAAAATAATTCTATCGCTTTTGAACCCTGCACTGAGTCAACTGGCATTGTTTTGATTCCCCAGTTGTATGTGACAAGGAGTAGTGTGACCAGGGGTAGGATCGCTTGTCCAATCTTGTGGGTTTTCTCCGGGTCTGTCGGTTTCCTCCCACTGCTAAAGACCCGTACAAGTAAGCGAATTAATTTTGATAAAATTGAAACATATGTTAGTCTCGAAATGACCTAGTTTGTGTTAATGTTACCCCTCCCCCACTTCTTCTCACATTTGTTTGATAAGAGGGATTAGCCAATGAAACTGTTGCATCCAAGCCATCCAGGGGTCTACAGAGTTGATTTTGAACTTGTCATGTAAATAAAGGTCTAATTATTAATTTCTATAACACCTGAAGCCTGAAGAAAAACTTGCAATATGCTGATTAGATTAAGCTTTTAACTAATGTATCTTGTATGATATGAAAAACATATGAAAGAAGTCAACAAACTTTGTTTTGAAGCCCTGTTATTGGGAGCAAGTTCATTCACCTATGGGACAAAGACCAACAAAAAAAAACTACATTCATTCATCCATCAAACTGTATGTGACAAGTTACTAGATACTATCTATGTATCATATCTCTATAAAAAAAAACAGAACAAGCACCAAGGTGAACACAAATATTATAATTAGCATAGGATGGATTCTCAAGTAGGGAAAATTGAACATAGATCTTTAATAAGGACGTCATTACTAAGTTGTTTCGGAAAAGTGGGATATTCAACCCCATTTAATTTCTTTAAAAATGACCCCCCCCCCAGTAAACTATTTCCATTTTTTTAAATTCATGAAAGTGAACTTTACAAGGATGATATAATAAGTATTATCACTTGTAATTAGTAATGATTAGCATGGTGATTTACATAATGGTACAAGGAAGGCAGTTTGAAATCCAATTATAATTAACAAAAATCAAACTATTTCCATTTATCCATGTAAATTGACTTACATCTGTTATAAAGAAAACAAATATTTTAAATCCAAACAATTTTGATTTTTGGATGATAAAAGGTAGACAGTTTTATGATATTTCTCCTATCTGGTAAAGGGAAAAGAAGAAAGAAATAAAATGGGGTTTTATGTCTTACTGTTCTGCTCCAAACTGGGCTAATGGAGACGGTCATACACCATGCAATGTGCTTTGAGGGAAATTTTGCGCAGACAGTGGCACTATGGTGTTCTCTTATATCGAATTCCAACAGTCAATGTGTACACAGGGCCTTGTTGTTTTGTTCCATCCGAATGACTAGACAGCTCTCCTTGTCTGGCCCCTCCATCCTTAATCAAAAAGAAGAAAGAATCCAAATATAACATTCTTTTTTTCATTGAGTCAACTGGTGGTGTTTTGATTCCCATTTGTATGGGACAAGGAGTAGGATGACCTGCCCAACCTAGTGGCTTTTCTTCAGGTCCTCCAGCGCCAATGGATTATTCAAATGAAATTGAACCATATGTTAGTCCCAAAATTACCTAATTTGTGTGGAGTGGAGGTTTAACCTCTTTTCTCCTTTCGCTATCTTTTTTTTTTTAGCTACAATGTATATAATGGTTAGTTTTTGTAGGCCTTCTTGATATTCAATGTATGTTGGTAACATGTTACATTGCTGCAGTCTGTAAAGAAAATATGAGCTAAATGTGAATACTCGAGATCTATGATAATGTTTCATGTAGGACATTGAGCGCATCCTGATTTTAATTGAATCGTGTTCTTACATGGAGTCAATGTTGAGTTCAATGTCAAACAAACAAAAAACATGTTAATATATATCCATCCATCAATCTTATTAATTTGTTTATTTTTCTACATGAATAAACAAACTTTTATAGGTAAATAATAAACACCAGTAGTGTACACCTGCCTTTAGTTGAGAAGAAAACAGTGGTAGTGTTCATGTTCCCAGTGTTCAGTAGAAGTATACACCAGTAGTGTACGCCTGGCCCTGAATTCAGTATTAGAAGTATCCACCAGTAGTGTACACATGTCCCGAGTTCATTAGAAGTATACACCAGTAACATATACACCTGCCCCGAGTTCAGTGGAAGTACATACTAGTAGAGTACACCTGCCCCGAGTTCAGTGGAAGTGCACACAAATAGCGTACACCTGCCCCGAGTTGAGTAGAAGTAAACACCAGTAGCATGCATGTGCCCCGAGTTGAGTAGAAGTATAAAGCAGTAGCGTACACATAACCATAGAAACCAATACAACCAATTTAAACCCCATTCTGCCATCGAAAATTGATGTGTAATTTATTCAGTAAATGAAGATAAATGTTGAACCCTGGGATATAAATAATATTATTGGAATGGGGAACACAAACGGAGTGTTCATCCCTTTGATTCTCAGTGTCTTTGAAGACGGAAAATGTCCTCTCTTTTTTTTTTTTTTAAATTTTAAAAAAAAAAAAATCTATATTTTAAACTTTCTTTGACCTAGACGGTAACAGAAAATAACAAACCTGCTTTTAATGAATATTTTGTCATTAAAACAACATTTAATTTGGATTTACAGCACAAATCGTAAATATTAGATTACAATTGTTAACATAGTGGTAAAAGTTTACATTGTATGAACGCAACGCTTTCTTCAAGCAAAGACTATAAAAAAAAATACTTTATCGTTGTTTTTTGTGTTTTTCTCTTGCCATAAAATCAAATTCTTTCAAGATGAATGTTGTCATTGGATTTGATTTTCAAGTAAATGAAAAAGCTGTCAAAGGAGTCTGTAGACGGGAAGGTGTGAATCTAATCTAATTAAATGGACTCGGATAAAACCTTCTTTGTCTTTTTATAGACATTTTTTTTAATTTTTATTAATTTAGAAAAACAGAATAGCTACCAAATTTGTGTTGATTAAGGTTTTTTTTTTTTATTAAAATTAGGTATTGGATTAGATTTACGTCTGTTATAATCTTTAGCAAACTAGTCCCCATAGTTCCATATTTGATTGTAATAATAATAATAATAATAATATCTTTATTTTCAAAGGATTGTTAAAATCCTGATGCGTCTTTGGCATTTGTCGCTAAAACTCCTTTTGGCGGTCACCATTTGTCGCTAAAACTCTTTTTGGGGGTGACTGTGGCTAAGGGTAAGACGATGGCTCGCTAGCCTGGAGGTCGAGAGTTCAAACCCTGCATTGGCTGTGGTTATCTCTTGTGAGTGAAATAGGACGGAGGGCCTGATAAAGACAGCTTTCTAGTCATTCAGATGAGACAAAAAACCAAGGTCCTGTGTATACATTGGCGTGCATGTAAAAGATCCCTTGACAGTTGGAATTTGATATAAGAGTTGCCTGTAGTGCCACTGTCCAGGCAAAATTTCCCTCATGGCAGACTAAATGCTGTATGCCCATCTTCATTAGCACATTCAGAGCAAAACAGTAGGACGTTGAACCACATTTTATTTCATTTCTAAAACTCTTTTGAAAGAGCTCGTAAGTTGTAATTGCACCAGTGGTCACATCTCTCCTTTATAAATATGGGTAATAAATAACTGAGCCAAAAATGGTTAATGAAAAGGTTATCAAGTCTAGATCAACGGCAGGTTTAAAAAAACAATGGCAACTCCAATTGTGGTCTTGTACTCAAGTCATGTTAACATGAATACAGTACATCTTATCATTTCATTCAACTGTAAAAGGCGAATAACTCTTCAACAAAAATAGAATTTCATAAAAGAAACAACAAAATGATTGAAGAACAAATAGTTTGTGAGAGAGATGTCATTCATATTATCATGTTTTACTTATCTTATAAGTTAAAAGGTAGTGACAAAAATGATGAATCAACACATTGGTTGAGAATGCAGAAGTTGTAAAAAAGATGGCTTCTGGTACGCTTATAAAGATAAACGGAATGAAAATACACAAAGCTGGAATGAATTAAGGTCTGAATTAAGCCCAACTGTTGTTGATTTAGAGTAACTAGTAATTGTTGCCAATTGGAATAGTCATGTTTCAGTCACTTAATATAATAAACTGATATTTTACACCACCTGCTCGAGTTCTTGTTGTATAGTATAGAAAGGGGGATGTTATCAGGGGCTGAAGACACCAATAGAAATGGGGAACATTGAAGTATGTTGACATTGACTTGTGTTACATGTAATACATATTTGAAGAGAAAGAATGGTGTTAAATTGAAAAATGGTATTGTGAATTTGAACTGAGGTTTCTCAATATTACATGTAAAATAAAGTTCTATTCATGAGCAGACACAATGTAAACACAATGTACAGTAAATAGAGGTGTTGATAAATCTTTTTTCTTCAGATTTATTTGTATTGGATATGATTTTTTTCCTGCTATTCTACAGTCAACCATGGGTCGTTCTCATGATTTGTCTGAATTTTCAATATAATAATTTGTGTGGTTAAGTGTCAGTTGTTTTTGGAAAGATGAAAAATCATGCCTGTAGTATCGAGTTAGATGATAAAACTCAAAGACATAAAGGCTATTGAAATAAAACAAACTTATATATATATATATGATTTTTTCACGCTATTACAGTCAACCATGGGTAGCTCTTGTGATCCATCTGAATTTGCAATAAAAAATTGATGTGGTTAAACATCGGTTAATTTTGAGAAGACACAAAGTCATGCGTAGTAGCTGATAACACTTAAAGAAATAAATGGTATCACTGAAATAAATAATATTGAAATAAAAAAAATGACCTTATATAGATAGGTAAATATAGCACTTTAAAAGTACAATGTACTCTAAAGTATCAGACAGATAAAAATGGAACAATGTTTGATAATGTCAAGAGATATTTCTAATGTTTATTTAAAGATAAAGTTATTATACTATCATTAAATCCAGAACCACGGTGGCTAAGTGAGTAAGAAGCTGGCTCACAAGTCTGGTGGTGGAAGCTTAGCTCCTGGTGTTGGCAGGTTTCCCCACTTGTCAGTAGTGCAGGACGGAGGATCTGACACAGGCAGCTGTCTAGTCGATTGGATGTGACAAAAAAACGAGTTCCTGTGTACACATTTGTGTGCGCATATAATATGCCTTGGCGATTAGAATTTGATGTAAGACGGTCCTTCATGGCACACTGTATGACTTGTGCCCATCTTCATTGACCTTGTTGGAGTAGGACATTAAACTTAATAAAGCAACTGAAGATTTTTAATCCTCTTGATACTGTCAATATTTGAAAATGTATTTTATTCTTATTTTACTTCCAACCTACTGGGTTTTCTGTGGTTCTTCCGGTTTCCTCCCACTGCTAAAGACCCCTACGCACAAGCGAATTAATAAAATAAAATTGAACCATGTATGTTACTCGAAATTACCTAGTTTGTGTTGAGTGGATGTTAAACCCATATCTCTCACTCTTATTTTAATGTCTGTATAATCAATGAATTTCAAATTTTATAAGCCTGCTTGGATTGAAATATAAATTGTTAGTCAACTGAAATAAGTCCTAAATTTGATGTTCTCTTGACTAGGACAGAAGATTTAAGCTCCTTTAAAGATTTAGATCTTGTATGACACCCCATGATCTTGTTCTCATTTCTGGGATGATCAGAAGGAAATAAAACTATGTTTATTATGACACCTCATAACACTGTTGATTTAACAAAATATATAACAATGTTCACACAAATACAAACTCACACAGAAATATAATCACGGTATTATTTTTACAATTAGACTGTTCTCTTATAACAGCATTTATATTTAAAGAAAAGTTCAGCACATTTGAATCACATATTTCAAAATTCTCTTTTAATACAGTACAGAGATGAGTTGAACTCCAGAAATAAGTTGAACTCCACTGAAAACACTTATTATTTCACATATTAGAAACAAGGGAGGCGCAGTGCCCCTCCAAAACATATCACAGGCTAATGGTTGATTATGATCTGGATAAGTGTCTAATTAATAGTTTATTTAACATTTGAAGTCTAATGAAAGACCTGCAATTGGCCGATTTAGCTCTTGCATGTTTTACCAGACCAGTAAATTTTACTTCCAGTCAGTCAGAACTGGCAAGTATCACTGAATTGAAAACTCTGCCAGAAGCTCTTTACCTGACAAATGGAGCTTGGAATTCTAAATATTAACTATTTCCTGTTATTGGTTAGGTATCTAGTCTTGATCGTACCAGCGTAAATGATCTCTGCTCTGCTGAAATAAATACCATCCAGACTGATATCTGTTGTTGTATTACTGGGATGATCAAGACTTGTATTATTTACCTTATTTACAGAATATGCAGAAAGTTAATTTAAAACATTGTTGTGGAATGTTGTTTAGAAATAATTTGAAATTAGATAGTTTTGTCATATTATGTAAACTTAACATTCCTTGCATATTATAAAATTTCAAACCAGCAAAACAAAGGACTTTTTATGCTTATATACACCCACATGGATATGAAGTCTATATTGCCAACACCTCAATCTGTCATCCACAAGGCTTTAGCGTCCTACTTTTCTACCCCTATGGATCCTCTGGTTTACTCCCACTGCTAATGACTCCTATGTGCTAGGGAATTATTGAAATAAAATTAACCATATGTTAGTCTCCAAATGACCTGGTTGTTATCAAGTGGACTTTAACCCCCTTCTCCCTACTGTGCCATGCAGTGTACGTACAATATGCGAAATTTGCTCTTATATTAAATTCCAATTGTCAAGGGTTCTTTAAAGTGTACACTCGTTTTTTTGTCTCATCCGAACAATTACATGCTGTTGCTCACCAGATTCTCTTACCCACCTCAGTGAATAAATCACTTCATATAAAACACTTGTAAACAAGCCGTATAGTTTTTAACAGCAATACACCTCCTGTTTAATCATTTAAACATACAAACCAAAGTTTTTAGACAAAGAAGATGTTATTTTTAACATACATTATGCAAGAGCTAAAACAGCCTATTGCTGGTCTTTCTTTAAGCATGTTATATAAGTTATTAATAAAAAATTAATTAACTTCTCCAGGCCTTAATCATCTCTTGATGCTGTTGTTAATTGTGATATTTAGTGGATTACAATAGATTTTGTGATGGATGATTTAACATAAAAATGGATAATCAGGACTTCGTTTATTATAGCACCAAAGTTAGTAATGATGTTCAAGACTAGCCTAAAATTGAATCGCTCGAATCGCTCATATCTCAGTTCGGAGTATAGCAATTTGACTGTAACATTCAGCATAATAATATTCTGTTTTATTATTTGTTGTGGCAAGAACTGTCGGCTCTTTATCTCATCTTAGCTAATGTCTCTTTAATCAGTATTCCGTGATAAAATATAAACATGTTTATATACTAATAAAGGTTGTAATTGAATGTAATGTACAAGTATAATAGCGCCATTGAGCACCATTGGTCCATCACATTACAAAAGATGAATTAAATTTAATGCATGTTGATTATCAAGTATCAATTTACCAAGGTGACTTAGTTGAATACTTTGTTTGTATTATTGACGACCTTTCTGTAGTTCATGCTTGAAGTATTACAACTCATAACCTATATATTCACGACCTGTATACTGTGCACTGTTGATTTATTTGTTGGCTTATTCCGAACAGTAACAATATAACATAAAATATAATGGACTGTTATAATGTTTATTTCGTTAGTAATTGGTTTAACAATAAACACCAGCAGGTTTCTTTGTCAAATATTCTAGAAGATTTAACACATTTGGCCACACATCAAAACTTATTGTTTGCCAATTTACAGCTTAATGAGTATTATGTATGTTATTTGAAGATCATAAGGTTCCGAGAGGACACACGTTTTGCAAGGCCCATCTGCCTCCCTTTATAAAAAGATGTTATAATTATCAAATCTTTTTTGCGAAATCAACCTAAAAGTAGTTTTGTTATTATATATGTTAAGTGCAATTTATTTTAAACTATTTTTGCTGATTGTGAATAGAACTAGGGAAAACAACAGTTTACTATTCACTTGCTAGGTTGTTATTTAGTGTGAATCCGATAATTAATATCTTATACAACTGTATAAAATAAACAGAGGGGTGATGTGCATAACTGAAAGAAATACACATTCTATGCATTATATGGAAGCCTATAAATTATATCACTTCGGCCTACAAACCAAAGTGGATCTTGTAATCAAAAGTTATTTTTACAATCAATGAAATGAATTTGATTTTTATGCTGAGGACCCCTGGAGGATGTCTTGATATTCTGATATGACAAAGCATCTGCCATCTTTATTTTTCGTAAAATCAAATTGATGGACCTGTTTTTAATCCTATTAAATCCCAGCCAGAAGATGATAATCCATAGTTGATATTTGGGTTTTATTTTCTTAAATTTTAAATTGTGCAGCTAAGTAGTTATAAGCGTGGATTAAGTTATGAGAAATTTAATGTTTTCTGAAAAATTTAAATCCTGTATAGTTACTTCAAAGAAAACTAATAAGATATTATTTTTGTGCCTCATTCCAAGAACCATCTAAAACATCCACATATGGTGTAAAATGTCATTTATTAATAACAGAACAAATATATGAGTAACAAAATTATAATAAAAACAATAATCAAACCTATCAAACCATTTATAATGCTATGTAATTAATGCCAACTGTTTGTTGTAGGGGAGGTGGATGGCCGAATGGTCAGCAAGTGTACGCTGTATCATAAGGTCTGTCATTGAGTCAACTGGCGTGGTTTCGATTCCCCTGTTTTACCTGACAAGGAGTAGGGTCACCTGTCCAACCTCGTGGGTTTTCTCCAGGTGCTCGGGTTTCCTCTCACTGCTAAAGACCTCCACGTGCAAGCAAATTATTGAAATAAAATTGAACCATATGTTAGTCCCAAAATCAACTAGTTTGTGTCGAGTGGATGTTAAACCCCATTTCTCTGTCCCTCTCACTGTTGTGTCTGAGATTGCATTTTAGTTTGAAAATATCTAGTAATCAATAAAAGTGTGGTATTTAAAAATCAAAATGTGAGTAGCTGAAAGATGCATTATGCAAGACCTAAATCTTCCTATTTTGGCCTTAAATGTTATTTATTAATATGGCGAGATGGATGGCTCTGATTTTAAGTAGATTAGAATGATTAGGCCATTTAATGATTTAATTCAAAAATGGAGAAGTGAGGCTAAGACTTAAGTGACCCTGTGAGAACTATATCCATCAATAACTTCTCTTAAAATTATGTATCTTGAAAGAAATTTTCAGAATATATTCATTTTGCATTAGGTATTTTTTAAATAATGTATCTTGAAAAAATTTTCAGAATATATTCATTTTGCATTAGGTATTTTTTAAATAATATCACTTGAAAAACATTTTTAGTTTATATTCATTTTGCATTAGGTATTTTTTAAATAAAGCAAAAACAGCCAGATCTTTATGTATAAATCTTAGATAATGCCCTTTTAATGAAGATTATGTTAATAACTATTACTATTGATAACTTCTCTTAAAATAAAGTAATTTAAAAAAAAAATTTCACTAATATTCATTTTGCATTAGGTTTATTTTTTTTAAAATAAAGCAAGAACAGCCAGCTCGTTATCTAAATCTTACATAATGCCTCTTTAATGAAGATTATGTTAAAGACATGTTGAATGATATCATCTGTTTACATGGCAAACACAAGAAGGAATAATTTATGTTAAAATGGACCACATGATGATCTCTAACCCTGTATCACATGACCACATATTATAATAAACATTCGGTCATAATACATATCTTATAGAAATGGCCTCCTTCCGTTTCTTATCTAGTTCCTTGTAACACACGGGAGGGAATCGGAACGGGGTGTGTTGAGGTCGTTTTCCTTTTCGTCTGGAGTGGATTGTGGATCAATATTTATTGCAGGTGCTTGTGGAATGATTATTGACGAGTGTTGAGATAACGTTGTCCGGTATAATAGCCTACTGTATTATTAGAACTCTCTCTCTATAAATAACCGTGTCGGTTTGTGTAGGATTTGGTTGAAAACTGAGCAGGAAACAATTTGATAAAAATATCAACTTTATGGATAAAAAGAACTGGAAATATTTTACGTTAAGTGTGATGTTAAACATGTAAGATACAGAGACGACAGAAAAGGGGGAAAAAAATCCTAAAAAAAAGGTCATCGTTAAACCGTTACAATACGTGTATTTGTGTTGCTTTAATCTCTTAACCTATGGTTAGTCAAGTATTACCCACATAATATACCTGGAATAAAAAAAACAAACTTTCAAGGCCACGTATTAATCTTGCTGTTGTTATCAGCCATTTTAAACTGATTTTTACTTTTGCTGGCCTACAGAATATAAACAAACAATATAACGACAAACAGTTGATTGGTACCAATATTTCTTCAACCATTACGAGCATAATCAAACAAAATAAAGTGTTTTCATTTAAGGTTATCAGCTGCCTTCAACTGATTAGACTTTTTCTTCCATAACAGTAAACATTGAAATCTGTTTGTGCTACAGTTGTGCCTTGATACATTTGTTGAAGTACAAAACATTGTGGATTTTTAAAATTTCAACAACATATCAAACTAATAAAAAAGAACCAATATTGTGGATTTTTAAAAATTAACATATCAAGAATTTGATTTATGTGTTACGTCACTGTTTCATAATACGCATGCATCAAGTCACATGATTGACTTTTATTTGAAAAAGAAAATCAAGTAAAAATTGGGATATTATTAATGGGTAAATTGTGCATTTAGTACTGCACCTGTCTTATGTAGAAGAACCCAGGGAAGAAATTATAATCTTGTTAATAAAATAATGTGTGTGTACCGAGGGTGGGTTTGTATGAATGAAAGTTGTTAGATAATAATTAAAATGACAGATGTTAACATATAGGTTGACAGACGAGGAGATTAAACAAGGGTTTAAGGGGTCAGAGTTTACACCAAAAGGCCAAGAGTATCAATGGTTTATGTAGAGGTTTTAATTTGCTGCCTAAAGGTAGATACCTACCTTCTAGTAAACCAGTATTACATGTAAATTATTTATAAATAGATTTCTTTTCAACTATGACATGATCCAGGTCCACATAATATATACACCCTGATCCGTCTTCTAGTCAGTGGATGTAACTAGAAATTTGTTTTGATGATTATGTGTTAATTGAGAGAGTGACTTAATCAACTACTGATGACATGTCGCTCAGATGACAAGTGACGGTATATAGGTAAATGTGGCAGTATAGATTTAATTCTTTCAGTGAAGACCATGATGAAAGGAATACAGTAGTTCACCTCCTCCAGTGTAGACTGTTTTTACCTCTTTTAAATCTTCATACATCGAGAATGAAAATATAATACCTGCAACAACGAACTGCCTGGATTAAGAGTGCCAGTAATTCTTTGGAAATCTGCGATTGTACAGAAGCCAGAGTTGTGAAGTGTTATTAATAATAACTTTTAAAAAACAGTTGCTTAATGTCAAACAGTTAGCAATTAAGATATATTACAATCCAAAAAAAATTCAACTTTGTGTTTTCAGCCTCCGCCAACATCCCCCTCTGTGATTTGAAGGATTGTTAATCGCCTTGTGTAAAAAAAAATATCAACCCAACATCTTAAAAATATTCCTGTGGACACGAGGTGTTTATTTTTATCATAAAAAATGGGGGATTAATATGTTTCTATTTTTACGAGTGGTGAATGTGTCTTGTGGATTTCTACCTGTTTTATTATAAGTACATAGGTATAAGCACACCTGTACTAACGAGTCCAATCACACCTCTCTAATCAAAGCTATTGATAAAAGACATACAATATTTATACACAGCTGGACGAGATGTCAACTAATAATTAACCACAGGATACATCACATCTAAAAGTGCATCGTTTATGACAAACACAGTTGGATGTCTTTCTTACTTTTACAAAAAGCATTATTTGATACCACTTGTCATATTATAAAGGTTGTTGTCAAGTTATTAACACGATTTTAATATCAACAGATAAGTGGCATCATACGAAACTAATGTTCTAAAACAACGCTTCGGAAATGTTCATGTAGGCTACATAGAACACGATTTTGATACCCAGCACAGATAAGTGGAATAATTCGAAAATAATGTTATAAAACAAGCTTCGGAAATTTTTATGTAGGCTATATATAGCGTAATAACACAATTTTAATATTGACGATATCATCCAAGTTGGAAGTGGACTTCAAGTGTCAAGGAACAAATGAAAGATTTTAATATCCAGTGTGGGAAAGTGCTCTGAAACAAAGCTTAGTAAATGTTTATGTACACTGCCTATATATAACGTTGAAGGATGTCAATACAAATTGTGTGTTGAATTGAAGGAATTGGAATTTAGACTTGTACTATATTAGGAGATATCAAGAAAGACTTTCTCCCTGGTTGATTTGATATTTTATTGCTACCTGTCCTTTACTCTCCTTGGATAAATCAGAATCGAACCTGTGCCTTGTATTCTTTACACACAAGCCATCCAGGGGTAACAAGTCCATTATTCTATTATAGATTCATACAAGTCCATTTATAATTTATTCAACAGTTATTGTTGTATGGCCTGCAGGTGTACCCCGTCAATAATAAAAGCGAGGATCGGAAATATTAATCAAAAAGCATGTCAACATAACAATAGATATATACGCTTCTCACCTATTCCACTTTTTATAACTGCTGGTTATTATTACACTCTTGTTGAACTGTTGTAATATATATATATTATATATATATATATCATTGTTCGTCTCACCTTCATAGGTAACCCTACAATATATCAGAGATATGATACCTGTTCAGCTTTATTAAAGATTCTGTTACAAGTTACCTATTCAAAGGAACTCGTGGACTGTGAATTCATAATTGTTTACTCCATATATTTGAGGGTCACAGCGAAATTTAATCAGCTTTAAAACTGGATTCAGAATATAGATTTAAAAAATGATGTTCGGTAGTCGTTGGACTTAATTTGTGAACAAGACATAGAAATTTTATCTTTTGAAGACATCAGAAATGAAAATAAACCAGGAGTGTTAGTCGAAATATTCTAAAACTCGAGGCTTAAAGCATCTAAACCTGAGCTTATTACAAGTGGATACTTTGAGAAGAAATTGACAGAGAGATAATTCTAATCATCAGTAAGAAATCACAATCTGCTTCAAATACTGTTGACTCTTCGAGACGCAATATAGACAGAAATTACATAAATTAACAAACTGAAATCGTATGAAAATATTTGTCAGTGAATAAAAAGGACTTGAAGGCTGAGTGTTTTGTTCGTAGGGCGTTAAATTCTGTTTGTTTTTCTCAAGCGTTAGGTAATTTTTAAAAGCTCTACTTTGTGTATTCGAGTGAAAGATTGTTTTTAAAGGGCATAGCAAAGTCGGGTGTCAAATAACCTCTATTTTACTGGACACAGAGACCGTGTTTTTCAGGGCGTGTTTAGTGTTTTGGGGCATCAAAGAGACTTTATTAACCTTTGCAACCCCTCAAAACTTTTTTAATTGTGGATTTGAAATGCTAATGTTTACTTTACTCGAGATCTAGATATAGATAAGTTTTAGAAAGTTACATTTATTGGGTGAAATTTTTGTTCCATGAAATAAGAAAGTAAACAATTTGTAAACAGTGTT
Source organism: Patella ulyssiponensis (assembly GCA_963678685.1). Classification (NCBI taxonomy): domain Eukaryota; kingdom Metazoa; phylum Mollusca; class Gastropoda; family Patellidae; genus Patella; species Patella ulyssiponensis. Next base: position 85,863,346 of record OY783226.1, read on the forward strand.
ATAGTCCGTTTCACAAAAAACTGTTACCTTGATAAACAGTATGCAAACAGTGTAATAGTCTGTTTCAATATAGAACCATTAACTAACATTAGTGTGTGTATTTAGTAATGAATAGTGAATACTACTACTATAAATGGTAGAGAAATAGTTAACTATAGACAGTTGTCAACATTGTAGTACAACTTTTCAACCAACTCTTGTGTATCCAGTCTTAAAAACCCCTATGAACAGTAAATTTTTTTTTCTTGTGTATCCAGTTGTAAAAACATACTCAACAAAACTTTATTAGAAACATTTTTTTCTCTGAATCAATTAAAAGTCATCAAATGTTACTCTTAAGTGGATGATACCTTAATGGATTGACATATGTGTGATTAAAGTTGTTTAACGATCTTGCTAATCGAGCCTTCATTAGATATATTGTCTTCATCATTGTACAAGACTGGCTTATTCAATCTCATTTACTTAAAGTGGCTTATTACAATCAATATAGACTCATCGTTTAAAAATTATAGTAGGATAAACAGTGTGTAATTCATTAAACATCAATGGAATATTCTAATCAGTTTTTTAATTAAATGTTGACGTGATGTTCAATTAACTTATTGATGACTCATTAATTAATTTGAAATCTGTTTTGATAAATATTGAACTTTCAATGAATTTTCATATATTTGAGAAAAATCTGACGTCTTCATTGTGAATTAACTTTTCTTTAGTCTGTTTAAGCTGACTGGTAATTAAGGAATATTTTTGAGAACAAGAAGAATGGACTTTGGAGTGAAAAAGTGAAATTAATCGAAGAAATTCTCAGAAATTTTCTGTCATCCACATGTTAAATTCTGAAGTGGTTGGTTATGATTTATAAGATATGATTGTAGTGATTGCCACGAATGTATGAACAGGAACAAACAGTTTGATTAAAATAACGAAAAACATATCCTGTTGATGTAAAGACGTAATTTATACATAAGATATGAGGTGTGAGTGCTTCTTTATTTATATATACTAATATAATTTTCTTCATGGCTCATTGACAAGCCTACTCAGTGTATCTGCTTTCCAAATTGATGAGTGAGGAAAAATAGCCAAGTGAAAACATCCTTTTTGAACGATATTAGTCATAGATAATGTTGCCTTGTTCGTAGTTTTCAACGTAGCAGTGTATGTGGGAGACTCAAATGATTAAGTATTTATTTAAAAGATATATATTATTCTTGAAGTCAGAGAAGCATGTGTGTATATTTGTGAATTAATTGTATTGGAGGTTGTAAAGTGTAGTTTATCAAGCCCGCCCATTTAAAACCAGGACATATTTTACAAAGTATTTATAAAGAAAAGCGTGGATATCTTCTTCCTGAGTGACATGCCCAGTATATGAATCAGTATATTTGAAAAGTTAAGAAGCTTATCTACAGAATTAGAACATTAAAGTTCACCACATTTAATCTGCACGTGGTCGTTTTACGATATTAATACTATCATTGAACAGGCGCCTAAAACATGTGACTTGGATTAGAGTGTGTGTTGTAGCTCTACCTCAATTAATTTTTCTGTTAACCAACAAATTGAAAGGCGTCAATGAACTGAGTGGACTAATTCTCTAAAATCGAACAATAACATCCATTCTCCATAGATCAATACATGTTTTTATTAACCAATGGAAAAACAAGGCGACGCATTCATTTGATTGACACCAGATTCACACTTTTTTGTGTGTTGTGATAAATTTTTTGAAATAAATGTGATGACTCTTATGACAGCAATTATTCTAACTTTGAATGGATTGGTGTACTGTTGCTGGGAAACTTAGTAATTCCACTTGGACCATTTGAAGTTTGGATTTAAATGACTGGTTGAATTCATGACATGTTTCTCAGGTACGTAATAAAAGGATGATGGATTATGTATGTATGTACATGTGTATGTATAAGTGGATAATCCCTAATTGTTAAGAATAATAAGTATAGTACCGAAAAAGATTTATTTCCAAAAGGGTTTAATAAGAAGATTTATTGAAAAAAAGAAAAAATTCAGTAATTTGACACCTGGTATTTTTAAATATTCAAAATAATCCTTAAAATTGATGACGTTTTAAAGATAAGATTTAATAATAAGACATACTAATTGTAAAAAAAAAATAATCCAAAAATTTCATTAGTTCTGCACCTGGTATGTAAATTAGTCAATTTTTAGATAAAAAAATCAAAATAATCCCTAAAATTGATTATTTTTTTAAAAAAAACCCCCAGATTATTGCTTAGAAAACAGGATTAGAATAACAGGACATTATTTCTGATCCATTAGTTGAGATCTTGGCAATTACTCACACAAGTGATTATGTTAAATGGCTAATCCCTCTAAGCTGATCAGTTGATTGATTAATATAAAAAAAAGGGTTAACCTTAAGACCCTAAGAATAAGAAGTTAATCACAAAAAGAGGAATTAATAAAAAGATTAACTATTGAAACAAGAAAGTTTTTATAAGACGAAATTGTTAATGTGAGAAATAGATCTTATTAAGTTTATTAATATTATCTGATAAGAACAATAGCCATAGGACAATACCACTAGACTATATTAACTTTGTTTTGTATTTGGTAAAAGAGATTAAGGCATATTACTGCGTTACATTGTTGCTGGGCTGTTGATGATCCTGGTTATAAATTGTCCAATAGGATTACTACATGTAGTATAAGCCTTTGTTAGGGAGTGTATAGTAGTGTGCTTGCCAGTAGATGTGACTGTACGCTTGCTCGTGGAGTTCACCTTGTATGTATACTAGATAAGTCAGGTTCATTGAATGAGGTAGTAAGTGTCGTGGCTAGCTGATGTCTGAGTACTTTATGATGTAGATCACAAGTAGGTATATTAATGTTTTTAACTTTCACGTCTGAATAAGAACAAGTTAATCAGGCTTAAACATGAATTTACTTATAAAATATAACTTTAGTTGTGGAAATAATACATAGTTGTTATATATTTCTGAATTGAAATCAACTGAAACTTAAGTTAGTATGTATTTCAAGTTAGGGGTATATGAAATTCATGTGTCTCTCTAATATTTGAGTGGATATTGAATAAGTGTGTTGGTAACTTCTATATGAATATGATTTGAAAACTTATCAAGAGATGTAAAATTAAAGTCAAAGTTAATTTGGGAAAAAAGCATTATCTAAATTCATGTGTGTGATTAAAAAATTGCCTGAAAGTTGGAATGAATTTAAAATTATATAAATATTTACTTGATATCTGAAAACTTCCGCAGTGAAAATTTACTTTTCTGTTAAAAATGAATTACTTAAGATTGCTAAATTCTTGAGTGAAAGAAATTTGGATATAAACATAGAGTTAGGATGTAAACTTAATATTAAAAGTAAAATCAACCCAAAATTTTAATTTAAGATGTTGTGTGTATTGGACTAATGTGATACAAGTCAGGCAATACATGTACATCATAACTTTGATAAGTAAAATAATTCTTTCTTTCTGGATTTGAAATCCAGAGAATGAATAACAAATGAACTGGAGTGTGATATTTAAATGACTAGTATTTTAGGAAAGTGTTTAAATTATTCACCAAATTAAGGTGTGTTACTTTAAAGTGTGTTAGGTTAAATGGTATAGTGTCTGTGACTTGAGACACAAGTGAGTTGGGGGTGAGTGAATGAAAACAACTCGCTGTGTTTCTCTAGCAAAAATACAACTCCTGGCTGGACTTGTATAGAATGCACATGCATGTGTATTTATAGAGTCACATAGGTGAGTTGTTAATCACTATATATTTTATGATAAGTCAGGTGTTTGAGAAGAAATGAGATTTCAGGGCCACAAGTTCATTTTCTATACACTGTATAAAAAAAATATTTGGGATTATAAGGGTATGTTTATAGTATGTTATGTATAAGAATAGTATGTAAGGTATATATATAAGTATGGTATATAGTTGTATAGTATAAGGGCACCTGCAGATGTTCACAACATAGTATACATATTATCTATAAACTATGTAGTAATATTACCTACATGTGTTCTTTTATTGATAGTAAGCTGGTTGACTATGTAATATTACTACCAGGCTCCCTGTATCTAATTTCTTCTGTTAATATTTATATTCTAGTTATACTACTACCCCTCCCATCAACATTATAGTATACACCAGTATTTATATCGGAGTGAGGCCTTGTTCAATACAACGCCAAGTTTACAGTGTATAGTGGATGATGAGTTCATTGTTAAAACGTACAAGACCAGAGATCAATACTTATAATACTACTACCAACTAACGGCTCGCTCACAAAACAACACGTGCACAGACTAGTCACTCTTGTTACAGTTAACAAAGACATTGTTCTCCTGGTGTGTGTGTAAACGAGTTGTAGTTTTACCGCGCGGATATTACTCTCTCTCTACCTGCCTGCAGGCCTTTAGGGGGTGCAGACACAATACAAGGTGATTAGATTTAACAGGCTTTTTGTTAGGAGGTGCAGATGTGAGAGGAGCACATTAGGATTTTGGAGCTATTTTATTTAGTGGTCTGCTAAACAAAGCAGACTAGCTGGTGTGTGTAATTTTGTTTGGGTTTAATTAGATAACTGTCTTCACAAAATGGGAAAACTAAATATGATAGATTCCAAAGTACGTGATTCCAAACACATCAAACGTGATGTGGTTAGTGCCAATTTAGAAGTTGTGACCCAGGAGAGTTTTAATCGAAGATTGGAAGGAATGAGTGCTTGTCTTAATTGTGAAAAAGAAAGAACCAATTTCAGGGGACATAACTCTAAAAAACAAAAACATAATCGTAAGGGCAAATGGAAGCGGCCGCCTGTCAAGACTAAGTCTCCAATAGTTATTCGTCTCAAGGACACATTAAAATCGTCCATCAAACATCGACAGAGTAGTGTGGAAATTGACTCAGAGCCATCATCTCCCATTGAACGTGTTGCTCATGACGACCAATATTATGGTAGCTACATTCCTCCATACTATCATTATTCCGCCAAAACTATGTTCAAAGAATTTAAAAATGCTCACAAACTTTCTGAGAAAGCCAAGCAAAAGGACAATAAAAATCTTAATGCCTTAATTTCCAATATAGAGAAAGCTCATTTGAAGCATAATAGCAGTATAGACTATAACTTATCAAGGGAGGCAACTCCGTATCAGAAAAACTCAGATCCACTCAATAATGTGAATTGCTCAAATGAAACTAGCGATGGTACAGTTTCCCGTAGTATTATTAATAGAGATAATATAGACCTTATTTGTAATGATTTATACAACAGTAGTGAAAAATCCGATAGTGGGACCATAGATGATTCCGAAAGTGAGTATTCTTCAATAACCTCCAGTGTGGAGAATTTATCCGATTCGGGAGACGTTATTCCAATCGTTGACAATTCCGCAACTTTCCAGTTCCTGCCAGAAGAGCTTGAGAGACTAGCCAATTATACAACAGGATTTCCCCTGTTTCGTTATGATTGTGCTCCGTCCCAATGTTCAGAATGTATGAACGCTTGGACAAACTACCAGTACTATAACTATCCTGGTCATAACCTGTTTTCCGATCCAAAACCCAGTCAATCACATCATGATAGTTCCGATATCCATTCCACATTTGACGTAGAGGTTTCGACATCCCAAGAAGAAAGTCTCGACGAATCTGAAGAAGATGAAATAACAAATATCACTATAACGCCCGACTATGAGCAGTCGGAAGAAACAAGACAAGTCAACGCCAATCGACCAAAGACGACGCCACATCGCGTGGCTATAAGTGTACAGAAGGCAGACGAGTTGACGGAAGCACCAGTCAAACAATTATGGGATATTGGAATCTCACATCGAAGAAATCGTTATGACGATAATCCTTTTCCGGATAGCGTGTACATGGATCTGACGGGGATGGATGTCACGGTTACGGTTTATTACGAGCAGAATCTCACACCATCATCAACCATCAGCGTGGATAGCTATGCAAATTATGGTTCACTTTACGTCCCACCTCATTGGAATTCAGCTTATTATTGGCCATCGTATTATATGCCACCATCATACGGACTAACGTCTCAAATATCATCTCTAAGTGACATGTCATTGCCAAAAACAGTTATGGTTCCACCTCACGAACTTAAAACATGTAAGTACAGTAACTTATTCCATCATCCATGTGTTCGTATTTTCGCGTCAAATTGTATTGTCTGATTTAACATGTAAAATGAGAAAGTTGTATAGCTAACCATTACTACACCAAACTGTTTTGATGCACTTTACATAGATGTAGGCTATAGTAAATCATGAAAAAGGCCTGCTGTTAGATTTTATGGGGAGGGAAAGAGTAACTGATAGGTCTAAGGCGTGCATGTCATTAAGTCAGGTAGCATGGTTTCGATAATCTTTTTGAATGGTTGCCTGTCAAACCTCATGGGTTTTCTCCTGGTCCTCTGGTTTCCTCCTATGGCAAGGGATCCTTATGCATAATCAAATTATTGAATAAAATTTAACCATTCATCAGTTTCAAAATTACCAAGTTTTTGTCGAGTGGACGTTAAACCCCATTCTCATCTGTATATTTGAATAATGAAAATATGTGAAGAAGTTATACAAAGCATATACAATACAGTATGTACGAAGTAATTGAAGATCAATTGAAACTCTATCAACTGTGCTTTTATAGTCAAGCCTAGAAATACACCATCTGTTGCGAATAGTGTCAAACACAAATTCAGGCTTTGTCAGGTACAATTCCTCTGGTGCCTGTCTGTCTGGTTGACACAGATCAATCTATTTAGGCGTCAGTTTATAAGATCACATTGTGATTCAATTTCATTGATGCGAAGCATTAATTGTGATATCACATATATCTATATCATTATCTTGCGTTTTGAATGCCAACCCCATCCCACCATATAATGATAAACAGTGAAGCACACAACCGTTACAAAGTGTTTTATAAATTTTATTTTTCATAACAGCGGGGGGTTTGGACCCCCCCCCCCCCAAACCCTCCCATGACCCGCCTCTGTGTATGTAGCACGTTATCCCACCAATGTTGGATTTAAGAATTCAGATTTGGTTGAAAGTTTGCCGATTCTTGATTTTGTGTTACTATAATTAAAAGAGAATGACTGCTGTTATTACAAGTCCTTCCCAATGAAATGACTTGAATGTTTAGTGTATGCAGATGTTACATGTATAAACATTGTTTACATTCCTTCATTTTGTTTTTGTGGTATTCTGAAATTATGTTTCTTTTGTGTGCGCAATAATGGGATTTAACAATTCAGATTTGGACGAGAGTTTGCTGAGCCTTGATTTTGTGTTAGTTAATGATCGGAAGGGTATATCTGCTGCTATTGGACGTCATTCAACGTCATTCTCTAGGGAAATAGTCCCTTGACACTTTTGGATTGACAAGTCATGTATTTGAGATGTTTTCTGGTGTGATTCCCCCTTATCAGTGATGCAGGACTGGGAGGGCCTGACAAGGACAGCTGTCAAGTCATTTGAAGGGGAGGAAAAACAGATCTCGTGTATACATTGGCGTGCACAAAAAAGATCCTTTGACCGAATTTGATATTAGAGTAGGCTGTAGTGCCACTGTCTGGGCAAAATTTCTCTCATAAGACACTTCATAGCATATGCCTGTCTTCATTAGCCCAACTCAGAGCAGAACAGTAGGACATTAAACCCCATTTCATTTCAATTCATTTGAGATGTAGAAATATCCGTCAAAGATGTAATAGAGGTAACTGCGTCCAGTTACAAGGGCTGTAGGCCAGTCTGTCACGACAGGTATAATTAAATAAAGGTCATCATTCTCATTCCTGTTTGTCTGTCCTGCAACATGTAGCCTATATTGTCTTTGCACAGTTGTCCTATAGCTATGATTTAAATGTAAAATTAAATATTTCTGTAGCTGTTTTGATATTGATATATAAGCTGACACGCAATAAGCTGGTTATATCATGATTCTAAAAGCTTAGATATCTGCTAAAAGTATGTAACCTCGACAAGTTAAAAAAAACCTTTGTTTAATGGTTATACACTCTACTTGGACTAGGTTAATTTGTCTTTTTACATTGTTTTCTTCACGATTTTCTGGATTGATATTCAGAAATTCTAAGCTGTGGTTGACTTAGGTTTGATATTTTGAGTATCTCGCGTAATTTTAGAAGTTTATTGCATGGTAACATCGATTGAGGACAGCATGTATACATGTATATATTTAAGAAGAATCTCCTACCCCTACGTCTAATGATACACAATGCTAGTCTATAGGTCTGGTGTGCAATCCCTGCATTGGCCAAGAGAGTTCATCGATAGTTTCCCCTTGTAAGTAGTGCATGATGAAGGGCCTGACAAGGACAACTGTCTAGTGGTTTGGATGGGGCAAAAATACCAAGGTCCCGTGTATACATTGGCATGTATACAAAGATCCCTTGGCAGTTTGAATTGGATATAAGAGTAAGTCGTAGTGCTGCTGTTCGGGCAGTAAAATTTCCCTTATAGCACACTGTATGGCATATTCCCGTCTTCATTAACCTAGTCGAAACAGAACAGTAGGACGGTAAATTTTTTTGGATGAAAATATTTCTAGATTATAGGTGACAAGTAACGTCAATTTGGACAGCTTCACCCTTCCTAACGTAGGTTGTTTTCCATGTCTGTCAGGGAAAACAATTAGAATGGAAATTAAATTGACTCTCAGTCCTATTTCTCTCGGTCTGTTGAAAGCATTATTTGAAGAAAAAAAAAATAAAATAAAAAAATTGTGAATTAATCTTTTTTTTTATGGACTAGAACTTGCATGTCAGTGTATTTTTTTAGTGTGTATTTTTAGACATGGTAATAGTGTGCATAACGTGATATGATTGTTCGTGATATTATAGTAATAGATTTCATGTTCACGATTCATAGAACTGTCAAAATGATTACTTGATAATGGAGACATTAATATTCAGAAGATTTAGAACAAAAACGTGAAAGAAATTAGAAATTTACATTACAAAGAATTTGTTCAGTCAGTTGTAAAACTATTGCAGTTTTTAATTTGTTTGATTCTGATCTTTGATCGGCTTGATAGGGTAAAGGTCTACCACATATCTTTGATTGGTCTGATTATATTAATAGAGCTAAGGGGTAAAGACCTACCACATATCTTTGATACGGTTATGGGGAACTGGCCTACCACTAATCTTTGATTGGTTTAATACTAGGGTAAAGGCCTACCACATATCTTTGATTGGCTTGATAGGGTTAAAGGGTAAAGGCCTACCACATATCTTTGATTGGCTTGATAGGGTTAAAGGGTAAAGGCTTACCACATATCTTTGATTGGCTTGATAGGGTTAAAGGGTAAAGGCTTACCACATATCTTTGATTTGCTTGATAGGGTTAAAGGTAAAGGCCTACCACATACCTTTGATTGGCTTGATAGAGTGAAAGGCAGGGTGTTTTGCTAGAAAAGGCCTACCACATGTCTTGGTTTATCACAGTTGGGCAATTCCTTTAGTGTTGACAATTAAAGAGTTGTTTATAAGGGCGGTCTTCGTTAGCCGAGTGCAGGAAGGCGGGGTGGTTAAATCCCATTTATTTTAATTTGAAATTGTTTTTTTAACAGCTGTTTTTATTAGCTCAGCCAGTACAGAAAAGTGGGCGGATAACTCCATTTATTTCCTTTGATTTTGTTTTCTCAGAGATCAGATGCTGAGTAACCATTCCACCTGCCGAGAGAGTTTTCTCTGTTGTAAAATAAAAGATGTGAAAAATGGATTAGATAAAATTTGCAGTTTAAAAGAAAGCCGCAGACCCACTTCCACCCCATTCCATTGCACTCAAAACTACACACACACAAATAATGTTATGTAATTATTTAATAGGCTATTCAGATAGTTATTTTTAATGTAATATAAAAGGAAAAGGCTGTGTAATGTTGGTAATAACACAAAAAGAGAGGAGTGTCACGTTGATAAACTGGTTTACATTTACATGCCTCACCTTGGAGTTCAGACGTCAAAGTTAAACTGGATGGCATATAAATAACCAAAGTTGAACCCAATTTAATTTCATGTGTAAAAGCTGATTTTATTAAAGGAATTGGAACAGGTTCAACATTTATAATTCGGTCAATAAAGTGTACAGTAATTGATGATATAAAATACCATATACTGTGATTGTCTGGTTCCTTGTGGGGTCATATATTAAGGAAGTTAAATGATTCAAAGTTATATACCCTTATTTCCTCTTTTTTTTATATTTCTCTAGGTTTCCTGTGTCAAGCAAATCACTACTTCCTTAAACTTAGAAATTGCTGCGTAGTGAGCAACTATTCTGTATTATTATTAAAGGTCCGTTCTTCTGTCATCAAAATAGGTTCTTTCCCTACGAACTTAACTGGTATAAATTGATTTATCAAACTAAACTAGAATATTTTTATTTCAATATCATGACTTGTTGCATATGTCCCGGTTTCAATCCCTTTGGTGGTTGAGAAACTACTCAGGATTTTCTGTCGTCGGTCTATTTATAGGTGACAAGGAATAGGATCACATGTTCAACCTTGTGGGGTTTTGTCTGGATCCTCTGCATTCCTCCCAGTGCTAAAGACCCCTATGTGCCAATGAATAATGAAATGACCTAGTCTATGTCCAGTGTATCTCTCTCTATCTCTCTGTGTCTCTCCCTCTCTCCCCATCCATTGTCCATTGTGTGGATTGAAGGGCCTGACAAGTAAAAGTGTCTAGTAGTTTGGATGATACAAAAAAAACCAAATCGAAATATGAAAGGGATCTCACAGAAATATTATCCTCGAAGTGCACTGCATGGCGTATGCCCATCTTCATTAGTATGTGTTGATAGAGAAAAGCAAGCAGTTAAATTACAAAGATTGGATTCCATTTGCATAAAATAAATTGTTTACAGAATCATGTTAACATGTTAAGCTGACATTTTGGGATTTCAACTTTTTTTGCGCGCATTCTTTCTTTTGACATAGCTTGCTTACCAGAAAAGATGATGTAACTAAACGTAATACATTGTTACTCTACAACAGAGATTTTTTTTGTAGGCTTATGTTTTTTTATTTAAAAGAATAATCTAGGTCATAATATAGTATATATATAGTAATATTGTAAACGGGTCAAAGGACAAAAGTTGACGATTTTATTGTGTGGTGGTGAGATAGATCAATTATAGATAAAGTGGTTGGTTCTAGTGGAATATATTGGTCAATAGAAATCTCACACATTAACACATTACAGAATTTACTCCATTTCTTGTCAAATAAACTGGGTTAGTCCAGCTTATCTTTCATTTCCTAAGTTTGTGGTTAGAAATACTATCATAGTTCAGTTGACATATTATTTGTAATCGTGCTCAGTAGTGACTTATCAGTGTTTTAGAATATTATGAACATTTATATCTCGCTATAATCCCATGTTACATAAAGGAAATTGAATGAAGACGGGCATACGGTATACAGTGTGCTATGAGGGATATGTTGCCCTGACAGCGACGCTACAGCTTTTATTTTTCGATTTCGAACTTTAACATGTACTGAAATAAGTTTTTAATCCAGTCTGTAGGACTAGACACTGTTTTTTGTCAGGCACACTGGAATACAAAAGCAAGCCTTGGGGTGGGTAGCCGAATGGTATCGTAAGGCCTGTTATTGAGTCAACTGGTGTTTTTTTTATTCCCTGGTTACATTGACAAGGAGTAGAGGCACCCGTCCAATCTCAGGTTTCTCTGGGTCCTCCAGTTTCTTCCCACTGCTAAAGACCCTATGCCTAAGTGAATTACTGAAATAAAGTTGAACTGTAGGTTAGTCCCAAAATGACCTAGTTTGTGTCTGGACATTAACCCCTATCTCTCTCTGTCTCTCTCTCTTACACTCTCTGAAATAAAGCACCTGTTAGATTGTCAGGCACTAATTAGACTTTGTCGGTCTTAATCCACCTGGTGCCAGTGTGTTCAATTTAAAAAATATTGTTTTTTTGATAATTTTTGTTAGAAATTTGTTATTACTCGCTCTATTTAATATCAGTCAATTTGACCTATAACAGGATATAAGTACATTTCTTCTGATTGGCCTTTATTGATTTTTGTGATTGTAATTTCATTACGACACGCTCTATTTACAATGTCTGGTTGTCTTTTGAGGGATTTTGAATCCAGGGCAAATTACAATATTGAGAAAACTGGGTCTCGTAAACGGGTATATTGGTCCCAAAATTTTTAAATGCTGATCAGTATTTACAAATGATTTTGTGAAATAAAACTTTGGTATCGTCCATCATTCTCTACGTATGATAAAAATCTTATTAAAACACAGTTCCTATTTCTTTTTATTTTTTTATGGTTCAAAATGATTTTTTTTATTTGACTTTACTACACTAGTATCTGGAAGAGTTATTATATAACCCATGTTCTAGTTGATGTGAGAGATGATCCATTGAAACTGTCTGTTACACCAAGTTCTTGGCCTGCGATGCACAGAACTGTGGTTATCCAAGTAGAAAGAGTGTTGACAACATCTGGCATAGATTGTTTATTATTGAAACAATGGTACTTGTTATTCAAGACTTGCCCTCGGTTCCTCATTTTTAATTTTAATCATTAGATATCGACCGTCATTTTAATCCGTTTAAGTCTTGGCCATCCGATGGTCTGAAGAATATATTCATATTATGGTCTAGTCATGTTAATGAATGTCTTAATAATAATTTATATAGCATTTAACCAAAAAAAACTTGCAATAGGCTGATATAGCTCGGAGTTGGCTGACATTGGATTTATTTCTCATGAAAATATTTGAAATATCTTTCTGATGTGATAACTTGCTCCCAAAAACATCAAATTATTATTTGTACAACAAGACTGGGTAGGAATGTAGATCAGGTGTTTTATGGTTCATCACCTCAGTGTATCTATGTAGGTGTGTTCATGCATGACCAATTTTTTGGCCAAATGACTAAAAATATGAAACTAGGATTGTGAATATATTGTGTACTCTGTGAGAAATATTTTTTTTGTTCTACTTAAAAATGCAAAATGAAATGTGTTTTTTAGTCATATTGTGACTTGGCTAATAAAGAAGTGCATATATGTCATACAGTCTGTTATGAGGGAAATTTTATCTAGAGAGTGAGACTACATGCTTTTTTACGTGCATGCTCATTATTTAAAACCGGGGGCGTTGGATGGTGACCGAATGGTTAACACTTGCATAATGGATCATCATAAGGTCTTCATTGAGTCAACTGGCGTGGTTTTGATTAACCGGTTGTACAGGACAAGCAGTAGGGTCACCTGTCCAACCTCGTGGGTTTTCTCCGGGTCCTCTGATCTCCTCCCACTGCTAAAGACCCATACGCGCAGGTGAATCTTTAAAACAAAATTGAACAATGTTAAATCCGAAATGACCAAGTTTGTTTCTAGTGGATGTTAAACCACATTTCTCTCTCTCTATAACATTGTTCATTAGTTATTATACTTTATTAGTTGTCAGAATATCTTCGGTGAGTATCGGACTGTCATTAATTCTTTCAAGAATCTTTTTTTATACTCGGGGAGAGAAGCGTTATAGAAAACAAGAATTTAAACTTGCATAGATCAAACATGCCCCCCATTAACCCAGCAGAATTGTGAAACGTCAACCCCATTTCATTTTAGTACCTTAAAGCAGTTGGTCAAAAACCCGTATAGGACGACTGTGAACTCCCCAAAACCGACCCAAGCGTATGAAATGATGGTATGTATTGGTCAGTTGGTTGTTTATGAGTTGGTATTGTGTTTGCGTCCAACACTCATTTGCTCTTGATCGATACAATTAGAGCTTTTTGAATTTGCATTTTATAAGTTGATTTATTTTGTTGGATGACAATCTGTTTCAGTTCTGAAATTAAAATCAATGTAACGGAAAGATTGTGATACATTCTATGGTATATAGTTGACAGAGCTGATGCAAAACTTGAAATAAAGTTTCACTTTTGTAAAAACGTTGCATGCCGATTTCCACATCACAAACCAGATAATCCTAATTAAAATATATTTCACCTAATTCAAAGAGTTTTACCTCATTTAAGAACTAGAACGACCAGCCATTTTTGAATTGGGACATTGATCATACTTGATTTAGTGCAATGTTTGACTAAAATATGATGAAACCTATTCGCAAAGTTTTCCTAACTGTTAGCTTTCAAGGTTCGGTTAATTCTGCTGCAACGATATTGAACGATACGTTAGTCCAGAATTCACCTGGTTTGTGTCAAGTGGACCTTAAACCCTATTTGTATCTATCTTTCTCTCTCCTAGAAGAATATGGGAACTAGTTTAAACAATATTTTATTCATTTGAAAAGGATTGAACAAAAGGCAAAGCCTATATAAGTTCTTTCCGGGGAACTGAATCGGTCCAGTAGTTTTACGTTTAGTTATTTGTGTTTTTTGGTATTAATTCAACCATGGGATATTTAAAAACAAGCAGGACAATTATGTATGTCTTGTAATATGTTTACAATGAGTAGTATCATATTACTTGTATATTAAAGCATATTTAGTACATAAAGGACTTTGAAGTTGAATATAGATAAATAAAAGATTGAATATAAAAGGGGACGAGGTGGTATTGTCATATTATGGGAGGGGAACATAAAAGAAAGAACACCTACAGAGAAAAGAGATGTTTGCCTGGAGAAAATCAGAACGCAATATAAATGAATAGATATAACATGCATTGACACGACACACCTACGTAACAAATATAAACAATATCTATATTTGTGACTGTTGCATGTTTGTTCTCGCTTGGCGACTACACAAGGGCTGGGATCGAGACTGGCATTTAACCTCTGAAAGCTGCTCGAGCTGGATGCGACACTTGACTGGCGGTGTTGCATTCTTTACTTAAGTACTCGGGGCCAGATTTCAGATTTATACTACTTCTAGTTCCCCCAACCCCCCGATGTCCGTGTTGCAGGTCCGTGTCTGACAAGGACAGCTGTCTTGTTGTTTGGATGGCACAAAAAATTAAGTCCTGTTTACAAATGTCAACAACATATTCATCAACAATAAAAAGAGGAGAGAACATATTGCCATAAATACAGATAAAAACTGAACATAATCATAAACAATAAAAATCATAGAAAATATATCAGGCAAATGTGTAACAGATTGTGAAAATATTATTATTAGATGTTAGATATTCATATATTTGGTGATAGTGGAAGGTATAAATGTCGGGGGGTGGGGCTGGATTGGATGGTCGAATTATATTAGCATGCGTGCGCTATATCATAAGTTCTGTCATTGAGTCAACTGGTGTGGTTTGTTTTGATTCCCCACTTGTCGTTAGTTTATTCCAGGTTCTCTGGTTTCCATCCACCACTAAAGATCCCTACAAGCAAGCGAATTATTGAAATTAAATTGGACCATATATTAGTCCCAAAATGACCTAGTTTGTGTCGAGTGGACGTTAATTCCCAGGCCTCTCTCCATTGTCTCATCATTTAAATTTTTTGGTAAAGAGGTCTAGATATTACTCAAAATATTGTAACAACTATTTAGAGATAAACAAAAAGTTCTTGAAATTGTTATCAATCCCAGATTACATCAAGATTCACTATCAGTACCCAGCAATTGATCGACGAGACAAATCCATAATTTATTCAATATTTAACATCACCCATATTAACAGTGCAAAATAACAAAAACTTATCTTTATTTGTGTCTAGTGATTATATATCATAGTTTTAACTGATATCGGAGAAAAGATACAGACAGACAAAGCATGCAGTTAACATATACAAAGTAATTTACAAATCTTGTAAACAAGCCACAATAAGTAAATACAATTACAAAAACACATTAATCCATAAAAAGACATAATTATTAAAATGACAGAAACAATTAATACAGGTCTGACACAAACACAGCCAGAACTGTATTGAATCACTTGTATATTTGATTAAAAAGTTTTATAAACTTGACACATAACATCTGTCAGAGGGTTTATTCTGATGTTTTCTCACCCCATTCCATCCCCCCTACTCAGTTTACCTCACCCCACTTCATTCAATCTCACTTCCTTCCACTTCCAACCCACCCTACCCAGTCCAACCTGCACCCCCTCCCCACTCCACCTTATTCCATTCCCAACCCACCCACCCCACTCCTACCAACCCAACATGTTCTTTTCTTGCCACTTGGTTATTAATCAGTTCGTTATTCAGAAAGAATAGAGAAAGTTTTGACAGAAAGAGTATATATCTTTTTATAATGACAATTTAAAATGTATTTATGATTTGATTATTTTGTGTTTTACAGTTAATGCCACAGCACCTCCAACCAGACAATGGATGGCTATAGCCGAACCAGACCGTTCTCGTCCCACAGGTAAAATATACATCAGTTATCTCCCCTTGATCAGTTGGCAGTGACAACATAGAGTATTTTGGATGGGACAAAAAACCAAGGTCCTTGTGGCGTGCACATAAAAAAAATATTAGAAAATTAGAATTCGAAATAATATTTGGTCGTAGTGGTGCTGTCAGGGCAACATTTCCCTCATAGCAAACACTGTTTGGCAAATGCCTGTTTTCATTGGCATAGTCCAAGCAGATCCCCATTCCATTTCACATGCCTATTTTCATTAGCCGAGCAGAACCCAATTCCATTTCATATGTAAATACGTATTCTTGAGACTAATAATTAAGGGTGTGTTTTTTATTTCAGCTCTATTTACCGTCATGTGTTATAACGTGTTATGTGATAAATATTGTACAAGACAACAGTATGGGTACTGTCCATCCTGGGCATTGAACTGGGAATACAGAAAAAAGGGTATTATTGAAGAGATTAGAAGTTACTCCGCTGATATTATCAGCTTACAGGAAGTCGAGACAGAACAGTTCCACAATTTCTTCCTCCCGGAGTTGAAGCGGGATGGTTACGATGGAATATTTGAGCCGAAATCTCGAGCGAAGACAATGACGGAGCAGGAGAAGAAGCATGTGGATGGCTGTGCCATATTTTATAAAACAAACAAGTATGTACTCCCACACTAAAAACTATTAATGGAATAGCTATAACTGGTTAATTAACAAGCAACGTTAGACGATGATACTCTCGTCCTTATCAAGCATGTAACATTTAGGTAAATTCCTAGTTATTTCCCGTCTTCGTTAGCCCAGTCGGAGCAGAACAGTAGGACATTGAACCCAATTACATTTCTCTGGGTTATTTATAATATACACTAAAAGGAAGCCATTAGTATGTATTCATTTATTTCATTTCTCCTCGGTTATTGCCCTTGATCATTTTGGACAAAATCTTATGGACACCCTGGCGGTTAAAATTATTATTTTTTTTTTTAACAATGTTTTATTCAATAAGCTGAATTGGATTGAATAACAGGCAAAGGCCTATATAAGTTCTCTCCACACCCTGGTTGTTAGAATTATGATCTCACTGATGTGTATTTATACGTGAGAGGAATAATCCTAATAGTAATAATCTCTGGTGGTATCTGATAACTGGAACAACTTATACTATCAGATAAACAGTACATGTTAGAAGCCTAACAAATTTTTATTATTTATTGTAATTACTTCATGGGTTGTAAATACATCCATCTGCTGTCGTAACTACTGTGGGCGTTCTGTTTCTTTGTCAGTGATCAGAGTTTGTTTCGCGATCTGTCACCACATCGTGATGAAATTAAAATTTATTGTTATGCACCAGATAGGCTCGTTTAATTATACAAGATTGAATTAACTTTAAGTTTATCTTATCAATATACATATATTGGCGTGATTACCCGACTATAAAAAAAAAAAAAAGCAGTTAATTTAAAGATAAAACTAATAAATTCAAATTGCCTCTCGTTTCCTACAACATCTGGTTGATAAATTTTGAAGAGAGAGTGATTGAAAAATGAGGTTAACATCCACTCGACACAAACTAGGTTATTTCGGGACTAACATGGCCCAATTTTATTTCAATAATTTGCTTGCACCTATGGGTCTTTAGCAGTGGTAAAAAACCCATGAGGTTGGCCGGACGTTCCTACTCTTTGTAACGTACAAGTGACGTGCATGTGGTAACCATTCAGACACCCAACACACCCTCTCCCCCGATAACTTTGAACCAAACCCTTAAGTATTTAAGAAAACGAACAGTATTTTATTGAACTATTCCATCCTTAAAAAACACTAAAACATGATTTGGAACATAATTACCATTTTGATTAAAGCAACGTTATCAAGCAAATGCCACTCATTTAAGATATTCCTTTCTTGTGCAGTGTTAAATGATGTCTAAGAATAAATTAATATGTACTGGAAATCAGAATTGATCAAAGAATGTGAGTTGTTTAATTGATTTGAACTGTCATTGATTAAGGGGAGGTAACTCTAGAGAAATGTTTGATTCAGATTGTTTTCACACTTGAAAGAAAGTTAACTCCGTGAAATAAAATCTGTGGGATCTTTAGTTGAGTTTTATTGAATAAGGGAAGATAACTCTGGATAATTGTTAACATGATATAAATGTCTATTTAAGGTTTACCCTCATCAAAGAACAGTTAATTGAGTTTAATCAGATTGCCATGGCGAATGCAGAAGGTTCGGCAGACATGTTAAATCGTGTTATGACAAAAGATAATATTGGTTTGACAGCTTTATTAGAAACAAAAGAAGTTATCTGGGAACATGGTAGGTTAATTTAAATCTCAACTCAGTTCCTCCCACTGCTAAAAGTCTGTACGCATAAGCGTATAATTAAACCATAAATAAGTCCCGAAATGACCATTTTCTTCGGGCAAAACATTTAGTCACTGAGAATGAGAAAACATTAAATTCGCAATCTGCATTTCTGTCAAATTTCCTTTAAACTTTTTGTCAGTTTTGAATTCGTTTGTAGGTAAATGAAGAGCCGCAACGACTCAAGTAAGACATTGACTTGCAGGAGGTCCTGTGTTCCATTCCATTTCTGGCAAAGAATGTTTATCAGGATTTTCCGGAACGGTTCCTCCTGACAAGGAACAATGTAAAGTCGTTCGGATGGGATATAAAATGATGGTCCTCTGTGTGCACATTGGTGTCCACGTAAAAGATCCCTTGGTAGTTAGTTTGAATTTAATAGGAGCGTAGGCCGTAGTGCTGCTGTATGGCACAAACCCGTCTTCATTAGCCTAGTTACAGCAGAACAGTAGGAAAACAATTAATGGTTTCATTTCATTTGTTTAGGTAAACCACCAGAGAATCAAATACGTCAGCAAATCATGGTCGCTACAGCTCACATCCATTGGGATCCCGAATATTGTGACGTGAAATTAATACAGACGATGATGTTGATGTGGGAGTTACGTAATATTATCGAAGACACACTACAACAATTCCGACCTAATACAGCTACAGCGAGAGATATTAATGCCATGCCTTTATTATTGTGTGGTGATTTAAACTCTCTACCAGACTCAGGTAAGATTACTTGAGTTCACAACTTAATTTATATGGAAAACAATCACTGGTTTATCCATGTATATAAGCGGGGTTGGATGGAGGTGTATGGTTAAGGCATGCGTGGCGTGGCTTTGACTCCCCTCTTTCAAGTGACAAGGAGTAAGCTTGTCTGTCAAATCCTGTGGGTTTTCTCCAGTTTCCTCTCACAGCTAAAGATTCCTACTCACAAGTAAAATATTGAATTAATAGTGAACAGAACCCCAGAAGGACCTTGTTTTTAGCAAGTGGTTGTTGAACCCAATCTCTCTATTTCTGATTGTGTCGTGTATATATGATGTTTGAGGGAAGAACATGAGATTTTGATTAACCATGGTTTTAGAAATATTCAAAGAGAATACATTAGGCCGTAAAAAAAAAGAGAAATATCGTGGATCTCAGATATCAATAAATGCATTTTTAATTATCTTTATTTGAACTATTATAGCAAAAAGGTCTAGCTCTTTATCTAAATCTTACATAATGTATCTTTAAGTGACATGAAAAAATCACAAATAAATTCTTAAATTATTTTCAGGTGTCGTTGAATATTTAACTCATTCTAAAGTGGCAGCTAACCATATAGATTTTAAAGAATTGGGATATGAAAATTGTTTGAAGAAACTGAATCCTAATATCCGTGATAAAGAATCTCTATCTCATTCTTTCCGTCTTGGTCGTGCCTATAATAACAGTGAGATAATGCCTAATACTAATTACACGTAAGTATACATCTGCCTTTATACAAATTAGATCTTTTCCTTGGCCTAAAATAAGAGAAGTTTTGATATCTTGTGAAGGATGATCGACCAAATCAAATGGTAACATGGAACAATAAGAGAAGTTTGGATATGTTGTAGAGGATGATCGAATGAACAAAATGGTATCATCGAACAGCTGTTACGATTTGTTCTAGGTTGTCCTAAAGTTACCGTTGATTGTCTGCACTATTAAAATTTAAAAAAATCCAGAGGCCCTTTGCATAAAAAATCACACAGAGCCTCACCAGTTTTGCCAATTATTTCTGGGAAACAAATGAAATGGGGTTTAACATCCTACTGACTGCAGCGACTGGCCTGATGAAGATGGGCATACACTATGTAGTGTCACTAGTGTGTCATGCGAGACATTTTGCCCAGGCAGTGGCACTATGGCCTACTTATTCCTTTTTTACGTGTACGCAATTGTGTACGTGGGGCCTCTGTTTTATGTCCCATCCGAACTACTATACATTTTGCCTTGCCAGGGCTCTGTCCCACACTAATAGATCAAAGCACTGTATTATTTATTTTTTATCATTCATTTTTCAGGTATGATTTTAAAGGTATTATAGATTACATCTTCTACTCAAAGGATCACATGAATTTACTTGGCATGCTGGGAGCTATCGACGACGAGTGGTTCAAACAAAACAAGATCATTGGCTGTCCCCATCCACACATACCATCGGATCATTTCTCACTCTTCGTAGAATTCGAGATGCCATTACCTCGAACGACGAACTCAACTCGTGCAATCGCACAAAGTAAAAGATAGTCGGGGATGATCTCCCCATACTCCATTCAACGTCTCATGAAACAACTCGTCATTTTGAAGATTTATAACCTCCCATTGTTTTTAACCAAACATATCAATATTTCCTTCTTGATTGTTGCACAGAGTTATGGTTCTTGATGACAGAATTTGAATAATTTTTCATATAAGTAACATCGACTACTGCAGCGTTGTCATTGGCAACAAAATAGTAACTTGAATCGTAGTGGATGTTATTTGTCATCAATGGGAAGATAACTTTCGTATAACTAAAAGAGGAAGTCATTATTGACATGAACACATTGTACAGTCAGATTGTTGTCACGTTTTTATTGTCTTGTCATAAAGGGGAATAACCATTGTGTAAATAATGACATCATAATTATTTTTTGTCGGGAAGGGGGAGGGGCTGAAACATGGCGCCGCACTGCCGTTAAATTGGTGGCCATTTTATTTCTTTGAAAAATTATACTGATAATAATGGCATTAATGAAAGATATTTTTATTGTTGGTTTGTTGAATTGGTTTATAAACTTCAAGAAATGAAATCAGTATTGTAAGCAATCAAATGTCGACTATTTCCATTATACAAGACAATATTGTGGAAATCCTCTTCTTTTGCTGGGATACAGGAGATTAATTCTTTTGATTTGCTAAAATACAATATCATTCTGACGAATTTTTCATATTCTGTCAAAAATATGCCAGTATTTTTTTTTGTAAAATCTTGATTTTATGATAAACAGAACAGTCAGTATAATTCCAAATTATGAAAGTTTATAGAAATTTGTTGAAAAAATTCAAAAATTATGGAAGTCGATCAAGATTTTAAGTAGCCTTTTTTGATTGTTTATTTTGGTTTGACCAAGATGTTGACAACTCATCCACATATTCATCTTTATATTTTCAAGTGTTTATTTTGTTATGATGTATTTACCTCTTGACTGTGATAGCCTAGACGTGAAATAATTTAGTCTAGATATTACATGGGGGCTGGAAATTATTACATCTTTATTTTGTTGGAATTAAAATATTTTAATGGTGTATTTTAATGAAGATCTAAGACCATCATTGTCAAATAAAAAGTAGAGTTTATTGGCTGAATATTCACAAACTTGTTAAAGATGGTGTTAGACTGCAGTGTAATATAAAAAAGAACAAATGAACAAAATCCATTGTTCGATGTTGGACAGATAGCTAGGTCTATGACAGTTTATGGTAAATATATCCGAACAATTTTTACACAAGACTAATGTGAAGATATAACATGTTATTATAAAATGTTTATTTTTCAAGCTAACCATTGTTAACTTTGATCTCAAAACGTCACAAATCGTAAATTTCAAAATTTCATTCTACATGTTAAAAATCATCCTTAAACAAAACTATAAAGGAAGGAGCATTTTTAAATTTCATCTTTCACTTGGCAAGTTTGTAGTAATAATTATGTTTTTAATCGATACGTTTTTAAATGGAAGCATTTAGTTTATAAAGTCTTAGTATAGTGTTGATCAATGCTCTGGCATATTGATATTTATTTCCTGAAACCGTCGTACTCTGGTAAATATAATTTGACTACTGATATACAGAAGCAAAGTAGTCTCTGTTATAGACACTGTTAATATACAGAATGTGTTAATCCACTTCACATACTGTTTATATAGTTAAATTTGGCAGTTGAGGCTAGTGAAAATATTACCTAAGTTCTGATGATAGGGTTTGATCTCTAATAATGCACGGTTGAAAAAGTGTAATTTTACTTTTGTCCTTTAGATTATTAAAAAAAAGGTTTCTAGAGTACGGTGGCTATTACATGGGGAATAAATATGAGTGTGTTTGGTGTCTGGTATCAGGAGATGATTGTAGGAATGGTTTGTTGAAATACATGACATGTAAAGTAGATTTAGAATCTTCAGGGTTTCTACAGAATTTATTCAAAATTTTAGAAAATGGGCCACTTGTAAATTAAAAGCCTTATTTATTTTAAACAGGAATGACGTGTATATCATGTTACAGTTCTAATGAATTTTCAGTGTGCTAAAATTAAAGAATTGTATCAATTTTTTTTGACTAATTTCTTATCGCTGAAGTTACAATTTTGTTTTTTTGAAACCTTTTGAATACTTGTGTATAAACCCTGATATAGAATTTAGTTTAATGTGATCACGTAGGAATGGACAAGTGGATTTAGAAAAGTATTTTAATGAACAACCTCCCATTGCAGTTTATTTTGAACAACTTGCATTGGGAAAATGAAATGTTTGATAGAAGTTTTGATTACTTTGAAAGACACCTGTTTTTAGATTATGAATAACAAAATTGTTTTTTGTGAATTCTTGTAAAAAATAATATAAATTATTTGTTTTAAGTGAATAAATAAGATATACATTGAATACAAAAAATATGTAAATAAAATTAATGATGAAATAAAATAAAATGTAAAATTAATTGGTTTGTAAAATTTTCTTATATTGTAGATGTGTTTTTTGTCTTCTAAATTTGGTAACCATGGAAACCCCTTGTTATTACCTGATGAATAAGTGCTATATATTATTTAAACTTTGATATTTAAATTAAAAATTGCTTTTGATTTGTACAAAAATTTAAATTTGAAAAAAAAAAAGAAACAAATTGATGGGGTAGATCAAAATTAAATATTTTTAGATTAAAGAAATTATGGCCATATATATGTACATTTAATTTACGGCAGCAACATCATACAAACTTATCATATCTCGATGAGCAGCATATTTGTTTAATTCATATTTTAAAAAAAATTCTAGGAATGTTAAACTTTGACTTTTAATAATGCAGAGGTTTTGATTTGGATAAGCTACAAATGATAATTTTTTTTTAAATATATATATATAAACAGTATTTTATTCATGGAAAAGGATTTGAGGAACAAGCTAGACCTATTTTACCTCTCTTTAAAGATATATAGTGTAACAGCTGAATCTGGCTATTGCAGGTCTTTCGGTTAAGTCTAAATATTAAGGCCAACTGCAGAGTTAGTCAGATAAATCACTAAGAAGTTGATGTGTTTTGAGGACTAACACATGATATTATTTTGATTTAAATAGTTCCTTAACGTGTTGGGGTGTATTTGGTGTTGGATAAAGCCGAAGATAACCAGGTTACGTAATCAGCCCTGGGGTCATTTACGATGATGTGGAATTGAACCAAAAGAAAACCCACAAGGGTATCCAGGCAATGTGAATGATCTGTTTTGATGGTTCCGTTGAATGTTCAGATTAATTTGAACAAATTAGTTGAACTGTCAAGGCAAATATTATCACAAAATGTCTATAATCTGCGTAGGGGGTTGGATGGCCGAATGGGTAGTGTGCACGGGCTGTATGATACAGCCTACTATTGAGTCAACTGGTGTGGTTTCAAATCCCCAGTTGTACGTGGCAAGGAGTAGGGTCGCCTGTCCAACCTCGTGGGTATTCTGGTTTCCTCCCACTGCTAAAGACCCTTACGCGCAAACGAATTATTGAAATAAAATTAGACCATATGTTGGTCATGAAATGACCTAGTTTGTGTCGAGTGGACGTTAAACCCCATTTCTCTCTCTCTCTCTATAATCTGCCAAATATAGATCTGTGATTTATATACAAGCGTTCATTTTAACTCAAAATCGTACATGAAAAGCAGTAGACTAGCCTGCGGAAACACAGGATCTTTTCCTGTTTCCTTCAATATCAAAGTAGGTCTGCATGCAAAAGATACTGTATAAAAGACCTAGTTGATACGCCGAGTGGACTTTGAACACCTTAATAATTGAGGGGTTGTGGGGCAGTTTAACGTGAGCGTGTTAGATCACATGGTCTGTTAATGAATCAAGAAGCGTCATTTTGACTCTCCGCTTATACGTGACAATGAGTAGGGTCACCTATCCAACTTTGTGGGTTTTCTTGGGGACTTTCGGTTTCCTTTCACTGCAAAAGATCCATATGCGTAATCGAAATAAAATTGAATTATGTTAGTCCCGAAATGACCTAGTTTATGTCGATAGAACTTTAAACCCCATCCTTAATAATTATCAATGGAAATAATATAAAGCCATCCATAACTGACCTATCAGCTCAGTAACAAGTCATATGATGCACATTTTTAATAATGTCAGTGGATTAAATCATTAAGAGTCGAGTCCGCCACATGTTGACCTCAAGTCTGTTTCAGCGACCCTTGCCGATTGATTGAAAAGAATTGTCTTCAGTTTTAAATTACAATTAGT
Organism: Patella ulyssiponensis; assembly: GCA_963678685.1. Lineage (NCBI taxonomy): Eukaryota > Metazoa > Mollusca > Gastropoda > Patellidae > Patella > Patella ulyssiponensis. The sequence continues at coordinate 85,888,624 of OY783226.1, forward strand.
AATAAGCCGTCATTCAAGAGTCTTTAGTTGATTCAAGCTAAAATATAACAGCATTATAGTTATTTCAGCGTGCTATGAAACGTCTTCTGCAGTTCCTCTTTAACGCTATTTACTCCTGTCAGTATTTTTCTCTTTCTGCAGGGAAAGTTTTATAACAATATGTATCTTACCTCAAGATTTCATTTTCCAACAAAAAATATTCTAATCAAGAGATTTGAAAGAAAAAAATATTTTAATCAAGAAAATGGAAAGAAAAAAATATTTTAATCAAGAAATTGGAAAGAAAAAAATATTTTAATCAAGAAATCAGAGACATATTTTATTACCGGGTATGCGAAGAAAGTTATTAAATTAAGTTGATGATCTTAAGTCAAGAAGTGGGTTACAATGTATACAAAAACATACACAGATTAAAATCAGATTGCAATTCTCTTTTCTTTCTCTCAAAGAGGTAGATCTTTAAAATGATGTGAAGTAAAGAATAAAAACGGAATTGTAATCTGTTTTTAATGAGACTGGGTGAAATAAACAATAATAATGGAATATTGAAGTAAAAACATTAAATCATTTTTAATGTGATACTCACATTCTTCTTCAGTTAAAGAAAGAGCAAAAAGTTCGTTAACATCTACACTGAAATGTTGCCCGCTCTGTTAATCCGTCCTTCACAATTACTTATAGATGCTCGAGAGGCTAGTTATCTTCAGGATTAAATTGACATTTATACACAGTGTTTTATGTTGATGAAAGAAGCCTGTTGACTTTCAACAATTCCCGATCATTATTATTGGGGTTATTGCCCTTGCCCACTTCAAAAAATCTAATTCATTTTCTTACGTTTTAATATATTTTTGCTCTTGATGTATAAATATATATGCTGACAAATTTTTTTTAAAATGTTAAAGACATCTGTCATCTGAACATTAGTGTCCAGTTTAAGATTAAACCCAGATCCTTATTCTAATATATAAAACTCAGATCCTTATTCTACAAAATTACAGCATGTTTTTAAACTCAGATCCTTACTCTACAAGATTAAACTCAGATCCTTACTCTAAGAGATAAAACTCAGATCCTTATTCTAATAGATTACACTCAAATCCTTACTAAGTAATTTAAACTCAGATCCTTATTCTGTACGATTATTGCATGTTTTTAAACTCGTAACTTTACTTAACAAGATTAAACACAGATCCTTATTCTGTAAGATTATTGCATGTTTTTAAACTCGTAACTTTACTTAAAGATTACTACATGTTTTTAAACTCAGATCCTTATTGTGAAAGATTAAACTCAGTTCTATTTGATTACTGCATGTTTTTAAACTCAGATTCTTACCCAGCAAGATTACTGCATGTTTTTAAACTCAGAACTTTACTTTATAAGATTACTGCATATTTATAAAATCAAATTGACATTCCTGGCTTTTAACTTGAATAATGTGTAGAATAAAACTTGAAGGTCTGTGATACATTGTCTTGTCCAAACAAATTTAAGGCCAAACTAGTTTGATTTTTAGTACTTCTAGATCTTAAGGAGCCTTGTGTAATTTTAATATTTTGTTTACCCCAAAATATTGAGCAAAATTTTCCGGTTTTCCCAAAGAACTTTAATTTCAAATTGGTCTGGCCTAAATTCATTTTGTAATATTGATAATATTTCAGTATTGGAATAATTTGGATATATTGATAATATTTTCAGTATCACTCAGTATGTACTAATAATTTGGTAATATTGATAATATTTTCAGTATTGGAATAATTTGGTAATTCTGATAATATTTTCAGTATGGGGATAATTTTGGTTCACTGCAAGTAAATGAATATGTAAAATATAGCAGGGGTATTCCATAAATATTTTAGACACTAAATTGAATATTAGACTTGAACTACCAGTTGACGATTTATCTTATGTTTTGTTTGCCATTTTATTTGAATGTGAAATACATTTAGATCATCCAGAGTTGTTTTTTTTGTGTCATATGCCATTTTTTGACAAGATGAAGTCTGTTTCTATTTGAGAAATAAACTATGGAAGATATGTAAAAATAGTTTACAGTTTTCATGTTGTTTTTATTAAATAAATTAATTAAGCTTGAAGGAGTGGGAACGTGGGTGCTGGTCGAACTGTCTAACGCTGGAATGCCTGCATAACCACATGGGTTTTATCGTTGTCCTATATGTTTTCAGCTACCCAAAATGATTGTACTGCTCCATTGGTCCAACATTTATTTAAATACACCTAAGGAATATAAATACCTTGGACAAATGAATATGTGGCAGACCAATGAGCATCAAGCCAGTGATCGAAGTACTCTGAGATGAGAAGCTCAAGGTAGACTACATATTGGCATTGAATTATTTGGCAGATTTCTGAAAAGCACAAAATTTATGTAGGCAATGTTCAATTAAACTTAAATGGGCTGTTGATAACCTAAAAACATTTTTATAGTGTGGCACCTGTGGCAGCATATTTTACTTCTGGGTTATTGGCCATGGGTATTATTAGGGGAAATTAGTTAGTGCACTGAGCTAATCTATATTAGGATGCGGAATGGGGAGGTGCCTTGAACTATTGTCATTTATATTGGGATATAGATTCAGGGTCGGATATGCTTGCATCGGGCCATTGACTGAAATTGTGGAGAATACTCACTAGTTTGCAGGTTCATTAGTCTGCGGGTGCGCTAGATTACATGTTTACTATAGTTCATGTGTTCAGTAGTCCATTGATATCTATTAGGGTTGGAATAGGGTTAGGTTTATTGATACCCATATTAATTTATACAGCGGCAGAGTATGTAGTGAACCTCTCTCGAAAATGTCACAGGGGCACTTGCATCAGCAGTGAAAATGGAGCACATCTGTCAGTAGGCCTATGCCCATATAGAGATTGCCTTTAAAAAATATTTGTACCGGCACACTGGAAATAAATCCATTACATCCCACTGGTAGAAATAATGTGGGTGTCCGATTTAATATTGGGATCCTTGTCTGAGAGATTACCAAGTGGACATTAACCCAGTTTCTACTCTCTGAGTAAATGGGAAATATTAAAAGATGTTTCATTAAGTTTCGTTTCAGTTTTTCTCTGCGAAATCAAACAAATTCAGCAAATTGTTTCATATCTCAAAATCTGCCAGATGAAAAAAAAAAGGGCTAAAAAAACCTTACATGGAAGCAAAAGAAAATGATAAAGGGTCTTTACATTTATTTTATCTTTAGTAAAATTACAACAGTGGTAAAAGGGGAGACAAATCCAATAATGATTTACCCTCAATTGGACACAGATCACTAAATATTCATGGGTTAGTCTTTCTCTCCCTTTCCCTTTTTCCCCCTTTTGCACGGCGATTTTTGTTGACTTTTTGGTGTAGAATCGAAGAAAAGGGTTTAAAAATACATTTTCTGCCAGGTTTTGGTGAATATTCACGATTTTGAGGCGGAAGGATACAAGGGTTGTGAGGTTGGTTACGTTGAAAGGGAGGGCCGAGAATTGCTTGTTTAGTTGTCTCTACTTCCAGCCTGTGTATCTCAAGTTTTTCATGGTGAACCTCATACATGCTTTTGGGCCAGAGTTTGCCACACGTTGCTCCATCTGTGGCAGAAAGCGTTCTACTCAACGAATATTTGGAAAAAATTACAGTCGGTCTAAGAGACGAGAATTAACATTAAAGTCAATGGGGAAATAATTAGTGATCTGTGGCCAATTATCAGGTACTATATATAATTGTTTTAAATGGGACAACCGAGACTATCATTGCTCTTCTGAATAAAAGTTAAGAAAGTGACGATGATGTAAATAAAATTAAAGGCGGGACTTTATAAGGTTGTAAAATATTGCTGAAATATGTCGGAATTTACCAAGAATATCGAGAATTCAGAATGGCAAAATGTTTACAGACAATATGAAAATGTTCTCAAAGCAAAAGCTGATAAAATGAAAGAGGCGAAAAAGAAAGAACTGCTGGAGCTTGACAAATGGTATGAACATCAATCATCAACACAAGTTACCGTACACAATGAATATGCAAATATAGCCGCCCAACCTCTGTTCTGAGTCTATTTTTGATTCTCTTATTAAATAAAAAATAAATGTAAAAACCGCTCCGCCATCCCCCACAAGAAAAGTAGAGGCATGGTGTATGATACTCTAGTCGTTTGGATGGTACGGAAAACCAAAATCCGTTGTACGGTGTGCACGTAAGAGATCCCTTGGCAGTTGGATTTGATATAAGAGTAAGCCGTAGTGCCGCGTGTCGAGGCAAAATTTCCGTAAACCCCATTTCATTTATTACAATTCTATGGAATACAATTATTGATTATTTATATTATGTAACAGGCCTTGCCTGAGTAGAGCGAAGCTGGTTTTTGCAAAAAGAACAAAAAAGTGTGAGAATTTTCATTGACGTCAAAAATATGTGACGTCATTCATTCGACGCGTCATAGAAATATTTCTTAGAGACGCGAAATCGCATTGCCAATTTTGCCCAGTGTATCCGGTTCCGGTCTGAATTTTTTTTTAATCAACAGTCTGTGGGTGACATTTTGCTTACGCTCCTGTGTTACCGGAAAAGAGCTTTGCTCAAGCACCGCGCTTCGCACGATGCTTTAGAGCTTCGCTCTATATTAGGCCTACTGAATGACATTTCAACGAGGCTTCTCTAGTCTTTATCTTGTAGTAATAGGCCTACATTATCCATGTATTCCTGTTGTTGGTAGATATAAGTAAATTAAACATTGTTGAAAATTATCAGAAAAACACCTGAACAACATAATATAATGTACAACAGCAGCAATCCAGAATGTCGAAATGAGTGGTATGGACTTAAAGTCTGAAATATGTCACATAATATGTGATGATGAAAAATATTAATAATAATTAATAAATGTTTTCAACTATATATTTTTATAGGTATCAGAATGAATTACCAGATTTAATATCAGGAAGAGATGAGAAATATATCAGTCATTCAGAAATCTGTCGGTTAATGACATGGAAACTAACAGTATGTTGAAACAATCAGTTAATGGTTACATGTGAATTATGATGTGGTAGCACAATTTATCCAAATCTACTATTATTTCAACTCACATCACAATAATTTTTTACCAATATTTGATAATATAGAATTCTATATTACAGATTGTCATTTTTGACTTAAAGTCCTAACCCGGGAGGTCCCGTGTTCGCTCCTGGTCTTGACTGTGAAAGTTCACTGGAATTTCCCAGCATGGTTCCCCATTGCCAGTGGTGCAGGACAGAGGGCCCGGCAAGGGGCAACATATAGTCGTTCGGTTGATATGAAAAATCAAGTTTCCGTCCACACATTGGTGTACGCCTAAAAAAACCCTGGGCAGTTTAAATTCGATATAAGAGTAGCCTGTATCACCACTGTCCGGGCAAAATTTCCCTCATAGCACACTGTATGCTGTATATCTTTATTAGCCTTCTGATCAGAATAGTATTAGTAAGACGTTTCATTTCATTTAAACATTCCTTTTTTGTTTTGGTGAATAAATAAATTGAGCATATTTCATTTTAACTTGTTCTATCCAATGTACTACAGAGAGGAAAGTTTCGACCAAGACTACAGCAAATGGTATCAAGTAATAGTGAAGATGATGTCAAGACAGCCAGTCTTAAAGCGTTTAAATTACTACCCAATATATCAGCCGCTATACAAGCATTGACTGTATTAAAAGCCATTGGTCCAGCTACAGCATCAGGTAGTGTCTAACCTAGTTTTTAAATCATCACTGAAGACTTATCTGTTTCAATGCCATGTTCAGTATTGTGTTGTAAATATAGCTGGAATTGTAGGGAACTGATGGGGTGGAGTTACAAACCATATTTTTTGCATAGTCTTTGCACAGTTGTGGGTGGAGGGAGCAAAGTTTGTCTTGTTTTGGTACTTCAAAATTCTATTGGTGGTCCTGATTGTACCGGACAAGAGTCTCAAGTTGTGTCTAATCACCAAAAACTCAAATTGAATATATGTATGTGTTCCAGCTGTATTGGCTGCTGGTTGTCAAGACGTTCCATTTATGGCTGATGAAAGTGTTTTGGCACTACCTGGGTTTGCTTCCATCGACTATAACCTGAAGACTTACCTTGGATATACCGAGGAAATCAAAGAAATTACCAAGAAATTACAAAAACAAGGTAAATCTCATTTTATGTTGTAACTCATGGATTCCCTTTTCTATGAAGTGGAGCAAACCAAAAGAAACTCATTTCGGTCTTACGAAGAATGGTTATAGGTGTGTTTCTATATTGAGGTTTTTAATTTATTATTTTATGTCCATTTCAAGTTTCCTATTGATTTCACATTGCCATCCTTATCTTCCTTATGCTAGCTTCCCTCTTCAAAATTTTCACTACTTATAAGAGTCGGCTGTAGCACCACTGTCTGGGCAAAATTTCCCTCATAGCATACTGCAAGGCGTTAGGACATAAAATGAAATGAAATGGGGTTTAACGTCCTACTCTTTTGCACCTAACCTGGGCTAATGGAAGACGGGTAGGACATAAAACTTCCATTTCATTTCTGTACATATATATGATTTGAGATATATGTGAATTATGAAAGACCGGACATGTACCAGGATTACACATTTAGCATTGACTATCTTTTTGCAGAAAACTATTTTTCACTCGGTAACTGCGATGGTTCAGTAACCAGGTCTGGGTTCGCTGCGAAAGCTCCTTGGGATTTTCAGGGGTGATTCCCCCCACCACACCCCATTGTCAGTGGTGCAGGACAATGAGGCCATTTGGAGGGAATGGAAAACCCAGGACCGTAGGAGCACACTGACAGTAGGAATTTGAAATAACAGTAGGCCATCGCACACCTGTCTTCATAAGCCCAGTCAGTGCAGAAAAGTAGACCTCATTTTAATTCCTTTCTCTGAAGCTGTTCTGTGATTAAAGTAATGATATAGTATTATTTTGGCATCACCATGTCTTGAAAAGTACTGGCCCATTATTCCTATTTTGTTTGTTCTTCAGATAAGGGATTTAATTGGACAGGACATAAAGTGGAGATAACTTTATGGACATACTACCTCGGTAACAAGCTCATTCCAGACTTTCAAGAAAAACTTGATGCCAATAATAATGATAGTGAACCAACAGAACCAATTATCAAAAAAAGAAAAACTTAAAACAAAAAACAGAAATATTTTCTTTTTATACTCCAACATTTTTTTTTATATAAATGGATTTAACAAAATAGTTTTAATTAATGACTGCTTCCACCAAGGTGATATCTTAGACAAGTCGTATGCAAGGGGTGTCCCAAAGTTTCTGACCTTAAGTTACCACGAGAGAGATGGGGTTTAACGGCCACTTGATACAATCTAGGTCATTTCGGGACTAATGCATGGTTCAACTTTATTTCTATAATGCACTTGCAGGTAAGGGACTTTAGCATTGGGAGGAAACCCGAGAAAAATCACGAGGTTGGACAGGTGACCCTACTCCTTGTCATTTCCAACTGGGGAATCGAAACCACGCCAGTTGACTCACTTTGTTATACAACACGCACGCTCTAACCATCCATCCCCACAAGTTACCATGAACAGATTGACCACCACAACCAATCTGTTCATGTTACTAGAAAAGTTATCTCAGTATGTGTTTTGACAGGCAAAATATGAATTCCATGTACTACATGTATAATTTACTATATATAATGGTCGAACAGTATGGCCTTTAAAATGGAGAAAAACAAGTATCTTTTTCATTTGTAAGCTATTGCTAATGCATATTCATGATATCCTGACAGTCAAACATACTGAAGTAACAAGGCCGAGGGGGAGGATCAGCACTGAAGAACTTGCACGGTCTTGTCACCCTTGTGAAGTGATCATCCAAGATAAAGGGTGAGAGAAATGGGGGTTTAACATCCACCCGACACAAACTAGGTCATTTCAGGACTAACATAGTTCAATTTTATTCTAATAATTCACTTAAGGTCTTTAGCAGTGAGAGGAAACCGGAGAAAAACCACGAGGTTGGACAGGCGACCCCACTCTTTGTCACGTACAACCAGGAGTTTGAAACATCCAAGATAAAAGTTGATGCTGTTCTTGACACAATAATGCAGGACAGCACGGTTTGCTGTTTCACATGACATCAGTTCAACGCATCATCCATGAACACTTGCACGCCAATGTGTAAACCAGACCTCATCTGTTTGTCCCTTCCAAATGACTTTACAGTCATTGTCAGGTCCTCCTCATCCTAAACCACTGACAAAGGGGAAACCATGCTTGAAAATCCCATCGAACACATCTTGCTCACTGAGCTATTAGGGCTTCTATACAAAATAAAGATCTTATTCCAGCCTGGATTCAAGAGTCATCAACAGTTAACAGGTGGTGCTGTCTTAACACCTTAATTATATCATCTCAAATCTTCAGCCACATGTTAGAGATACATTATTTTGTTGACCATATTTCTTTTAATTGTGGGAGTTAATACAGAAAGTACCGGTAGGCAATAGCATTTGCAAATATCCCCCCCTGTTACCAAAATCATTTAAATTGTACGAAGAATTATTTCTGCTTGTCTGTTAACCTATTTTCTCTGCCTAAAAATCCAAAATAATTCAAAGTCTTTTCCGATAATGTAAGTAAAATCAAAATATAAGATAATTTTTCTTTTATTTCTTTTGAATTTGACAATTCTTTTATTGGTCATTGAACTATGAGACGGGTTCGAGTTGTCTACCATTGCTCAGTGCTGCCACCACCCCATTCATTCTTTCCAGCAGGTGCCTGTGAAGCCCATTCTTTACTCTCTGGAGCAGCTGCTGCTCCAGTTCCTGTAACACCAGACCAATCCTTCTCTCCACCAGCACCAGACCAGTCCTGGGTGTTGCCGGCATAGCTTTGGATAGGATTGGTAGTGACAGGGATAGCTTCACTGGCCCAATCAGCAACTTCAGTAGGGGCAGCAATAGCTGCTGGAGCAGTTCCTGATTCAGGCCATGGATCTTCAGCACTATCTTTAGCAGCTTGGGCTTTCTCTAGAGCTTCTCTTTCTTCCTTCTCAATCTGAAAATAATGATTGGACAAAATTAGTGTTGGGAAAATTATTAATCTTTGTCGTTTGCCAATGACGATTTGGAGCACACCACTCAGTCCCCTCCCTACCAATATGGATAAGAGGGTGGTAAATCTTTTGTAATCTATTTATTATAAAGACTTCAAGAGTAACATGTTATCTATGGTTACTTGTCTGGATAATGGACAATAGCCTAAATACAAATGAAGCAACTGTAAACTGCAAAGTCAAACCTGCAAATAAGGCTTAAAAGATATCAAAGAATGACATACCTCTTCAGGATCTCTGTAAAAGAACAGATCCACCATGATATCCCAGGGATGTTCTCGGCTTATGGTTCCACGAAGGCGTAGAACTTCACGAGTCAACAGCCACCAGACTAAACCAATGGAGTGAACACCCTGGAAAAAAACAAATTTTATAAGATTCTTTATGTACATGTACCAATGCACAAAATGGGGGGTTGGGGTGCCAAATGGTTTAATGTTAGATCATAAGTGGTGTAGTTTCCATTCACCATCCCTTGCCTGTCCAATCTCATGGGGTTTTTCAGGGTCTTCTGATTTCCTCGTACAAACTAAATATTAAAAGAAAATCGTACCATTTGTTAATCCTGGAACGTCACTTCTCCCTTACTTACTAATGGATCAGAAAACTTAACATTTCCACTATTCCAGATCTGATGGAAATTACTGAAAAAATTGCTTGCAAAATAATAGAATATGGCAAAGTTACACATGAGCATACCTTATTGTTACATGGAATAGCTATATCAATGTGACGAAGAGGTGAATCTGTGTTACAAAGGGAGATAATTGGTGCATTAATGTAAGAAGCCTCTGTGATTGGTTGATGATCAGTTCGGGGATCAGTAGCAACAATCAATCTGGGTTCTCTGTAGGCAGCCTGAAAAATTGAAATAAAAATAAATATATGGTCCAATACTTTCAACAGTTCATACAAAGTAATAAAACAGTTTGAATTGCTGGATGCTTTATAAAATGATAAATGAATTTTGGAATGGAGGCAGGTAAACAGTCTCCCACTGATTATATAGCTCGGAAACCATAATGAACATCTACCTCAGATACAGACTTGTTGTGCAACAAAGACTTGATTCATCTAATTCCTTTACGTTCACTGTCAAACTTGATTCTAGGCATTCACATATTGATCAACTTTAGCAAAGATTAAAGTTGAATTAAAAGCAGCATTATTGTGTTCAAAAATGTTAGACAAACGAACTCATTATAACACAGTCCTTAACGTTTAAGGTGAGTGTTTGCTCCTGCTCCTTTACGCACATCAACTTTCCTTTGAGGGAGTCATTAAAGACTCCTGCAAATTAGCTAAATCGCTCACCTAAATATTGAGATTAATAAACTACTTTCAGTTTTTGTTTACTTTTAAACTGCATACATTCAAGGAAGGTATCAGGAGCTTTTAATGGCTCCTGCACAATTTTATAAATGGAAGGACTGGTAACAATCGCCTGCTTTCTTTGAAGGCTGGCAAAAATCTAGCAAAATTTGCATTTCAAAAATACCAGACTAGAAAATAGATGAGTGCCTGAAAATACTATATTCATGAAAAAACCTACCTGAATCTGATTGGTAAAAGTACCAGGCACAAATCGACCAGCAATGGGAGTAGCACCGATGTAGGTGGCGAATTTCAGGATAGCTCTCTGACCATAAGGTCGAGCTGAGAGAACTGAGATATCAGCTGGATTCTCTACAGCTGCGATAATACGAGCAGCCAATAATAATTTATCCCATGTCTTCTTTAAATTGATGATATGTACACCTAAAAAAACAACATGGAAGGGGTTTACACCTTTACATTGACGATCTGTGCACCAACAAAAATAGCTCTACACGTTATTTTAGTGTTCTGAAATGAAATGGAGGTTTAACGTCCTACTGTTCTGCTCCGAACTGGGCTGACGAAGACAGGCATACGCCATACAGTGTGCTACGAGAGAAATTTTACCCGGACAGCGGCACTACGGCCTTTTTTATATCGAATTCCAGCTGTCAAAGGATTCTTTTACATGCATGCCAATGTGTACACAGGACCTCAGTTTTTCGTTCCATCCAAACGACTAAACAGCTGTCCTTATTAGGCCCTCCATCCTACATCACTGACAAGGGGGAACCAAGTAAGAAAATCTATATGAACTACCTTGGCTAATGCAGGGATCGAACACCCGACCTCCAGGCTAGCGAGCCAGCATCTTACCCACTTAACCACCGTGACCCCTTTTAAAATTCTATAAATAAATTCTAACCAGACCTAAATAAACTTTCATAATTGATATTCTAAAGTCACAGAAAAATTATTCACAGGAGGGAGAGAGAGAGAAATGGGGTTTAACGACCACTCGACCAAACCAGGTCATTTTGGGACTAACATATGGTTTCAATTTTATTTCAATAATTCTCTTGCGCGTAGGGGTCTTTAGCAGTGGGAGGAAACCGGAGTACCCGGTTGAGAAGGCGCCCCTATCTCCATGCCACATACGCTCACGCCAGGGATCGAAACCACAGCCGCAAGCCAGAGGTAGGGTGCCCCACGTGCCAACTGAAAAGTTGTTCTTGACACGTTGATCCTGCACGTTTTAGTTGAATGACTTACTACTGATTTCTAACAGTCTCGCACACTCGTTGGGGCTGTAAATAGCAACAGCATGCGGAAATGTTCAAAACACCAAACACTACTATTGTCGTAAAAAATCTATTGTTGACGATTCTGAATAGCAATAATATTTAACTTTTTGGTTTTTACGGCATCTTTAGAAATTACGCTCGTTTTATTTTTTAAATTGCCTTATAATTAACTGTACCATTAGAAGCTGCATATTTTGGTTAAGTACAAATAATATCTCTGACTCAACATCCGTAAATGGCGTAAAGCAAGAATATGATACTAGCAGTAGTTTCATTTTACTTTTACAAGGTTCTTAAAAATATTGTTGAGTTGCCTGATGTTGGTGCTTCTAAATTCAATTTCTTGTTCCATGTTTCGTAAAAAAAGTAGTCTTGATTATCCCGACCCGTCAATTAGACGTAGAATGATCGGTAGACTAGTTAAGCGAGACTAATTTCAAAACAAGGGCACGTAACCTATCTTTTACTCAAAAGTGTCTGGATGTTATGGACGCCACTCCAAACCATTTTTCAGTATTATTTATGTATGGTTTAATGATCATAGCTTATGAAGTACAACATGGTCGTTTATTTAGTGACTATAAATGTGTGAAACAGATTTAAGGCTTTCTAAATATATTAGTTTTGTGGTGTAATTGTCGAGATATTTGGAGATATTCATTTAGGGTGGGGCACCCTACCAGAGGTGACCGGCCACCTAGAGGTCGAAGCGCGGCACTCTAGACCATTCCAACCCCCCTTATTCATAGGATCAATTTTTTTTATTTATTCCTTGTCAACTTACCATCTGGTTTTCGTTTGAAAACATATTGTTTCATTTGATGGTTACAATTAGTAGCCCCTAAATGGGTTCCGCAGACAAGGAATTTGGATACATCCTCCTCCTTGAGGGCTAATACGTCTAAACCTCCGGACATCGTAGAGTCGATCTAAGAGTTACGGTGATCAACCTGAAAAAAACGTACAAAAATATACACTTCAAATTTTTAAGAGACCTTTAGCCTTTAGGTTAATCATATATTACGCAAGAGGCTAAATCTGCCTATTGCAAATCTTTCTTTAGGCCTGAAATGTTACCTAAATTATTCATTAGACATTAATTCAATTATCCAGACCATAATCAACTCTCGATGTCATCACCAGCCTGCGATATTTACTGTGTTGGAATCTGCGTTGGAATGGATAATCAAGACTGTTTCAATTCTCAGTTTAGAATGGATCAATTTGACTGATATTTCCAACAAATTCCCTTCATACTATCTAGTTTTTAACTATGCTAGTGAGAACTGCAGGCTCTTTATCTTATAATCTCCCATAATGTATCTTTATTGTAAATATATGAAATGAAAACAGTTGAAACGTCCACATACACTGACTGGGCTAATTAGAAAGATATGGGATTTAATCTACACTTGACCCTTTCGGGGCTGACACAGTTCAATTTGATATAAATCATTGGACATAGGTGTCTTTAGCAGCTGGAGAAACCCCATGACGCCAATGATTCAAGTAGACGACCCCTGGACCTACAGGCGAGTGTAATGAGACGTACGTTCAGAAATCATGAAATGGACTACTGCTTAGAGCCAGAAATACACAATTTGAACAGCAAAAAAAGTCTGTTCAAAATTTAGTTGGGTTATTTTGGTCATGGAACAATCATGATTATCTTATTCTTTTGCAAGTTTTACAAGTAAAGCTGGGTAAATTACTGAATTGTCAACTGGAATCAAAGTATAGTAAAGTATCCATATTTTCCCATTCTGTCAACACGTGCACGTGTTTCAACATGGCGCAAAATTTGTCAACACGCCGCCAACTCGTCTTTTTTTGTCGTATTTTTCCGAAAAGGGCGACATTTCCATTTATTGTAAATGCCATGTGTGAAAGAAAACAATAGGTGGATTTTACAAGTTTATTTTCATTAATTATTTCTCCTTATTTGGTGAAATACTTCGAAAATTTAGGGAGGTCCTTACTTCTTGTTGAAGCCAAATGGAAGTCGAACGAGAAAAGAGGAAGTCGAACGTGCGAATTTCGGGGACATCAACTTCCTGTCCAAGGCGTTTTCGATCCAGTGCGCAAGTAAAGGAAGCTGTTGTGAGGGTAAATAAAAATATTGACTTGTTCTGTCTAAAGTGTCTACTCGTCTTTTCGGCCTTGCCTGTAAATTTCAAAAGATGGTTAGCTACAGCACTCTACAAAGTCCGATTTTAAAAGCTTTTTGTGGTTTGTTTCATGATGCCATTTGAAGTATGATAGCGTTTGGAAAAGTAAAGAAAGTAAAAGTAGAACATTTAGTCTATCAGAAAGTGAAAGTAGATTTTTAAGAAATTAATTGCCGGATTCTATTGCTAACTAACTGGTGTTAATTGAAGCTAATAGATTAGCGAGTGACAAAAAAAAAACAACCTGCCTCCCAAGTAATGGAAGTTTTCACCATGTTCATTGGCAGTGTTAGGGTAAATTCGAAACGGCCCAACAAGTTTTGGGTGTGGCATTTGGCAGAAAGGAGCAGATCAAAAGGGCCAGTAATGGCCACAATTTGCTTCATAAGGAACATGATCAGATTTATTTTAAAATTTTTGTCAATAGGCGCCTGAGTATAAATTTTAAAATCTGACCTACAAAGCGCCCTAAAGTGAGGCAATATGTCATTTCCGACTGCCCCAGAAAGTGCCAACAGAGGCCAAAATTAGCCTCCATTAAGAACAGTATACAAAACATACACATACATCAATGAAAGAAAAATATATTTTGCATGGAATAATATATTGGGATAACATCATATAATGAAATGAAAATATAATGAAATATATTCAGTAGTAAGAAGTTTTATTTTAATCCCTTCAAGTGCCTGAGTCATGTACCATTGGGATGGCACAATAAAAATATAGCAATGAAAGTATAACAATGAAATGAGAATATGAAGTATACCCACATGTATAATAATCAAATATGGACTAAAAACATGCAGCAGAAAAATGGACTAGGCATTAAAGGAATTAGACCCAACAGTTGCTTTCCTTATCAGACTAGGTCAAGAATATGACACACTATCAGTATTATCATGGACCTTAAAAAGACAAATCAATGGAGAGACTGTGAGAATCAAAAGGCTAATGTATTCTGTGTTATATTAGAATACATGTTTTATACTTGGAATCGTTTTGGATTATATTCTAGTGTCACTCACTGACAGTATTTCACCAACCTAGAGAGAAGAAATTACATCATGCCACTGTTTATCAATGATGTCAAGGTAGAGAAGATTCCAAGCTCAATATCTCAATTCTTATCACAACATTCACAATTTGAGGTGAGTTTAATTTTGAGTACTTAAAAATGGATCTAATTAAAACTTGATATTTGTCACAGAGAGAGAAAGGGAAGAAGGGAGGGAGAGAGAGAAAGAAATGGGGTTTAAGTCCACTTGACATAAACTAGGTCATTTTGGGACTAACATATGGTTCACTTTTATTTCAATAATTCGCTTGCGTTTAGCAGAGGGGAGGAAACAGGAGGACCCAGAAGAAACCCATGAGGTTGGACAGGACAGGCAACCTTACTTCTTGTCATGTACAAGAGAGGAATCAAATCCAATGACACACTAAACATTACCCATTCTGCCACCTTACTCCCTGGGGAGAGAAGAGAATCAAATAGAAAGATGCATGCATCTGTATTTTAATCAGCTTGAAGATAACATAACATAGACATGGACATATGATTAATTTATGCCCTCCAAGATATAAAACAATTCAACGGACCATTTTATATTCAGCTTTATGTTTTATTTTAGGAATCAGCTAAAGTTTTATGTAATGGTGATACAAGAGTTGTTGGTCCTGAAGGCTTGTTGTATGTTGGTCAGAGAGAATTTGGAGGAACAACGTCCAGCGATGGTATTGAATACATATTATAATGTTTGAACATGATATTGATAATAAATAAACCATAAAATGTATTATTTTGTAATTTAAGTCTTAAAGTTTTAATCCCATCATTAAATGTGGGCTTCTGTCTTAACTGTTAAAATAGTCCCTCAAGTATATTTTACAATAGTTTTAGGTTTCAAATTTGTATCCGTTTCACCTTTATATAAGTTTAAAGCAGCAATTTAATAAGTCAATGAAAGCCTGTGGTGGGAGGGGAGGATGGTAGGTCGAAAGGTGCACTTTAGATTATAAGGACTGTTGAAATTTCTCCAAAATAAAAGAGTAATTGTTCTTCCATGTCTCCAGAATAAATGAGTCATTGTTCTTTGAGTAAGTATATGTTATATTTGTTGCTCTATCCAGTTACTAAATGCCTCTAAAGGTTTATTGTTGATGAACTGATTTGTGACTACTCATATTACAAGAATTGGTTATGTTTTCAGATGTTATACAAGTTCTAGGTTCTGAAGATGCTACAACCTGTCACTTGGTTATAATAAAACATACAGGTAATATTCTACTTCACACGGAGCCGCAGTGGCTCAGTGAGTAACATGTTGGCTTGCTAACATGGTGGGCCTGTGTGCGATCTCAGAGGTGGCTGAGAAAGTTTATAGTGATTTCCCAGCGTGGTTTCCCCTTTTCTATTGATGCAGGACAGAGGGTCTGACAAGGGACAAAATATAGTTATTCAGATGGGACAAAAAAACAGTGTATACGTTGTCATGCATGTAAAAGAACCCTTGACAGTTGGTGAAATAAGAGTATGTCATAGTGCGTTGTCAGGGCAATATTTTCCTCATAACCCAGTGTAGAGCGTATACCCATCTTCATCATCTTCAATAGAAGGCTTGATCTCGCCTTAACTACATACATCTTATCAAGCCCTTCATGTAATACCCTGCATATTTCGCCACTAAGTTCGATTGTCACAAGCCCAGCTTGGGAGCCTATCAGATTCATCGATCGTCGTGAATACCAAGCCTCGTGCTTTATAGCTAAAATGCCTACATGTGACAATCGAGTTGCAAAGTTCAAAGATCGATCAATGTCACGGTTGCTGTTTTCCCACGAGTTTCTCAATTTAAAAAACCCTGTTTGTTTATAGTGTGTTTGGTGCCACAAACTCTGATTGGACAACGCTAATTAGTCACTTGTAAAAACAACTAGCGCAAAGTTCGGGGAATTGCTGAGTATTCAAGCAACGGAGAGATGTTGTATAACTCGCGAACGTTGCTTAAGGAAAATGCATCTTCATTATCCTAGTCGATGTTAAACCCCATTCAATTTCATTTCTCAACTTCCCACTTCAGCTACTACTGACGTTATGATAAAGCTGTTGAGATTTTCTGGGATCCTCACAAGAAAAAAACTTATAGAGACATCACCATACTCATATTATTGTTAAACTTGTTGAGATTGTCTGGAATCCTTATAAAGAAGAAGCTTAAAGAGGCTTTGCCACTCTCACCAAGAAAATAATGTAATTCATTTTGAACAAAATCATATCCAAAATATTCCTAGATTCATGAGTAAACATTGTTTCAGTGGCTAATTCGTCTGTCGTATTTTGTTCTACTATTTAGTAGATATGTGTACATTTTTAATTCATCAGGCTCTGGAGGTGCTTGTTTGGGACATTTTGATGGTTGTGGTACATCACAGGGATTAAAAGATATGATTCATCTTGTACAGATTTTATCACATGACACTTCACAAGGAAGGTAGAGCTATAAACAACTATATTGTTTTGTTTGAATTTTCAGTTGTTTACTTTACCTGTCTTCATTAGCCCAGGTTAGGAGCAGAATAGTAGGATGTTAAACCCCATTTCATTTCATTTCTGTTTACGTTACTGCATCTTAGACCATGGCTTCCAGCTTTGCCTTATATGCCGGTCATGACCAACTGATAAAATATTGACCAAAATGTCTCATTGGTCAATTTACACGCTGTAACATAGGCAATGTTCAAAACCCCATTTTCAAACATGTAACTATGAAATTATTTGAAGTTCCCAGTATTGATCCGTGAATTGGCCAAGGAAGCTTCCCTGCATGGTTTTGCCTTGTCAGGAAACTGCAGGACACAGAGAGTCTTACAAAGAACAGTGTCTAGTCATTTGGGTAGGTCGAAAAACCAAGGTCATGTACACATATATGAACCCTTGCTATTTGAGGGGGCTGTGTGGCCGAATAGTTAATGGGTGCACATTGTAGCATGAGGTCTGTCATTAGTCAACTGACATGGTTTTGATTCTCTGCTTGTACGTGACGAGTAGGATCGCCTGTCCAACCTCATCGTTTTTCTTCGGGTCATCCGGTTTCCTCTCGCTGCTAAAGACCCATATGCGCAAGCGAATTATTGAAATGAAAGAAATTGAACCATTAGTTAGCCTCAAAATGACCCTAGTATGTGTTGGTGGACTTAAACTCTCTCTCTCTCTCTCTCTCTCTCTCTCTCAGTATTAAAATTACCAAGCAGTAAAATTCTGACTAAATGTTTGTTGTGTGGTGAGTGAATGTTGTATTGCCTGTCAACCTATGTTTGTGAAATTGTTTCAGATTAGAAATTCATCTAGCTGGTGGTTTTAAAGATGATCGTAAAATGTCAGCAGCGTTATCTTTAGAAATATTAAGTAAGTACAAAAAACCTTACAATAATAGGGTTAACATACATCTCCTTGTTTTATCTTTTGAAATATTAAGTATGTACAATATATAATGCTTGAGTCTGAGATATTTCAACTAATATAAGATGGTCTGTTCCATTATGTGAAATAATGGTTAGCCAACATGAGAGGATATAGTTATTACACCAATAACCAGACAATATATCCACCTTTAAACCTTTAGTATTTGAGGTTGAGGGATAAACTATAAGGGACCAAATTGCACAATGTTCTAGCTGAAGATAAAAAAAGATAAAAATGTTAAATTATTTTCCTGAAAACAGAATAGAAAAAGATGAAGATTGGAAAAAATTATTATTTGCAGATTGTTTACGTATTGTACCAGAAGATATTCACCTGATGACAGCATGTATAACAGGTTAGTCATCACAGTACAGTTCAACCTGCTCTACAGGCCACCTGTTAAAAACAGTCACTTACTTAAAGATGCATTATGTAACAACTAGATCTGCCTATTGCATGTCTTTATTTTTGCTTCAAATGTTATATAAATTACTATTTATTAACATGACCAGCCCATCATCTACTCTCTGGGACATCGGATTGTTCCAGTTATGAGTAGATTAGAACACCACCGCCATTTGAGAGTTTAACGATTAAATAGATAATGAAATTGTACCATTTGTGAAATAAATTCTCATAATTTCACTCAGAATAAAGTAATTGAACTGAAATTCTCATTTTTCATTATCTATTTTTGAACTATGATAACAAGAACAATCAACTCGTTATAAAAACCTTACATAATGCATCTTTAATACTTGTATTTATTCAATGATTTTGCTCTTTGTAAAGGGGGGTGTTTTATACAGCCCATAATACTCTTAAACTGAATGAAGGAGTTGAATGTGTTTCATAAGCGTAGTTACATACCCATAAATATACCCTGATTAAGGCTTATGTGCCTTTTGTTTATTTTTAGATTTAAATACAACAATGAAGAATGGTGTTCCTTTTCCTATTATATATGGCATAGGTAAGATAGAGAGATAAAAATGGGGTTCAACATCCACTCGACATGAAGTAGGTCTTTTCGGGACTAACATATAGTTCCATTTCTACAACTCGCTTTTGCAATGTGGTCGTTAGCAGTGGGAGGAAACAACGATCCAGGGAAAATTCACGAGGTTGGACAGGCGACCCTACTCCTTGTCACGTACCACTTGACACAATGACACTGACAGACCTTAGGGTTTCATGCGTACACATTAAACCACCCAACCCCCCAGCAAGGGTAAGACTAGGCTCAACTCAAGATGCCACAAATTTGGACTCGACTCAGACTCAAGGTCCCTCAACTTGTTCCCACCTCTGTCAGGATGATACCACGGACCAATTATTGAAATATTAATTGATGGGCACTTAAATGTATAGCGAACTGATTCTCGAAAAATTGTAAGGATTAACAAGGTTTTTGGCTCACCTATTACTAAGACGCTAGGCCCTGTAGCTAATTTACGAACTACCCATAACTGCTGCCATCTATTTCACCTCAAAGAGCCAGAGTCACAAAACTAAAATATGATCCTCAAAAAATGTTTCACATCTGTATATTCTCTTGACAACAATGGTGTCAGTTGGTTCAGGGCCAGGAACAGTGTTTGGCACATTTGACTTGGGGCCCCGCAGCTTGCGAACTGGTGAAATTTTCACAGATGTTCTTTTTTTCTTCACAGCTGTAAACATTAAAACTGGTGAAATATTTAAAGCTAAATTCACAGATAAAGGACCAGATCAACCACTCAGATCAGCTCGACATTTTACTGGAGGAGAACAGGTATATATTCATATCAACGTACTTTAGATCACATTATTACTTGACATCTTCATATCTGGCGCAACTGTCCAAGAAGGCTTCATTACCCTGTTTGGGAGTTCTGGTCTTTCATTTGCATTGTTTCGATTACCTGGTCAATTGGGTTTTCTCCAGGTCCTCTTGTTTCCTAACACAGCTATAGACCCTTACACGCAACCGAACTAATGAAATAAAATTGAACAATATGTTAGTCCTGAAATTCTTAGTTTGTATCAAGTGGATGTTAAACACAAGTTTAAATGATACGGTTACAGTGTATAGAGGCTAAAGTTTTTAACTCATTATAAACATAATATAGAATATATTTCTTGAAAGCAAATCAAATTTTGCTCAACAACCAAGTTTCCTTTCAGTCTAAGCTGCTTTTGAGTCTTACCTGCTGCATGGGCATATTTCCACGCTTTTCGTGGCTATCTTTATATAAAAAAAGAGATTCAGGAAATATTCATTTAATATTTTGTCTGCTTTTCTTTTCAGATGTTAAATATTTATGATCATGTGAACAGAAACTTGACAATCGGACCGTTTTCTTACGATCCACATCCACGAGCTGAACAATATGCCCAACTACCCAATCATGTCATTCGAAAGGTAACCAACGTCTTTATTGTAAATCTCAAAAACCATCATAAAATATTACGTCAAAGTTTGTCAAATAAAACTCCAGATATTTGGACAGATTTCGAGATATGTCAAATATTCCTGACAAAAAGAAAACATTTGGAATTTGATTGAAACCGTAAACCGTATAGCAGCTGTCTGAGCAAAATTTCCCTTACAGAACTATTTATGGCCTATGTCCGTCTTTATTAGCCAAGTTGGAGCAGAACAGTAGGATGGTAAAACCCCATTTCATTTCATTTAGTAAGTTGTATGCTTCAGTGATTTTTTTTAATATTAACTCAACCATAGTAATTGTTGACTAAAATAGGTTATTGTTTATCCTAATGAAAAATGAAGTCCGTAAAGAGAATGTCAAATTGGAGTAATGATATGTGTTAATGTTGGAATAATTGGCATTGAGATAACAAAGTATCCAATGTTCAGGAGACAGTAAATGAAATGAAATGGGGTTTAACATCCTACTGTTCTGCATTGACTGGCCTAGGAAAACGTAGGCATAACAATTATGTAGGAAAATTTGATTGTCCCCTTGCCAAACTGTAGTCTTAAAATGGCCTAGTTATGTTGAGTGGACGTTACACCCCATTTCCCCCTCTATCTCCTGTTAAAACTGCAAGATAAAAAACATTGTTAATATTTCAGCATCTTTCGACATCCCCTGAACAAGAACCTGTAGGATTTGAAGATACTGTTCGTGCAGCTTTCTTACATCTCCGGGATTATCCTGATCCAATGAATTCACATTTTGCGCACAAGGGACCTCGACGATATAAAAAGGAAAGAAATGGAGATTGGACTCTGGTTAATTAAAGGAACAGTTTTATCTTATATTTTTTTAAGTTCTTTTGATTTTAAATTTGAATCACTTTCAATCTGGATGTCTTTGACATCATAAAAAGGAAGGGATTGGACACAAGTCATCCTTGATATCTACCCCCCCTTCCCCTTGGTCCATTTACAGGGTTGCCCTTGATGATTTCATTGGCCATGTAGGCTGGTTCTATGAACCAAGCTAAAGGCAGTTTATATACCAGTCTTAGCGCCATTGTTTACATACACAATTCAGCTGCTTATACGCTCGATTATTAAAAAGGTTTGGAAGAAATTTACCACCATTATTGGTGGTGATATATTTAAACGTACTTTTAAATTGGATAACAATTTTTACCTCTACAGGTTCCACAAGCTAAAAAATCAGGGGCTATAATCCATGAAGTTATGGTCCGATAAATGTCAATATTGAAAGGAACTGAGATCTTTGGAAGATAAACCTATATTTCAAGTTCCATCAAAATCGTATAAAAATTGTAACAGGTGGAATTGACAGGCCTCGAGATTCTGTCCCATTTCTTATCCTCAGTTGAAAGTACTTTCCACTAGTGCATGGGTCATGGGGCGAGAACTGTTCTGTTAACTCTACAAAACAGGCAGATTTGACAGGGGCAGGTCTCAAGATTCCTTCCATTTGACTCCAATTTCTGGTTCTCTCATTCACAAGAATTTGAACTCAACACTACCAGGTTACTGACTCGTTTTTTAAAGAATTTTCTCAGGGGGAGACCACCCACCCCATTCAGTTTGCTCAGTGCTGTAGTCACTGCCCCGAAGGTTCACAAAAATTTTAAAAAAAAATCAATAACAATCATAATATGACATGAACTTTATGTCGACCTGAATAAAACTGCTTTCTGGCTAGATAACAATCGACGAACAACTATATAGGCAATGTGCTGTATGTTCTTCCAGGACAATTAATGTTATAGCCAGTATTTTGTTTAATCCAATGTGCGGTAGGATTGTGGATGTTGATGGCGCCCTTGATGTGGAACCGCTTCCCCCCCCCCCCCCTTATTGTCAGCTTGTTGATCCACAGCTGAAAACAGCAGAACTTGGTATCATTACATCAACAAGATAAGTCAAACAGTTCAATTAATTACATATTTTAATGACATTCCTTCAATGGTGTAGACCAACAATTTAAAACATGGTTTCCATAAATTTTAAATATATATTTACAAATAATCACCACTGTATCATGAGCAAAAAGATTTTTTTCGGCTAGAAATGAACTATATTAAAACTGAAAGCGATGTAATTGGATATCTTGTTGAAAATCGTTGATCTTCCCCTTAAACGGTACAAATACATTTATAGACATAATATATAGAGTTACTGTATATAAATAAAATAACAATTAATCTTTAATATATAATCAACAAAATAACCAACTTGACTGACATTCAGGGGTTTAGATGTAAAATAGGAATTATGTGACAAATTATGGTTTCGAAAGATAATACCTGGAGTTAACAAAAACAAAATTTTATGTTCACTTCAAAATTTGGCTTATTTAGTTAATTACAGTACATCTATTCACAAAAAACACAACACATGACGGTTATAATATATACATTATAATACAAAAAAATTAAATACAATAATTTTACAAATAATTTTTTTTTTTATCATTTCAACGGAGCTTAACAGTCATCATGACCTTTAAGGCCCCCGCACACGAGCCGAAAACTGCGTACGCAAATGGCGCAGCGTCATTTTCGGCTCGTGTGCAGGGGTATTTTTGAGCGCATTTTGACGTTCGCCAAATATCTGTCATGTTTGATATTTTTTGACACAGCGCCAACTGCGCTCTCGTGTGCGGGCAACTCAGCGCTATTTGCGTTTCATTCGTCGTCAATGCGCATGCGTCATCACTACTGCAAAATGGCGGCACCCAGTGAGTTCGTCAGTGACGCAATTTTAGAGGATAAAATCGTCGATTTATGGCAGAAGTAACACTGCAAGGGCTCTTTCTTCATCTTCCGATGACGACGATTCACTCACGGCTGCCATTTTCGGATGAGTGGTGGTCACGTGAACGACACACTTGCCGCAGTAGCTTTCGCGCAGCGTCGTTTTCGGCTTGTGTGCGGGCGCCGTATTTCTGCACCAAATGCATACGCATTTAGCGCGGCGCTAAATGTGTACGCAAAATACGCTCGTGTGCGGGGGCCTTTATGAACCATCATGAACACAAAATTCCTTTATAAAGATAATAGCCTTTATATCACCACTGACTGTCATTAATGAATACTTAAAATACGGATGTGACGTCACCCTTTGATGTTGGCGTACCATTATTTCAAATAATTGCACCTCAACTTGCCAATCATACTTTATTTATACTAGTGAAATATTGGACTTGTGTGACATATTTCACTGTAAAAGCACATGCGTAGTGTCTGTATTTTAAGTTGTTTAAAAGTCTCAAGCTTAAGACATTGCGCAATATATTGTAAAAACACTTGTACCATTACTTAATGTCTCGCTCTCGACCATTACACAATACATAGTCAGATACATAATATAACAAGACATATTACTACTGACTGTCATAACTGAATACATAACATAAGAAACAATCCATAATTCATTATAATATAAATATCTATTGTATTACAACTAAGTTATAAAACTGTCATTATTGAATACATAACATAATAAACAATGTATTACAACTAACCTATAAAACTGGGGTCTGTTTCACAAAATTTTAACTAAGATAAAATCCAAATTTTAGTAATTTGATTATATAATATTAGATTGATTTTATTGCTTAGCCAATCAAAATTGAAGTATTTACTAAAATTTGGATTTTATCTTATGTTAGGATTTCGAGAAACTGGGCCTTGGTCCCATAGAAAATTTCTTTATCCATAACATCTTATAATCTAGCAAATGATATGTTAAAGATGCATTATGTTAGAGATAAATCTTTCTTTTGGCCTCAAATGTTACATAAATATAACCTTTGAGTGGCATTTAGAGATTGGGAAACACATTAACGAAACACAGTTTTCTATAAAAAAGTAATTAGTCATCTATTCACATGACAAGCCCATAATCAACTCTGTAGACTATCGGATAGTTCTGATATTTAACAGATTGAAATATGATCGCCATTTAATAATTTAAGTTAAATATGGATAATCAAGACTCTTTAAAAATGCAGATTGTTGAAGATTACATGAGAGAAAGGGGAGAGAGAAATGGGGTTTAACATCCACTCGACACAAACTAGGTCATTTTGGGACTAACATATGGTTTAATTTTATTTCCATAATTTGCTTGCACGTTGGGGTCTTTAGCAGTGGGAGGAAACCGGAGTACCTGGAGAAAACCCACGAGGTTGGAGAGAGAGAGGGGGCCTGTAGAGCATATGCAATGATTTGATGACAGGGCCAGTAACTTTGCACAACTCTAAATTTCTTCCTGATTATTTACAAGCCAATTTGACAAAAAAAAACTTGGACCTGTTGAAAGGGTTTGGTGATAGTGGCAGTCAAAATCAGACCACAATTTGGAATATTGGTAAGGTACCTCCTTATAACTGTCGAATCAGTCCAGCAAACTTGAAAAAAAAAAGTTCTGAAAAATGATAGTCTTCACAAGAAAAGTGGACAGATGAATTGGAGGGGGGGGGGTCAATATACTCTCCCACATAAAATATTAGGGTATAAAATTCATGTTATTAATGGAGTATTAAGCTAAATTAATTGAATTTAAGTCACTTGATGTTGAACATTCAAATTTATCTATTTATTCAAAATTACTTATCTACATACTTGTACCATAATAATGTAATTAGTTTTTGTCTGCATCATATATTTTATATTGTACATCCAAACCAGAAGGAAGCAAATTAATATAAGCCTACTTGTCTGGTTTTTGTATCCTATTATTTATGCCTTTATATTGTATAATATTCTCAATATAAGCACTATTTAATCCAATATTAAAATTTCTATGTTAAATCCACAGTGTTTCCTTTCTTTCCTGTATGTTGTAGATCACGAGGTCGTTTAACATTGAGACATCATATCGATCAATACAATATGCTGGATTACACAGTATGTCCGAATACTCAATTGCCACAATAGTGGAAGTTTCATTGTACACGCCCTTAAACCACTCGTGCGTCATTCTGTCGATGTCTTCAAACTTTGAGTAAAATTGTTTCTACGGCTGTTAAGTTATCAGCAAACTTCTGTTTGAATTTATCTTTTCGCTTTCAAATGTCGGATACCTTAGTATGGCCAATTGAATACTTAACAGCTGTGTAAGTCGTGGAACTTTCTCAAAATCTGCTATAATGTCAAATCAGTACGGCCTATCACACACTATGAATTGACTTGAAAAACTCAAATCAAATACCAAGCGCTCTTTTACCAGACATAAAGTTATCAAGGTAATCAACAAAGACCAACCCATGTTTTATGCTTGCAGATAATTGATTGGTCATTACTTGTCGGTTAACACCCACTGATTGAAGGCTGGATTGTCCAATGTTAACGGATTGCAAATCGTGTGACGGAACCGGTGATTGATGTCGTAATTCAGAATAATCAGAATCCAGACTACTTAACACTTTTTTGGTTGAAGTAATAAAGAAATAAATCGGGACATAAAAATTAAGACGGATTTCACAGAATGGTGTATTATTCAGATGTTGGAAGTGACAGATTCAACTGTATTAGAAATTAGTCTGTAGCATTTTGTGTACAGAGGAGAGAGAGAAATGGGGTTTAATGTCCACTCAACACAAACTAGGTCATTTCGGGGCTAACAAATGGTTTAATTTTATTTCAATAATTTCGCTTGCGCGTAGGGGTCTTTTAGCAGTGGGAGGAAACCGGAGTGCCCGGAGGAAACCCACGAGGTTGAGAAGGTGCCCCTATCTCCATGCCACATACGCTCACACCAGGGCTCGAAACCACAGCCGCAAGCCCGAGGTGACCGGCCAGCTAGAGGTCGAAGCGCGGCACTCTAGACGACTAGGCCATCCCAACCCCCACGCTTCGACCTCTAGCTGGCCGGTCACCTGTGGTTTCGAGCCCTGGTGTGAGCGTATGTGGCATGGAGATGGGGGCACCTTCTCAACCTCGTGGGTTTCCTCTAAGCACTCCGGTTTCCTCCCACTGCTAAAGACCCCTACGAGCAAGCGAATTATTGAAATAAAATTAAAACCATATTTTAGTCCTGAAATGACCTAGTTTGTGTCGAATGGACGTTAAACCCCATTTCTCTCTCTCTCTACTCTTGTTTCACATCTATCATACTCAGAAAGATTAATTAAACCTTTTCAATTTTATTAAATGTTAGGTGAATAAATAATTCTCTAATTTCTCACAATAAACTTGGTGTTTTTGACTAAAATCGTTGAGTTAGTTTAGTATGAGTAACTAGGTGACTCTTCTGGTTAATGGAATCAGGGGCAGATCCAGGAATTTTTGCAGGCGAGAAATTATTTTTATAATGATGTTGGATCACATTGTGAAATAATTTCATTGATGCAAGGCATTCATTTTTTTACGTAGCTGAGCAGGGTGGGGTTTCCGGATCCGCCCCTGTTTATAGTGCATGCCTTCCACACTGCCAATCCACGATTCAAATATCAACAGGAGTTTTTTAACACACAGTTATATATTTATCACAGGTTTTTGTTTCAGTTTGTTTTAAAACCAGGAGATGTTGCGTATTTCATCAAGTCTTCTGATAACATATGTTTACTGAGTGTAAAACTTGACGGAGTTATAACCATATCCATCGGTTGTTGATCATCAGGTAAAAAATCGTCTTCATCCTGCAAATTAACACAAAATATATTTTATCAGGGATTTACAGGGGAAATGGAATTCAACATCTACTCAAATAGGTTATTTTTGGACTAACATACAGCTATTCCTTTTTTTGGGTGTGAAGCTATTTAATTAGCAGTTACAGGAAATGAAATAAAATGAAATAGGGTTTAGCGTTCTACAGTTCTGATCCGGCTGGGCTAATGAAGACAGGCATATGCTGTGCAGGGTGCTATGAAGGAAATTTTGCCTGGCCAGCAGCAATATGGCATCTTACCCACTTAGCCACCATGGTTCCAGTGCCAGGAAACCCGAAGAAAACTCATGCGAGACTATTCAACCAACTATCACAGGTGATTATGATTACTGATTATGATTACACTATGTATGTCACTACCCTTAATTACGAAAGTAATAATCAATAAGCTTCTTAGTTTCATTAACATAAACAGGGTGCATAAATTGAAAATTAATCAAACATTAACATTTTGAAATCGATCATGGGCCAATACATCATTAATTATTGGAAATTTTTGATTATCAAGTGGCTTCTTCGATTCATGTACATAAACACTGTGTACAAATTTTGCCTCTAGAATGTCCATCAGCAATTATGGGTGCCCGACATGGTGACAACAATAATACAACTACATGTCAATTTGAGAGTATAAATATGGAACTACAGTGAAGTCTCACTTAATGGCCAATGCATTATTACCAGCAACTCTCATATACGTATGACTACAATTTAAAAGAACAATTTTTTTTCTTCTATATTCAGTATTAGTTGTGCTCAGTAATATGGGACAACTCACTGTTACGGATTAAGACATCAGAATCGGCCAATTTCATAGTTTTGGAGACTCGAGATAACGACCATTGATTGGGATTAGTACTTTAAATTCATTAAAATGAATCTTACCTCGGTATCATTATCAACGTCCTGTAATTCTCCTTGATATACTCTATATATATCATGTATATATTTACTTGATCTACAAAAACATGAAATAATGCTGTGATACTCTATATAAATCAACTAAAAATACTCATGACAACAGGATGCCGTGTAGGGCTGTGTCGATACAGTTCATTTTCGATACGATATACATATTGACGATACGGCAAACCGATACGCGATACGTATTGCGATATGGTGACATCACAAATTATGCCAAAAATAATCCCAAACTATGTTTCAAGACGTTTGTTTGTGATGTGTAAGCATCGGACCATCTAAATCCATTTTAAAACGAACCGGCAAGTGAGGTCCCGTAGGAAATGGGTTAATTATATGCGTCCACCTTTTGAAAATTGTCCATATTTAATTCATATACCATCTTTGAAGTCACGTCAGTAATATTTCAGAATAAATTACTGTCTTCCTTCATTCGATGAAACACGACGTTCCCGTTTCATAAGTCGATGATCTAAAATATTAGCATTTTTCTACTACAGTCAGTATCAGAGAATACCATAGCTAAAATAAGCTGATACGGCACCATGAAATTTTTTTATAACACAATTTTTAGCTTAATCTATCACATAACTAGTCACGTTCGTTCGTTGGTTCGTTCGTTACTGGGGTTTAACGTCCACTTCCACCTAAGGTGATATCGTAGACAAGCTAGTCACGTAACTTGCAAAAGTTTTTATTCATTCGCCTATGATAGGCACGAGATACACTTGTCACGTGAGAACCATATTTGAAAGTGTTTTAAAATTTAAAAAAAATCTGTACGATGATATAGCCTTCAATAAAAACGACAATATTTTTAAAATTAAACTTTAGTCAGAATGTGTATAAAATAAAAAAAAAAAAATTCAGAACGTTAGGCGCTATTTAGAACTGGTTTATTGACCTACATAACATAACATAACACATTACATTTGATATAGCGCACATAACTGCCATGCATTCTATGGCGCTTTACAATATCTGTCACAAAAATGTCAAATAAATGTTTTTCGAAAAAAGTATGTTTTGAGTTTCTTTTTGAAATCAGTGACAGTTTTGCATTGTTTTACACTTTCTGGAAGAGTATTCCATAGTCGCGGTCCCATCACACTAAATGATCTGTCTGCAAATGTTTTATATTTAGTCTTGGGTATTAATAACATGTTTTGTGATGAAGATCTTGTATTGTAAGATGAAGTTTGGAACTGTAATAATTCAGTTAGGTAGGAAGGGGCAATATTGTTGATACATTTATAAACAAGTACCAGAAGCTTAAATTGACATCGGGCTTCAATAGGTAATATATGAAGCTCTTTTAGAGCAGCAGTGGAGCTATGGTCGTAACTAACTCCAAGAATAAGTTTTGCTGTAAAATTTTGAATTCGTTGAAGAGGTTTAACAGGGGATGCTGGTAGATTACAGAGCAGACTATTTCCATAATCCATACGGTATGGGAAAAAACTAGAGAGCTCGCAATTTGAAGAGATAATTCTCTGGACAGAAATGGTCTCAATTTTCGCAAGTTAAACATTGCCAAGGCAGCGGAACGAGTTTTTTGGGCAATGTGATGCTTGAAATTTAAGTTTTCGTCCATATGCATTCCCAAGAATTTAATTCGGGACGAAGACTTAACTATAGAGTCCCCAACTCTTAATTTGTGGATGGTAGACTTTTGGAGCTGGCGGTTGGCACCGAAGGTAATAACCTCAGTTTTGTCGTCATTCATTTTTAATCGATTGTGTAGCATCCAGATTTTAACGTCGTCTAAGGACTCTGATAGTTGGGAGGCAATACTTAATTCTGCATCTAAGTCTCCGGCTTTGAAACTGTCAAACAGGCTATGATCATCAGCATAACCAACTAAGTTTGGATTGTGTCGGATGCAGGAGGCTAATGTACTGGTGTAGCAGATAAAGTAAATCGGGCCATTGATACTACCTTGCGGCACTGAAAAATTTATTTGTTTTACATCGGAGAAGTCATCGTTGACCTTGACACGGAAACTCCTGTCTCGTAAATATGATGTCATCCACTCTTTAGCGATTCCGGTAACACCAAAACAGCTTGACATTATAGTAAGTAGAAGCTCATGATGCACGGTGTCGAAAGCAGCACTGAGGTCGATCGCAACCATTGTAGTCAGGTGCTGATGTTCCAAAGCATCCAGAAGATCATTATAAACTTTCAAAAGCAGTGTTTCAGTGCTATAAAAAGGTCTGTAGGCACTTTGGTAAGATGGTAAAAGGTTGTTAGTTTCGAGGTGGTTTACAAAACTTACTGAAGATGCCTTTTCCTAATTTGCAACTGATGTCACGTGTCATTGGAATTCAGCATTGGAGATGCCATCCGGAAAATATATTATTAATGATTGTTTCTCGGTGTATTTGGTCTTCTATCAGGGGATTATATTCAATAAAGATTTAAATTTACCTAACAACTGGTCAGTGAAGCCATCAATGTATGATCCAGTTATTATTATAATATCTTGTGGTACATGGAATTCATACGGGACATGGAAGACGCTCGATTGACAACACAAACCAAGTTGAGATCGTTTTCTTTCGCCACGTGGGTTTCAATTCATGGTCTTTCTTAACTAAAGAATTTTTTCAACGATACGACGATACGGCCATATTACGTATCGATATAAATATCGCTGAAATGTATCGATACATATTGGTGTATCGGTATATCGACACAGCCCTAATGCCGTGTGGGAGAAATTTGTACTTTAAACCAAATCATTACATTCGTCATACTTATTGTACATCGTTTAAATGTTAAAAAACACCTCTGCAAAAAACCATCGTTCAAAAAACAGTATTCGTAAAGTAAAACTATCTTACCTTGGCAATAAGTAGGGATCAAATGGAAAGAATGAAGCTAATTTAAGTGAGAAATTATCTTCTGTTTGACCGGTTGTACTATTAACAACAGGTATCATACTGCGATTATTTCTCTCTATAACTGTATCACAGAAAGCTAACTGATGACGTCTGTAAATAAAAACATGTTTTTTATCATAATCTTTGAATGCAATTTAACAATTGAATATAATATAACACAGTTCTATGGATAACAATTACTATATAATACGCAAAACAAACTTTTGGACGAGAATGCTTGACGCCAACAGAACAACAAGTTTGTTTAATTACAACCTCAAAATGATGTTTAATACAAATCATAATACCAGTACAACAACTGACTCTTTCAGCCAAATTAAGGTCAAATTAACGGTATGATGGACGTATTGTTTGGGAGGTCATTTCAGAAGGGCCTTGGTTCGATGTGACCTCGATCGTTTTTACCTGAAATTGATTGTTCCATATAAGCTTATAAAATTTGCTACCAGATGGCGCCATTAACTGGGGTTCGGTGAAAAAGTGACTTAGATCAATCTTCCCCTGTGCTCTTCATATTATATACACACGACGTGCTAACTATTCGGCCATCCAACCCCACCCCCGGATACTATGAAAATACTAACCTTGTATATGATGAGAAAGTTGTAACAACTATTGATAAACAATAACGTAACGGATTTAATCGACTTATTACAATTCTCTGGAAATTCAAAGCCTCTGCCCACTTATAACCTAAAAAATAACACCAGTATATCAGCACATTGATTGTAAAACTATATTGAAACTGCATTCACTGGACTAATGATAATGATAACAGGTATACGCCATGCAGTATATATGTGACTTGCTCCCCAAAAAACAGGTACTTCAAGTTGTACTACAGACACAAAAGCATAAACTGTATGCCTTCATGCTGCACTGAATGACCCAAACTCAACCTGAGATGATTCGACAAATTTAAAAAGAATTACATTTTTGGAAAGCTTAGGTTGTGGACTATTCAAATATGATGCCAGCTCTATTTCTTATAAAAATGACCAAGAGCCATGTTTGGTGGGAGCTGCTAACATATGCTATGAGGGAATTTCTGATCAGACATAAGAACTCAACTCTACTCTTTTTTCGATGTCAGGGGATCTCATTTTTCAATACATCTGAACAACTAGACACTTTTCCAAGCCAGACACTCCATCTTCATTCATTAGCAGGCAAGGGAAAACCAGGTTGATAAATCCCAGGGAACCTTCTCCATCAGGACCAGGACTGAACATGACACTGTGGTTAGTGAGTCAGCGCTATACTTATTGAGCCACTGTGGCACCCATTGAGTGACGTATACAATTATTTTGATTAGTCTACCAGTGGACCAATCAACCATTCTGTTTTAAAGCAGGGAGAAATGGAAAGAAATAGTTTATATTTCTTGAGACGTTTTTTTTTAACACAAATACTTTGCACTTGTATTTTAACACACCTTTTGAGGTTTCAAATATTTCTGTATTTCTAAAGCAGAAGACATAGAATACAGCTTGACTGACGGCGTAGAAAGTTCCATGTAATAAATGATCTGGTTGTTTATCATCGGATAGGTTGTCAAGGTAACTATGTAACCAGGCAACCATTAAATCTAAAGTTATCTTTAGAGTGCTGAAGCAGAAAAAAAATGAATTTAAATTGAAATTTGTCATGCTTTTTATCATCAAAATGAAATTCTTTACGAGGCAAAACTTAAGACCATGAGATTTTGGGTGAATTGAAATCAAAAACTGTTGAAAACATATGTCATCTTTGGATAACTTACTGTATTGGATGGAATGGTGAAACAAGATGTTACATAACTTGCTGTACTGGACAAACAGAGAAATGGAGGTTGTCCAGTCATCACATACCTGGTTATTTCGGGACTAACATTTTGTACAATTTTATTCCAATAATTCGCTTGTGCGAGGGGGTCTTTAGCAGTGGGAGGAAATGAGAGGACCAAGAGAAAACCCATGAGGCTGGACAGGCGACCCTACACCTTGTCACGTATAACCGGGGAATCGAAACCACACCAGTTGACTCAATGACAGACCTTTTGATAAAACGCGCACACGCTAACTATTTGGCCATCCAACCCCACAAACAAGAGATAGGATGGAGAAAATGTTGTATAACTTACTGTATGGGTATAAAGGTGGCTCTAGCTAATAAACTAGCCATATAACTAACTGATGCTTGTCGAAATATTATTGGTGTGTTAGGATTCTGTACTAACTTCCATAAATAATCTAATAACCCATCTGCCAGCACCTACAATATAAACAACATACCACGGTTATAAATACACGTATTATGGAATAACAATTACTACGGTTTATTACACGAGGACGTTTCAACAAGATTTTACATCACAGCATACGGATCTTTAGCAGGACTAAACGATATTGGACAGGCGACCCTACTCCTTGTCATGTACAACAGAGGAATCGAAACCATGGCAGTTGACTCAATGACAGACCTACAATACAGCTCTTACGTGCTAACCATTCGGCCATCTATCCCCCCGCAAATCTCATAATCACTTGTTACATAAAAGAATTAAAGTAAAAGGTATGAAACTTACAGGTTTAAAACTGGCGAGATAAAACATGATGAACTGAACATGACATGATTCATGCGTAGGTAGAATAATCTTCTCAAATAACGAAATTAATTCCCAATAAAACTTTTTACTTGGTTCTAAATCAAATTCACCTGAAATAAAAACACATTATATTTAACCTATAGCAAGCAACTTTGACAGTTGAGCTGTTAAATAGTAAAGGTTACTCCTCCTTGACAGTTGAGCTGTTAAGGAGTGGGCTTTAATGTCCTACTTCGAACAGGGCTAATGAAGATGGGAGAGAGAGAGAAATGGGGTTTAACATCCACTCAACACAAACTAGGTCATTTTGGGACTAACATATGGTTTCAATTTTATTTCAATAATTGGCTTGCGTGTAGGGGTCTTTTAGCAGTGGGAGGAAACCGGAGTGCCCGGAGGAAAACCACGAGGTTGAGAATTGAGAAGGCGCCCCTATCTCCATGCCACATACCCTCGCGCCAGGGATCGAAACCACAGCCGCAAGCCAGAGGTGACCGGCCAGCTAGAGGTCGAAGCGCGGCACTCTAGACCACTAGGCCATCCCAACCCCCAAATGAAGATGGGCATACGTCATACAGTGTGCTATGAGGGATATTTTGCCCTGACAGCGACACTATGACCTAGTCTTATATCGAATTCCAACCATCAAGGAATCTTTTACGTGCATGCCAATGTGTACACGGGACTGCTGTTTTCCGACTTATGCGAACAACTATACAGCTGTCCTTGTCAGACCCTCCTTCCTGCATCTCTGACAAGGGAGAGAACAGACTTTTGTACTGCCATAAACTTACCATTAGGATGACAAACAGAATAAATATATCTAAATAATAATTTCATCATAACATCCAAACAATCAGCTTCTTTATATCTTATTCTTCCTTCTTTTCTATTCTCTTTTGTTTCTTCTTTACTATTCATTCCTCCCTCATCCTGTGTAAACATAAAATCAAATTTATAAAAATCTAATTTCCAGGTAACCTAAATATCCTGACCAAACAAATTCTCATCCAGTAGTCAAAAAAATACTACATAAGTAATAGTTATGAAAGAAAAAGTTCTGCAAGAGATAAAAATACAAACTTAAGCATTATTATGACATTTAATGGGATTTTCGTCTCATACGAACGACTAGACAGCTTTCCTTGTCAGGCCCGCCGTCCGTCAACACACAAAGGGGAAACCATTCTGCAAAATCGTGATACTTTCTGGGCCAACACTGGGAGCAAACCCACAACCTCCAGGCTAGCAAGTCAACGTCTTACCCACTTAGCCACGTGGCCCTTAGCATTATCGTATACCCTTTAAACAAAATTCATAATGTAAGATAAAATTTGTAAATAATTTTACCATTTCAAACAATTCTTCCTCTTCATCGCTTTCATCTAGTTCACCTAATTTATGTCTTGGTGATAAAACCTGGAAGACATAATCAGAATAGGTCATTTCAGGTTCATATGATTCAATTTTATTTCAATAATTAGCGAGCTGGGGGTTTACCATCGGGAGTAAATCAAAGGACTGGGAAAAATCCTACGAGGTTAGACATGCGACCCCACTACTTGTCACGTACAAGAGTGGAATCAAAATCACGCCAGTTGACTCAATGACAGACCATATGATCTAACGCGCACATGTTAAACATTGCGGTCAATTATCTGCAATATTCTGGGAGAGGCCAATCGTAGCAATGGGTCCCGGGAGATTTTTCGGACATTTCCTTTATCAAGCAGTCATGACAGGCATACACAGCCGACCTGGAACCCACGTGGTTAATACTTACATCTAATTTCATTATTTTATTAACAATAAGGTCGAGTATCTGTTGTCGTATTGTAGGTATATACCGTGTTATTTGTAATAAGTTTGTTACGTAACAACTCTGTATGTAAACATCTATCTGGTGAAATGGATAACATCTTTCTAATATCGGCATTAATAGCACCGGTGTCCTGAAAAATAAATAAATAGTTAATAATAAAATGAGGAGAATAAATAATAATTCGTCTTTGTGCTACTTTCCTAATTTCTAAACAGGGACATCGGGGTCGGCGAATTGTTTAACAAATGCTCTTTAAATCATAAAGTTGTATGTGGCAAGAAGTAGGGTCGCCTTTCCCAACCTCACGGTCTTTCACCTATTGCTAAATAAAATTAAACTGTATATTAGTCCTGACGTAGTGAACCTCATTCCTTAGTTTCAAATTAATTTGTTACAGAACCTGCTTGCAAACTACAATATTGTGTAACTTGCAAGTCGAGTCACCAAAAGGAATATCAGTCTAAACATGTGAATAAAATATGACAAAATTTTATAAATGAAATAGAATGGGGTTTAACGTCCTACAGTTCCGCTGTAAAACTGGGCTAATGAAGACGGGCATACGCCATACAGTGTGCTAGAGGGAAATTTTGCCTGGGCAGCGGCACTATGGCCTACTATCATATCGAATTCCAACTGCCAAGGGATCTTTCACATGCATGTCAATGTTGTTTTTTCAGACCATCCGACAGCTGTCCTTGTTACTTACAATGGAACTATTTTACTTGTTTCCTCTAAAATTGTATGTATATGTTTAAACATGTCTTCATGTTTTTTCTGTGTTTCATCATCCACGTTATAACTACCATCTTGTAATTCTACTTCACTCATATCTATAATATATATAAATGAAATGGGGTTTAACGTCCTACTGTTCTGCTCTGACTGGGCTTATGAAGACAGGCATAGACCATGAGGGAAATTTCGCCTGGACAATGGTGCTACAGCCTACATTTATATCGAATTCAAATTGCCAAGGGAACTTTACATACACAATCATGTGCACACAGGACCTCAGATTTTTGTCCCATCCGAACGACTAGACAGCTGGCATCGATGACAAAAAGGGAACAACGCCAGAAAATCTTGCTGAACTTCCTGAGCCATATATAGATTTGAAAAGATTTGAATTTAAAGGTTCGTCAACAGAATACTTCATTTATTTTGCGGCAGAATATGGTTAGAAATATTCATTGAATGTTGTTAGAATATTGACAATCTGATACTTTCCATGGCCTACACTACATTAACCTTAACACAGGTTATATACATGTAGCAACTCTTCGAGATCCTAGTAGTATGAAGACACGTAAAACAAATATTTTAAACATTAAAAAAAGAAACGAAATAGGATCTGTGTTTTAATCAGATTGTTAGATCATTCATTGAATGTTGTTTGAAATATTCACTAGTATTTATTAATCAGCCACGTACCTGGTAAGAAATATCTAACTAACATGTTTAAACTGACATTAACATAATGTGTATTGGCAGACATCAAATTAATCAACAAATCATGATAGGCTTTAATAACACCTTCACTCTGATGCAACCATTTCATTTTCTGAAGAAAAGATAAGTTCAGTAAGTTTAACATCCTTTGTTTCAAAATCTCAAGATGAAATGATATAAGGATTAATGTCCTACTTTTCTGTTGCGACTGGGCTAATGAAGATAGGAATACGCTACACAGTTTTCTATCAGGGAACTATTGACATAACAGCACTACGACATACTCTTATATAAAATTCCTACTGTCAAGGGTTCTACACAGGACCTTGTTTTTTTTGTACCATCCAAACAACTAGGCATTGTCCTTGTCAGGTCCTCCGTCATGCATCACGCCAAAAAATCTTGAAGAACTTTCTCGGCCAACACCGGGAGCGAACTCACTGAGCCACGTACTATAAGCCAAACTAGTTTAACGATTTTGACTTTGTCGCTTAAAGGTTTGAGTCAATTACACATCAGCATATATTGTCATTTCGCTAGGAAGCTATGTTACGGCCCGTGCTTAAAGCAAGCTGGAGGCAGTGATTTTAAGCTGCCCCGATCAGATTGCCAAGTTTACTAGAGGATTAAAACCAGTCTAATTTGCACGGGTTAATACTAGAGGATTTGAACAAACTCATGAAAACCAGAAAAAATATTTATTTGTACAATGTTTCCATCCTAGTTGACGAATAGTTTGTTTATCTATTTTTGAACTATTATTGCGAGAACTGTCAGCTCTTTATCTAAATCTTACATAATGTATCTTTAAATGTTCATGGTCCATCTGGTTAGTTGGTCATTTAATTCTGAATTTACTCTACTTACCATAATAGCTGTTAATAATGATTCATTTGTTTTATTAAATAAAGTTACACAATCTTTTAATCCTTTTAAATAATTCTTCACTGTCCCTGACTGAAATGAAAGAAATATGTACATCAATATAGTAAATATTTAAAGTCAATGATCGTTATTTCCATTTTTCTTACAATTTGAAAACATTTTCCCAGGAGTTAATTTGGATGAAATCATGGAATTGTTCAGACGTTATTTCAAAATATTATTGGTTTTTGTTCTTTTTATTAAGACTTAAATAACTATTAAATTGATAATAATTTTGTGTGTTTCTTAAAATTAAAAAATAGCCAGATTTTGACAAAATATAAACAAAAAAAACAAAACGCCCTCCCGTATCCATTTTTTGTCAAACATTGACCTAAATATTTTTTTTTGTATGACTTAATCATCCATGGCTTATTTCATTCTTAATTTTATATTTAATAAAGAAAACAAAACAGTATTAATAAGAAAAGTTTCTAACAGACAAAATAAGACAAATTAAAGAGCAAAGACACTGTGCCTGACAAAGCCTGAATTTGTGCCAAAGTCTGTGACTAATTTTCAGTCTTGCATACATACATAGATGCATACATCATACATACATGTACACCGAGAGAGAGAGAGAAATGGGGTTTAACGTCCACTTGACACAAACCAGGTCATTTCGGGACTTATATATGGTTTAATTTTATTTCAATTTATCCCTTGCGCGTAGCGGTCTTTAGCAGCAGGAAACCGGAGTACCCGAAGAAAACCCACGAGGTCCGACAGGTGACCCTACTCCTTGCCACGTGCAACCGGGGATTCGAAACCACGACAGTTGACTCAATGGCAGGCCGTATGATACAGCGCGCGCATGCTAACCAATCGACCATCCAACCCCCCTACATGTACACAATCAATAATACATGCAACATGCATGCACCATACATACATGTACATCATACACACATCATACATTGTACATAGTGAAATGTTCATTGAAAATAAAATCATTTTTTACCGAGGTTTTAGGATCAATCAAACTGTTAACAAATAAATCAAACTCTTCAGTTTTCCCCTGAAAATAAAATAAACGGAGCTGATTATAATGCAAGTACCTGCAAATTAATTTCTTTCCTGTATTACAGTATAGGTAATTATGACCTTTTAGGTACACTAACAATTTCATAGTTGTTTGGAGGGGACTGTCCAAACAATACCTAAGTCCTGTGTACACATAAAAAATCCCTTGGCAGATGGAAATCAATATAAGAGTAGGCCAAAGTGCCGCTGTCAAGGCGAAATTTCCCTCATAGCTCACTATGTGAAGAATGTCTGTCTTCAGTAGCCGGAGAAGAACAGTAATTCCAAAGAGGAGTCAAAAGCTTTGTTTTCATTTCAAACTTTAAAGCTTGTGGTTACAAAAGGACAGTGCTGTATCATTGGTGGAAGATTTTTAACTTTGTTTAATAGCCACTAGACAGTGTATTGTAATAAGAATTATATAACACATATATTTTGCCCAAATGTATACTTTAACACAATAACCCAAGAGTCAGTACCTATTCTCACAGCTAGACACACTGAGTGTCATGTCAAACCCTGGTTGACCCTGACAAGCAAGTACCGTTGTTACATTTGACAAGTCCAGTTCAAAGTTTCGAAATAGGAACAGTCAAATACATGTACATTAATAAGAACATGGGTTTCTTACAGGAAAAAGGATAATGTTATTCTAGTTTCAATAATAAATTCTATTTATTTCTTGTAAATCTCAGACGTTTCTTACCTTTTGAAGATCAAGAAGAATTCGACGAATTAAATCACCTGCAGAAGCCATCCTGAAATGAACAAATTTTTTACCAGTTTAAGATTTGGACAAATAATGTACCATATTTAAATTTAAGATCAACAAGAAAATTGAATAAGCTGACTTAATATATAACTTTGGGTGGTAGTGTTTGATCTAGTTCAGCTCTGAACGTAGGTCTCATTACACTCGCCATTACTACGTTCAGATCCCGTGCCATTCAACCAATGTCGAAACTATAATCTGTCCCAGTCAATTTTACTGGGCAACTTTTCACGGCTAAACGGTCGCGTGTCAGTCCCCGTGAACGCCTGAACAATGTAAATGAACATCTTAGTGAGAAAATAAGACCTTGCTTACCTAGCTAAAACCAGTATGACCAACACAACACGCTTTTAAAAAATACGTCTCCGTCTGCTAGACGACTTGGCCGATGCCATTGATAGGGTAACGCACAAATTTACGAACTCAGCAATATAAGATGAAACGAAATTTTGGTAAGCCTGGGTGGGAAAATTAAAATCTTTGAAAAGCCGAAAATCTTCAGCCATTTATTGCTTTCTTTATTTGAATTACAATAATTTACAATTATTTTTTTTCAAAAATCCCAATTTTTCTCCCCAGGCTTACCAAAATTTCGTTTCATCTTATATGGCCGAGTTCGTAAATTTGTGTGTTACCCTATCAATGGCATCGTCCAAGTC
The DNA here is from genome assembly GCA_963678685.1 of Patella ulyssiponensis. Taxonomy (NCBI): domain Eukaryota; kingdom Metazoa; phylum Mollusca; class Gastropoda; family Patellidae; genus Patella; species Patella ulyssiponensis. Next base: position 85,929,173 of record OY783226.1, read on the forward strand.
GTCTAGCAGACGGAGACGTATTTTTTAAAAGCCTGTTGTGTCGGTCATATTGGTTTTAGCTAGGTAAGCAATGTCTTATTTTGTCACTAAGATGTTCATTTACATTGTTCAGGCGTTCACGGGGACTGACACGCGACCGTTTAGCCGTGAAAAGTTGCCCAGTAAAATTGACTGGGACAGATTATAGTTTCGACATTGGTTGAATGGCACGGGATCTGAACGTAGTAATGGCGAGTGTAATGAGACCTACGTTCAGAGCTGAACTATGTTTGATCCGACTCCCTTTATATTTCCATCAATTTACCTTTTAGGATTATAGTTAAGGTTACGGTCAGGGTCAGGTATTTAAGATTAAATTTAAAACCTATAAATTCAGATTAAAATAAAACCGATGACAAAAACCAATGAATACAATAACTAAGACAAAATCTTCAACATCAAACATGAATGCCTAACTTTGAATATTGGCCGTGTCATATAACAAACTGATTTATTTCAATTTCTAATAATAAAATTGCATAACGTTTGAACATATGCCAATAATAATTTGAATACACCTTTCAGTCCTTGTAAACAGTAGAGTTTGTTTACAATTAATTGTCATTCTGAACTCATTTTTTTCGCATCAAACCAGAGATAAAATATAAACATACTTTGACATATTGAAAGTAATAGATTCAATCAAATAATTTCTGTCGGGAACAATCACTAAATCACTCAGGACAATCAAGAAAACGTAAGATAATAATGGTAAACATCGCTCCACGTGCAGTTTAACTCCATTTTAAAAATACAAGTGCGCAACAAAGTGACATTACTGACAGCCACTGAAGACGTTTCGCCCCAATTAGAATCTAAATTGGATAGTTTTTGACATATTTGACCATAGAAATGTGTTTCTATGTATTTGACAACTAAGCAGCGTAATTAAAACGGTAAAAAGCCATCCAATAAAAGACACAATGCAGCAAATCATATTATTCGAATTTCCTTTGTTTTAACAATCGCGGAAATATAGGACGAAATGACTACAGACTTAGCTTAATGTCTCGAAACGTCTTTTACAAATTATCGAGTGATACTCCTCCTCTTTAGTCTTTAATGGAATTTGACTAGTTTTAAATATTTATCCTCCCTAAGAGAATTATTAAAAATTTATAAAGTTAAGACGAAAATAAATCAAATGTGATGTCACGTGACCAAGTATTATCGGGTCAAGGTTGGTTTAGTTCTTCGGTCTGACAACAACAGCAACACGTGCAAACTGAGAAAGAAGAAACTTACGTTACGGTAGCTGACAAAAAGTTAGCCACTAATATTTGCAATGCTTTACCAAACATGTTATTATCATGAATGTCAAGATATTATTGAAATTAAAAACGTTACAATTTTTGTTTTTGACATATTTTATTTGTCTAAATCTTGAGAAAAATAAGAATTAAGTCCAAACTTCCAAGATAAGATTTATTCCCGTTTTTCAGTTCTCCAAAGTCTAGACAAGGATAAAACCCTGCATTGCAGAGAATGTCAATTGTTGAGATCTCAGAAACACATGGCTAATTAAGTAGCCAGTAGGCTACTGGGTATTCGTTTTTTTAATATTTATATAAGCATAGAAATAGAAATGATTTCTGCACCAACGCAATATGGCAACTGGTAATATGTCCGAACTGGATCCAATTTGGGACACTTTTCTTTGCGAACCACCTCACCGATACACTCAGCTTCGGCGGTGGTTACAATTGAATTAATGCACACATCTTGCCAAACCTTCAAAGCCAGATATCTTCACTTGCAAGAATTGCTAGCGTCTTTGTCTAAATCTTAGATAATCAATGTATATTTAATAAATCTGTTGATATTTTAGATGGTGAATAACCTCATATGATGAATGGTAGACATGTGATAGAACTTGATGCTGTTGGTTTGTCATCTAATAAAATGAATCTGGTTCCTATTCCCATGATTGACTCCTCTAGTGATAAAAATTCACATAGTTCAGGTATGGTATGTATAATGAACATACAGCCTCTCCTGGCGAGGGCGATTTCCCTGCATACTCGCAAAGATTTTGTGCGAGATGTTCGCTAGTCTGCAGGTTCATTAGTCGACCAATATCTTATATTAGGGTTAGGGTTCATTAGTCGACCGATATCTATTTGGGTAAGGGTTCATTAGTCGACCGATATCTATTATTAGGGTTCGGGTTGGTTAGGGTTAGGTTTATTGATACCCATATTTATGTATTTCTTATAGCGGTGGACTTACGCACCCTCCTCGACCTAGTGATATTCTGGCGATTATACAAAAGCTGTCATTTTATTCTTCGGCAAATGCAAAAACTATTTGCTATTGGGTCACTAAGCCCAATGCCTTAATAGACATTCAAGTTCTCAAATCTGTGCAATTGAACACAGTTATTGTTTTGAGCCATAATAATAAGAATAACTTTAAAAACACTCCATTATACGGTGTGTCGAGAGGACTTAACTCGCCGATCTGTCAATCCCATCCATTGTTTTAACCAATTGAAAACTCTTAATGGTTATAGTCTGTGACAAGTCTCGCAATTTGCTTCGACCTAGAAATTTCTTCAATGCAAGTAAATTTTTTCTAGTATGGCTGGGTTTTTGTAATGGTTAGTGAAAACCTTTTCTCATCCCAAGGAAATAAGTATTTTTTTTTCATTGATATTTTAGCAATTAAGTAATAGTCTCTGCTGTTATATTTAAAGAAATAAACATCATGACCGTTGTCATCACATCAGGTTTTGCTGTGGATTAGGAACATAAGCTTATGACAAGATTTTGGCCTTTAGAAATTCTAATAAAAAATTTGAAATTTTCGTGAGCTCTATTTTTTGTGCACTCAAGCTCATGAAGCCTTGAAAATTGTGATCTCTAACTCATTCCTGTAGTTACTCTAAGTAACGTAAATGTTTCGGCTCTGCTCTCAACTACGTTACTATTCCCCTTTATAGACAACTAGTATGAAAATAAGGCTTTTCCCTCATCTCCGTTCTAAGACTATTTTGGAATCCTTACCGTCTATTTTTCACCGTGATTCTGCTTTAGTTGCCACATGGAATCATTTCTTGTCACATCCAACACAAATTTATAAAAATCCAACACTATTTTCATGTAGAATTATGCAATACAAATAGATAAACAACTTTCATTTGAATGCAGCCGCCATTTTCAATCTACTGCTCAGCCACTATTCCAAATTTTGGAATGGAATTTTGCCGTAAACGAAAATTCGTGCTGTACACGGTCACTAAAGTTTTTTTTATTCAACATGCGTGATTAATTATTACACAAAATCTATAAAACAGAACAACGCATTATATTGACCTTCATAAAATATTTTAAATAGTCTGTGTTATTCCATGTACAGCGATAATTTCCGTTTACGGTAAAATTCCATTCCGAAATTTGGAATAATGGCTGAGCAGTAGATTGAAAATGGCGGCTGCATTCAAATGAAAGTTGTTTATCTATTTGTATCGCATAATTCTACATGAAAATAGTGTTGGATTTTTATAAATTTGTGTTGGATGTGACAAGAAATGATTCCTTTTGGCGACTAAAGCAGAATCACGGTGAAAAATAGACGGTAAGGATTCCAAAATAGTCTTAGAACGGAGATGAGGGAAAAGCCTTATTTTCATACTAGTTGTCTATAAAGGCGAATAGTAACGTAGTTGAGAGCAGAGCCGAAACATTTACGTTACTTAGAGTAACTATCATTCCTGGAGAGATAACCAACTTAAGATTTGTTAATAAGGTATTCAAATCAAAATGAAACGCTGTGTAAGCATACCATTTCATTTGTTTTCAGGAACGATAAAGAACCAGCAGATACTGTCCATGTTTAATAATTTACAATGTCAACTGATGACTTTACAGAGTACGATGGTCTCGTTACAGATGAACCAGAACGCAATTCAATCAACGGTCGAGAATGTTTCTAAGAAAGTATCGAAGATAAACAGCAAAATCAATGTCATACAGGCAAACCTAGGGTTAGTGGAATTTCTTTAAGCGCCTTAATTTCCCTTCTACTTGCTCTTTCTAGAACACAAACCTTCCTTATTGGAGGAAAATGAAGTGAAATAAGATGGGGTTTAACATCCTACTGTTCTGCTCCAACTTGGAAAATGAAGATAGCCATGTGCCATACGGGACATTTTGGGCGTACAACTACAGCCTTTTCTTATATTGAAATCAAACTGCCAAGGGATCTTTTACGTGCAAGCCAATGTGTACGTGGGACTTTTTGTCCCATCCGAACGACTAGACGGCTATCCTTGTAGGAACCATGTTGTAAAATCCAGATGAACTTTCTCAGTCAACACCGGGATTAAACCTGCGACCTCCAGTGTAGCGAGCTAGCATCTTACTCACTTAGCCACCGTAGTTCCCCCTTACTTGAGGAGTAAGTCCAAGGCTCATGTCATCTGTCTTCTCTCTATTTGGAGGATGGATGGCCGAATGGTTAGCATGTGTGCGCTGTATCATAAGGCCTGTCATTGAGTCATCTGGCATGGTTTCGAAACCCCGGTTGTACGTGACAAGGAGTAGGGTCATCTGTCCAATCTCGTGGGTTTTCTCTGGGTCCTGTGGTTTCCTCCCCCAGGTAAAGACTCCTACGCGCAAGCGAATTATTGAATTAAAATTAAACCATATGTTACTCCTGAAATGACCTAGTTTGTGGGCGTTAGCCCCATTTCTCTCTTTCTCTTCTCTATTTCAACTTTTTATTGCCGTATTCCCATCATTTTCTTTGAGTCAAGACTTGATTTTCACCGCATGTATTTTGTTAGGATTGATGGGATGAAACCTTCAGATGCTGAAATACCATCCGCCTCAGCCAATGATACTGAAGAAACTGATCTGGAGAATCATCAGCGGAAGAAGAAACGGAAAAAAGACAAGTTGGTAAAAACAAAGGGAGAGGATGCTTCAGAGTACCAAAATATTGGTGATGGCCATGCAGAAGTAAATTTCAATATATCAGACACTATTCACCTGTTGCAAAGTGACGATGGTGTCGTAGAAAATGGTGGAATCGAAGCAAAAAAGAAACTTAAACGAAATAAAACTGTACGCCCAGATTTAAATGCCATATCTGTAAACAATGAGCCAGAAGTTATGGAAATCAGTCATGAAATGCCAACCATTTTAATTGCAGAAAAGACCAAAAAGAAACGTAAAAGAAATCGAAAGAAAAAAAGTTTGACACCTGTTCCTAAAACACCCACTCCGCCTCTTCAACCGACTAAAAATATTAAAATGAACTTGCCCAGTGATCAGCGTCCTAACAATATTAAAATCAAATTTGAATCTGACTCTGATAATGAAAATGTTGAGGGTGCACTTACCCCTCCTGTTCCGTCAACTTCATTTAGAGCTATTACTCCAGAAATACCTAATGCTCGCATGCCTCCTATTGTAAAGCCTCGTTCCCAAACTCCCAACTCGTACCCCCGAGCAAGCAATAAAAGCATGCGTAAAATGAGAGGGCTGCAAGTCACGGAGGTCCTGAAAGAGATTAGATCACAAACTACAACAAATGGACATGACGATTTAAATTTAACAGTGACCCAAGATGATTCAAATTCTTCGAGAATTGTTTCAGTGAAACCGTGCAAAGATTCTAGTATGGAAACTTCGAAGGGTGAATCAAGTCGACAACCTGAGAAATCTAAACAATCGATGGATGAAATACCTGTTGGGGTTTGTTTTTTAATTCCACTTTCAGTAGATTTCCAACTGGGCACTGAGTTCACAAAACATTCTCAGACTTAAGAATTTACTCAACTTTCAATCACTGTTTATGAGAAATATTTTGATCTAGAAACACAAAAATTTGCATATAGTTGTTACTTGATGTATTTGATACATAAAAACAACAAAAGTTATATAAAGAGCTATATCTTAGTTAAAATAAGGCGAAACAATTTTGAGTAAATTCTTAGTACAAGTCTAAGAATGATGTATGAATTTGGGGCCAGGTTCTCACCTGAGGGGGGGTTGGGATAGCCTAGTGGTCTAGAGTGCCGCGCTTTGACCTCTGGCTTGCGGCTGTGGTTTTGATCCCTGGTGCGAGCGTATGTGGCATGGAGATAGGGGCGCGCCTTCCTCCCACTGCTGAAGACCCCTACGCACCTTCCTCCCACTGCTGAAGACCCCTACGCGCAAGGGAATTATTGAAATAAAATTAAACCGCATGTTAGTCCTGAAATGACCTAGTTTGTGTCGAGTGGACGTTAAACCCCATTTCTCTCATAGCCCAGTCGGTGCAGAACAATGGGACATTAAACCCCATTTCATTTAAAAATTTATTGCGATTTAAACTTTTTTATACAGACATCTGGTTGTTCTGACAAGGGAGGTAATTCTCAAGATGGTGAATATTTTGAGGCTATACCTATTAAAGATTATAATACATTCCCAGTATTACATGATCCACCAAGAGCTGGTGATAAAATAGCTTATAAGGTTTGTACATTATAAAATTATTTTCAATTATAAGTATCTGTATTTGATCCCCTTCAAGGGAGCGAGCTGCTATAGCTCAGTGCGTAAGACATTGATCAGGAGTGAATATTCGCTAGGCCTCTACCATCACTGATAAGGATGACATTGATGCGACATGATGAGCCACAAATATTAAAGATACATTATGGGAGATTAGATAAAGAGTTGGCAGTTCACACTACAATAGTTAAAAACTAGCTAATGTAAAGGCAATTTGATGAAAATTTCAGTCAAATTGATCCACTATGAAATTAGAACTAAGAGAATGAAAGTTCCACTTAGCCTCAGTCATCATTACTTAAGTCGGTACGATAAGAAACATAGTCTCGATTATCCATTTCATGATTAAAAAATGAATGAAAGTTGAGCAGGCTAGTGTTGACATCGAGAGTTGATTATAGTCTGGATATGTTAATTAATATCCAAGTAATAATTTATATAACATTGCGGGCAGATTTAGCTCTTGCATAATGTATGGTTAATTTCAGATTTTAGAATTGTCTGAAACCTATTCACCAGAAGTATCTGCTTACAAGGTAATATACAAACTTCTCGGAATTAATAAAACATTTCTGTGATTGAATAGAATCAATGCATTTTGGGAAGGGGGGGGCACAGTGGCTAAGTGAGTAAGACGTTAGCTCACTTAACTGGCTGTCCCGTGTTCGATCCCTGCTTTGGCCGAGAAAGTTCAGCAAGACCGGGTCAGTGATGCAGGACTGGGGGCTTGGCAAGGGATGGAAATCGAGGTCCTGTGTACACATTGGCCTCATGTAAAAGATCCCCTGTCTGTTGGAATTTGAAAGTCATTACCGCAGTACTTTGGGCTAAACTCCCCGCATAGCACATTGCATGCCGTACGCCCATCATCATTAGCCCAGTCGAAGCACCATGTATCATGGTAAACCCTATTTCATTTTATTTCATGCAGATTTATTAGCCTGAACCAAACAATTACTGGGGCCTGGCAAGGGACAACGTGTGGTCATTCAGATATGAAGAAAAACAGTATCGTGTGAACATTAAATTAGAAGAGGCCGTAGTACGGCTGTCCGGACAAAATTTCCCTCATAGCACACTGTTTGCATTTGCCCGTCTTCATTGGCCCAGTCTGGGATCTTGGGACAGTTGCATAAGGTTAAGTTGGGTCTGCAATGACTCAGGTCTACAAGGAAACAGAAGGAAAAAAAACTTGACAAAAAAGAGTTAATCCCCAAAAAGATATAAGTGTTAAATAATAATCTCATTTCTCCATCTATTTTATTTTAGGAAGCTGGTGTTATATCATATGATAACGCTACAAGAATGATAAACCTTCAATTGATTGGTCAGATCAGTAAGAAAATATTTTTTTTATTCAGTTGGTGTTACGTGTGAAATAGATTATTTTATGTCTACTGCAGACAATGTTGGTATTACTGTTTCTACCATTTTTGTATGCCCACATTGAAGTATGGCCCTTGATCTCTTTCAAAATTCTTGTCAATACTCTAGAGACCAATCTGATGTCAGACATTGATTAATCAATCTGTGTTGACGTTTCTGGTGATTTACCCACAGTTCCGTGCATCAAAAGGCAAAACAATCGCTGTAACAGACCGTTTCATTGGCTAATACCTCACATCATCCAGAACACGACAATAACTACTCTTCCAGATCCTAGTGTACTAAAGACAAGTATAACAAGATTTTGAACAATAAACGAAACGAAATAGAGTATGTGTTTTAATCAGATTGCTCTAGCAAAGTTGTCATCCGTTTGACAATATATTTATACACATCATCTAAGGTTCTATGAACATCTAATTCTTTTATTTACTTTCAAGTTTAAAAACTTGACAAGATCTCAAACCTATTTTTTCTTTTTTTTAACAGAAACTAAAACGGAACCTGGTAAATTTGATATTCCTGATGAAACTGAACAGACAGATTCAGAATCTAAACATCAACAGTATAATGTAAGTTAATGTAATATTAGGGTTTCACAGGGATTCAGTAAGACATTGTTGCAATAATCTGGAGGTCCCACGTTCGCTTCCAGTTTTGACCAAGACAGTTTCTCTTGGATTTTTGTCGCAGGTTTTCCCTTTTGTCATCGTTGTCGGACTGGAACAACATAGTCATTCAGATGAAACGAAAAACCAGGGTCCTGTCTACAGTTGCAATTTGGAATAAGAGTAGGCCATAGTGCGGCTGTCCGAGCAAAATTTCCCTCATATCAAACTGTATGGAGTATGCCCATCCAATAAACCCAGTTAGTACAGAACAGCAGAATGTTGAACCTCCATTTATTTCATTTAAGTTTCTGTTATTCATAACAGGGTCAGAGTGATCATGAAATAAGGACATTAGATTGACTAGGATTATTAAGGATACCTTCCCACATACAAACTGTGTGATTTGATGATATAATTAGACTAAAAAGTTAATCAAAATAATTAAATGTTTTTGCTAAACCTAATTGATGGGTCTGTTTTTAATCCGATGGAATCCAAGACCAAGACGTTGATATAAAACAGACTTAACACCAATAGGAGAAAACAACATGAACAACATCGGCTGCTGACTCTCAGCTCTCTTGGCTGTTAGCTGGGCGAGCCCCGGGGTGACAGGAGTCAGGTCGCAAGACCTGCTGTCAAACAAGATTGCAGGACAAGTGTCTATCTGGAAGTTACAGAAGTGGGAGTGGGAGACGACCGGAATAAAATATAAATTTCTCTGGTTTAATAACCTGCGACATTGAAACTGTGACTGTGTTTGAATAAAGTAACTGGTGATTTAGCATAGTTTTTGGTATAAGGGGGTGTGGGGTTGTCATGACTACAGTCTTCTTATTTCATGTGTTTCAGATTGAATTAAACTGGAATGAACTTATTGAACCAAAATTGATGAACTAATGAGACCATGTGGGGGAGAAATATCATTGTATATACCACTATCTTGTGTGTATATTGAAACGTGTTAATCCAGATTTTAAGATATGGAGTTATCTAACAATCTAGTGATGTGGATTAAGAGTGTGGTCCCCTGCCAAGCCTTACACTGTGAGATAAACTATTGTATTGATAGTCATGAAATGATCTAGCTTATGTTCAGCCTCGCTGTTGGCTTTTTTCATAGATGTCTATACTATGATGTAAAATATAATTAGTACATTGTATGTACAATTTGAAAGATAAATTTATGGATTTTTAGAATTTGGGTTGAATCTATATCCAAAGATTTTTGATATAAATTCGTAGTTTTCCATAAATGATGGAAGTAAAAATGTCAGATGTACAATTTGAAGTTTAAATTGTTTTATTTTGTTTGTTGTGTTAAATATGGTTTAAGAAACTATTTTGTATGTAATAAAATTTTGCATATTATGACCAAGATTTTTATTTATTTAAAGTATATTGTCAATTCATGATGTATTTGCTGTTGTGGGGTGGGGTGGGGGGTTTGAGATCTTAAGGTCTGTTGAGGGGCATGGTTTTGGGTCACTTCCCATCTTTGTGTTTTCTCCAGTTCATCCGGTTTCCTCCCCCTTCGAAAGACCCCTACGCGCAAGTGCATTATTTAAATAAAGATTGAACTTTACGTTAGTGCTGAACTGACATCTTACCGTTTGCTGCCATCTCCCATTTGAGCCAATGGTTATTGAATGAACAAAATGTGTGATGATGGAATGAGTGCATTTTATGAGCAAACATGTTAATTTATTATGGCATTTTTAGTCCATGGAGACTAAGGGGAAATAACTCTGAAACTCCAAGCTCAATAATGGATATTGAGAATGAGAAGCCCTGTCAAGAATTTTAATACCAACAAAATACTTTGTACTAAAAGTCAGCTGTTTTAAATATTTGGTTGTTGATTCTTTGTTTGATCAAATTTACCTATGAAGATCATGTACATTGGCCCTGCTTGATTTATCCATACCGGCGCATACCGGCTGACCACAGTTCGGCAGTTTCCCCGGCGAGGTTACTTGATTTAACCGGAAGTCGACAAAAGTTCGGCCGCGGCGTACGCCGAATGCGCCGCTTTGTCGACAGCGGCGATCACCGGCTCAAGATGGTGAACATGTAACCTGTTTAATATTATCCGACGCCAAAATTTTTATCAGCCGGGTCACTTGATTTGGTCTGATACGGTAACCTGACCGGCGTATGCCTTGTACAAACCGGCTCGTCTATCGGCGGACAAATCAAGCAGCCCCAAAATGAACATACACGTAACCCTGCATATTCCTGAAGCAATGGCCCAAGAAATCCCTCTCTGGCCATTGCTGGATTAGCTTCTGATTCTTGAACTTTTGCGGGAGTGTGTCTATTCTTCCTGTTCAATCAAAGCTATCACTTTGAGTATAGCCACATGACAGTCCTTCATTTAATCTGGGTCTTCCCTAAAACTTTGGACAGTGATTTAAGGTATTAAAAACGGTGAAAGCATGTACGATTCCAAACAGTATTGTTTACATTTTAATCGATTTGATAGCCTCGTTTGTCACGCAATTAGTTTTACTGCAGTATTCTGCTATGCACTGGTTAATCGGGCATAATAAAATCGTGAGCTATGACATAACGTTATGTAAACATGTTTGGTCCAATTTGGCACTTTGTTTTAAAGGTAAAGCCTTTGTAATGCTGTCAGCTACTGGTTGTTAATGGGACTACTGACCAATCATAATTTAGAACAAGAATGTTCACTCTTTACAGCAGTGAGTAGTGGAATTAGTTCTAATCAAACGAAATACTGCACGGAATATGGTAACCCTGTTGAACAAATCAAGCCGTTATTTCCAAACACCTCAGTATTATTTGAAAATTACAAAAATTGGCCTGTTTTCGTGTTGGATTATATCATTTTGGCATAAATTCTTTCACTATTTGGAATGTGACCAGTTACAAAAAATGAATTTGACCATGACAAATGACCAACCCCAACCCTAACCCTAGTCTAGGATCTCAACCTAGACCTAACCCTTACCCAAACCCACAATCTCGTCAACAATCATGTGCCCTAACCTTATTTACATCTTGGCGACTGGAGGTGGCCTTTAGAAATGGATCTAGCCTTGAAGATCATATTAGTTATTAAGTGGGAGAGGGAAATGCGGTTTAACGTCCACTTGACACAAACTAGGTCAGTAACATATGGGTTTATTTTTATTTTAATAATTCGCTTGCGCGTAGGGGTCTTTAGCAGTGGGAGGAAACCGGAGTACCCAGAGAAAACCCACGAGGTTGGACAGGCAACCCTACGTACAACCGGGGATTTATTAAGTGGGAGTTGGGTTGCTGGTTGGTCTGTCATAGAGTGATATGGCATGGTTTTTATTCCCTGCTTGTAAGGTGTCAACTGGCATGGTTTCAAATCCCTGATTGTACGTGGCAAGGAGTAGGGTCGCCTGTCCAACCTCGTGGGTTTTCTGGGTACTCCGGTTTCCTCCCACTGCTAAAGACCCCTACGCGCAAACGAATTATTGAAATAAAATTTACACCATATGATAGTCCTGTATTGAACTACTTTATGTCAAGTGGACCTACTTTGTGTCAATTGGAGGTTAAACCCCATTTCTCGCTCGCTCTTGCTTGTCAGGTAGCCTGTCCAATCTCGAATTGAAAGTTTTCTCTGGTTTCCTGCCACTGCTAAATTGATGAAATAAAATTGAACCATATATGTTAGTCCCGAAATGACCTAGTTTGTGTCGAGTGGACGTTAAACCCCACATCTCTCACTACATACAAATATTTTATGATAAAAAGTTTTTTTGAATTTATCTTTTTTAGGAAAAGGCTATTAAAAAAAATATCATCCCAATGGCCATCTTTATACCGAAGTAAAACATTTATATTAATGTCTTATTAATTATTTAAGTTTTCACAAAATAGTTTTCTTTAATTCTTTTCATCAAAACAAAACATACTTTTGGCGTAACTCAAATTTAATAATACATGTATCCGTGAATTATTTTTTTAGCTGAGTCAGTTTAAGCCAGTTTTTCAAAGAAACGCTCAAAACTGTGACAATGTTTACTTTTCTATTTTTTAATCCCGTGTGATGATCGTTTAGACATCCTACCCGTTTAACAGTAAACTCAAACTTGCACTTTTCACATGTCCCACTGTCACACGTAATACAGATATCACTACGCCAGGTACAGCGTGATTGACAAAGGTGTGCGTTTATAAATAGTTCTTAAGAAACCCAATAAAATTGTAAAACGAGATAAATAATAAAAAGTTAGTTTTACAGGAAATAAACACTCATAAAACGGAAACTATGTAAATATTTAACTCAGAATTTGTTTAGATCTACTTTCTGGGTCGCGGTCTTGTCCAGCGTCCTTGTTTTACCTACGAGTAATCAGGTTGATAACGGTATTATGGCTGACAAGTCGTGAGTACGGTGGGTGGAACGGACAGGGGAATTATTGTACATATCGGGGTGTTTCCTTGCTATGGAAGATCAGGAATTCTTGGATAAATTAAAAACTGTTTTCAATGTCTGTGACGAGGATGATGATGGATTAATTGCCGTGGACCATTTTGAGAAATTAGCGGTGGAACATTTTGGTGCTTCTGGCATAGAGGTGAGACGTGTTCAATACTTTCTAAAAACTGCATCATGTAGGTGATTGGAAGAGCTAATCAATATGTTGTCAGGTATTGACAAGTCTTGATTGCTAATCACAGATTACTAATTACTCTACAGTAGTCAGTTCGTATGTTGATATGTAATCATGGACCCTATAATAAAGCTCATGATTTTATATGACATGGTACGTGTGACAACAATCGTGCTTTACTTTCAATATACCACGTTCTTGAAAAGTGTAAACCACAGTTTCTGTTACAAAAGATACGCTAGTAACCGTTACTGCGACCGCGTTGTCGGCATCTTTGAACGTGATCGAAATATTTCACGTGAACTATGGAATATCACTCCCAAATTAAGTCTCGAACTGAAAGGAATGGATTCACACTGTGTTGTAAAATCAAGACGTTTATTGACCTTTTTTTTTTACTGAACCGTTGGCCTTAAAGTATTAATGTCATTATTAATCAATAATTCTATGACATTCTTCAAACTTCAATTTAAACATATATATCATATATAGACATATTTTAATTAAACTCTGAATTGGATAGTATATATACAGGACAAGTACATGTAAGGGGAACATTAAATAAAAACATACAAACCAATCTTTGAAAAATGGTCCCTTTAGTTTTTGTCTTCCAAATTTCTTTAAAAGGTTTCAGTTTTAAAATAAATCTTGATTCTTTGATACTTTCTTTTTAACAATTTATAAGAGGGGAGTATATATCATTTTTTTCAGGAAATCTCCTTAAATTATTATACTGAACCATGTTCATCTTTCAAATACCGTATTCATAAATATAAGATATAGCTTCTTTCTGTTAAGTAATATAAAGTACATGTATGTCATTTATAGGTCGTATATACGTGTAAATTTGTTGTCATCGCAGCGTTTCGATTTCGTGATCTTCATACTTCAGACAAATGGTTGTTTGGACTAAGTTTGACAACTGTTCAGACTTACTTAACGACAGTTCGGACTCAATAATATACATGTATAACAAGGTTTCCGACTCATTTTTAAACATTGAAGCGAGAATTTCATATTTTCTAAGAAAGTCAAAACATAATTATGTCTGCTTAATAGGTTGTCAACTCTCTATTCTACGACCATAGGTATCATTCTCACACTTAAAAATCATTCACACCGGAAATAAAAACACAATTACCGGTAGCTCCCATGTTTTTCTAATCCCCCCATGCAAAAGCTATCTTCAAACGTTTGAATTTGAAGTTGAATATGATATTTTTGCCAATTTGTCAACTGGCAATGGTGAATTATAGGATTATTCTTTAACAGGGTGAAATGGTTATACATGTAGATGCCATCTATTTTAAGGCTTTATTCTAATATATTTTAAAGATACAACTTAAGAATATGAAATTAATATCTCTTTAATAAATGATGAATAGATAAACAATTGATGAAAATTTGTATATATTTAGTAAAATATCATGTAATTTTAAATTCAATTAATTGTTTACAAAATTCTTAATTGAAATTATCATAAGGAAATATATTAGACATATGCGATGAGTGTGATCTGACTGTCAATGTTACAGTGTCTCCATGTCGTTCATTTTCAAACATCTTTGTCATCTATTTTTAGCTTAAAGATGTGCTTCTTTCTATGCCATATTCAAACAATTTAACAATTCCTTTGTTACCATGTGATCTGAAGACAATTGTTTAGTTGTTAGTACAGATAAACCATAGATAAATGACCCTTTTTTTTGCATTTTTCACAAAAAATCAATCTTTACATATATATTTTATTTTACAACACATGGCTTTATATCATTTCCATTAATAAAGATATCAGATGTTTTCTGTGGATTATTTGAAAACAAACAGTTCTAGCGTTCTTTAAAAAAACCAGAGAACAGAGGTAATTGGTTATTACACGTAATTATAAAAAATACCATATAACATAGTTGTGTTAGGGGGATGTGAGATGGACATATTTATTTATACATGTACATATAGGATTGATTGTAATATATTTCATTATTACGGTAAACATCTTTTGTAGTGTGAACAAAATATATTTTTTTTAGTGGCATACATTTTTATAGATTATTCAAATACATTAGATACAGTGTACTATGCTGCTAAATATGTGAACTGCTCCCACGAAACCAGGCGCTTGTAGTACAACTCCATATGATACAACAAATTTAAAAAGAATCACAGTTTTGGAAAGCTTAGACTGTGGACTATTCAAATATGCTGCCAGCTTTGTTTTTATAAAATAGACCAAGAGCCGGGTTTACAGTTTTGAATACGGTGAAATATATAATTAAGATTACCGGTATTATCATTCGCACAACACCAACAGGGCGTTCATTCGGTGACATTCTGTGTACATGTACATATCTTTGAAGGAGTTGGCAATGAAATAAATTGTCTTTCACACGCTATTTATTTATTTACTGTTTGTCATGGTTGACATGTGTTTTTTACTTGATCTATATTTAGTAATACATTGTACATACAATGTACATGTATGACACAGTGAAATTAAAATAGAAAATAATGTTGTATCATGTTCCTTGTAAATATTAATACAAATAAAGTGATATAACACAAGTAAGGCCCATGGATTAACACAATTCAACATACATTATGCAAGAGCTAAATCTGCCAATTGCATATCTTTCTTTAGGCCTGAAATGTTATCTAAATTATTCATTAGACATCAATGAAAATAACCAGACCATAATCAACTCTTGATGTCATCGCTAGCCTGCGATATTAACTGGATTTGAATACATTTTGTGATAGATGATTTGATGTCAAAATGGATAAGTGAGACTGAGTGGATCATTTTGACTAAAATTTTTAGCAAATTGCCTATATATTATCTAGTTTTTATTTATTATAGTGAGAGCTGCCAGCTCTTTATCCAATCTCCCATATTGTATGTTTAAGGCGTACAGACTTTTATAGATACAATCAGATTCGTGAGGACCAGTTACCCAAAACTAACTAAATACTATCAAATACCATTTCTACCTATATTGTGAATAACTAAGACAGTGGTTGAATTATATCTATACTCCTAAAAACTGAATTATTTCTTGGAATTGGCCATATTTTTACAAGAAACTGGAAAAGTCTGATTAAAGTATCAGTACCACATGCATTGTACATTATGTAGTACCACATTTATCGTGCATTTTTGGGGGCAAGTTTACCTGGAATCAATTCTAATTAAATTAAATTTTTTATATAGTTGAAGTATTATGTTAGTTTATCTCAATGATTAGAGAGAGAGAGAGAGAGAGAGAGAGAAATGGGGTTTAATGTCCACTGAACTAGTTCATTTCGTGACTAACACATGGTTCAGTTTTATTTATTTCAATAATTTGCTTGAACGTAGGCGTATTTAGGAGTTAAAGGTGAGAGAGAGAGAGAAATGGGGTTTAACGTCCACTCGACACAACTAGGTCATTTTGGGACTAGCATATGGTTTAATTTTATTTCAATAATTCGCTTGCGCGTAGGGGTCTTTAGCAGTGGGAGGAAACCGGAGTGCCCGGAGGAAACCCACGAGGTTGAGAAGGCGCCCCTATCTCCATGTCACTTACGCTCACACCAGGGCTTGAAACCACAGCCGCAAGCCAGAGGTGACCGGCCAGCTAGAGGTCGAAGCGCGGCACTCTAGACCACTAGGCCATCCCAACCCCCCGGAGTTAAAGGTAACCGGAGGACCTGGAGAAAAACCATGACGATGGAAAGATGACCCTACTCATGGTCATGTATAACTAGGGGAATCAATGACAGACCTTATGATACAACGCACACACCCTAACTATTATTAGGAAGTTTGTGTGATCAGAAAATCACCAAAATACATGTATTTATTCCCTATAGAATGAGTAATGATTGAAATATATGTGAGGTGAGAGAGAGAGAAATGGGGTTTAACGTCCACTCGACACAACTAGGTCATTTTGGGACTAACGTATGGTTTTTTAAATTTTATTTCAATAATTCGCTTGCGCGTAGGGGACTTTAGCAGTGGGAGGAAACCGGAGTGCCCGGAGGAAACCCACGAGGTTGAGAAGGCGCCCCTATCTCCATGCCACATACGCTCACACCAGGGCTCGAAACCACAGCCGCAAGCCAGAGGTGACCGGCCAGCTAGAGGTCGAAGCGCGGCACTCTAGACCACTAGGCCATCCCAACCCCCCTATATGTGAGGTGGATGACATTTTGGATAGCTCTTTACAACTTGACTAGTTCACCACAAATCAAATGATCTTTATAAAATCACAAATTGTATCCATGTTCACTTGTTTCATTTGGGATTTACGTGATGGTTTGTTTTAATTTATCAGAGAGGTTCTGTTATCTGTGGCTGTGTTGTCTATTTTATGCATTCTTGATCATAGCTTTGACCACGGTTTCACAAAGCATTCTCAGAGTTAAGAATTTTCGCAACTTTCAATCACTGTTAATGAGAAATATCTTTGATCCAGAAATACAAAGAATGTTTTATGTCACCAGGGGCCTGTTATCTATGCAAGTCATGGGTTCAATCCCCGGTTTTATATACTGTAACAAGGAGTAAAGTCACTTGCCTGACCTCGTAGGTTTTGCTGGTGTGTACTCAGGGGTTTCCACTTGTCTCTTCCGGTGTTTATGTTAGTATCTGTGAGAAGGTTACTGTTCGAAAAGATTCCAGTACATGTATATTTTATGTACCTGTATGGGGAACACAAATATACGTAGGGCGGATGTGTGTTTATGTGCTCAGTACATGTATATTAATGTTTTATCGTTGTTGTAATGGTTTTTTTTACAACTTTATGTACAGCACCTCAGAGCAGCATTACATGTATTATAAATTTCAGGTACATGTATTATACATGCAAGTACAGGAACATGTACATGTATACCCCATTATTATTATACATGTACATAAAAAAAGAGGAAAGGTACCGGTCGGTACATGTATTATACCTAAGTACAAGTATCCCCTACCCTTTCATATGTCCACCCATCATCAGGGCCATTACCATTATCGCAGCCCCGCCCTCAGGGAAGTGAAAGTAGAGACGATTAAATATGATAAGATTTGTCAAATTTCTGCTTCCTCATTGTCATTGGTTAATTAGTTATTCCTAGCTTCCTGATTGGATTAATGACTGTAGTATATTGTTGATATATCATCACCAGGTTAAGGTGTGAAATATTTCACACCCCACTGGGTAATAAAACAATTAAGTTGATGATTCAAACCGACATTATTTTAATAATGTTATTTCACAGACAGAAATGAAATGAAATGAGGTTTAACGTCCTGCTGTTTTTCTCCAAACCTGGGCTAATAAAGACGGGCATACGCTATACAGTGTGGTACATGTATGAGGGAAATTTTGCCCGGGCAGCAGTGCTACAGCCTACTCTTATATCGAATTCCAACAGCCAAGGGATCTTTTTTGTGCACGTCAGTGTGTGCACGGGACCTCAGTCTTCCGTACCATCCGAACGACTAGACAGCTGTCCTTGTCAGGCCCTCCAACCTGCATCACTGACAAGGGGAAACAACGCTGTATAATCTGGATGAAATTTGTCGACCATGTGATCACAGATAGAAGATGAAGCACATGATGGTCTTTTATTCAGTGTGTGAAAATAAATCTAAAGGGGGAAGTCTTTATTACACTAGGATCTGGAAAAAGTTATTTATATAACATTCGTTTTGGCTGATGTGAGGGATTAGTCAATGAAACAGTTTGTTGCAGCAAGTTTGTGGCATGCGATGCATGAAACTGTGGGTAGTCTACTTGAAACATCACTGGTTAATCAAATGTCTGATGTCATAGGGTCAAAAGCCGCTCGTATGTATCCAGATGCGACCTTCCACTACAACTGGTCATTTTAACGTTATTTTTTTTCTTTCAAATCATGATTCAAACTTGTTATCGGTACAAATGTACTTAGTAACAAATTACAAGGCCCAGATTATAAAGGGAGGGGACTGATTGGGCTGCCTCCCAAATTACTTGTAGTTCTAAAAAACATTTGGCACATTAATGAATATGTTATTTATTATGTTGTATACATGTACGTACATGTATGTTGGTACAACAAATTCTATCTACATGTATTTACTGTACTGAGTGTGGCGAACAACTACATTGTACATGTATGTGCAAGGGATTTATTGAAATTTAATTGAACAATATTAATCCTGAAATGACCTACATGTAGGCTACATGTAGTTTGTGTCAAGTGTACATGTACGTTAAACTCCATGTACATTGGGAATGTGGCTGTACTAATCTCTGTGTGAAGTGTCAAACAAGTATCGGTATACCCTGCCTTGTACACAACAACTGTCACCATCTCTTGAAACTAAATTTATATACATTTAACCCCTTGTAGATGATAGAGATTTGCAGACCATGGTACATTTTTTTAAAAGAAAGTTTATGAGTCATTTCCCCTTTGAATTGAACTTTAAAGTTTGTGTTGTTTAAACATGAGTTTAGTCATTGACCATGATCTCAAATTCGTTTGAAAATGTCAGCATTACCGGTTTAACTGTTTCACATGGCAGTGAAATTATTTTTCATAAGTATACACACGTCACAGATTGTCTGTAGTTCAAGGACTTGTGAAAAATATTATATAAATATTTCTTTTCTAATTATAAATGGGTATGTGCAACGGTATACTACATGTACACATGTAAGAGAAATGGATTTTAATGTCCACTCAGCACAAACAAGGTAATTTTTGGACTAACACTAAGTGTAATTTTATTTCAATAATTCTCCTGAGGTTGAGGTTTTTTCAGCGGACTCCATTGCTTGGGAACGAAAGTATTATATATTTTGTATCTACATGTAATAGTAAGTGGCTATATGCACCATGAATGATTTTCTTGAAATTGAGAGACATGGGGCTTAATCTCCAAACAACTCAAACAAGGTAATTTCAGGACTAATAATTATTTAAATAATTCGCTTGAGTGTAAGGATCAGGCACGGATCCAGAGGGGGGGTCCAGGGGGTCCGGACCCCCTCCCCCCCTGCTCAGGCTTGAAAAATTTTTATGCGATTTTATTGGCGATTTTTAGACCTGTAATTTTGGAATTTACCTTCCGGAAATACGTCAGAATGCACCAAATTGAATCTAATTTACCAAATTTTTCTGGGAGGGGGGGGCGCTCCCCCCCACCCCCCCGTTAATTGGTTGAGCGCCTTTGGCCCTCCACAATTATCAAACCTAGACCCCCCCCCCTGCAAAAAATCCTGGATCCGCGTCTGAGGATCTTTAGCTGACTCTACACCTTGTCACAAGCAAGCTTGGGAACAAAAAAATCCATATCTCCAAACATATAAAATGATGAAAAGCTATCTACAGTATATATATACTTACAGATTATAATATATTTATTAACCCCACTGACATATTGCATGTTCAGATAGATGAAAACTAATGAATATATATATGTACATCATAGTTCAAAAATATTTGATATAGAATATCGAAAATTTCATTCAAATTAATTTATTCTGAACAAGGTTATCGGTGTTTGACGATTTGACAAGATGTACATGATGCACCATCAACTAATAATATAGATTTTTGCCTGAAATATCTCAGGCTACTGCCAGAATATATATTTATATATAGAGAGAGAGACAGACAGAAATGGGTTTAATGTCCACTCGACACGAACTGGGTCATTTCTAGACTAACACATGGTTCAATTTTATTTCAATAATTCGCATCTGCAGTGGGAGAGAAACGGAGGGCCTTGAGAAAACCGATGAGGTTGCAGAATATGTACATGTACATGTGTAGGGTGCTTCTAATAGGTATAATATTGATATGAGCAGTTTTGTTAGATATATTTATTGATATTGTATGGGACTCGCATAGTTTTATCTGTCAAATGAACCGGAAACAAACTTTTAAAGTTTTTCTTTTAGAATTTATAATTGTACATTTACAAATAACAACATAAAGGTATATATATAATGGCTACCTTGACATTAAATATCTATATTATTATTTCACCAGTTGAAGCGTAAAACCCCTTGAGGATAAATACACAGAAATCAATGGTTTGACAGTTGGTACTAGTATTAATATATTTTGTGATATATACTTTATCTACATGTAGACCAACATGTAATTTATAGAACTATATTTTACTATTATGTTATGATGGCCTATATCTACATGCACTTAATCTTCACTGTTATTCACATCAATTGATACATAAATGGTAATGTGAAAGCCTTCTTATAACTCAGTTCACATGCATTATAGGTCTACATATGATTTAGGAGATAAACACATCCTGTTTCACATTTAGAGTGGTGTTATTGTCCAATAGACATGTCCTGAGATCATGCGTTAGCATGTGCATCGTTTACATAGGGTATCATGTTGTAACACAAACTGATCAGGGCAGAATCGGTACCTTTTAGTCATTTTACGCCAGGAAATAACTTTATTCAGATATACATGTACTTTCAACTCTGGTAAAAAGCTGTTTTTGAATTTAATTTACAGAAGAAATAAAGTTAATATTGAGAGCTAATTAACTCGCTCCAAGGTCATCCCTCACAGTGATTGTAGCGGCCATGCGAATATTCACTGCTGATCAGTTTGATATAAACTGTGTTATAGGGAATTTTTACTTGCAGTTGATTTAGCATGTGTTGAGCTCTGAAAAATATCCACTACTTCAAAGTAAATTGGGGGGTTGGATTGCTGAATTGTTAGCATGTACTGCGTGTTGAATCATAAAGCCTGTCATTGAGTCAACTGGCGTAGTTTCGAATCCTCGGTTGTACGTGACAAGGAGTAGGGTCGCCTGTCTAATCTTGTGGGTTTTCTCCAGGTCCTCCGGTTTCCTCCCACTACTTACGACCCCTATGCGCAAGTGAATTATTGGAATAAAAATTAAACCATATGTTAGTCCCAAAAAGACCTAGTTTGTGTTGAAACCCCATTTCTCTCTCTAAAACTAAATTACAAGGAATATCATAAATTAAATAAATAATCATGTGAATTGAAATGTAATTATTTTATTATTCCTAACGATAAACCCAATTTCTCTCTTAATTTCTAGTACTACAGTAGGCTACTTGAAAGAGGTTTGGTGGCCCAATGATTTAAAGCGTGCATTTTAAATCAAAAGGCTTGTTGTTAAGTCCAATGTCATGTTTTTTTCCCTGCTGTTCTTAACAACTACATGTAGAAGGTTTGCCTGACCCCCCTCATGGGTTTTCTCCGGGTCCTTCCATTGTTGAAGTAAAATACACGCAAGTGAATTATTGAAATAAAATTGATGTGTATTTTAGTCCATAAATGACCTAGTTTGTGTCGAGTTGATGTAAAGACTCATTTCTCTCTCTCTATAGTGCTATTCAACATGTAAACAACGTGGGGTAAGCGTTGTCCACAGCTACACATATTATATGTTATATTTGTGGATATAAAAAACACTTATTGACAATAAAGGTATAAGTAAATGTATTTTATAGATGTATGATTATTTTATTATAAAAGATTGAGTCTTTATTACAATGTACTAGATTGCTTGTCGTAAATATGTACCTTGAGGCTATAGAAAGCCATTTTATTTGTTTTAAATAAAATGAATGATCTAGTCAGGCCTATATATAATTTATAGATCTACATGTACATGTATTATATTATTATTATATAAAATACATGTTCACTTGATGGAGTATTTCATATATATTAATCAACACAAACAGAGGATTGGGTGGCCGAATGAATAGCGCGTCATAAGGTCATTGAGTCAAGTGGTATCGTTTTGATTCCCTGCTTGTATGTGACAGGAAGTAGGGTCGCCCGTCCAACCTCTTGGGTTTTCTCTGGGTCCTCCGGTTTCCTCCCACTGCTAAAGACCCCTACGCACAAGCGAATTAATAAAATAAGATTGAACCATGAGAGAGAGAAAGAGAAAGACAAACTAGGTCATTATGGAATAACATATGGTTCAATTTTATATCATTAATTTCCTTGCATGTAGGGATCTTTAGCACTGGGAGTAAAGCGGAGGACTCTTAGAAAACCTTGAGATTAGACAGACGACCCTATTCTTGGTAAACTTATAAACGGATAGTGGAAACCACCTCACTTGCCTCAATGCCAGACCTTATAATCTAAAGAGCACAAAATATAAATGGACATATCATTATTATTATTATAGCATATCGAATAGTATAATATAATAATAGTTTTAAATAAGACCAAATCAAATTAATTTTATGTTGTTCATGGACTTGATGAATAAATAGACACTGCAGTCCAATGAAAAGAACCACCCTTAAAAATGTAGATGTAAAAGCTTTTGAGAAGAGCGAATAAGTCATGTTTTGTAAACCTTACCTTTTTCCCAAAAGTAATAAGAAGTACAAATTTAATTGGTCTTCCCGTAGAACATTCATGTAAGTTCAAATTGATGTGATCTAAATTGCAAATTTTAAACTTGAAATATGAGTAAAACCTGAGGTTAGTCTAGTACAGGGTGACTTGCGAGTATTGATCTTTTATGCTTAATGGGACAATTTGAAGATGTACATGTACTTAGTCACTTATTAATATTTACCTTAAGGCTATGAATACATCTTTTATTCTCTTTAATAAATATATTAAAGATACATTATGTCAGCTCTAAATCTGCCAATTTCAGGTATTTCTTAACTTAAGGCTTTGAATATTATATGATTTTTATGTAGACATTCAGTCACATGACAAGCCTACTATAATCAACTCTCTAGACCATAGGATGGTAGAGAATTAAACAGATTGATGTATGATCGCCATTTAATGATTATATTAAAAAATGGAGAAGCAAGTCTTGATTAACAAGTAACTTTGCAATGCCACATCTTGTCCAAACTTTAGACTGTTATAACTTTGCTCAGCATAAATTTATTTCAATGAAATGTTCAATATATTGATTTTGAATTATGTATTTTGGAACTATTACATAATATGCATCTTTAATATATAAACTGCTGAGTATAAAATACAGCTATTGAACAAATGTATTAAATAAAGAAGTTGTAAAAGTTGCTAAGATTCAACAAATATATTGTTACATTTTCATTAAATTGATTGAATTTCTGGCTTCACGATAACCAACATTATTTTATAGTTGAACATCTTGTCTATTTGCTATGCTTAAAATAGAATTTCATCAATACATATTTTTAACTAGGTTGACATTATGCAAGTATGCCAAAAGGAAGGAAAAAGTTTCATTAAATATTTTGAATGTTGTGCACTGGACATACACATGTAGGAGGTGGGGAAGGGGAATAAACAAACAAGCTGCAGCGGTATGGAGCACTGGGAATGGGGGGGCCGGAGGGGGGGGGCTTATGGGGGTGCAAAATATATCTCCCCCACCCCACTTTAGTTACGGGCCTTATTGAAGTTTGAGTAAAATTATAATTTTATGATATTGGGGTCCAGGTTATTGTTAATAATAATGACAGTATGATGATGAGTTGATTGACATCTGTCATGTGTTTGATTGATGTACAGGTCTCTCATCAAGGTAACATATAGTTTATATTAGTAAGACGTCCGGAAGAGAGAGAGAGAAATAGTATTTAACGCGCACACAACATGGATCATTTCCGGACTAACGTATTGTTCAATTTTATTTCAATAATATTCTTGCACGTTGAGGTATTTAGCATTGGGAGGAAACAGGAGGACCCGTAGAAACCCATGGGCATGACAGTCAATCCTTGTCACGTACAACCGTAGAATTGAAACCACGCCAGTTGACTCAATGGCAGACCTTATGGTAAAGCGCACACGCACTAACCATAAGACCATCCAACTCAGTGGTCGGTACAGAACAGTAGGATATTAAACCACATTTTATTTATTAATCCTATAGCCGATATCAGAAATCAATAGATGTAGATATTGAAGAGTACTATATAGTATACTAATGACCTATTTGTGGATATAGATATATACTGCTATATTTATAGTCTGTCTAATTATATAATACTACTATAAATCAATCAATACTGGTAGGTAATTTATAATATACAGCTATAAGGTAATATGTATAGGATATTAACCTACCCGAGGTTGATATGATAGAGAACACGCGGGCGAAGCCCAAGGGTTCTCTATCATATCAATCCGAGGGAGAGTAGGTTTATATCTGACATATACAACGTTCACCCTTAAATTTAATGGACTCTTCTAAAAAAGGCAACAGTGATTGGATAATCGCTCGGTAGTTTCCGCCAAATAGCGAGAATTACCGATGCAAAATTGCGCGTGTGTTTGTTTACACGCCGCCATTTTGGGAAATTGAATTGAAAGCATGCAAGAACAAAATGGATAATTAAACGAAGTCAGACGAATAATCAATCCTTTTTAGTCATCATATTGACGATGGAATAGATGTGGATGCAAATATGATGAGGATCTATCCAAAGCCTGAAGAAAATTTGGATCAAAAGGCAATCTTTTCCGATATTTCTGACAATGAACCGTGATTGAAATTTAGGTATGTTCAGAGAAGGATTTGACCGACTGGTTTAAGTGGACTCTATCCAAAAATACTTTACAAAGGAACTTTTGAGCGATAAATACTTTCAAATCTTGCAGTGTGTGAAGAAATAATGTGGGCGGAAAGAAAATTCTGAAAGATATCTTAGACATGGAGTATGGATAACCGATTTAAATATGCCGATAAGTACACCGTCTATTTCGTTACTGAATGCTACAAATTGTACCATAACTTTTTTTTATTGTCAAAAGAATAAAATTTTATTTCTGTGTTCTTTGTATTATTTCGATCATCTACATTATCAGCGGTTGAAATGAGCCGAATATATCGACCTTGGATGACGTCATCAGCGGTTGATATGAAATATCAACCTGTCAGGACGTCATCAGCGGTTGATATGAACCGAATATATCAACCTCTGATGACGTCATGAGAAGTTGTTATGAGATATAACTGCTATGGACATCAAAGAAAAAAACTACTACCAGTTGTATATGTAATAATATAAACCATTACTCTTATATAAGATATTTCACAAAATAAAACACTTCTACTAGGGATATACTAGCGGCTACTATATGGATATATTATATAATATATTATATTTGCTTGATAATGATACCTGTATGTGTATTGAAACGTTAGTACATGTATGTTATTAATATTCAGAAGTAGTATATCCATACAATTGTTTTACTTTAATACATTGTAGAAACCATATACATGAAATTGTGTTTAACGTTCCACTGTTCTGCTCCTACTGGGCTAATGAAGACGCTTGGCACAGGCATATATCTTGCAGTGTGCTATGAGTGAAATATTGCATGGACAGCAGTGCTATGATGAACTACTCTTATTTTGAATTCCAACTGTCAAGGGTTCTTTGTCGTTCATGCCAAGGTGTACACAGGACTTTGTTTTTTAATCCCATCCACATAGTGACACCTAATGACCTAGTTTTGTGTTGAATTGACGTAAGCATCAAATCCCATTGCTCTCTTATATCTTGCTTCCTATCGAGTAAATTCTCGAAAAAAATCACATTCATTGCCATAAAACCCTGTGTGACATTCTAAGCTGATTCGACTAAGTACGTAAAGGATTATATATTTAATCTAAATAGACCAATCAGGGATAAGGAGAGAAAATAGCTAGGGCTTAGCGGGACTTAATATTGATGACTTAAGAATTAGGACCAATACAGACAATTAAACTTGTAAAGTAGTAAAGAAATTGTTGAGAGAAAGTCGAAGCAAGTGGTCATATGGTTAAAAGAAATATTTTCTTTGATTATAATCCAGTTAAATGGTCTGTCAATATATCGGAACTAATAACTATCCTAGAAAATCAACAAATAGAAAGATATATTTCTGTCCCAGGTCATGTTGTTATAGATTGGAATGACGGGTATTAAGATCATCTCTCCTTGTATATTAATGTTTTCATTGTTTCATCTTGTGTGTGTATATATATACATGTATCTTTATTGTACTATGGTTTTTATTCTTTGTTTAATAAAGACGAGAGAGTCCTTGTTGAATCTGTGGCCAGAAATAAACTTTTAAGTAACTTGTGGTAATTTTGTTGTGTACATGTATTAGGAATATTTTAAAACAAAAGATGTATCAAGGATTTACAAAACAGTTACCACAAAATCTGAAAGTTGATGTGTATCTGCCAGGGGTTAAGTGACGGGAAGGTAAATATCTGCATTGTCAGGAGTTAAGAGTTTTTGTGCTCCCTTGAAATTTTGCGCCGTCTCCAATAGAAACAAACACAAACGTACTATGGACCAGGAACCCAGCATGGTGTCATTGCCGCCATCTTGGAATTGTAACATTATTTCAAAAATCAAAAGTCTGTCAATCAATGCACAATTGTCTAAGGAACAAGTATAATTATTGGTAGAGTCTTAGGCTTTTTTCGAAGAGCGTCACCAGCAAAAAGAACAATAAGAACATAACATGACGAGTAGTGGTTCCTGTTCCAAAAACCCTTTAGCGCTGAGACTGCTCGAAACCACCCTAACTAGGGCTCCAAAGACCACCCAAAACCACTTGATCATGTGCATACGTGTAGCTGTGGTGCACGCCAATCTCTACTGGCAATCATACTGAAAGCTATTCACATATTTCGAGCGGTTTGAATTTAAGGAACAGCATTTCGTTTGGTTCAGGGCTGGTATTAATATATCACTTTTCTCAGATTTTCATCAAGGAACTGGGTAGTCAATATTTATAAGCACATGTACCAAATGATAAAGGGTTTTATTGATGAGGCTGGGGTGGTTTCCCTTCCACTCCTTTCACTCTATTTCCATCTTGACGGTTGGATGCAGTTTTATTTGACAAAAGAATTTACATACCTTTGGAGCATCTGGGTGTTATCTTGGATGTGGTTTTATTTGACATGAGACTTTACATGCCTCTGGAGCCTCTGGGTGTTATCTTGGTATTTTAGCAGATTTAGCGTTAGTAATAATTAAAAAGATTTGAATCAATCATATTGATTTTTAGAAAGTTTTGGCGTCTATAATTAAAATAAGCCAGTTGATGATTAAACAATGTCTATAAAGTCAGACGTTGTGTAGTATTTACAATATTTAACTAATGTTTGTAAATAGATCTCAAAGTTTTTATATTTTAAGACAAAACTTCAAGGAATTTCAAACATGGAAGATTGCACAGATTGGTGTTAGTTTTGGGTTAAACTAAAACAAGATGAGTCATGTGAAGAATTATCCTGGGATTTTTTTTCTGAAAATTTAAAACATAAATTTCCAGGGAAAGTAACATATGCCCACCAATGGCTTCATCATCTGAGCTGTAATACAACTCTGTCGCATACACACTGTATAGAGAACCTTGGTGGTTCGTCCCTTGTAATGGCCGAGAAAGCTCATTGGGATTTTCTGGGGTGGTTCACCCATGTCAGTGGTGCCATGCAGGTTCAGTAAGTAAAAAGTTTTCTCGTTATACCTGGAGGTCCCATGTTCGTTCCCAGTAATGGCCAAGAAAGCTCATTGGGATTTCCTGGGGTGGTTCACCCCTCTCCCCAACGACCCCTTCTCCCGTTGGTGGTGCAGGGCGCAGGGCCTGGTAAGGGACAATGTATAGACATTCTGATAGGCCGTGGTGCTGTTGTCCGTGTATTTCCATCTTCATCATATTGGTTGGTATATATTATCAAAAAACTATCACCTTGAACCCCATTTCTTTTCACTTCACCTTGGGGTCACTTGGCTAACAGACTGATTCACTGTGATATTTTAAAAAAAACATTGTATGATATCTAAAAGTGATATCTGATTGTATGGTTTATAAAAGCGATGGGTGATTGTATGACTGGTGAAAGTGAAATCTGACTGTATGACTTCACTATGACTGGTGAAAGTGAAATCTGATTGTGTGACTGGTGAAAGTGAAATCTGACTGTATGATAAGTAGATGTGAAAGATGATTTGAGTTTAAAACAAACATGAATAAAGATATCAACATTGTATATCAGTTAACCTGATTGTGTTTATATTGTGGAACAGTAGGACATTAAGCCCCTATTTATATTTATATCCTGATTGAATAGATATCCTGATAAATTAGTTATCTTATCACCGACAGTTTTTTTGAATTGTCACAACTATTATTATCATGACCACTTATCAACATTAATATCACTAAATGCTACTTATTGTAGTTTAGTAAAATAAGCTTCTTATGTCAAGACTTTCTGGTGAAACTCAAAAGGCTGTTCTAAGAAAGGCAGAATAATCCAGAAAGAACACCAATAAAAGAAGGGTTGGGATGGCCTGGTAGTCTGGAGTGTCGGGCTTTGAGGTATACATGTAGGTCGCCTGTCACCTCTTGCTCGCGTTCATTGCTTCTATCCCCTGTGTGAGCGAATGTGGCTTAGAGGGCACCTGTTCCTCCTTCCTCCCACAGGAAAGACCCCTGAGGTTATGCTAGGTATAATAAAATAAGACTGCGATATCACCTATTTAAAGTAGCTAAGTCTCTAACTCAATATCATCCAAAATCTTCAACATTGAAAACACAAATTATTTATCAATTTAAATCAACATTGATGCTGTGATCTTACCGGGAAAAGATTGCTTTCTGATATCCAATATTTAAGACAAAATAAACATTTTACCATTGGTACACGAATCGTGTACCATAATGTGTTTCAGTCCCAGCTCTAGCAAGAGACTCGAAGAACAAGGCTAGAAACATTGCACCAAATCAAACTGTGTATGTAGACTGGAATAACCAGACGCTAGAAAGTTGCGTTGGATTGAGACTGTTGGCTTATTTCGCCGAACATAACTGTTTTGAAATTAGAGTAAAAACGTAAACTATTGAATGTAAATCAGTTTATATATTCATATTACTGTATTGTATGCGTTGCGACCCACTTGTGTCAATTTCTAGGTCCCAAAAGTTAGCGATTTAACTCCTTTTACTCCTGTTGTCATTGTTAGCCAGCCCATAACGGATGTCTAAAGTGCTGCTAGTGATATACACAGGAACTCAGTTCTACCATGATAAAAATATGTGTTTACAAAAGAATTAAAGAATATGACAGACAATCAATTTCCATGTGTATTTGTGCACATGTTCATATTGTTCCATAACTGTTATACATGTAAGCCTCTTATATCCAGTGATTAGTTTCAGATCTTATTAGACTATTATATCCAGTGATTAGTTTTAGATGTTATAGACTATTATATGATATTATGATATGTTATATTAAACACCTGATGATGTAAGTGAAATATATGTTTATTATATATATATATCATTACAGCTCATATTATGTGTATATAATACAAATGATCAAAAGAAATGTGGAGATAATGTTTATGGAATAACTTATATCTAAGTTCGCAGGCGGGGGGTTAGCATGTTCATGCTGTATCATAAGGTCCGTCATCGAGTCAACTGGTGTGGTTTTGATTCCCTGGTTGGGTTTTCTCCAGGTTCTCTGGTTTCCTCCCACTGTTAAAGACCCCTACACTCAAGTGAATTATTCAAATGAAATTGAACCATGTGTTAGTCTAGAAAATAACCTAGTTTGTTTCAAGTGGACGTTAAACCCATTTCCGTCTCTTTTTCTCTCTCTATATATATATATATCTAAGTTCCTTGTAAATGAATAAAAAATAATATTTTGATTATTGTAACTTATAATTCTCTGTGTAATACCTCATAAGACATGAAAAAAAAGTGACTGCCAATATGCGAGAGATAGAAATGGAGTCCAACGTTCAATCGAAACAAAGGAGGTCATTATGTAAAGCACACTTCTTAGACCATTTACTTTAATTTCTAATCAGTTATGTTCAGCGATGAGTCCAAATTGAATGACAGTCTTAGGTGTCTGGTTATTCTTATTTACACTGGTAGTATTCTCTTGTGGGATGTGTTTAGCCTCGTTCATCAAGTCGCTTCCTTTACAAATTGTGCTAAAAACCATTCTGGCGCAAGTGTGCCAATTTTGAAATGTTCATTTTGTCTTAAACATTGGATATGAGAAGCCCATCTTTTCTCATCAATGTTGTTTTAAATTGACCAGTAAGTCGTGTTTGCTATCTCGACAACTGTGGATGATGATAATGAGTTAAAGATGTGGCTAGTTGAAATAGAGCTGGAGTCTAGCAGAGACCCAGTATAACTGTATATAGTTAGACTACCGTAGGTATCAGTGACAAATACATGTTGAATAAAATAGTTGAGTATTGAGTCATATTACAGATACAGGTCAACATCAATGGAGTTGAAACCAGGTAGATCAATCAAACATTTTATTACAAATTACATTTACGTTACCACATATTTTTTTTTTATTGAGAAATGAAATAAAATGTGGTTTAATGTCCTACACAGGCTGGGCTAATGAAGACAGGGTTTTTTTTAAAAAAATTTAATAAATAATTTGGTATAGATGAGAACTGAATGAAGTAGAAGGATATGAAGTCATTTGCTTATAATGTTGCGTGTTGAAACGAGTTAAGCGAGTCTGGAGATTGTAAATGAACAGCAGTATGACGATTTGATGTATTGATTTTAGGGGATGGTCATATCCATCAACTAGTTTAATTTGAAGATTATTTACTTTTTGTGAATATACAAGGAACAGCTGCACATTGGACGTAAAAAATACAAACATAGAACAGAAATTGTCAGGTGTGTGGATTGGTGGTCGAATGGTTAGTGCGTGCAAATTCAATAGAAAATCAGTCATTTAGTGATGTGGCGTGGTTTTGATTCCCTGGTTGTATGTGACAATGAGTAGGGTCACCTTTCAACCTCGTATTGCGCGTAAGTTTTCCCTGTGTCCTCTGGTTTCTTTCCACTGCTAAAGACCCTTACATGAAATAAATTTAAACAATATGTTAGTCCCAAAATGACCTAGTTTGTGTCAAGTAGACGTTGAACTCCATTTTTCTCTTTCTTTTTATCAGCTGTGTGATCTCATTAGATAACTAGGAAGTGATAGTAGGTGTTACAAGAATTGATTTTAGACGATGGCTGTTAAAAGTTGTTGTTATTCGTGGTGCTTAATGCCTGCTATCGCAGACAAAAACTTTTGGGGTATATTAGCACTTGAACGGGAAAGGTTGCTGTATCTCCAAGCTCCATCTTGTAAATATTTATTTTTCAATTTGAGGTCCAGAACTATACATAACAGCGCAGCGAACGCTTATGGCTGCCCCCCTCCCCCCCCCCCCCCCCCCGATCCATTCACTTGATTTAAGATTTGTTGTTTGTTTCTTGCAATGTCTGCCTTGTCCGCAGGTTTGTTTCGTCGGGTTTTGTTTTGCGTGTAGTGTGGTCCTCCTGCATTTACTGTGATGAAACATTGACTGGGCAAATGGGGTTTAATATCCACTCGACACAAACTAGGTCATTTAGAAACAACGCCAGTTGACTCAATGACAGACCTTATGATACAGCGCGCACGTGCTAACCATTCAGCCATCCAACTGATCCAACCCCCCTTACATTTCAAAAAAATATATCCATCTGGTCTGAATGTCTTCTCCATTAACATCCAATTAATTTCTTTATAAAATGAAATGAAATTGGGTGACACTAGTATGTAATCAATAAGATTTTGAGGTTAATCTAACGTCTGTATGTACATGAATGGTAACCAGTTAATACACAAAGATCGCAATAAGATTGATTTATTTCTGCCATCGGGCAAATTCTTTTTCCTGAGTAAAAAAATTAAGATGCAGGAGATTTTATATTTGATAAATATTTTGTTGTATTTATGAAAAATATATTTAAATCATGCTTTTATAAAAGGCTATGCTTAAAGATACATTATGGTAGATTAGATAACGAGTTGGCAGTTCTCACTACATGTGTAACAGTTAAAAACTAGATAATGGAAATGCAATTTGCTGAAAATTTCAGTCAAATTGATCCACTATGAACCGAGAATTAAGCAACTGAAATTTCCGCTTAGCTTTGATCGTCATTACTAAAGTCGGTACGACAAAAATCATAGTCTTGATTATCCATTTAATCTTTAAATCGTGATGGAAGGTTACGCAGTGAATGGGATCATAATCCACTGAAGATCGCAGGCTAGTGATGTCATCGAGAGTTGATTATGGTCTGAATAAGATAATTAATGTCTAATTAATAGTTTATAAAACATTTCAGGCCTAAAGAAAGACTTGTAATAAGCAGATTTAGCACTTGCATGCTGTATGTTTAATAGAACTCGAATTTGATGGAAATCAATCACTATGGTTGTATTATACAACCTTATGACAAGTATTCTCTTATCAACAGTGTGCTTGATCAGTAACAGGATACCTTGTGGTTGTTTACAAATGGAGAGAGAGAGTGGAGAGAGACTGAGGGAGATATTTAATGTCCACTCACACAAGGTCATTTCGGGACTAACATTCACTATGGTTCAATATAATTTCAACAATTTGCATGCACGTAGGAGTCTTTAGCAGTGGGGGCAACGGCAGGATCTGGAGAAAACCCAGGATGAGTAATAATTGTTGTCTTTATAATAGAATAAATCCAGTATTGATTCAACATTCTCATAAAAATTGTGATCTGTTAATGTGTTTCTCAATCGTTAAATATACATGTATGCACTTAAAGATTAGGTACATGCTTACATGTACTTTAAAGTTGTAAGAGTTCATCTTTTGGAGCACACTTACATCTAAACGTTTACCGTCGGACACACTCATATTCTTTTTGCTTTGATTCAGCACAGACAAAAATTGTTTGTAGGATTTAATGTCAACTCAATGCAAAATAAATTTTTTGGGGGACTAACATATACATGTATATTTATTTCATTGGCTTGCTAATTTGTTTAGCAGTGGCAGAAAATCAAGAAAGCTATCTGTCTGCAATCTCATCTCACACCTGTGCCACAGAATTTAACACTGACTTGTTCTATAATTTTATTTTATTTATTTATTGTCCGTAGACAGTACAGCGCAACAGACGCGTATGGTTGTCCCCAGTATCCATTTACTGGATTTAATAGTTTTTGTTTATTCCTTTCAATATCTTGTGTAGTTTGTCTTATCTGTTGGTTTGTCTTCCTAGTTTGTGCGTTGTTGTTATTAGTGTTTAAAGGCCCATTCTCACGGTGCGACTTGTAGTAACTACTTGTAGTATCGACCCGAGTTGCAGCGTGAGAACGCCCTAGTCGTACCAACTTTTACAAGCTCCCAACCAGTTGAAAGCGAGTTGGGTGAAATAGAAACTTCCCTATTTCAGTCAACAGATCGTATGAAATTGACCAATCAGAGACGTCGAGTATTAGTACAAACACGAGTTCTCTCCCCTTGTTGTTTGTAAACATGGACGCGAAGCGCACCCATCAAGAACCATTCAGCAAAACTGAGACAGAATTTTGTCAATTTTTACCTCGCACAACCTTGCTTATGCGATGTGAGTCATAACTAAGACTTATTCCAAGAGAGACGTGCGGCAGGCTGCATTGGCGATGATCGCCATGCAGATGCAGGAGAGCTGCGACCGAGCTATGACAGGTGAGCTAGTGGGCCTATAGCAGACGACAGACTAGACTAAATTTAGTTTATGAACTTTTAACTAGCCTACTGTACCTTCATTCATGCGATGTTATTTCCTGAATCCCGATTATGCAAGTGTATACACTATGTAGCTACCAGATTTAATCATCTTTGCATTTCATAGGCCAGTGTCTCTTCGTCGCTTGATGACGCCATTATGCTAAGACATGACGAGATTATCGCGAGATTCCAAGTCGTATCAACTCATTTACATACGATTTTGTAATCTACATGTAGATACTACACGTAGGACTACAAGTAGTTACTACAAGTCGCACCGTGAGAACGGGCCTTAACGTCCACTTCCACCAAAGATGATATCGCAGACAAGTTGCCTTTTTTTTATTATCTTAGTGCAGGCACAGGGGTCTTCCTGTGGAATTTAGGAAACAGTAATACCCTGAGTAAACCCACAAGGTTGAGGAGCCGCCTCTATCTCCAAGCTACATACGCTCCCACCAGGGATTAAAACCACAACCACAAGCCAGAGGTGGCCGGTCAAAGCGCGGCACTCTAGACCACTAGGCCATCCTAACCCCCAAGTGTGTAGTGCGGTACTCCTGAACTTGATGTACTATGTGAGTGAGAGAACTGGATAACCAACAGAAATAGTTTTATTATGTACCATATATAATTATGAATCATAACATTTTAGTTTATATTGTAATAATGACTTACAAGTCCGTCTCAATTGTTATTCATTTAATTTATTGAATGACACAGTCAATACACTCTCTTTATATGACCATTTGACCTATAAATTGATCCTAGTCTCGTTGTGGTGGGTGTTGTTCAAACTTTCAAAAGAAAATTTACATAAATTGAAAAGGCTTAAAATATTTCTCCTTTGATTCATACCGGTACAAAGAAGAATTTAAATTGACACCCTTTTGCGTAAACACTGATGAAGTTTGTTGGAATATCTTATTGTAAAACAGATTGTCGTCAACAGGGCAAACACTTACTGATCAGCTGACAAATTGTTCGAAAGATTGGAATGTTTTGGGGGAAGTTTGTCCTCTTGTTACTGTCACAATAATAACAGATTTGTTATGGGATCGTCTCCTTGTTTGGAAACGAACGTCACATGTTTATATAAAAGAAGATAAAAAATTAGTTAATTCATTTTATATTGACACCCCTTTATGTAAACATTAGAAAATTGTGTCTGTTACTTTTTTGGTCTAATTCGTGAATGGATAGGCTGTTTGATAGAGACACTATTAGAATATTAGAAGGCTGCAGCATGACAAAATCTAAGTACTGGTACAGTAACAAGAAACTTGATTTCCTATGGACGTATACATTGTACATTATAGATGTAGAGAAAAATTAACGATATTAGCAGACTATAAATAGTGATATTAGTTGAAGTATTTTTCAAAGATTGAGGTTTGAGTGTTTTGATATGGTGTAGAAAGTCATGAGAGAAAGAGAAAGGTTGAATAACATGGATAGATAAACGCTTTCTAGCTGTGTTAGTACAAACCTTTTAAAGATACAGTAAAGGAGATTAGATAAAGAGCTTGCAGTTCTCACTATAACAGGTAAAAACTAGATAATGTAAAGGGAATTGGCTGAAAATTTCAGTCAAATTGATCAACTCTGAACCAAGATTTTAGCAATTGTATTTTCGGCTGAGTCTTGATCATCATTACTAAAGTTGGTACAATAAAACACCATAGTCTTGATTATCGATTTAATGATTAAATAATGAAGGATCCTAAACCCTGTTCCATTTTGTTTGGTTTAACAAAATCAACTTAGTTTTATGTGATTGATAGATGCCTGGGGAAATGGAAGTGACTTTGCTGTCTGTAAGTGGTACGGCAAAATATTACATGTAGATCCTTAGAAGTGATGGTTCCTTAATGGTGTGTAGGGGGTGGGTATTAATGTATCAGAGCAGTAGCGTAGTTTAGAGGTGGTTGTCCACCCAGACAGAACTTTTTTTTAGAACAAACGTTTGTTTTACGTTTATTGGGGACCACAAAATCAAGGTTTCATGATTCTTGGGTACAATTTACATGCATAATTCTCTGTGTTTGATGAATCGACTGAGTATGTTTTTGTGTCATTAAAAGTTATATCATGGTTAATGACTTTTGACCTGATCTAGTCATGAGGTCAGATATGAAGATGTTAAACTGTCCTACAAGTAAAACCAGTAGTTGACATCCTGCTTCAGGCTACCTTAATCATAATCTAAATATCTTGACCTAAAATCAACATTTAAATAGTATGTTTTTTGGAACCTTAAAATAGACATTAACTTTATAACTAATTTCCAAACAAAAACTGCCCGAAATGAACAGCAGTATTTTCTAATTCGTTCCCAACGGTTTTTATATGATTATTTTGTCATTTATGAATCAGCAATTTTTAATTACCTAATTCTGCATTTTCTGGAATGAGTTCTTAGTTCATTTTAAATGGCGCTTGAAACCATTATTTTCATAGAATACACAACGTTGTGTACTGATGTTAAAATGTTCATTATGTCTTAGATAATAGTATCTAAGTATCTAGGGAGGGATTTGGCGCAATGGTTAGAGAGTAGGATTTGTGACCGAATGGTTGCAGGTTATAGACGCGAATTGTGCGTCGAGTTCTTGTGTCCTTGAATAAGACACTTTATCCCTGTATTCCAGTCTACCCAGCTGTAAATGGGTACCGGTAGGATGGTGTATGTATTACACAAAAAACTGTTGCGCTCCTTGGGGCAGCATATGTTGGGGCTCTTTCTGAGAGTTCAGGGGTAAAGGGAGGTAATCAGGCTTTACCTGCATCCTAGAGACCGGGATAATAATTGTGTAGCGCTTTGAGCATGAACTTGGTTTATGGATATAGCGCATTATAAATATACTCATTATCGCATGTTTTCATGGCAAGATAACAACATCAATATTGATTGAAATGGATCTATATTGAATTCTAATTATAATTACAAATTTAATGGAGAATATTAAGTTAGAGGTTTAGCTCCTTTTGCAGGTTTTTCCGACAAAACAAAAATTGAAACATGTGTTGTGTGATTATCATTATTGGTTGTAGATTAGTAAATATACCATATATATTTTGAAAATAAAGTAAGTCAGTGTTACAGTCCGAATAAATATTGATATATATTTATATAAACAATGTCGAATAAATATTGATATATGACCGGTATATATATAAACAATATGTAAACATGGGTGCAATAACAAGTATAATCGCTATTACTGGACGATTGACATAGTCTAGATCAATAAGACAGCTTATAGCAGTGAACCCTTCAGTTTGCTGCAGACTGACACTTGGTAATCTTGACTATGCGTGTAGTCGGGGAAACCGATGTCTGAAAATATACATGTAATCTACATGTATGCCATCTTCATACTCTACTTTTCATTTGGATATTTTCACTTTTG
The DNA here is from genome assembly GCA_963678685.1 of Patella ulyssiponensis. Taxonomy (NCBI): domain Eukaryota; kingdom Metazoa; phylum Mollusca; class Gastropoda; family Patellidae; genus Patella; species Patella ulyssiponensis. The sequence goes on from OY783226.1 coordinate 85,967,355, forward strand.
TTAGGTATTGACACTAATTAGATGTCCTGGTAATCTAGACTATACCAACTAGCGTGATTATGTAAATAACTAGTAACTAAAACACAGTAGCTTTCAAGTGACAATTAGTCTAAAGTGGAAATGCCAGCTATATTTAAGTGAATGTGCGTAGGGGTCTTTAGCAGTTGGAGAAGACCAGGGGACCTGGAGAAAACCAACAAGGTGACCCTATTTCTTATCTTGTACAGCGGTGGGGTTGGGATGGCCAAGTGGTCTAGAGTGCCGCGATTCAACCTCTAGCTGGCCGGTCACCTCTGGTTTGCGGCTGTGGATTTGATCCCTGGTGTGAGCATATGTGACATGAAGATAGGGGCGCCTTCGCAACCTTGTGGGTTTCCTCCGGGCACTCCAGTTTCCTCCCACTGCAAAAGACCCCTACGCACAAGCGAATTATTGAAATGAAATTGAACCATATGTAAGTCCCAAAATGACCTAGTTTGTGTCGAGTGGACGTTAAACCCCATTTCTCTCTCTCTCTTATCTCGTACAACTGGGGAATCAAAACCATAGAAAAGTGGGATTTTAAACATCATTGTATTTCATTTTAAATCCCAATTCTGTTGCATAGTCAATTGAATTGCGGAACAAAGAATAAGGTAGAATGAAATGTATAAATATTGACAGTAGGTGTGAGGTGAGATAGTTTTATTTTGTTTATCTAATAACGGACAAATAAAATGTTGATATAACAGGAGTTGTTGAAATGACCTGGTCAGCAACGTGATGTTTGTATTAATTAGTTATACCTTTTTTTACACCTGTAACAGGTTAATATTACCTGTAATTAACTAGGTGACATTTACATGTACCTGTCATATTAAATAATTAAATGAAATGGGGTTGTAACGTCCTACTGTTCTGCTCTGACTGGGCTAATGAAGACGGGCATACGCCATACAGTGTGTTACGAAGGAAATTTGGCCCGGGAAGCGGCGTTACGGCCTACTCTTATATATACACTTATTAATATGATCCTTTGCTGGAATCCTGGAATTTTGTGGGGTGATGAAGACGGGAATTGCTTTGAACACCCGGCCACTGAAACCAGATCTCAATCATCATGTCATGAATATGTCCGGAACAATGTACTAGCTAGATGACCACACACACAATCAAAACACCATACAATTGACGATAAGACATAGATTAATTAAAACAAGTTATATTTTGACATTTTCAGTAGACAGACTTCCTACACAAGTGTTTTCTGATTAAACTTTATGTACATGTAATTTATACAGTGATGCTGACACAATATGATCTATGAAGGTCTGGGAATAAAGTTTCTTAAGTTAACTTCCAAATACATGTACCAATACTCTGATTGTATTTAAACACAAATTCTTCAACTAATTTAATGTGGGGGAGGGGGGGGGGAAATCATCTTGATCCAAAAGTTTGGGTAAAGATCTCAATTCTCAATGCGATCAGACTTCATTAATCCAAAATACAAGTTTCTGCTTCTTTATGTGACTGCTACAAAAGTTCATTAACTATGTGGGAATTGTGGTGGTTCAGTGACTAACCAGAATTTTGTCTGGGTTCTCTGATCTCCTCCGACTGCTAAAGCGGATTATTGAAATAAAATTAAAGTATATGTTAGTCCTGAAATGACATGGATTGTATTGAGTGGATGTTAAGCCCCTTTTCTCTCTCTCGCCTTGACTTAAGTAATTATTGACACATGGGTGATTGCGTGTGTCCACGAATTTGAGCAGCTGGGTCAGTGGGGTAATTGCCCAAGGTGGAGATAATTCCAAGTTTGTTGTTGTTAGGTCGGGGCGAACTACCAGGGAATATTTCTGCTATTTAGGTGTAAGATTACAGGGGCGTGAGCCAAAACGGTGTGATTTCCGTGAATGTACATGTAGGAGAGAAAAAATATTCTCTGTCCCTGTATCAAAATGTAGGATATGTTAGACCTGAAATATAGTTTTTCTGTCTACTCCATTCAAACCCTTTCACTGGGAATGTAAATTTTGATTGATCACCAGTATGAATGTAGCCTTAGCTATAGATTTTGGTTTTTAAAAAAATATGGACAATGTTGAAACACTGTTGTAATTACAACACAATATTTACGATAAACATTTTCAACTCTATTTTAGGTTTTTATCAACCTTGGTTAATTGTTATAGTAAATACACAATTTTTTTTACATCCCCAACAAACGTTAAGTGACAAACAGCCAAACAATTTGATCAGATTTTCGATCAACCTGCTGAAATTGTTGTTCTTTACCACAGTTTAGGACAGCTCTCTGTTTGAGCGTCAGATTTTTCACCCCACAGAATTCTAAAGAATGCTGTCAGATTGTACAGCAATGTTGGACATGAATGAAAAATTCCTTGGACAGTTGACACAGTTAACAATTCTGATAAAACATTCTGAATTCTGATCAAATGTCAGCCATCAAGGTGAATGACTCTGATTTTAGACATTTCATTAAAATCACCCGAAATATGTAAGCTGTATTTCATCCTGATAAAAAGATTCATCGATTTTTGGGGAGTGTAAAACAACAAAACTTTTATACAGTTCCAGTTAACGGTAATTGTTTTATTCTAACAATTTTGAGGCATTTAGATAAACTGAAAATCTTGATATTTTGTTCTGTGTGTATAGTTGTCTTGCATGTAGTTTCATGCTCTTCTAGTTAATATCTGTTTTTATTTTCTGACTGTTTTGAGGCATTTAGATGAAATGAAAATCTTGAATAGCTCTTGGTGTAATGTTTTGCCTTAGTTTAAGGACACAGGACATTATATCACAAAAGTAAAAGATAAGAAGAGAAATGGAGTTTAACGTCCACTGGACACAAGCTAGGTCATTTCAGGATTAACACAGGGTTTAATTTTTGTTTCAGTAATTTTCTTACGCAAACCCACGAGGTCAAAAGTGAAATTAAAAGATGTGTGCTATTTGAACGTAAAGATCGTAATTATATAATTTTTAACATCGGAGAATAAGAGCAAACAAAATTGGAGTAGGCTGGTTTGTATGATTCCACTTATCTTAGTCTAAGGGAGTAAGTAAGACCCTAGCTCGCCAGCCTGAATTCTATCCCACGGTTTGTCGATAAACTTCATCAGGATTTTCCGGGGTTGTTTCCCATTTTCAGTGGTGCAGGAGGGAGGGCGTGACAAGGACAGCTGTCTGGTCATTTAGATAGTATAAAAAACCAATGCCTCATGTTCACATAGGTGTACACGTAAAAGATTCCTTGGCAATTGGAATTTGATATAAGAATAGGCTGTTGCGCTGCTGTCTGGGTAAAATTTCCGTTCATAGCACACTGTATGCTGTACGCACATCTTCATTAGCCTAATCAGAGCAGTACAGTAGGACGTTAAACCCCAATTCATTTCTTCATAGTCTGAGGTTGTTTCTTTATTATCAAAGAAATTTGAAAAGTAATGGATGAGAATGGAGATACAATCTGAATGAACCAAAGATTGTCAAGGAATGTATATTGTAAATAGTTTTATTTGTAGAATTGATATTTGGGAGTATAAAGAGAAGATGTTTATTTGTTTGTTTATTTGTCAAGCGTCAGGCGTTTTATCGAGTATTTCTGTTACCTGGAAGATGTTGATCCAACAGAAATATATTAATATGTTGTGAAGAGTCAACTTAGAAATGTTATATAGAGAGAGACAGTGGCATAGCTTCCCTTCAAACAGACATTTGGGGTTAAATATTTTGGGGTTAGATACCCGCAAACAGATATTTTGAGATTAAATACCCACAAACATATATTTTGGGATTAGATAACCACAAGCCAGATATATTGCAACGAAATAAAGTAATTTGAATGAAATTTTCAATATATTCATTTTTCATTATCTATATTTGAATTATTATAGCAGGAATGGTTTGCTCTTGATGCATCTTTAAACCCACTTACAGTGTTCTGTTATATCTATAAGTATCCCTTTAAGTAAGTTGTTGATGGCCCAATTATCACCAACAAAAAAAAAACCCAGACCTTCTCCAGAGAAATACATGATATGGACATGTAACCCTAAACTTAATGTAAATACAATCACCAGATCAAACGCATTCATGTTTATTGTTTTGTGTTTGTGATTGATTTTAAAGACCGTTTCAAATATCTAAAACTTAGATGATATTTTTTTAAATATTAACAAAAATAAATACCAAATATTTAATACAAACACCAAATATTTATTTAATACGAAATGCAGGTCATTATAAATACACTCTGACCTCACTGTAGCTTGTTTCACAATATAGTGTCTCATAGTTATAGTGTGAAGCCCTTTTATTTATCGTGATATGAACTCCTACTTCATTGTGCCAATTGAGTTAATGAAGACTGACACACGCCTTACATTGTGAATAAGGGAAATTTTGCCTGAACAGCAGCACTACAGCCTACTCTTTATTCCTAATTCCAACTGTCAAGGGTTCTTTTTCATGCACCCCAATGTAAACACAGAACCTCATACCATCCAAACAACTAGAAACTGTCCTTGCCAAAAACTCTGTCTTGCAAGTTGCACCACGGTCAAGAAAGAACCACGGCAGAAAAAACGATCACCTTGCTCAGTCAACACAGGGACCATACCTCCAGACACTGACAAGGGGAAACTCCACCTAAAAATCCTGAGAAACTTTCTCTACTGTTTTGTTGAACAGCCAACACAAGACACAATGGATTATTATTGAATATTGTAATGTGCTTTTATAAAATTAATGTCAATGTAACAAAGAAAAGATTGTAGGAAGTTTGGTATCACTGAGTGCATTAGATTTTAGTTTACACAGTGGACTATTATTATACATATCAGTAGATTATAAGTGTAATAATACACATATATATGAATTATGTCATCTATACAAACTGTGAATTGATCTATTAAAGCATATATTATGACTAAAGGCTTATTTCATAATGCATACAGATCTATTCAGAATCCAAATATACTACATGTATAATAATAAGTTATGTTTTGTAACAGGAACATTCATGTTGTCATATAAAGTGACATAAAATGACATAAACGTCCTATTGTCCTGCTCTGAACTGGGCTAATGCAGACTGGCATACACCATGCTGTGTTCTATGAGGGAAATATTTCCCGGATATTTTACGCATTTCATTGAATGTACCTTGAAAACAAGGGGAGTTGGGTGGCCGATTGGTTTATTGCATGCACTTTAGATCGTGAGGCCTGTCATTGAGTTAAGTGGCATGGTTCTGATTCCCTGCTTGTATGCGACGACGAGTAGGGTCACCTGTTCAGCCTCACAGGTTTTCTCCTGGGCTTCTTCCCACTGCAAGTGAACTATTTAGATAAAATTGAACAATATTTCAGTCCTGATATGACCTAGTTTGGGTTGTGTAGACATTAAAACCCCATTTTCTGTCTCATCTTGAAGACAGAAGGTGTACTATTGGGAGATTAAGGGGAGACTACTCTATTTAAAAATAAATTCATTGATTAATACAAAGCAATTTATTGCGTAAAAATTAATAATTTTCTAGTAATTCATAAAGTGTGATTCATTTATTGATAATTATAATAATGATAAAAAAAATTCTGATAATGATCTTCCACATGTTAATAATTTTTTTCTGGCTGGAGACTAAGGGGGAATAATTCTTATTTCTGTGAGTGATCAGACCACAAACTATTATGTCAATTTTAGTTAAGACCTCAATCTCACTTAAAAACGGTTCATCCCAGGAACAAAATATCTAAAGAAATTTAAAAAGAATGTTCCTTTTAGCAGAGCAAAAATAAATAATGGAGCACTTACCCAATAAGAGATATTATTTTTCTTTTTTTTAAATGTTGAAATATTCATAATACTAATCAGCTTTGCAATTTTCAAATTTTATCGGGGGTGGGGAGTCAAATGACATGTGTGTTACACCATTAAGTCTGTTATTGAGTCAAGTTCCATGGTTTTTGATTATCCGCTTGTGCGTGACAAGAACTAGGATCGCGTGTTCAACCTCTTGGTTTCCTCCAGGTAATATGGTTTCCTCATATAGCTAAAGATACTTTGTCCAAGCGAATTATTGAAATAAAATTGCACCATATGTTAGTCCCAAAATGACCAAGTTTGTACTGAGTTGATGTTAAACCCCATTTCTCATTCTCTCACTTTCATATTTATATCATAATCTCTGGGTATTGATATTGTATGGTTCATGATAAGTTAAATTGTAATTAAGTAAGATTGTTTTTGAAGGATAAAAAAGAAAATAACACATTATATTTCAATTTTTGTGCTTGATATATGCATGGCAGCTTTATTGTAATTTGTGAAAAAGTATTAAAAAAAAGCCTGAAATTCACAAAAAGGGTCATTGATAAATGGAAAAATCATTATTAGATTTCATGATGCATTATTGCAGGTTAATTTATAAGTGTAAAGTCTTAAGGGGAAAGATGATGATATTATCTTTTGTTTTAAAAGAAATTAAAATACTGAAATTCTAACCCTAAAATTTCTAGAATAGTTACATCATTAATCTAATTAAGTTTATCAGTTGAAAACGATGAATTATCTTTTAGTTTTAGAATTTTGACAAGTTAATAAATGGTTAATTTTGCATATTGTCGTGCTATGCATAGTAATAGCAAAGTATTCTCTAAAGATGCTTTAATGGATTTGATTAATGAAAATATCTTGTTAAACTGATGAGAATTTTAATTTAAAGCTTATAATGTCTACACGTTATTGTTTGATAGTATCCACCTGAGACATGTCATAGATTTCATTCAGTTCATTAGTAGAAAATGACTGGTTGTTTAAGGCCTAAAATGCCTACGAGTCAGTGTTTGAAATTTGCACCTGTACATCTTATTTTCCACTGTGGAATCAAACAATGAAGTTTTTCTTTGTTTTAGAATAAAAATGACAATGGTCAAAAGTTACCTGGGCTGAAATCATCACCCATCGAAATGCATCACTGATTAATTCAGTTCATCTGTGAGAATTAATGTGTGAAAAACTAAAAAGTTTCCTTTTGTTTGAAATAGGGTCTTTATGTTGCTGGTTTATCTAGTGAGGAACCCTCTAGTTAACTAACACTCAGGGATTTTAGTTCTGCCTGAAGGGCCACTGAGGGGAAAGGGGGATTAACTCTCAAGGGTTTTTGGTAATTATCTAACGTGTTAATGGGTCCACTTGCTCTTCTCGCCTACCTACTTTAATGAACACCCTTTTAATTTTTTTTGATTCAGTGATGAAAGAAGTTGAGCATTTTATTGAATGTTTTAAAAAGAAAGATTTATTTGTTTCTTTTCACCTCTTTGCTTTGATCATTCATTTAATTCTGCTGAAATTAGATAAAATTCTCACAAATTTGTTTCAGCAATTATTGAAAGAATGAAAATATTTTATCAGGGCAAAGTCTCACAGATTTCAGTCACAGCCATGGAAGTTGATTGACCGCTTTTTGATCCCACAGAGGTGAACTTTGAATAGCCATGCCATTTATTTCTGCATTAAATAAAGAAAATTCACACAAATTTATTTCCAGAATTACAGAGAATATGGACGTATTTTATAACAGTTAATTTTTTAGCCTATAGTCTGAGAAAGATGTTGTCATACTAAGCTTCGACTGTCTACAGTTAACTCTGCTTGAGAACAGACACTAAGCTAATTTACCAACATTTTAAGTCTTAAATCTACGATTTTAGTCGCCAACACTAAGTATATTTCCATAATTTTGAGAAGTATTTATTCTACTTTCATTTTATAGAATTGGAAAGGTTTAGTTATTAGTCTTTTTATGTATATACACACTTAACAATATTAGTACATGTAGTACGGATTCCACACTTAACAATAAGTATCAAATTGTATCAAATAAAATAATAGCACATAAATAAAAACTATAATGGATATCATTATTCTAAAATATAAATTCTTGTTTATAAAACTAAGAAATTAAAAGACCGAATGTGTACACAAAAAGATTGTAAAAATAAGTGAGTTTTGAGAAAAGTTGATAAGGTAAGAGTATTAACCTTTTAATCTGCTGTAAAAGCCTTAAAAATTCACAAACAAAGTTATTCGTTTTTTGTATAATAAAGTTTGTAAGTTTCTTTATTGTTTTAATAACTACAAAGTGTACTATGTGAAGTAGTTGTCTTTTAACTCAAGAAATTTAAAGGAAAAAAACCGAAGTGTTCTTCAGTAAGTCACTGAAATTCATAAATAATTGAATGTATCACCTTTTAGCTTTTGTAAACATAGCTTTTAGTATTGTTTATTATGTAACACCATACAAGAAAATTTGAGATAAAATCCATATTTTCATTGAATTATTTCAAATTGTTTCGGAAAGATTTGGAATATGTTATTGTTAAGATATAAATGATTTCACACACTTGATGTACTAACATTTGATTGGCATGAAAAAATATGAACTAAGTACTGTTGGTTGTGGAAGCTGTGTGCATCACATCACGTTAGTAGGCTTTTTTTATGAAGATAAATAAAGGATTTATTTTAATAGGTCAATTAACATCTACCTGACTGGGTTAAACACCCTAATTAACCTTTCAACTTAAAATCAGAGGGTGGGCTAATTAAAAAATTTCACAAATACTTACTACTTAAAAGATTTTGAATCTGCTTCAGTCAACTTTTATGATGTCAGATGCAGTCAGTCAACAGGTTTTGTTTTAATTGTCCAGGCATAACAAGAAGAATTTAACTTACCTGTTTCATGGTATTAAAGACCCCAGTAATTAACTTTCGACCTAATTAATGGAGGGTTTGAGGGGGGGGGGAGTTAAATAAAAATTTACTACTACTTTTATCACTTAAAAGTTTGAATCAAGTTCAGATGCATCATTTACCAGAAGATTTGATTGTTTCGAGAACTTAAAGAAAAAGATTTTAAATCAATAACGACCCTTATTAACCTCCAACTTACTAATTAGGGAGTTGGCTCATTGTATTTTCTCAACTGCTGTGTTCACTTAATATTTTTAGATTTCTGATTCATTAAATCCCCAACATTCCAGCCTGAAGGTTTAGTATATAGGTTTACCACTGGCCATGAATTTATACAATTAACTAAAAGACTAGTGGAATTAATTACTTTCTTGGTTCCTATCCATCTGAGGTCTTCAAAACGTCACACATTCATGTAGCAAGCATATTATGAAATGGTACAGCATTGAAAGTGACACAAACTATTAAATTCACTTATATTTGCAAGATCAATTAGACCAGTTATTTCAAACTTAAGGATCCATTAAATGTAAATTTAATGAAATTTGTGCATATTTTAGCATTTTGCCATTTTTCCCTTTCAGCCCTTTTGACCCATGCAATTTTTATAGTGTACCATTACAGTTAGAATTTCTGAGAACTCAGCACTTGGGGAAAAAAAATATATCAATTAATTATTTTAAAACATAATGAACTACTTAATGAGAGAGTCGGCTAATTAAGATATCTCAGGTGCTTGCCTTTAATTAATGGTTTTATAGTCTTGATGATATCACTGCTTAAGAAATCAATGTGCAAGCAAATTATTGAAATAAAATTGAAACATGTTTATCCCAAAGTGACCTAGTTTGTGTCAGAAGATTAAAGATTGTCTGAATGTGAAGGTGATTGCCATTAACAATGTTTTAAATAGAAAACTTGTGATATTGTGTTGGCTTCCATTTTGTATAAATATGTATAAAGACATAAAGGGAGATATTTCTCATTGTAAATAAAGCAGTCTTAATTATTTTATTCACTATATGTAACACAAAACTTTAAATTATGACTTTATTATGGCTTGGTTATGTTGACAAATCTTCTCCCAAAAAGTTCAAAACTAGATTTCTTGAAGACTAAAGGGGTATAACTCTTTGGTAATGGTGGGATGCAGACCACTAAAGTTTTTATCATTGGATCGAATGCTAATTCTTGTCATTTTGCCCGGCTCTTAGCTATTCCCCAGGCTGGGCAGCATGTGTCTTTGCCTTCCACTAAAGTTTGTATTTGACCATGTATGTTTTTTATGAATGATAAAATGAGGGTGGTAAATGTGACAGGTGTAATTATAATGTAACACCTGTAGAGATTCCAGGTAAAATGATTATCATTATATCTTGTTTACACAGGTAATTATCACAATTAGAACCATAGCCTGAATAATGGCTTCTGATTACAAATTCTAGACAGTTGAATTTATATTTTCTTCTAATATAATCAATATAGAAACCATCCGATCCGCTAGGGGCCCAAATATAAAAGGGGCCCCAAACTAATTCTAAAAACTTTTTTTTACCATTAATGTCATTTATCGATGTACCATTCTAACATGTGACCAGATTAATGCCCCCTCTTCACTGTTGATGATACAAGGGCCCAATGACATTTTAGACAGGTAGATACCCCATGCAAGCTTAATCCCTCCCTGACAATACATACTATACTAAATCTTTAATCCAATAACAAATAACATTAAGAAACATTTACTGCCATTTGTCAACCTGAAGTTGGAAATTAATCCCAATTTGATCCACAGATTGGATTAAATATTTTGTGTAGTACTGCCATTTGCCAACCTGAAGTTGGACATTAATCCCCATTTCATCTACAGATTGGATTAGTTGAACCATATCAGTAATAAAAATACAACCAGATATACATCAATTATTGTATATTTAACTTGTCTTTATTATCCCAGTTGGTGTAGAAGAGTAGAATGTTAAACCCCATTTGTATATTTAAACCTATAATACCTGTTAGTGCCATATGTCACCTGTTGATTGGATTATACATATTTAATCCACATATACATATGTAATGTAATCCTTGAGTGGCATATTAGAAAACTTGTTGAAATGTTGTGCTATATGTGTATAATCCAGTGATTGTCATATGAAATCCACATCCTTATATGTAATTTACATTAAATAATGTCATACAGTCATATTAGTAATTGTGTACGTTAAAAAGATATACACTTCTGATGTTGTTTTTATTGTCATGAGTCGGTGCTCGAAATAAAAAAGTCTAGCGTACAATAATATTATTATATTGAAATGTATAGAAGAGTACCACATAAAATTATTATATTGAAATGTATAGAAGAATACCACATAAAATTATAAATTGTATATTGTATTGTTGTGCATGAATGAGTGTACATGTACCTGTGACTTTTGTAAATAAAACAAAGAAAAGGAACAGGATTAACCTCAAACTAATTCGGAAATTAAGTAATTTCTTTTTTTGCAAGGGCATGGAAAATTTAATGGACCTTTTCAAAACTACAGACAAAGCACTGTTTCGTATTTTACAGAAAATTAATCCTTTGGCACATTATAAGCTGGGTATCAAATTAAAAAAACAATCCTAATGTTGGCTACTTCACATCCTGTTGGATGATGCCTTTAGTATGTTTGTATCCTCCTAATGAAATGTGTCATCTTGATCTTAGATTGTTAGACTTCTTGAGAAAAGTCTTAAAACAGGCTGTGAATTTCTCCTCCATTTTAGAAAATAATTTTGCAATGTGCAGTATCATTTACGGGCCATGACCTCTGGTTTCTTTAGTGTAGTATTTCTGTCTGTGAAATAGTTTTATTTAACGACCGCTTCCACCAAAGTGATATCGCAGACAAGAATATGTCTGCGGACATTGTGATTGTAATAATCAGTCTGTCTTGTAGTGCCATATGTCACTCAGTCATATTACTGTTGTATATTTTACATCTGTACGGGGCCAGGGGCATACATGTATTTAGCAAGGTGTCAAATAGACATATATTCATTATACTTCAATCAGTGATGGTTATATTGTTATTTTACCAATAACTCTCCCTCCAAATTTCACACATACAGGCAATAGATTCTTTATTGTATTTTTATAAGATTGGATATTCAATAAAATTTGTTTAATGTCCACTTTGTACACTCTTTTAAATGAAATTCCCTTGAAATAATGCTAAGTTATCTTATTTTGGAATAATATACTTTTCTCATTTAACGACAATTAATTTTATTTGTCTATTTTTGAAAAAAGAAATAAATGTGCAATATAGATTCATTTTGTGTATTCTAAATTTGTTGGAGATGATTTAAACAGTATTTATTTTACATGTATATGCAATGCATAATAAATTATTTGGATTGGGAAACAAGCTATGAAGCTTATATTAATCTGTCTCCAAAATAATAAAACAAAAAAAATAAAACATGGCATGTCTTCGTCACATAAAAATTATAATACATTACGAAAAAATAAGATTAATAGTGTATATAAAATATCACACTGTTCAATGTATTTTGTATGTGAAGTGTACATATCACAGTTGTATTTTGTAATATATTTATTATGCAAGGAGACAAATTAATATTAACCTTTGGCTTGTTTTTGAATCCTTACCTTCAGACAATATCTTTCTTATTTGAATAAAATATTGTTTAAATCAAATGAAACAAAACAAAACTGAAATGACTAACTCCAATGAATATAGTGACATTGACATTTTGAGAATATTGATAGTTTCTGAGATGAAATTTGCAGGTGGCTTGTACATTCCTATTGATTGTTTTTAAATTTCAATACTTCCAATTGCAAAGACCAACATGCCCTTTTCTGATTGATTTTATACCTTCAGACATTTATTCTTTCTAGTTGTCAATAGTAGGGAACTACAGAGAATATGTATAAGAATGATATTAATACTAGAACAAGCCATATAGGGTTATAATATATTAATCTGCTTCTATACTGATTGAATACAGTAGATATATCATTTCTAACACAATTTATTCAATAAATATTTACATATTATAAAGATACAATATATAATTATAGGATCTGAAAACATTTACATAAAAATACCTACATGTACATTGTTTAAAACCATTATCATAAATTATACACCGTTATATATACACCGGTTTACTCTCATTTAATTAATCAAAAGGTTATATTGGATATATGACAAATGAGAGAGAGACATATGGGGTTTCATGTCCACCCAACACACAAAAACTAGGTCATTTTGGGACTAACATATGGTTGAATTTTATTTCAATAATTTGCTTGTGCGTAGGGGACTTTAGCAGTGGTAGGAAAGCAAAGGACCAGAAGAAAACCTACAAGGTTGGACAGGTGACCCTGCTATTTGTTACGTATAACAAGGGATTCGAAACCACGCCAGTTGACTCAATGACAGGCTTTATGATACAGCACCCATGTTGCTAACCATTCGATTCCCCCCCCCCCCATATGACAAATGATAATGAAATGAAATGGGGTTTAACGTCCTACTCTTATGCACCTAACCTGGGCTAATGGAAGACGGGCATACGCCATACAGTGTGCTATGAGGGAAATTTTGCCCGGGCAGCGGCGCTACGGCCTACTCTTATATCGAATTCCAACTGCCAAGGGATCTTTTACGTGCACTCCAATGTGTACACAGGACCTCGGTTTTTCGTCCCATCCGAACGACTAGGCAGCTGTCCTTGCCAGGCCCTCCTTCTGCATCACTGACAAGGGGAAATCACGCCGAAAAATCGAGATGAACTTTCTCGGCCAATGCAGGGATCGAACACCCGACCTCCAGGCTAGCGAACCAGCGCCTTATCCACTTAGCCACCGTAATAGAAGTTATTATGGTTAATGAAATGATTATCTGATGTTCATAGTTCAGAAGGGTAGTGCGATCTTGAGTTGTATATTTAATACCAACAGCTGTTTCACTTTAAAATAGAATGATAATAAAATTGATATTTAAATAGATCAAAAGCATGTTTTAAGGCATTCCTTATGAATGTCTTAAAGGCTTTAGTCGAAAATCAAAAGCATATTTTTAAACTATTTCTTATAAATTCCTTAAAGGTATTTTATTTTTGTAGAAAAACATTGTGTAGACATACATGTAACAATTTCTAGACAATATTATTACAGTGCATTGATAAAAACAGGTGAAACGTGTGGCAAACGTCTGAAAAGTGTCTGAAAAGGGTGTGAAAAATCGTCTTTAGAAAGTCTGCTTCATTTAAGAAAAGAAAATACTTTCCATGCTATTATTCCCACTTTGTTTTTTACAGAAAAAATATTATAACACATTACTAATTAAAAATATTTTCTTATGATCAAAGGGCTAGTTTTGAAAAGATGAAATAATATTGTTATAATTTGAAGGTGGAAAGTGTAACACACGCCTATAATCCTCTCAACAAAGCTTTGTCTATGATTACACCTTGGTTAAATCACACTTGAGTTGGTCGTCACCGCCTTGGTTCAATCACACTTAGGTTAGTCGTCCCTGCTTTGGTTAAATCACACTTAATGTGGTGGTCACTTTTCTAGCAAATTCTGTTCCATGGAAGCAGAAGTTAAATAAAGCTACTTCACACACACACCAGCCCTAACGAAACCCCCAAAATGTACTAAATTTTGTCTGACAATGTCATGAGTTTTCTTCTTTTGATTTTTTGAACTATTAGTTTGATTACAGTTGTAACGTATTTTTCTGACATTTGGTTAAAGTTATAATAATCATAGCATCATGGTCCTGATAATAATATATTTTATAAGATAATCCTAATACATTAAAATAATATTGAATTCATACCCAACTCCCTAAAATAATATTCGTTATGGACCACTCAGACCTCAGACCTCAGACAAGATAATCCCTTGTTAATCCTTTTATTAAATGATGACTTCATGGAATAATATTTAGTTCCTATTCAAATATCTTTTGTGGCATTAGTTTCTACGTGATTTTGAAGACAAAGAGTCTTTCTTTGGAAGGATAGCCTTGTGTCACACTTCCTACTCTCAATTAAAACAATATTTTTTTATGTTTTAACAGCAAGAACGCTGTCTAAGGAACCCCAATTCATTTATTTTTGCTAATAGAAAAAAAAAAATCATAGATACAGCAGTTTTGTATATACAATTAAAATTCTTCAGTTCTTCTTAAAGTAAACACAAAAACATACATGTAATATGGAACACAATTACTGTTTTAATTAAAGTGATGTTTCGTTGAACATCATTTGCTTGAGAACCTTCTTTGAAATGTCGCTTTTATTGTTTTTTCCAACACTATTTATTCAATAAATATTTACATATTATAAAGATACAATACTCATAATTGTGGGATTTGAAAACAAGCCGAAGCTTATGTAAATTCATCTCCCATACGAAATTATTGATTTACAGAAATATGAATACATTGTTTGAATTTATAATCATAAATTATATATTTGTTGGATTTTCACTGGATTTGAATCCAATCTGCTGATATTACAGAAATATAAATGCATTGTTTGAATTTATAATCATAAATTATATATTTGTTGGATTTTCACTGGATTTGGATCCGATCTGCTGATCAATGCTCATTGATGATTAAATCTAAAAATGGATCATCAAGATTGTTTTTTATCGTACCGACTTTCTATTTACGTTATCTATTTTTATCTATATTTTTAATATAGAATGTTGTGTGCTGTGTGGTTAGTGAAACGTCACTGTAATTGAAATAGTAATTGTGTTCAATATTTTGTTTTTGTGTTTATTTAGTGCATTAATTACTAAATGCCGCTAAAAGAAGAGATTCATCTGAACAGTGATGATTTCATTGATATTTATTTTGTTTTGTATATTTTTCAGGCTGTAACTGGTATAATAAATTTTCTTGACCCTGATGCTAAAGGTGTGATAAATTTTGATGATTTTTGTGAAGGCGTACAACAAATACAAGATTTACAAAGCCAAGGTAAGAACATATTATGGGTGCAATGGAGTTTTTTCATTCACTTTGAGAGCTTTCTATTTAAGGGATACCTAAAAAAAGCCATTGGCCTATATAGTGGGTGATAACTCTTGACTTGCTCTTTCAGCAATATTAATGTAAAGTAAATCATTCCAAATGATCTTCTCGTGGCAGAACTCTAAAATAAAAAAACACCCCAAAACAACATTTCTTTATTACACATGTGCATGTATTTTTCTCTTCATATCTTAAATCTTGAAGACTAAAGGGGGACAACTCTCATCTATTCTGTTCCTTTTGTACACATCTGTAAAAATCACAAGAAATAACCCGCAGAAAGAACTTTTTATTTCTAATTAAAAAGTTTTACTTTTTGCCATCTTTTATTCTGTCTTAACTTTTAATCTTTATCTTGGTTGAGAGCTCTTATATTAATGATTTATTCAGAGTATGCCATTAGATAAGCAGCAATAAACATTGACTATTTAGAAGTGGAGAAGTTTAATTTCTGCTTCCACATGTACATCATTCAACAATGTATATAACTAACTTTTAAACCCCCAAATTCCTTTTCCAATGTTTTTCTCCAAACTTAATGAGTGACAGGATACATTTAATATCAAATATTATTCAACAGTTGTGTTCTTTTTAAATATTTGAGAGAATGAAATATTGTTTTACATCAGTCTGTAGGCCTGTATAAATATCAAAAATAAGAAGTTTTTAAATTTTACACTTATGGCCAGACAGTCAAATTGAATTTTCTTTTTATTGACCTTAGTGATTTTAACATTTAATATAAATTTTACTCGACAATAATAAAAACTTGTAATTTCATTATGAGAGTATTAAACACTTTAAAGGGTCGTAAGAAATAAAATACCGAAGATCAAAGACGTGGAGGATTGAATGATTATAGCACTTAACTGCACATCTGTGAACTAAAATTGATTTGGGTGAAAATGTAACTCCATTTACTGTTAATCTCATAAAGTTTGAGCAAGTTAGAGTTTAGAATGTTATTGTTTATCTTGTAATAAGCCAAGCAGGTATTGACCTGTAATCAGGGGATTAAAAAATAGGACAGAGATTAAAACTTTTGAGGATAGAGTAAAAGCCATCATGGTTAAGACAATAAGGTCTCAAGCCTTCACTTAACAGTCTATCAGCTTTACACAATCAACTGGTATACAGGGGTGATTACAATTAACAACTGGTGTTATGTAAACACTCCTACCATTGGTCTGTATCATCAGTGAGTTGTGTTCTCATTGGTTAATGAGTTGAGTAACAGGTGCCCCTCACTGTGTTTTGAATGAATGGAGGAGGAGGCTGGCACCCTACTGAATGTCATATATACCAGACCCATGTGTTCAACCAAAGTATTCCAAATGTCAAAATGTGTCGGTGTTCAGCTTGTCAGGTTATGCGCTTCTTCAGGAAGATTTTGAGAGTGTTTCTACGCTTTTTGAAAGATGGGAAAAATGTTGAGAAATTTACTATTATTAGTGTTTATGACATCCTTCAAGGTAATAATTATTTATGGATGATTCTTGTGTGGATTTCAGTTAATCTAAATAGTTTCTGCTCTGATAACTTGATCCTTGGATAATAGCACAATAACGGATATGCCTGGAGCAGTGGTCGCATTGAAAAATAATTTTACTGGTCACACTAGTGGAATATTCTGAATATTTGAGTGAGCAATTAGTTGAACATGGATGACAATAAACTTGTGTACATATTCTATTGATTTCAATAGATAAATAGAAAATGTTTCACATCTACATGTATATCAAATGTTTTTTAGCCAATTAACTAAGTTGACTTGGAATTCATCAAGTAATGTCAGCATGTTTTTTGTCTTTTTATTTTGCCAATGCTGTCAGTAAATATTTACTATCAGTGCACAGATGAATGAGATAGGACAAGGGAGATAACCATGTTTTTAACATGTTGGTTTAACATTTAAAGGCTGTTGTGTTCTGAAGCACAGAAAATATTAGATGAACGACAACGTTTGCACAAATTACAATGCTTGATTGTAAATCTGAGCTAAAACATGATACATTATAAACTGAACTCTTAGTTCTATGCTGTGAGCTTGAAAATTTTTCTTTGACATACTCCTTAATATGATCAATCAAAATCAAATTCATTTAATTTTCCATTTACGTCAGTCTGAATTTATATTCAAGGGAGGTAAATGCAATGTAAACAAGCTTGAATGATATATTCAATATTATGTTGTTTTTTTTGCAGTACAAACGTCGTTTAATGGTGGTAGTGGTTCATTGAGAAGAGGTTGTAGTGAAGACACGCTGGTTCCAGCGGACTGTATAGCACATATTTCACCAATAGTAGAGGTAAATCATTTTACTAATATATAGAATCAATGCTCTAAGATAAACATCATACAACTTACATACATTCATACATACACGAACGATTGGGTTTAAAATTGATAAAAAATGTCTTGGGACAAGTTCTCTTGGAGTTGGGTCTCGAGTTCCGGAATCAGTCATAATCTTGACAGCTTATTTCATGAAGGGAAGGGAAGGAAATGGGGTTTTCAGGACTAACACATGGTTCAATTTTATTTCAATTCACATTCGTGTGGGAGGAAACCGGTGGACCCAAAGAACCCACGAGGTTAGACGGGCGATTATACAACTGGTGTATTATATTTTTGATGCTTTCTTAAACTGCCCTTACACACACAGTACCCTTAAACACCCATCATCATCCTTTGTTAAATTGTGCTTAAAACACCCTTCATTTTCCTGTTGTCACAAGGGTGGGGGGGGGCTCATGAGTGGAATGGCCTATGACCTTTCTGAATCCGACACTGTGGGTCATGGTTCATTCTTCAATACATGTACCACAAAACGTTGCTAATGCCTTAAGCATTAATATTTGATAATTTAATCAATCATTTAAACCCAAATATAACTGACAACTGAAATAAATGATTCATTTATAAATAATTTATCCTACGTCATGAACAATTTAGCCTGATAACGTTGAGAGAATACTCTTCGAAACGTCACCTAAATAAATTAAGTAGCTGTTATTCCATAAGTTTTTGTGTATTGGGATATAGAGGTCATAATTCCAATTCAATTACTGTGTGATAAAGAACTCTAGTTGAAACATTGTCCAGTAATAAATAGAATTGTGACTTGCATGGAATAACTGATTTTGATTCGCCTTATCCATAGGTGTTGTATATAAACAGTCATAGTTTTTATCTATATCTAAATGTGAATATTTTCTTAAATATTTCTATTGACGAAATATGAATCACGTCACAGCTGTTACAGACCTATTTACAACTTCGCTAATAAAATCTCCACCACTAAAATATAGTTCTATAAGCTTGGTATTTATTGATTTTTTTTAAAAGTTGGATTGAATTGAATCTGAACATATAAACTATAAACAAGGAAATTCTTATTTTTATATGCTTTTGTGAATTAAAGCAAACATGTAATTGGATTATATTTATATAAATTTTTCAATTGTGAATAACAAAAAGCTAAGCATCAATACATGATGTCGTTTAAAATCGTTTTATAAGAAATGGAATAGATCTTTATTCAAATTAAAAACCTTGTGGTCATAACAAATAACCTTGAGAACTTTTATGCAGAATAATTAATTGATGTAAGTTAGTGCAAGTACGTTTTATTATCCTTTGAGCCATGGAGACATAAAAACAACTGTTTACGTCATAAACGTTATATAAGCAGTCAATATATTCTGATATAGGTAGTCAGGTATTAATACGCCAGATGACAGAGATTGGGGACTATTTAATGATTAGTCATAATATATCATAATATATAGAAACCTGTCACTTAATGTGGGCAGATAGAATAATTGATACACATAATTTCATCGGATTCGAGAACCCACAGGATATTTTCTAATTATGAGATACTTACTTGATAAAGAGGTAAGATTGTTTTTCGATGTTATATTAACATTTATGGAATAAGTATAAACAAAATCTTGAATTATTTAACAAACGGGGGGGGGGTGAAAAGGATTGGTATTTTATTGGTTATTTTAAATTACGTTTCTTGAGGTATTTCAACAATTTCTACAATATTTTAAAATGTTACTAGTAATTATCTGAAATAGCCTGGGTAAGTTGCATTTGGAAATTTGATTGTGTGGACTTTAAAAATTCAGGAAATATGAGGTTAGTTTCTAGTTAGAATCTCATGTTATAGATTTTGAAAAAGTCAGTATTTTGTCTGCTTCTAATTTGCATATGTGAGATAGAAACTTGTGGTTTAAATATGGCTATCTTTATTTATTTGTATTATCAGTGAGTAGAGATTTTCAAGTAGGGATTAGAGGACCACTAAGGGAGATAGCTATTTTAAATACAGTTATGGCTCATTTAGTAACAAATATCCATCTCCATAAACAAATTGTTTATTCATGGCTTAAGTGTCAGGTCTGTTGCTATTCTCCCCTGTGGGAAACTTCACCCAGTAGTCTACAGTAGGGGTCCATGTTACATAATATTAGGGGGCTTTTGTTCTAAGAGAAGATGCACTTACATAATTTATCTAAAACAGATCCACACAGTTCCTATTTTCCCTGATTACATGGAATCATTAGATTGGTAGGTAACCAAGGGTAACTAGATTTAAAAGAATGCAGTAAATTCTTAATGAAGGTCTTTGTGTGGCATAAACAATTGTCATTAATTACTGTTATATATTGTTTGTGACTCCCTCATTGAAAGGATTGATAAATAGCCCATTTTTGGTGTGCATTTTCCAATTTTAGAAACTCTAAAACTAATAATTTGATATATATTCCTATTTGCTATTTTATTTTTTAAAAAAGAATTTTTGTATTTGAAAAATGATACTTGATTTTAAGTAGGTCTTATAAAATTATAATCTCGAATAGCCATAATTTTAATCCAGATTTCCTTGTGGATCTTGGTATATTAGATGAGAGGATTAGATATTAAGCATAGACAAGTTTAATCTAAATTCAAAAGTGTAGATTCAAAAGTGTAGATTTTCTTGTGGATCTGATATTTAGGGTAGCTTTAGAAGATTAAACCATAGCAGTGGATTAACTTGGTGATATACCTTATGAAGATAAGCAACCGTATTGTGCCTGATCTTGCATATCAGCTCGGTTTATAGTCAGTCACTAAAGACTTAATTAATTCATAGACATGTTCAGGAGCCAAGTATGGTGGTTTCAAAGTACATGTAGTTTTCATCAAAAAAGATCAATTCTTGTCTTAAAACATCCCAATAAAATTGCTTACTTAAATTTTGATCCTAATAAAATCATTTATTTAAATTTCTTAGGAGCAATGCAAATTTTAAATATAAAACCTGCCATTATTTGTCTTTTAACAAAGTGTGGCTGCGTATTGATTATTGATGTGTCACATACAAAGCCTGCTAGTAAAATAAATCTATAAAATAACAAAAACTTCGCTAAAGGTTGTTCACCTCGTAACCATTGATTGTATATTCCCATCCAATTCAGCTTTTAATTGTTCTCTCAATGGCTCTCCATAGCTTGTCATACATGTATGTAAAGGTAGCAGGCTTCACACCTGAGTTATTTTGTGGTTGTGCCCTCGAGAGGTCAACTCGACAACTTCGTCAAGCAGCAGCAGACGTAAACAGTCAGCCATATTACTTGTTGACGATCCGTCAATACGGTTGAAGCAATATGGATGATTGGGAAGTTAGTATTTTTTTATTGATTGTTTTGTTTTTTAACTGCATGTTGTTACTATAGTTACGGAGATTGGAATGTGGATGTTGGTCGATTTATATAAATAATTTAGTCAGTATTAGGTCAATGGTAGGCGTTAAATCTAGGATGAATTATTTAACAAACAGGGATGAAAATGGTTGGTATTTTATTGGTTATTTTGAAAAATCGTTTCTTGAGGTATTTAAACAATTTCTACAATATTTGATTATGTTACTGGTACACATTTTTTGGTGATATGCATATTGCATGGTTTTAGAAAAAATTTGTAATTCATTCCCCGTTTTATAAATGTCAAAATGATCTGATAAAAGTTGTAATAACTTTTTTCTTGTCTCTTCACTTTGGTTCTGTTTAGACCGAGACACTGGGGAATATGTTGAGAATTAGTCAACAAAGAAAGATAAAAGACTTCATCTTGGGAAAAAGTTAAATTGTACAAACTACATGTACCATCCACAATGTTGTGTAAATACAGGTCTGGGTATTGGGGTCACTTATATTTAAAAAAGATTAGTTTTCATGTTAAAAGCGGCTGGTACTATGGATTTTTTGCTGTCTCCAGACAACGTTCATGTGAATGTTTTTTTTGGGGGGGGGGTGAAATAAGACATTTTCAAATCATTATGTCTGAAACATAAAGTTACCATCAAAACAATCGACGCAGTATGTAATTTTGATTGTATCATCAAAACCAAAAACCGATTTCAATAAGCTTATCTTATTCACACTGTGTTATTGCAGTAACTCAATGGTTTTGAATAATATTATTATGTAGAAAGTGTCTGGTCATGTCTATATGTAAATGAAAGTATTGTATATGATCAACCTGATCAACAACTACAGGCCCACATTTCTTGCCAAGTCAGTAGGCTAGATC
Source organism: Patella ulyssiponensis (assembly GCA_963678685.1). Classification (NCBI taxonomy): domain Eukaryota; kingdom Metazoa; phylum Mollusca; class Gastropoda; family Patellidae; genus Patella; species Patella ulyssiponensis. The sequence continues at coordinate 85,989,789 of OY783226.1, forward strand.
TACAGTGGTTGAGTGAGTAAGAGGTTAGTCTGCTAATCTAGAGGTCATCCTTCAATTCTATTGACTTCTTTTCTGGAGAATTAGGAAATATTAGGGAGAGGACATTAAATGATCGTAGAAATTCAAAATCAAGGTTTAGGAAGGGGGATGGGTAAGGGTACACTAAATGAAGCAGCTAGCACAACATAAAAATAAAACTATTTGCATGCATCAGTTGTAACATAGACATTGAATATTCTGTAACCTCAATTAATTTCATAAACAGATTTAACACTTTGCCTCTAGCAGGAAATGAAATATTAAAAAGGGTAAAATATAAAATTGTAATAAAAATGAGGATGACTAATCTGGGAGATATCTTTCTCTTGTAATAAAAATAAAATGTATGAAACCTTTAGCCCTATGGATATGTTATTATGACATATATGATGTATCATCATAATTACAGCTACAAGATATGAATGATCTACTTCTAAAATACCCCTACTGTGTAAAATATTATTTGGCCTTAATTGTAATACTACAGAGATTATAGGGGTTATTAGGCCATGTAAAAAAGAATGTAGCTAATTTAAGAATTTTAAAACTTTGAAAAAAATTAATGGTTATTTTATTGTAAATCTTTAAGCACTGTTTGTCCGAATTGTTATTTATAAGAACGGATGATTTAGAACATTATAATCACTGAACATGGCTCATCAATAATCATAAAAATGAAGGATACAGACATTCTGTATCCAAAATAGATCATTAATTAATACTGGTATGTATGTACGACCACACCCAAGATATCATCTACATCTGTAATATGATGAATTGAGAATTTTCAGTCGTGTCTGGTGTGCTTTAGGAAAATATACTGTAGAATTTGTTTATGTTTCTGTAGTTTAACGTCCACTTCCACCAGCGGTGATATCGTAGACAAATCGAAGAATCCTTGTTGTGACGACTAATAGATTTTGTGTTAATGGTTTTTCTAGGTCTGAAGTGTGAATACATCTTAAACTAAAACCTTGTTTGTAGAATCAGATTAGTGAAATAACTATTTAATTACAATCAGACAATTAGATAAAATAAGTTTAATCCTTGACAGAATTAGCAAGAAAAACACTTTAAAAGCTGTACTATGACACATTTTAAAAGGTTTAGGCCAAAACACATTAATTTTTAATTGCAGTAAAAACATTGAACAAAGATATTTTTAGGAAAAAGGAAGAAAATGGAAGTGTTTAAAATTTGACCTTAAAATAGATTGTAAAAGTTTAGACAATTTCAGAAATGTAAAAAATACTTGGGGTGAAAAAAAGATAATTTGTCAAGCTCCTTGGATTAATACTCTATAATGTCACCTATTGTAATGATAAACCTATTAATTAATGAAGTTGGCCTAATGTTAATTAACAGCAGGTAATATTGTGTATTGTTATATAATAGGTGTGGTGTATATACAATAGTGTATTGTATTTACCTGACAGGGTAGATATGTATATAACTCAGGTAGTCAGTCTTCATGTGTATATTACAAGTGGTAACACATACTAAACAGAACAGAAATACAAAATATTGGATAAATCGATATGGAAAATACTGATTCAATTTGGGATGATACTGATGCTGTTATGAATTATTTTATGGTAGGATTTGTGTGGAATTAGGATTTGTTGAACTAACAAAATAATGCATCCAGTGTGAAGGGTTCATAACTTGCATAACATGGCCTTTGTTGTCTTGCAAAATGAATTGCTGACTCAGTTGATGAACTGGGTTTTTTGAAGACTTTGAATCAACTCAGTACTGAGGAATCAACTCTGTTCCTAAAGCCTGCAATTTGTGAATCAACTCTCTCTGTGATTTGGGCCTTGACTCAACCTAGGTGGAGCGCGTTGTTCCCAAGTTGAATGGAGTAATGTATTCCATTTGTGGTGTCAAAAAAACTAAAAATTTATATTTCTCTTTTCAGTCATACAAACAAGACAGTAGCAATTCTACTTATGCAGAATATGACATCACAGATTTACCGTTAAATAGTAGTGAATATACGAATGGTGATAACAGTTGGAAAGGTAGACAACTCTTTCCACCTTCTGATGATGAAGCAGACAGTGCTCTAAGTTATAAATCATCAGAATTAAATGAAAACAGGTAGGATTTTTTACTGAAATTTTCTGCCGGCTTCTTTTTTTCCCAACTGAAGGACTAAGTGACTTTTTACAGCCCTTCATTGATAACAACTTTTCCTCAGTACCCCATGACTCTGGGACTAAATGTCTTTTTGGTCCTTACTAAAGTATTAGGTGCATTTTTTGCCAGTCCTTTGTCATGCACCACTTAAATGGGTTAAGACCAGATGGGAAAATCTCCAGTACTGAATGTCCCATGTGAAGACACCTGTTACTTGTTACAAATTAATTTTATAATTTTTTTATCTTCGTTTTCAGTCGCCATGAGATAACTGATGAAGAGAATTTTGAAGATTTTGGTGAAATTGAATCTGAAGCAGATGTCTCCGATCAAGGTCACCTGTAAGTATTTAATATAGAGATATTTCCCCTAGTCTATGAAAAGAATTAAATCAGTTCAATAAAATTTACTAAATAATGTAAACAAGTTTTTACCATGCTTAAAACTACCGTTTCGACAAATGATAAAAGTAAAGAGAGATTTGTTATAGTATTTATAATGTGGAGTTACCTCCCTTTCAGTACCCCAGCAACAGCTCGTAAACATATAAACCATCGTAAAGGAGATTTCCGTCAACATAAGAGAACGTGGTAGTTAATAATATATCATAAAGCATGTTACTATATACAGACTCTAGTGTGGAATATCAATGTTTATAATCCCTTTCAGAAACACTTACGAAAATAAAGATTTTGGGGCAATTGATGTTTTGAAATTGAAACATAAAATCACAATATCAATATTTGAATTTATCTTATTTACAGATTTTAAAATCTGAAACTATGTATATTTCTGAAAGGGTTCTATAAATGTAATACATCTGCTGTGAAGTGATGCTTTCTAGCTAGTCAACTAAACTATAACTAGTCTCATCTCATTTGGATCAGTATTTGCTTTCATAGTTCTTTACTTTCTCGTAGTTATGCTTAGCTTTGTTTATGAATATAGATGTTAGTTTTTAGTTTTCTATCTGTCGTTGTGCTCAGCTTTGTTTCTTACTTTTGATGTAAATGTGCCTTCTGTATCTGCTTTTCGTCGTAAAAAATTATTTGTAGGGATCTTCCTATCCACCTAAAAAATGCCCTTCTTTTCGACATAATATTTGGTTAGACATAATATATAGTTAGACATAATATTAAGTTAGGCATAATATTTAGTGGTGTCTTGGTTTAGAACTTTTTTGTACAAGCGCTTGTACGGAATAATTTTATAAATGACATTATTATTATTATTATTATAAAAACTACTATCATTATTACATATCATCAGGAGTCATTGGTGAACATTTTCTATCATACAGTTTTATTTGCATGCATGTTTCATCCATAGGTTTGTGGAATCATTATTTCGTCATATCATAATTTTTATTATTAGAAACTTCAGTTTTTTGCTAACTTATGAAAAGAATACTAAAATCCCCAAAGACTAATACAATTAAAAAAATTGAATTGTAAGTTTTAATTAAGCCTGTAGATAACATTAAAAAGAATAATGAAAATGTTTAATGAAACATAATAATTAATCCAGACTTTATTTTTGATATTTAGCCTTCAGCGTCGTCGTTTATCATTGGATCTGTAAGCAATGGTTTTTATAAATAAAACCCATGGTGTAGGGAAGAATCAAAACTTATTTCACCCAATATGGCAATATTTTAGTTTGAATATTCCGTAGTATTTTAGTTTGACAATCCTTAGTTTGACATATTTTGTTAACTGGTTCAGGGAATTACCTAAAAAAAAAGAATTATTAAAGTATATAGATATTTTCCCCCATTTTTTATTTTAGTTCAATGTTGTGATATTATTTATAGCTTGAAACTGAGATGTATATTATACCAAACCAGACACTCAAATTTAAGAATTTTTATAAATAATATGAACCTAAATCTAAAAAAAGGGTAAACTAATGCATTATAACATAAATAAGCGTGCAGCATTTTTTGTGGAATATTTGAAGTCCCAGTGGTGTTTTGTTCATCTTTTTCTCTATTTCCGCTAATCTCTCTTCTTTCTGCTTACTTACAGTCCTAACAGACGTCTCACGTCGGCCGCTTACGCCAGGTAATTCAGTTATATTATTTAGCTATGGGTTTGGGAAAATAACCCAATAAGTTTTGATTTTAAGCCTTGGAAATTTTTTAACGGTACCGTATCCTTATGAACAAGATAAAAATTAAATTTTTCACTGTTCTGTATCTTTATGAACAAGATGAATAAAAACATTTTTGTTTAGTATCTTAAAATGTGTTGACCCCACTCCTACAATAACGATATCGTCACTTATTGTAAAGCCTTTGATGATTGAAATGTTGTGAACTCATGTTTGAAATGTTTCTTGTTCTTTCTTCAGCCAATTACAGAGAAGTGCGGTTGGATCCCCCAGCAGTACCAGAAGTAATAGTTTTGGTTCGGCAGATAAAGTTATTATCGAAAATATTGATGGCAACTTTCAGGAACTTAATGATAGGGTAAGTTTGGATTCTAGATATAATTTAAATGTATAATTTTAACCAAAAATTTAATGTGGCTAGTTTTGATTTTAGGTTATTTGAAAAGATAAATTTAATCTTCATTTAAGTCCATTAAAATTTGTTTTCTTGAGCCATTTTGTAAATGTTTATAGGAAGGAAATTGTTCACCATATAAATTGTCTCGAGTTATTATTAGGATCATTAGCTAAGTGCCGCTCAAGTATTATGTGTAGATTAAGATGTTACATAATTTATTTGTTGATATAGATGTAGATTATATGTTATTTATATTAACAGGTTAAGTTTATGGAAAGAGAGATAACATCTTTACGTGATAACCAGAATCAAACAGATACAAAACATATCAGATTAAAAGATGAAAATACAATCCTTATACAGAAGTAAGTTTTTACATGATAAGCTGTAGATACACTAAGTAAACATGTATATAAATATGTATAACAACATACTCATTCACAGATGTCTGTTTTATTTTACAACAAGTGATAGAGTAATGGGGTTCGTTTGTTACTGGAGTTTAACGTCCACTTCCACCTAGGGTGATATCATAGATAACGTAATATAGCATTTATACTGCAATTTCAAGGGAATGTTTGGAAGGGACAGAAAACCGAGGTCTTCTGTATACAATGGTGTGCAGTGCACGTAAAACAACCTGTCCACCAGCACACTATGTATATTGCCTATGTTTTCATAAGCCTAGTGGATGCAGAACATTTCAATTTCTCCTTTCAATTTTTCCGATTTTACTAATGAAATAAATATATTTCAGGGTTCACAGTTTAGAAGAACATATCCACGAAATGGAGACGGTAGCAGAACAAAGATTACGGGAGGAGCGAACAAAACATCAAGAATATGTGGTAAGATATTATTCAGTTGTTCACTTGACATGACCTAGTGTTGGTGGGTTGGGAGCATCCTGTGGTATATTCATAATAATTTAATATGCTATTCATAATACACTGAAACAATACTATTTTTGAAATGATATAAATTGGTTTTTTGTTTTTTTTTAGACAAAACATGAAAGAGAAAAAACAGCTGAAGATGATTTAATTGCTCAAAAGTAAGTAAATGATATTGATTTTTTTAGGGTTTGGCATATAGATGTATTGGAGGGGTTGGGTGGCTGATCACAGTCAAATTGTGTGGTATCGATTCTAAGCTTATATGTGACAGGGAGTAAGTTTTCCTGTCTAACCTTGTGGATTTTCAGTGGGTACTTCGGTTTCCTCATTGCAATAATAAAGTGAAATACTGAAATAATATTCAGCCATATAGACCTGATATAGACTTTATCTATTTCTGGATCATTCAGGAAACTCGCCCAAAAATTTATTTTGGATTTGAAATATTTTTTTAAATACTCAATAAAGGATTTATTTATTTCAGATTAAAAGAATATGAAACATTAACAGATGAAATAACGAGATTAAAAGCATTATTAGCTAAAGTTAAAGAGGTAAGTTCACCAGGTCATTCCTATAAAACCCCACATTTACCCAACAAAATTATAATAGCGATAATTCAAATGTCGGCAAAATCAAATCTCAGATCCCATGCTAGTGAAAACAAATATCGGATTATATGCTATCAAAATATCAAATCCACTGCTGATGAAATTTTTTTTTATCTATATTGATTTGATTATTGTTGCCTTTTGTAGGAGAAGATGTTATTACAAGAGAAATATATTGAAAAACAAGAATTATGTACGATGATTCAAGACGACAACGATAAATTAAGAATTGAATTACAAAATCAGGAAGAGTCATTTAAAAAGGAACGACACAGCTCTGGACAAGTAAGTAACATAGGATGTTACAAAATATTGTATTCTGAATACAGTAAATTAATTGAAATGAAAAAAAATAACACTTCCACATTGAGTGCATTTCAAAGTAACTACCTCACAATCACAGAAATATTATAGATGAAGCCCTCCCACTCCCCCACCAGGAGAGTGTGTTTTAAGCCTAGGATTATAACAGGTGCATGCAAGAAGCCTATGGGAAATCCAACACTGAATAATATAGTAATGTGAGAAGGCAGCATTGAATGTTATATTTTTGACGATTTTTTCAAATTGATTTGTTTATATTTTTTAGTTGTTAGATGAATTAGGCAAAGAGTTAGAAGATTTACGAAGATTTAAGATTGAAGCTGAATTAACGCAGGGTAATAATGTGTCGGAACTACCAGCCAGATATCAAGAATTACAAGCAGAAGTTAAGCATTTAAAAGAGGTAGGGATCACATTTATTTCTTCTCAAACCCTTAAAATATTCACAATTAAATTAATATCCAATGGAAAGACTGCACCCTTAGTTTTGGCTGCAGGTTAAATGAAATTGGGTTTACTTTTCTGCACCAACCAACTGGCGTATGAATATGAGCATATACTGGGATACCATACAGTGTTCTACGGCACTATGTCTTACTCTTATTTGTTAAGGGTTCTGTTACGGGGCCTTAACCTAACCTGGATATCCCCACAGGATATAAATAAGGAAGTGGAAATAATAATCTGTAATATGGTTGCAAGTTTAAATGAAGTCTAGAACTAAAACACTACTTCACATTTCTAAATTTAGAACTGTATGTGTTACAAAATATTGATATTAAATAATAGAAGTAGTTATTATATCCTTATGTACTTTGGGTTGAAATCAACTTGTCAAATCAAAGCAACACAGAAACTAAATATTGAATATTATTTTCACTCCCTTTTTATATTCTCAGTTTAAAAGGCTGTTTATTTTTATAGGAAAACTTCTCTGCACTGTTCAATCTAATTGTCTAACACTGGTGATTGGGTTTAATCAAGATTCACACAGTTCTCTGGATAACAATCACTATATTACACACAAACAATGACTCATAAACCCTGTCGTTAAAACCCAACAAGACCCAAGAGTGATTGATATTCATAGAACTGTGTTATATTCAAAGATTTATGTAAATTTAATGAAACTGAAATATACTTTAAATGTGCATAGATTTGCAATATAATCTAAAGTAGGCGCCCTTGAGACTATAAATTGTGTAATTATTATTCTATCAATTTTGTTAGTCGCTATGGGATGAATGGAAGGACATGTTAAAGGTAGATATCTATCGTCAATCTGTATCTTGATATATATTTGGTTGTTGTTTTATCCTTTTTTTCGTCCTTGTTTTTTTTTTGTTGTCGTGGTATGGAAATAACTACACCATATATTAGATATTGTCATGGTATGGAAATAACTACTATATATTAGATATTGTCTTGATGTGTATATTTTTATTTTACTCGTATATTTTATCCTTTCTAATGGTATGTGCTTGAAATGCTCTCTCCTTGTAGAAAAAGGTGACCTTTAACATGTTTCGAAATCCCATGGTTGGCTAAGCAGTTTCACATCCAAATATTAACAATTTTATTTTTTTTCCTACTTTCTTCTATTTTTTTGTGCATGATCCTTACTAACATTTTATCACTCCCTTTATTCACAGGATGTAGGGAATTATATTATTATTATTAATCACTTATATAACGCATCATTCACAACTGTTCCAGCACTTCGTTAATAAAATATTTAGAGAAAACAGATTGTTCATTGCCTGAGCACAAATTTCAGCTTTTGGTTAATAAAAAGGCTGCAATTCTAATATATCTCAGTTTAGATTTTCCTGAACAAGGCCTGAGATTTATAAAAATAATTGGGTATTTCACAACTAACATGTTATTACTAAGAAGATTAACTGATAAATATTTTAATTTGCTTTGAAAACCTAGAAAGTAATTTCAACCCAACTTAGCACATTATCCCAAATCTTTATTTGAACATTTTATTATTTCAGGAAAATCGTAATTTAAAAGATAATAATGAAGAGATGAACGCTCAGTTATTAAACCAATGTATGGAAGAAGGTCGGTCGTTATTGAAGCAGAGGGAAGGTGTCAGTATTGCAGAAGAATTAGAAAATTTGTCAAAAGATGAGGTTAGTTGATTGTCTCCCCTTATCTGAAATTGTTGTGTTGCGGCTTCCGTTTGGACGAAAGAGATTCCAATTCATTCCTTCAATTGTATTTAACATTACACCAATGGTGCCTCCATATAAATGTGTTTTGTTTTTTCCCCATACAGTTTCAAAAGAGACTATTGCATAATTCTATCTTTGTCTGAATGTAGCTGCGGTCTCCTTGTCCTTCGCTGAATCTAGGATAAATGATTTAATTTCTTTTTCTTAAATTTTTCCAGTTATTGGCAGCTTTAAAAGAAGAGCAGAATGATAACCTTCGTCTAAAATCTTACGTCGACAGAATTCTCCTCACGATAATGGAGAAAAACCCGTCCTTACTTGAAGTGGCGCATTAATTTATCATAGACGCTTAATATTTATTATTACAAATCGGTGTTGTGACAATCAAGACTATAAAGAGTGCTGGATAATTGTGTGTTGAAGTAAAGTTTATCAAGTGATTACATGTACTGATTAATTACTGAAAAAATTTGATTTTACTGGATAAGTGTGTCTACTTTGAAACAAGACTAATTAGCACAATTACATTCCAATCTAGAGTTTAATTTCAATGTGTTGTCGCTTATGTGTCGCCATCTTGGAAATTGGATGCTGGTACATACAGAAGAAAGATAGTTCTGCACCGTCCATGATCGAAACCGACACGCAACAAAGAGAAGTTACTTCACATATCTTGAATAAAAAAAAAGATTCTGATTACAAACATTGTAACATTATAAATATCAACCAATCATATATAATGTACTATAATAGACTTGTGATATTAAGGTTGTGTATGAAAGGGTGTGTGTCTGTGTGCATTGCATGTGCATGTGAGTTTGATTATGATGATAACTGTATATATATATTATCATTTATTTGTTTTATATGAAGATGTAGAAATAAGTGATATGGAACATTTTTTAATACCCCCGTTATTGGAAAATGAACTCATCCAAAATATGCATGTATACTTTACATTGTTTTGAATTTAAGAAGAGTTCACTGTGAAATGGGTGATTGTCTCTTGTTTCTACCCTTGATGTAAAAGTAGTAATATAACTAGCTTTGTAACTAGTGCTATTAATGTTGTCCTTTATTAATAATGTATCATGAAAATATATGAAGTTTGGATATTTATAGATTTCATAGAAACAAATACTCAAAATGTCAAGTCTACTAATGAAACTCGTTCTTGTATTCCTACGTTCTCGTGAAAACTTGGTAAATCTGACCTGCCATATTTGCTATGAATTGGAGACTGGATTTGTAAAGAATTAGGGCTAAAGTCAGTGTCTCGGGAATCAACTGGATTCGAGATCCAACCTCTGATAATACCTAGAACACATGAGAATACTGGATACAAGAATGTTGAAATCATGTCATGCACGATATTACCCTGTCTCCCATCTCAATTTATGTACATTTGTAAGGGCTCTGTGATAATTTATTTGTAAATATAAAATAAAATATTCAAAAAACAATAATGTAAAATGTTTTGTTTGATTTTAATCAGAGAAAAAAAATGATTTTAAGAATTTGTACATTTTCGAGGTGATCTCATTTTTGATCTAGAAAAATAATATTTGCAATGTGGTGTAGAATGATGTTTGAGCCTTTTTCAAGAGTTATTCCCCCTCAATAGGCCACATGGCTGCTGTGGAAATCTCATTCTTGGAGACCCATCACCTGGGTAACTGCTAGTGTGACGGCAAAGATTTGGTATTTTAGTGAGTTGCTATGTCACCACCAGATTAACCATTTTATGGGTTGATAAGAATGCCGGATGCATCAAAATCACGAAACAAATCATTGAGATTAAGGAGTATTATTTCTACTTTTATGAAGATTTGTCTACTACATCCTTTGATATTGGCGTGCCATTATTTTAAATAATGGTAAGCACAATTTGCCAAGCATACATATTTCATGTTTTTGATAGTGTCTCTATTTTAAGTAGTAAGACAATGTTTAATATATAGATATAGCCCTTGGTCTACCGTACTCGTGCAATTTCAATATATTACTTAATGCCTTGCACTTGACCTTAAACTACACTTATTGAAGCAATTCCCGAATGTGCAAAAAACTTGACAAATCAGAAATCCCTTATGAATATCCATGGCAAATCGGAATTATCGTTCAGATAATAATACTGTATTTAAAAATGTATAATTGACCTTTGAGATAAAAAATATCAACATAGTTATATATATAACATTGGCGAAAAAATATAAATCAATTATATAAATCAGTTGATATGATACTGGGGTGATTTTTTAAATTGTTCTGGACCTGATATTCTAGACTGGTTGTCGAGTAATTTTATATGTTAGTATGAATGCATTCAGAATATATTGTATTTATTCACTTGTCATGAATGAGATATTAAAATTTGGGATAGGAACTTGTGAGTCTACATGCATGAGCGGCAACCAACGAAAACATAATATGGAACACAATTACTGTTCTAATTGAAGTGACATTTTGATGAATATAATATACAGTATGTTATATACAACGCTGGGAGTATTTCAACAAAATGTGTCAATCGATTTAAATACAGATCTATATTTCGTTTCGTTTTTTATATTTTCGATGGCTTACACTACATGAAGATCTGACCAGTTATAGTGAGAGTTCGCGTCAGGGGTCAAACGAGTGGCCTTAGACTATATGACATCAGACAATGATTAATCAATCAGCGTTGAAGTTTCTGTGCACCTCACGCCAAAAACTCGCATAACGGACTGTTGCATTGGCTAATTCCTAACTTCAACCAAAACCCCGATAAAATAACAACTCTTCAGATCCTGTGTCTTAAAGCGAGTAAAATGAAATTTTGTACAAAAAAACGAAGCGAAATAGGATCTATGTTATAATCAGATTGATACTATGTTTTTGTGTTTAGGATGTTGATTGCTTCTTCAGGTTTTTTTCATCAACCATATAAAAGGTTTTAGCCAGAGATTTATGATGCTCTATTTTACATGGGTGGAATGTTCTCTATAATATGCTAACCAGGGTTGTCAGATGGTCAATTATGCATCTCCTGTCAAAAGGCAACACCTAGTAACTCACTTTTTTTCTTTTTTTTTGAGAAAACAAAGGAAAACATAATGAATGAATATTAAACCCCAGCTTTTCGATTGATTTGAATAATGAGTTACTAGGTTTTTCTGTGGCATTCTTGGCGAATGAAGGAAAATTCTAGGTGTAAAGATTGAAATACCTAGTACAACAACAGGAAACACATACCCTAGTAACTACATATTTGGTTTTAACTCAATTTTGATAATTAAGTGAGTTACTAGGTTTTGACTTTTGACAGGAGATATATCCCTGTATTGTTTATGATATATCTCTGTATTGTTTATATGAAACTGGTTAAAGGGGCATTATGTAAGATTTAGACAAATAGCTGGGCATTCTTGCTATAAAAAACATTTCGAAAACAGATAATGGAAAATGAATACATTGAAGTTTTGAGCTAAGTTGTCAGTAGTTTTAGTTTTGACAAGATGTGTGCATTGATCGTAACCACGGAACTGGTCATTCACGTCTTAGTCTCGCTTCTCCATTTTTAAATTAAATCATTAAATGGCAGAACATTTCTAATCTACTTAAAATCAGAGTCATCTGATGTCATCGAGGGTTGATTATGATCATGTTAATAAATGTCTAATTATTAATTTATATAACATTTAAAGCCTAAAGAAAGACTTGCAATAGGCAGATTCAGCTCTTACATAATGGCTGGAATAGAATTATTGGTTGTTATATATATACAGTGCGATTCAACAAGTATTCCCTTTTCGTTTTCAAACACAAAATCTATAACAAACCAGTGATTCGATTCAATTTAAATTGTCCTTGCTTATGTTTCCTTTGAATAAACAGGCTATTGAAAAGAAATAAATTGGGGTGTAATGTCCTACTTTTCAGCAGGGTTGAGCAGGTTATTGAAAGTGAATATCTTTGTATATTATTTGTATACTATTGTATAATATAGATTATTTATCTGCTTTCTATGTTGTATTTTTTTATATCGGTTTTTGTAAAATAGTGATTTTTTTTTCAATTTAAATTATTGATGCAATGTTTTAAATTATTTGAGATTTTATTTTTCAAGAAATAAAATAAAAAAAATCTCAGTAAAAAGGACATATTATTTTTAAGAAGATATTATATGTTTGTTGAAAAGTCTTTTGTGTTTCCTAGAAATTAAAAACATTAATAATATATGCTCAAAAATGGAATGAATTTCTTAATTTTGTCCAAAACTATTCCACGAGAACTCCATTCCAGATTTGAGGAACGTCCATAGTATTTTAGCATTCCATCATATTTATGCATCTTGGTAAAATATAAGGAGTTATCTTTTCTTTGATTATCATCACGAATCAGTGAATTATGTAGTCAATTTTACTGAGGAGTGAAAATGATTTATGTTGTGAAGATATGATAAAAGAAACTTTGTGCCTAAGTACACCGTCCTCTAAATAGACATTATTATTAAAAAAGTACTGTACAGAAAAGATTTTTACAAAATGTTAAAATTAATTTTTAAATTGAACTTTTTTGTACAAATAATTCTTATTTTAGATTATTTTAATATGGGTGTGTTTGTTTAGTATGTCTTAGAAATATTTGACCACATAATATCTGAACAGAAGAGAGTATGGTGTGGGTGGGAGGGGGAGATTATGAAACGGAAAGTTAGTCAATTTAAAGCTGTAAATTGGACCAAAGAAGCACCCATGTGCTCCTCAAGAATTTCAGGAAAATCATTATTCTTGAAAAAATTTTTCACGTTCTTGTGTTTTCCATTGGCGATTATTATATTAGCACTCAAGTGTAACAAATAACTTAGTATATTCCTAATCTTTAGCGATTAGGAAACACATTAACAGAACACTATTGTAATGGGAAACAATCAATTATTCTATTCTGAAAGCATGACGCTTCGACAAGTATGGTCTTATTGTTATCAAGCCTAGATCAGAGGATCCAAATGTATATTTTTAGAATAGAACCAGTGATTGTTTCCCATAAAAATTGTGTCCTGTTAGTATATTGGTGAAGCAATGGTTATAAGCATTATCAGTTGAGTACCTGTATAACCATTGCTTTGTGAATATGATAATACCATCATGTGTGCTTACAGTGAATTAATAACGTATGGGGAAATATTATTTTAAAATGTTTCAACTGATCAACTAGAATTAAAAACAAACCTACTGTTTAAACAGAATTTAGTATTTGAACATATTAATATAAACACCAATCTAATTAAAATACAGATCTATATTTCGTTTCGTTTTTCTGTACCTTCGATGGCCTATACTTCATGAAGATCTGACCAATTATGGTGGAAGTTCATGTCAGGGGTCAAACAAGCAGCTTTTGATGACCCTTTGTTGTCAGAGTTGACGTTTGTAAGGTTTTACCCACACTCAAAACGCCAAAAAAGCGCTGTAACAGACCGTTTCATCCTCTAATTGCTCACTCAATAAGAACGCCTATTATATAACAAGTCTTACAGATCCTAGTGTAGTAAAGACAAGTAAAACAAAATTTTCAACTATAAAAAACGAAACAAAATAGGACGTGTTTTAATCAGATTGTATGAACACAACAGTTCTATGGAAAACAATATCTGTATTTTATTGTCAATCCGATCTACATTTCTACTATGATATTTCTTGTCATTTTCAAGCACAATAGAAATCTACAATGACTCTGTTGTCATTTTCTAGCACAATAGAACTCTTGTGTTAAATTTAACCTTGACAAATGTTGGCATTATTTGTGCACTGAGTGAAAAACAAGTTTGAATGAAATGAATTAGATATTAATGATAAACTTGTCCTGAATTGTGTAAAAATTATCTTATAGAATGTTAAAACATGTTACAATTCATATATATATGTATGTACATGTAGTATGTAATAAAAAACCTATTTATATACTAGTTTAATTGTTTACTTATTTCTACTGGGTGTGGGGAGGGGGGGGGGCGAATGATAATCATAAGGTTTGTCATTGAGTCAACTGGTGTGGATTTGATTCCCTGGTTGTACATGACAAGAAGTAGGGTCGCCTGTCCAACCTCGTGGGATTTCTCTGGGTTTTCTCCCTGCTAAAGATCCCTACACGCAGTGCTCAAGCCATTGTTATTGTTCGTCATCATCATATTAGGGTAATCATAATCAGTAATGGTTGAGGTCATAGTGGCTATATTTGTTTAGACGCTGGCTAGCTTGTCTGGAGGTCAGGTGTTCGATCCCTGCATTTGCAGAGAAAGTTCATCCAGATTTTCTAAAAGCTTCGCCCTTGTCAGTGATGCTGGACGGAGGGCCTGACAAGGACAACTGTCTAGCTGTTCAGATAGGACAAAAACCAAGGTCAGGCCGTAGTGCCGTTGGCCGGGCAGAATTTTCCCTCATAGCACACTGCATGGTGTATGTCCGTCTTCCATTAGCTAAGTTCAGAGCAGAACAGTAGGACGTTAAACCCCATTTCATTTGATTCCCTGCTACAAACTGTGAGATTTGATGATATATTTGCTGTTAAAACCAAGATAACTGCCAAATGCCACTAGAATCTATCTTAAGAAGCTTTGTTATTAGTCATGTGACTTCATTGGGGGGGAGGGGAAATCAATTTAGTAAGTCATTGCCCATTTACCATAAATATCGAAGCCTAACTAATTTCTTTGATTGTCCTCTGCTAACCATCGGTGTTCTTAAATAGATCATGTCCAATACGCCACCTAAGGGTGTTTTTCAGGCAATCTGGTACTTTTTTATGTATCAAATATGCCATACTTTTATTGGAAACAACTACCCTAAAATACTCTTGTTGGAATGTATCTTAAATTAAAAATTAGCACCTTTTATTTCATACGATTGGTAAAATAAAAACTTACCAGGAAAATGTACATGTATAGCACTACTACCTTGGTAAAATTAAATATTTCTGCTCATGTAGGTGCATACATGTATTCGATTGGAGTGAAGTAAGGCCAAAAAGGGCGGCAATGCTTCGTACGTGTGTTTCTTCGATATTATTATTATATAGCCCCCCCCCTCCCCACCAAAAAAAAAAAGAAGAAAATTGTAAAGCGCTAGCAAGGGACGGTCCATATCCTCGGACCCTCTGTGAACACGCGCCTGATTTCATTTATAATGCCCCTCGGGCTCCTCCCCTTTGAACACGCGCCTGTCTTTTCTTCACCAATAAATCTTCACTGCTTTACGTGAAATTAACCAATAATCCAAACAAATTTGATGCTTTCTTCTACCAGGGGCGTGGTGAGGGCAATTATTGAGAAGAAATTATGAGTAACAAAAAAGATTTTGGCACAAAAACCCTTTTACTGACCGCGAGCGCCGAAGGTGCGAGCCCGCGGCGGGGGATCCGCGGGGCCCTCCCCCGGGAAAATTTCGAAAATTAGAAGCCCAGAAACGCAATCTCCAGCAATCCGAGACAAGAAATACGGTAATAAAAATTTGTGTACTCACTTTATTCTCTAAACTCTAAGCATTTTTCAATTTTAATTTTCTCCATGAACCCCTCAGATTAAATTTTCCAACTTGACTCTTTCAAAATTTTTTTAATTGGGTCAGATGAAACAATTTTTCCACTTACAAATGTTTTTCATTTTTTGAGTAATTTGATTGTGATTTTGGCGCAAAAACTTTTTGGCGCATGAGTATGGCTACTCATGAACTCATTCTCACCACACCCCTGTCTTCTACTCACATGTTATTTATCTGTGAAAAAAGGCTAATTGATTCCACGCCATCATTCTTCCAGCTTCTAATTTGAACAAGTTCTGATACTTCCTTCTAACTTCAATCAAATTCAAATTATCAACCAATGTGCAATCGTGCTCAGATTATTGGAAGAAAAAAAAAAAACAGAAATGTCATCGTGTTCTCTTGATTGAAGGTCAACCACTTGTCACGTATATGCTGTAAATTCCCGCCAATAAAAGAATAGATCTGCCACGTGGAAGAATGGAATGATGAATTGATTTTTCTTTATGACATTGCAGTCTTCGGAATGTCAGTGGTGAAAATGAAATCTTTATGCATTATGAAGGGCCGTAGAAGCGTTGCGAACGCTAAGGACCGGGATACAGCAGTCGATTACTTAACGACTATATTTATTAGAAAATTCAACATTTTCTTTTAGAATATTAAGACATTTTCGTGAAGAGATTATTTAATGAGCAAAAGTGCGATATGGATACGAATGATGAATGGGAGCCATCCCCTCCCTAGACCCGGATTATCTATTAAGCGTCAAAACACGTGCTTAAGGTATTTACCATCGTGCCAATGGAATTGCTGAATCAGGGCTCAGAAAAGGGACCCCAAATGTCATTGACTATGATAGTCATTTATTAATACAGTATACAGAAGAGGTTGAATGTTTGTTGTTTTTCAATGCAAACACATGGGGAAAAATGCTTAGGGTGTTAAGGTGTAAATCCTGCCCCATCCCGAAATGGATCCATCCTAAAATAGACGAATTCCATCACCTGTACCTGTGTTTATCAAGGCGCCATTTTACTCCTTAGTTTGTAGCTATTTGTCTCTGTCTCTCCCAATTACAAGAAGCAGGATCGTGGTTTTTCTCCATGTCCTCCGGTTGTTCCAACTGCTAAAGACACATACGCGCAAGCGGATTATTGAAAAAGAATGAGTTTGTTAAGTCTCTCTGCCTCTGTCTCTCCTCCTCTCTCTCTGGTTTTATTGTGTAATGTCATGTGTAGCTATATCCTTTGTTGTCTAGTAAATTACACCATAAAAAGAAAGATATTCAGTTTAATCTGTAAAACGGGCGCTAGGCAACGACAACTCATTTTATCAGATTAGTCTGACCTATTGACCTAATTCGTTCTGATCCAATAATGGAAACTAGGTCACACATATTCCTGGAAATAATATCTGCTTAGCAATAAAGGCCAAGTGGGAAAGTGATTATGTCTACGAATGGTCATAGGCCGGCCACAAATGTTATGACCCCTCAGCAGTCGTAATTAAATTTGGTCTATAAAGGGCTTATGACACTATTCTCTGGGACCTTGATGTATATGAATGTGGCTGTTTTGTGCATTTTCAGATTCAAGAATCATTTACAATTGCTTCGTCAAGTTTCGACTTCTAAATGTCATCCAAAACTTACTCTAAATGACCCGCGGACATTTGACCAAACCAGATAGATCACCTGCAGTAGGTGGTTGTTTTCATCTCTCAACTTGCACAATTCTTTCTTTTGTAAACGTGGGGGTTGGATGGCAGATGGTTAGCGCATGCGCATTCTATCATAAGGTGTGTAATTGAGTAAACTGTCGTGGTTTCGATTCCCTGATTGTACATGAAAAGGAATATGGTTGCCTGTCCAATCTCGTTGGTCTCCGGGTCTTCCGGTTCTTCACTAAAGATACCTACGTACAATAAACAAATTATTGAAATAAAATTGAACCATATGTTAGTCCCGAAATGACCTAATTTGTGTCGGGTGTACGTTACCCCTCCCCCCCCCCTTCCTCTCTCTTGTTTATACGTATACCATGTCTTTATTAGAAAAAAAGTTGTTTATATCAAATAGATATCATATTATGTATGTCATGGCTATCTGTCCATATCTAATCAAAATAAGGAAGAACTGTAGCTTACAAATGTCTGTCTGATGGGGGAAGAACTATAGCTTAAAGTAGCTAAATCTTTAACTCATAAACTTTATGTCATCCTGGTCCGTAGCCCGCGGAGGCGCAGTGAACCTTTTAGTAGGGGAGGGAGTCTCTCCCCCCGGACGAATGATGGATTATGAGGCAAGATGACACCCTGGGGAGGGCCGAAGGGGGTCTCTCCTCTTGGGTTTTACAGGGTCCGAATTATTAAGGCTTTTTCGTCCCATCCGAACTATTAAGGCTGATGCACAAATGTATTACCTTAAATCACAATATATCACTTTTCGTGTAATTCTCATCTTATTGTGAGTCTATTGATCTTTATAATAAGAACCTCTCTCGTTTGAAAAACATCTATTAATAATGAAGACATTGTACCTATTTAACACCGAGGTTTAATTTGTTGTGCGGAGATAGATATTGATTAAAACGACGTGTAAATGGGTTCAATTGACGAGAAAAATAATGGAGTTATTAGAAACTTGATAAATGATATAACATGTTTTGTTTTTTCTTTCATTTTTGCAGAAACTGTAGATAAGTTGTCACCCAAAACTTAAACTGTTTGTTTTCTAGGACAAAGACAAGCACCAGTCTAGTAAACTAAGGGTCGCTAAAACACGGAAAATCTGGGGTAGGCAAAATCGCCTAGATCAATCAGAGAACATAGCACCACTTAGAAATACAGAACTTCCTTGTTGACCGTTGCTAACGAGAGAGGATGAATAGGTGGGGTGGGGTGGGGTGGGGGACTGGCCCGGAAGCTCATCAAAGCACCCCCCCCCCTTCAATTATTTCTACGAAAACCTTTGTTCCATAAATAAATACCATGTTACGGTAGAGTTTAACATACCTTCGTGGTTAACATTTGGGAAAACGGTGGAAATTGGACAGTTCACAGACTTTTGTGTAATATCTACACTTTTATAAGGGTCCCAGTTACATTTTTAGCCCGGGGCCACATGTAAGCTTAATCCGACCCTAAGTGCTAACATTAAACTTGAAAGAAACGGGACTCGGCTCTATAAATTAGACTTGTTTTGTATTTTGTTTCGCAAAATATAGGTTCCTCATGTGTTCCAGGTTCGTGAGTACGTCCTGATTTGGACCGAGTGACAAATAAGGTATTTTTTTAACTCAAATTTACTCACAATAACGCCAGAAGGAAAAATCGACACCTCCTCAAATTATTGGCATACTACGTCAAACCAACCTCTTTCGTTACTTAAGTCTGTACGATAAAAACATAATCTCGATTATCTATTTCATGATTAAATCATGAATGAAAGTTGAGCAGCAAAATTGATCCTAATCCAGTAAATATCAAAAGCTAGCGATGACATCGAGAGTTGATTTAGGTCTGGATAAGTTAATTAATGTCTAATTAATAATTCAGACAACATTTCAGGCCTTAAGAAAGACCTACAATAGGCAGATTTGGCTCTTGCGCATAATGTATGTTTACGTAACGGGTGAGTTACAAATTTTGCTATTTCTTGTCTGAAAGCAACTAAACATTTATAATTTTGTTTTGACTATGGTTTGGTCTTATTTGTTATTTTAAATTATTGATATGAAAACATGACTCAGTGAGTAAGACGCTGTCTCGATAGCCTGGGGGTCTTAGGTTAGCTCACGGTGTTGACCGAGAAAGTTCCTCGGATTTTTCCGGAATTAGTTCTTTTAGTGCAGGACGAAAGACAGCTGCCTAGTCTTTCCGATCATTGGCGTGTAAGTAAAAGAACCCTAAACAGTTGGAATTCGATATAAAAGAAGTTCGTAGCACCGCTGACCGGGAAAAATATCCCTCATGGCACACTGTATGTCATATGCCCGTCTTCATTAGCCCATGCAGTCGGAGCCGACCAGTTGGACATTCACCCAATTTCCCTTTAATTTTCTATAGGATAACATTTTTGTTTCGAAAGAATAAGCGGAAGTTGGACTAAATGTATTTAGTAATTTTATGTCGAGAATGGAACAGATAATAGATTATACGTAGCTTTGACTGGTTGGTGTTGAATGTCTGTTTCCAACAGCATTGACATCGCAGACAATGTGGTGTCTTTTGGTGGTTTAACGTCTGCGTTCACAATGATGAGATTGCAGACAATCGATATTTGGCTAATTTGATATCTTGGTGGTTTAAGTTAAACTCTCCTTCCACGATCATGACATCGCGATAATATAATTGTCTGCGTTCTATGATATATCTCTCGGTGGTTTAAGGTGTGCGTCTACAAATGCCGAAACTTGCTCTGTTCATTACAAAATGAATTTGCTATCTGTCAATTTGCGGTCCACGACAGGTGTCTTCATGACACTGAAACTGTAGTTCCTATTGGGGCGGTCTCTGATCGGACGCTGTCCTCTGGTCGTATATGATCGTCCCTATTCAGGTGCAACATAAAAATGCAGCTCTATCCCCCACATCTGTGTTAAGACTATTTTGGAATCCTTGCCTTCTATTTTGCACCGTGATTCGTTTTTTTCGCCAAAAGGAATCATTTCTCGCCACATTTGACAAAAATTTATAATAATTCATCACTATTTTCAAGTTCTTAAACGAACTACTAAAGCTGAAAAGGCTGGGCAGACCTGGATCATAGAAATAAATATCAGATCTCCTAAACCCTAAATAAACAAAAAACACTGAAGAGACTCAAGTAACGGAATTAATCCCAGATTATCCCGACTCTTCATAAATAGTATGTAAAGAGATTTTAAAGAGGGGCTATTGCGATAAAATGTCCAATTGGTGTACAGTTTTTAAGACTGGATAAACGGTAGGGTTTACAATAATGTGTAGATCAGGTTATCGCGACATCTTAAATTTCAGTGGTTCACACTGGTGTCATATTCCATAAAACGAATCTGTCAAATTATTGGAAATGGTACCGCCTTCTCAACCTCGTGGGTTTCCTCCAATTGCTAAAGACCCCTACGCGCAAGCGAATTGTTGAAATAAAATTGAAACCATATGTTAGTGCCAAAATGACCTAGTTTGTGTCTAGTGGACGTTAAACCGCATTTCTCTCTCTCTCTCTCCCTCTCCCTCTCTCTCTCTCTCTCTCTCTCTCTCTCTCACTGTAAACTGCATGGCGTATGACGGTCTTCATTAACCCTACCTTGGTTGGTGAACAAAAGTCGGTAGTTTATCTGCAATTCACTTGTGCAGTTGCTGACAAGGAACAATGTCTGTAGTCGTTCGGATAGGACAAACAGCCCAGGGTCCTGTGCAGTGCCAAATCATATTCCCCCCCCTCTCTCTCTAAATAACAGTATGAACATATCACTTATCAAGTTTCTATTTATTCTGCGCACAGAGATCATTCTACGTCGTACTTCGAAAATAGATCTCTGCCTCGAATGGTCGCCATATCCAAAAATTAATAAATTGTGTAATACGGTTCTATTTCGTTTCATATCTGCCATACACACGACGATCAAATAAACATTTTCAATTTTATTAAATGGAAGCAGAAGAAATGCTTAACTAAATTCTGGAAGTATATACTTGGTGTTTTCGTCTTAACTCGTCGATTTGGGACTTAAAATGTCAGTCAACTAGCTTAGTGCCCGTTCTCGGGTGCGGCTAGCTGTAGACAGACAGCCTAGGTTTAGTATGCCTTGCGTTTTGTATAGGTTTGCATTGTTAGTTCATGCTTTAGATCCATCTACTTCATACTTCGAGGATAGGTTTCTTCCCTGAATGATCGCCATATCCAATTAATGTCGGTCAACTAGTTCTCAAGTGGGGCTAACTGTAGAGAGGCAACGTGTTTAAAATAGTTTTTATTTTAAGCCGATGAAATCGAATTATTTATCCGTGCCCAGATCAGCATCACTGAAACCCCAGTTTTCGAAAGATTTTCTCATCACTCCGACAAACAAAAAGCTCAAACGTAAACATTTCATAGAAAATAAACTTTATTATATTGTTATTGGGGGGGGGGGGCACCTCACTGGGCAAGTTTACAACTGAAAACAACAAAATAATCATTCATTTAGCGTGGAAAATGCTGGCAGTGTTTCAAAATTTGGGCAGAGTAATAATTTTGCACCCAGAAATAAATGAAATTTGTTCTTCCTGACCCAATATAAATGTTACTGTAGTTTAATAATGAGACATATCGATCTATTGATATGTCAATATCTTAATCACTATTTATATATATACCACACCCCCTGTATTATCGATATTTTATTAGTCAGAACTTATATCAACTATAGAACGTGAATCATTCCACATAAAACAAAACGTCTCATCAATCAATGTGTTTAAATCACTCGAATAAAAATTACGCCGTTCTTTCATTTATCGTTTATCGCCTTTTTATGTTAAAGATGCACTATGTAAGAGCTAATTCTACCTATTATTCTCTTCTAGCTTCAAATGTTATATAAATTATTAAAGATACATTAAGGGAGATTAAATAACTAGTTGGCAGTTCTCACTATAGAAGTTAAAAGCTAGCTAATTTAAAGGCAATATGCTGAAAATTTCAGTCAAATTGATCCACTATGAACCGAGAACTAAACGAATGAAAGTTCCGCTTGGCCTCGATCATCATTACTAAAGTAGGTAAGACAAATCGAACTACAATCCAACAAATATCGCAAGCTAGCCTTGACATCGAGAGTTGATTATGGTCTGGATAAGTTAATTAATGTCAAATTAATAGATTTTATAACATTTCAGACCTAAAGAAAGACCTACAATAGGCAGATTTAGCCCTTGCATAATGTATGTTTAATTAGACATTTATTCACATGACAAGCCTATAATTTCTCTAGAGCATCGGACGGCTGTGATTGTAAACGGCTTGAAGCACGATCCACGGTTAATAAATTTAATTTAAATATGGACAATCCAGACTTAATTTAGTATCGGAACAATGACAGCAATGAAAATTAATTTGGCTGAAATTTCCTATTTCTTTTATCTATTTTTCTAAAACTACTATAGCGAGAATTGTCAGCAGTTATATCTAAATCTTACATAATGCGTCTTTAATAATTTATTTCAATACTTAAAAAGACACACACTTCAGCTAATATTCCCCGTCTTTTTATTAACCTAACCGGAGCATTCCAATCCAGCTACCTTTATTGAAAGATTAAACGATCGAATATTAAACGCGAAATTTCATTGGTCAACAGCCTGTTGGGCAATGGGGTAAGAAATTCCAAACATTTCTCCAATGAAACGGTCTGTTACGGCGAGCACTTTGAAGCACGGAACTGTGTGTAAACCACTAAAAACCTCAATGCTGATTGATTAATCAAGGCCTGACGTCATTGGGTCAAAAGCCGCTCGTTTGACCCTGAAGTGAACTCACGCTATATCTTGTCAGTTCTTCATGTAGTGTAGGCCATCAAATGTATAACAAAAACGAAACGAAATATAGATCTGTATTTTAATCAATTTGACATTCGGCATATACAGTGAACTATCTACTTGGTTTAGTGAACAGGGCTCTGCCTTGAATGGCCGACATATCTAAACAATTAGTATATTGTTTTGTAATGTTGTTCTACTCCGTTTCGCACCAATTTTATTAACTGTTGGAAGGCGAACATATACTTCTCAAAATTCTCAAAGTATACTTTTGTAATTTCGACTTATATCGTCGATTTTGGACTTAAAATGTCAGTCAACTAGCTTAGTGTCCGTTCTCAAGTGGGGCTAACTTTAGACAGACAGTGTAAGCGTAGTTTAGTATGATTTAACCAGACAGAATGCTGGGGATCTGGAGAAGATGAAGATGAACGAGAAAACCATTCTATCAGTAATCAATAGTCGATTGTTTCCATGTGAAGTTTTATATTTGATATTGACCTATGACCTATGTCTAGATTATATCATATTGATGTAAAACAGAAAGTAATCAACGGTTTTGACACGTGATCTTTTCACATCAATAGAAAAAAACCAGATCATGCAATTATTAGAACATACGTCTAGACTGATTGATGTAACTCGTTATTTATTACAATACTTACATAGATACGTATCCACTTTATTATGGGACCGCGAAGACTCGTTAAAGTTAGGGGGTGGGTGGGGGAGAATGGCCGGATTGTTAACGCGTGTGCGCTGTATCAGAAGGTCTGTCATTGAGTCAACTGGTGTGGTTTCGATTCCCCTGTTGTACGTGACAAAGAGTAGGGTCGCCTGTCCAATCATGTGGGTTTATCGGGGTCCCACTGCTAAAGACCCCTACGCGCAAACGAATAATTGAAATTAAATTGAACCATATGTTATTCCCGAAATGACCTAGATTGTGTCGAGTGGACGTTAAACCCCATTTCTCTTTCACTCTCCCCATTTTATCATGCGACGGTGACTTTTTATAGTAAGGTAAAAGGTAAGTTGAGACCAACATGGCCGCCCCGCATATTACTGAGTCTAATTTTAACTTATGTGGGAGGTTGTTCGGATAGGTTCTGCCCGTTCCCCAATCCCTTTTCATTTCTGAATGATATTGTTTTTAAAAAAATGAATAATAATAATTATATAGGCCTACGACGGTCATGTTGGACTAAACTTGGATCCACCTTACGGCTTACAGTTATAGTTAGGAATGTTGCTTTAACATGCGCTGTTTAGATCACAAGGTCCGTTATTTATGCGTGTCATGAGTTGGATTATGGCTTGTTCGTGACAAGGAGTCGGTTCCCAACCCCACGTGTTTTCCTCTCAACGCCAAAGACACGTGCACGCAGACGAATTATTGAAATCAGAAACCAGTATCTGATCGCGACCCGTCGATGAACAAAGTCTTCCCCGTAGATCATCCACATCCCGATATAGATCGAGCGGAAATCCCCTAAAAAAACTAGTTTCATTTTCCTCATCAAAACGTTGCAACGAGAAATTGAGGAAACAAATCGTGAGCGTATCACAAAATTTGTGTTTAACTTCCGTTTTCACAGAATCAGGGGACCCCGGGGTTTTTTTCGTCGCACCCGACGACTAGACAGCTTTCCATGTCGCGCCTTCCGTCCCGCATCATTGACAAGAGGGAAACGCGGGAAAGTCTGGATGAATTTTCACGGCACATGATGTTTGGTCTAATAAAATCTGATAAATAAATGGCAATATTACACCATCCATAATCACCCATATTAATCTATTTCCGATGGCCCCGTAACCTTTCTCTTTAGCCAATCTGTGGTTTAATCAGGACATGAGACCGGAAGCAGACCTAATATGGAGGAATTTGACCAACATGTCATAGAATGATTGCACACCCCGATTGCAGGGGTGATTGTCGAGTTAAATGGTTTAATCACGTATAGAGGGTATATTTGATTTAAGATAAGGGCGTAGATTACTTTCTATAACGAACGATGGCATAAAACTAAAGAGTCATGGCGAATAGCGAGCCAGAATGCTTCCTGGCGCCATTTGCGATGAGGCTACTCGATGAACGAGGCTAAACATATACCATTGGAGAATACTATCGGTGTAGACTGGAATAACCAGACGCTAATGACTGCCATGCAAACCAGATGCCATGACTGTCAATCAATTTGGACTCTTCGCGTATTTCGATGAATATATAACTGATTAGAAGTTATAGTAAAAACAGAAACGATTGAATGTAAATCAAGTTTATGTGCATTCATATTACATTATTATATGGGTTCCGACCAATTTATGTCTATTTCTAGATTCCAAAAGACATTTAGCCCCTTTAACGTATTTAATTCTTGTGGGTTGAGAATAACCATATGAAGGTCACTATCGGAGTTTATGTCACGTGCTTTCTATACGGTTGGCTTTATAATTCATTAATGGGCATGTTTCAACAAGTAGCTCACGCTATCTCTACATCCATCTCTACTGCTTTTATCACCCACCTATCAATTTCATTCCCCCATTTATCTATCTTCAATCCACATTGATAACACCAAGCTTATAATTACCGAACTACTTTTCTCATGATTGCCCGGTTCAACCAAGTGGCCAACGCGTCTGAAAATGAATGAAATAAATGAAATAATTAAACAAGAAAAGAAAAAGGAATGAGTTCGTGTCATCAATGCACGACATGAAAAATATGCAAATTGCTGACATTTGAAAATGAAATGACCTAAGCGTATTTTTTTTTTTTTGGGGGGGGGGGGAGTTTTAGTTGGCCTTCTTGAATCAAACCATCTTATGACGTATACAGGTCTTTATTGATGCAGAACAGTAGGACGTTAAACCTCATTTCATTTAATTTACCTTATAATCGGGATGTATATATTACTCTATATGACAAATAATAAAACAATAATTGTGAATTACTCGGGATACACATGTTCATTACAATTAATAAAAAAAACCCCACCTTTTAGTAAAACTGCGGCGTTTTGCCTTAAGAAACAATAATTATGAATTACTCGCGATACTCATGTTCATGAAAATTAATAACAAAAAACCGCGGCGTTTTGTTTTAAGTGCTGGTTATTGGTAATAATCATTAATCATCGACTAATTAATTACACGATATCATTCAAGGGTATTCGTTTTATCTTTACCGCCATGATAGAACCTTATCTGGACGAGGATCAACAAACGGAGATTAGGGGCCATCTGTTGGCGATAAAAACTTGTATAGAAATCCACCCACAATTCTCTTGAGGTTTTTCTCGGACCATCAAACAAAGTGTATATAATGATTAAATGGCTAGTGATCAATAATGATATTGGTGAATTATGATACTGATATGGTAAAACACGTTTAATAATACCAAGCCGCAGACCAAAACACATACATACAATATCCAAATTGATACCAACAATCGGAACAGGGTTCAATGACCTTCTATCCTGCTTCAACTTGTTACTTGTTTACTTGTTGTTTTGTATTAATGAAATTTTTGTAATTGTATGCTGCTCTTGTGGGCGTTTTTATGCAATAAATTTACTTACATACTTACTGGGATAATGAAGACAGGTATATGTCATGCAGTTCCCCGGTATATTCTTCATCGAATTCCTATCGGCAAGGGTTCTTTTACGTGCAAGCCAACTAGCAGACGAGTCGATCTCGATTTCTCGTCCGATCCGAACGACAAGAAACTTTGCCATACCACGTCGTTCGTCATATATCACTATAACTGACAAGGTAAACCAGAATGAAAATTCCCTTTGAACTGTCCCTGCCAACACCTTGGTCGAATTCGGTACATACGGCTTTTGAGCCAGATGCATTCTTACGGGGCCAACGTTGTTTCCACAAAAGAGCTTGCTGGTCGTGTTCGATCCCGGATATTGACCAAGAAACTTCATGGTGATTTTCCGGCGTGGTTCCCTTTTGTCAGTGGTGCATGGGACATCGTTTTGTTGTTCGGATAGGACGTAAACTCGAGGGTCCATGTACACATTGACATGCCCGTAAAAGAACATTTGGCATTTGGAATAAGATATCGCATTATGCCGTAGTGCAGCTGTCAGGGCAAAATTTTCCCTTTATGACGCATACCCGTCTTCATTAGCCCAGTCGCTGCAGAACAGAAGGACGTTAAACCCCTTGGAAAATCTAACATTCAAAATGTCGTATAATTAATTATGTCACACTAATGAACTTACAATTGACTAAGTTTATACACGGTCGATGCAGGTGTGGAATGGGAAACTCGGCCGTCATTGTGTTTTGGTCAATTAATTACTCTATGCTAAAATTTACACCAATAACGGCAGCGATTTTCTTTGTTTGAAGGTTGACTGCACGTGTATGCAACTTGACATACGGCCTATTGAAATAATTCACCCCACTTTAACCAATAAAAGGTCAACAATAGTTAATAGCCCGCCAATTAAACTGAAAGTTACCATTTAGACTATTATATCCCTACGCCAGATGTATAATTATAGAGCTAATAAAGACTGTGCGATGATTCCTCGGCCCTGAGGGCGTATTTTGAGTATTTGCTTATGAAAGACCTTTGACACGCCAATGTTTACACGAAATATCATTATTCGTAATTTTGAATTTGTGGGTAAGTTAGGACATAAACAACAGCTAATACAAAGAATGCGACAATATATTTGACCACTTCAAGACATTGTTTATCTGTCATCAACCGGGCTCACGAAGACGGGCATACGCCATCAGTGTGCTATGAGGGAAATTTTGCCGGGGCATTGGCGCTACGACCTACTCTTATATCGAACTCCAACTGCCAAGGAATCTTTTACGTGCACGCCAATGTGTACACAGGACCTCGTTTTTTTTGTCCCAAACGAAAGACTAGACAGCTGTCCTTGTCAGGCCTTCCGCCCTGCATCACTGACATGGGGAAACCACGCTGGAAAATGTTGATGAACTTTCTAGGCCAGTGCCTACTCTTATAACGAACTCCAACTGCCAAGGGATCTTACGCGCACGCCAATGTGTACACAGGATTTCAGTTTTTCGTCCCATCCGAACGACTAGACAGCTGTCCTTGTCAGGCCCTTCGTCCCCAATCACTGACAAGGCGAAACCACGCCGGAAAATGTGGATGAACTTTCTAGGCCAATGCAGGGACCGAAACCCGACCTTTAAACTAGCGAGCCAGCCTCTTACCCACTAAGCCACCGTAATGATGGTCGAGGCTCAGCTTAAAAGTCAATCGCTAAATTCTCGGTTCAGAGGGGATCAATTTGAGTGAAATTTTCAGCAAATTCCTTTTATATCATCTAGTTTTTAACTATTATACATTGTAATGAGAACTGCCAGCTCTTTATCTAAGCTTTCATAATGTATCTTTAATGGGGTATAAACCACGAAATGTTTTTTTTTTATTTACAAAAAGATCATTTAAATAGTGATGAGGAAAGTATACACAATGAGGTAACAAAAATATAAAACATTGGCCTTAGGCGGGTATTTAGATAATTCACAGGTGTTTATTGTCATTGTGGATAATGTGAGAAGATAATATTATTTGTTCTCTTTTGTTGATCTATATATACTTTAATCTCACTTAGTCTAACAGGTTTTTGTGTTGATTGTTCTTTGTAATAAACAAATGAAGCCCACAACCACCATGTTCAGGCGGGTAAAGAGAGAGAGAAATGGGGCTTAACGTCCACTCGATACAAATTAGGTCATTTCGGGACTGACATGTGGTTTAATTTTATTTCAATAATTCGCTTGTGTATAGGGGTCTTTAGCAGTGGGAGGAAACCGGAGTACCCGGAGGAAACCCATGAAGTTGGACAGGCGACCCTACTCCTGACCACGTACAACCGGGGATTCGAAATCACGCCAGTTGACTCAATGGCAGAGGCGGATAAAGGTGAAATAGTTTATTATATACTAATATTGATTTCATACCATCTATATTACAGTACCACCACTCGGCAAACCTCGGCATCTAAGATGTGGCTATAGTATAGATGTGGGGTATGTAATTTAGGGAGTTGGTGTGGCGGTTAGAACGGCCGGTTATTCTTTCAATTATATATATTGTATATATATTTATTTACATTATTTATTTGAACTCCGTTCGTCATGAAACACGTATTATACCTAATTATATTCTTGAAATATCACAAGTAAAATAATATAGCCATATATGAAGCAAATTTAAATGCTTTTAGCTTATTTTTGTATGATATTGTCATGTTATATTTGATATTTTATGAATCTATGTTGTCTAAACTAACATATAAATAAGAAACAGCGTTTCGGTATCGCCAATATTGTATTTTAGGCAATGAGAAGTTAATATATTTGTTTCTAGAAGGGAATTAACGGTGATTAATAAAAATGCATTAAATAGAAAGGAATGACACACAACAATTGGTTGAGAAATCTTTATAAATAAGAAACAACGTTTTTGGTATCATATTGTATGTCAGATGATGGGAGGGTAATATATTTCACTAAAAAGTGAAGCTACGAAGGGCCACAACATAAATCAGAAACGACCTTGCCCTGGCAAATTTTGAATTTCTTTCACAGACGTAATAAAATACTAGATTTGGACACGTAGTCTCCAAACAAACACATTATGTGATGTTTAATCAATAACTAAAATTCTAGTTTGTTTATTTTTATACTTGTGTATTGATTTGTCTGATATGTGCTGTATGTCTTAATGTTTCACCACTCGACTCGGTTTACAAATAATGACTATATATTGCACACTATATCATTTATAATTCCATTCATTTGACGTCGCTTATATTAAAATACATGTATGAATCTAGACAAAATCACAAGAAATATAGAGTTGAATGCCCGACTGTTCTCTCTCGACTGGGCTAATGAAGACGGACATACGCCTTAAAGTAACGGGGGATATTTTGCCTGGCAGTAGCGTCTACTCTTTTATAGAATTCCATCTGCCAAGGGTTCTTGTACGTGAACGCCAATGTGTGCACGGAACTTCGATTTTTCGGCCCATCCGAAGGACTAATGAATCAGACAGTCGTGTATAGCTAGTAAAAGATCGGGCGTCGCTATCCGGGAAATTTATTTATTTATTTCGAATAAACAAAAACAAAATAACGTGCACTAATAAAAACAAAAAATGGAACTTATTATTCCGATCCTCTTCAATACGAAGTTGTTTACGTTAGGAGTATCCCGCACCCCAAACAGGTACGTACCCGGTAGGTTTATTTTATTCGGCGTTAAAGGTGCAAAATATCGCCACAGCCCGGGCAGTTTAATTTTTGAAATTTTCTCGTAACTCACTCACAAAATAAATTAACAATTTCTCTTAGTGTTATTTAAAAAGGAATACCACAAACAAAATGCCAAAACGTATCAATTTGAAAGAATCTGGGCCAAACTCAGCATTATTGTGCCCAGCCCTGAAACCATGGTAGCGGAATCCTAAGAGTGGTAATGGGCCCACGGCGCTTAAACTAAAATCAACATTGATACCGGTCTTTTTTATTGTGTGAAATATTTTTAACTGTTATGACCATGTAAACAAAAAAATAATGTTTTTGTCCAATTACAGGTGTGACTATTGTCCCGATGACAAAAGAAACGCTCCCAGTAGATGCAGCCTTTGGAAAGGGATAATATTAACCAACAAAAATTGTCTCAAAAGAAATATTTATCAGTCTTCCGTTGAGGATCGAACGTTAAAAATATACTTGACACTAGTTTCGATTTAACCATCCCTTATTTAACATTTTATTTTGATGAGTCCCCATTGTTCCGGTGACGATGTCATTAGCGTTTAAGTCCCCAGGTGAAAGCGACCCAGCATGCTGAAAACAGGCTCATTTCATTGGATGACTAACATTTACTACACGTACAGTTCTCTCACGCTTCTTACGCTATATTGAAATTAAACGCTGAAGAAATAGTGCGCTTTTTAAAATTTATCTTTTTGTAGTTTGCTTTAATTATTTTACTAACCGTATAAATTTCTCTGGTATGAGAGGTGTCTGTATAACCGAATTGCTTTTGCTAAATGACAATACTTCCATACACACGAAAATAAATTCTTGAGACGGGTACCTGTTAAGCGGAAGGATACAGTAGTTTTGTGTGATACAGCTGTTTGGAGCATTCTCAACCACGAAGCCATTGGCGCGCCGTTGAACTATCTTTGGTGCACTACATGTGATACGCCTGTTGGCTAAGTCACAGATAAACGACCATTTATTACCCAAAGGATCTACATTTAGCAATTACAGTAAGTAGTCTGTTTAGTAATACATAAATAACACTTTATTAGCTCCCTTACAAACGCATTTACAATTTGTCTGTCTGCTTTCGCTGGCACGGCGACATGCACGTTTTTTGTTGACGAATTGCGTTGATTGAACAGCGAATCGCTGATGTTGTCATTGTTTTCGTTTTTAAAGTAGAGCGTGGATGTTGTTGTTACGAATGCGTGTTTTATTTTTCCAAAGCTTAAAAATATATACTTATTTTTGCAGAATCCCCGGTCCATTCTGGAGTTTATAAAATGTTTAAATTTTTCAAGAAACATCCTCCGAAGGAGGGGGAGGAAAGAGAAAAATTGAAGAAGGAACTTTTCGGTTTTAAGAAGGTAATTTGTGGTTTCTTTTATCTCGATTCAAAGATTCTTATAACCCATTCTTATCTTTGTGTATAAATTGACACGACGCAGCCATTTTGGATAGCCGCTCGATGACTCATTACGAAAACCAACGTCGTTCATAACACAAATAATGGGAAATCTTACGGCGACTGCCATGTCTGGCTCAAACTCGAGAACTATGTAAACAAAGTCTCAAAATTTTAAACGTGCATATTTTGGCCCGGGTTATAGTGAACGGCTGACCGAACGCACGTTTTGAAATCGGAACAATACGTCAATAGTCGTTCACGTTGAACAAATAAATAGTGTGTGAATGTTTGACATGCACCGGCTGTTTTATTCATGGAATTCTCTATCTTTCTAAATAATAATACTCGTATTCTCCTTCATCATGTTGACCCCCGTGGAGACAGGTTGATGTTTACATTTGACGGAGCTATTAGCAGATTCCTAGCAGTAATGATAAAGAGCACAGAAAGAGATAAAACATTTTTATTTTTGTTGAATTAATCAGCCATATTGGTATCAAAGATTCAAATGCTTTTTTTTTTCATTTAAATTATTTGATTTGCCGGATTAGTGGTTTCAGTATTTTACACTGACATTATAATTATAAATGAAACTGCTGATTGTCATTATTTGCATTTTTCTGACTATACAATTTTTCACGGCGTATACAATTTTTCACAGCGTAATCAAGAAATATAAATAAGTGGTTATTAATTTACTGGCCTGGATTAAGTTGGATTACAGAGACCCGTCACAGTTAGCCTACTAAGTGCCGCTTAAACTACAACTTATTTATAGGTGACATTGGTTTGTTGTGACCATGTCTCATTTATATTGTCTACTGTGGATGCCCAATGTTGACAATTATGATAAATTCATCATGTCTTTGTAAATATATGACCCATCACATTGAAACAGGTAGTAAGTCGCATAGGCCTGCACTCATTATCGTAATAAAAATGTATGCATGTTTTGGTTGATGCTCGGCTCCATCAATACCTTATGTATTCAAAGAATGGACTGGTGATAGTCATAATTTTATCTTTCAATAACTCAATATGGCTCAATATTAGTTAACATTTCGGTGCACAAATATTGAAATGAAATTGTATAATTTTAGGGGTTTTATAATTCCTTTTAGAAGTTTAGTCACCTTTTTTCAATATTGTAGTTAGCAAGTTATTTTAACATCCCTCAAACTCAAGTGTGTGTGAAATAGCTTTATTTGATGTCTGCTTCTACCGAAGTGATGTCGCAGACAATCAAACGCAAGTGATCAGGCCTGGAAATAACAGTTTAAGATGCACCCGACAAAATGTCAGGCACTACTGAAATAGTACCTGACATTTTCAACTTAGTGTTGGACATGTATTAATAAAAAAGACGAATCGGTGCCTGACAAAATGACAGACACCTGAGATTTTGTGCCTGACAAAACCTGAATCTGTGCCTGACATTGTCAGTGACAGATGCCTTATTTTCAGGCTTGCAATTGATGATTAGAGAATTTAAATATTACACAAATTTTTAAGTTCCATTTATATAAATACATGGAAGTCATTCTGTCAAATAATGGAAGATAATTTTTTAAAACCTATTTAATTTATTTCAGTGTACTGATCATGGATTTCTCAGTAAACCAAGTGCTATGGCCTACGACCCCAAACTTCGTCTACTGGCCGTTGGATCTAAATCTGGAGTATTGAAAGTGTATCCTTTTAAATTGTAATGAACAGCATAAATCTAGTCTATATCATGTGTTTGAATGGATTCAGTTCTCAAATTTTGATGTTTGTTAGATGCAGGTATCCATTTGTCCTACAGTTGCATTAATCACATTTTGAGATAGCATCACATCACAATCTATATTAATTAATACACAACTGCTAATACACAGAATGTGGAATACATAGAATACACAAGTAACAGAATACACATAATTATAGACATTAACTGCAGAGAATACCTAAGTTGCAGAATACACAAGATAAGCATTTATTGTACATGTATGGTGCAAAATGCACATGTTGAAAATTACTGAAAATACAGAATTAGTAAACAAGATATTCAATATAAATGATGCAAATATACTATAATTAAAACAAAATATTCAATGTAAATGATTTAAATATACTATAATTAAAACAAACTATTCAATATAAAGGGTGCAAATATAGTATAATACAAATTAGGCAAATATAAATGTTACAAACACTATAATTAAAACAAATTATTCAAAAAGCATTACAATACATGTATGAAAAACACAAGGTGCATAATATTCAAAGATCTAGAATATACAACATGATGAAACTAATGTTACTGATTAATGTTATTTAATTATACCGTACTGTATTCCCACACCTGTTTGGTCAGTAATGTCAAGGTTTGAATGGAATCTTCTTGGAAATTGAAAGTAGGGGACACATTTAGAAAACAAGGATATTTGCTACATTGTATGTTTCTTCAAGGATTCTTTTATCACTGAAGGAGATAATTAAAAAAGCCACCATACTTGTGAATGTCTACTGTCTGGGTTTATGTGTTGGTTATTAAATTGCCTGTGAAATAAATTCGTAGTGTAATGTACACCTCATGGTTGAGTTTTGTTGGTATTTATAAGTTGCTGGTGTGTTGGTTCTGACAGCTGGTATAGTAATCATTTGAATTCCATGACCTCCCAATAAAACAGGTGGCTAATTCTGTAATAGTGTTCTGTCAGGGTACTCTCCTCCTAACACATGTTTTAATGTAAGTGTAACATGAGCTTATCACTGGTTACATGCTATAATACAAGCTGGTTGTTCTTGCTATAATACATGTAGTTCACATTTTGATAATCGTAAATGCATATATTGAAAATTTCATTCAGATTATATTTTTTATACTGAGCAAGGCTAAATGATGTTTAAAGATATGCACGTATGTAGATTGGTTATTCAGTCAAATTGATCCCTAGGGAAACGTGGAACATAGTTCTGATGATTTCTTGTGTCCCATATTTTGTGGGGGTTGGGATGGCCTAGTGGTCTAGAGTGCCGCGCTTCGACCTCTAGCTGGCCGGTCACCTCTGGCTTGCGGCTGTGGTTTCGAGCCCTGGTGTGAGCGTATGTGGCATGGAGATAGGGGCGCCTTCTCAACCTCGTGGGTTTTCTTCGGGCACTCCGGTTTCCTCCCACTGCTAAAGACCCCTACGCGCAAGCGAATTATTGAAATAAAATTAAAAAACATATGTTAGTCCTGAAATGACCTAGTTGTGTCGAGAGTGGACGTTAAACCCCATTTCTCTCTCTCTCTCCCATATTTTGTTATATTGCCCCATATCAGTTGACTGCCCTTTTCTTGGTCATCTAATCTCAGAAGCTAACATACACTGATTTCACACAAGTCAAATATCTGTTTTTGGAATTTTTTTAGTAGTACATGCAGTATCAGTAAATCAATTTGACAAATGAATCTTTTACTTTAACAAGTAAACAAACAGCAACAATTGTAAATACGTTTTAGCCTACAGTGGTGTGGTAATATTGGTTTATTGCCAATTTGCATGTATTTACAGAGAAAGGTGTCACGTTTTCTTATTAATAGACAATATAAACAGTTGCATATTACATTTCTCTCCAGCAGGTTACGATGTAATAAGAGTGTGAACAGTTTATTGCTGTAGCAAGTGCACGTTTTTGCCTTTGTGATTGATAGAATAGTTATATGTAGTCATTAAGGATTGGCATTTTGTTAGTTTTTTTGATTTGTGTGAAATTTGTTGGGTCTTCAGTTTTTGGATTAGAGTGTGAACAGTTTATTATTGTGGTAAATGCATGTTTTTGCCTTTGTGATTGATAGAAGAGTTGCATGTAGTCATTAACTATTGGTAGTTATTAGTTTTGTTGATTTGTGTGAAATTTGTTTGATCTCCAGTCTTTGGATTAATAAATTTACAGGGTTTGACCAAGATCGTACATTAACATTATACATATATGTCATTTATGGCATGGATTGCAGTAGGCAAGGGTTAGCCATAATGTCTGCTCCCCTACCCCGGTGTCACAGTTTCTGTTGGTCGCTGGTGTGTGTTGGTTCCTGGCGCATGCGCAGTTGTAGGAGTCATCTCACACTGTTATAGACACAGTGTGTGTTGACTCCCCGTGATAGGATTACCCCTACGATTTTCTTACGGTCAGATCGGTTTCTACTATTATCTACCAATATATAGTATAGTATTACTACTGACAGTAGCGGAGGATGTTGAGTTTCTATTGTTTGTTTATTTCATTAAAAAGGAGAAATACAAATTAACGATCTTATAACATTGAAAAATTCCCGTCCACATGCAGAAACAGAAAAAAATAATTGCCCCTTGTATAAACGCAGAATTTGGGTGATTCATGTTCAAGAAATAGTGGTATTTTCAGATTTAGTTTCAGATGTAGATCCCTAGTTACTATAAAAACGGATGTTACCGGTTTTCGGATAGAGGCCAAAGCCGATAAATATCCGATACTTATAGTAACTAGTATAGTAGATCCCATGGTTTGCATGATAAAGTATTTGTATTTGACAAATAAAACACATAGGCAAATGAAGCCACGAGAATATCAAAGGCCTTAATCTGCCATTGGAGGTGAATTAATTGACAATTTTAAGCATCAATGTGTATGGTTTCCAGTTCCACTGATTGTACGCGTGTAACGACTAATCACTAAAAACAACGGCAACAAATCACGAAGGATAGAACAATTAATCTCAAGCCAATTAACTTAAATCCGTTGATCGTGTAACTACTGATCACTAAAAACAGCTAATCACGATAACAAGTATGTTTATTAATGACAAAACTCTAACTAAGAACATAACACTTTTTCCTGAAGTGATCAGTTATTTGAGTTATGAGGAACCATCTCACAATGGCGGAAGTGGATAAAGCTGTGTTGTCCGTGTTGCTAACACAAACATCCGTCTCGGACATGCGCAAGTGCCCAGGAACCAACACACACCAGCGACCAACAGAAACTGTGACACCGGTACCACTGTTCCAGGCCATTATATAAGAGGCCAGATGTAAAATTAAAATAGGTCAGCTGAGTGAACTCCTCAAATGATTTGGGGTATACCGTATATGTATCAGGGGTTAAAGTATTCTGCACACGGATCCATGTACTTCATACTTCGAGATTACATCTCTGCCCTTAATGGCTACCTTATCCAAAAGTTAGTTTACAGTTTTGTAATGCAGTTTGTCTCTCTTTTACATTTGTCCTACACACAAAGGCTAATTAAACTTTTGCAATTTTATCAAATGGAAGCAGAATAAATACTTAAACTCTCGAAGAATACTTTGTGTTTTTGACTAAAATCGTCGAATTAAGATTGGAATAGAATGTTGGTCAACTAGTTTACATTAAAACAACATACATTTCATAAAAAGGGCAAACAAGGTTGATTAAATTCTTAACTTACGTCTGACAATGTTTTGTGAAACCGGGGCCAGGTGCTGCAGGGATAATGTAGAATGTTTTACGCTAATTGACCACATTCTGTGTGGATTGTCATCCACAAACTGTGTGGGTTGTCTGTACACATTTGAAGACTTGTGTGACTGTATTGGTATTCATCATAAGTTTCAAGTAGTTCCTAACAAAATTATGTTTGATTTGACATATAGTATCAAGTAGTTTGTCAGGAAAATGAATAGCTCGAGGGTGAATCTTATGAAATTTTAGATACATTCAGGAAGTGGACTTGAAACTCTTGACGGTGAACTTGACATTGCCTGGAGTTCTATCACCGGTTAGAGTAACATGGAAGTGTACATGTATATATATATATTGAAAAATTGACAATACAGAGGATTTATCACGGTAATCAAGAACATAAGAATAATTTTATGTAGGCAAGCCTGGAAGTAAAGCATCTGTCACAAATCAAAAATTCTAGAATTGGTCTATATGTATACCGGTACATGTACATGTGCAGAAAGGCGCTTTAATGAATGTTCGATACATTCCATTTCATAAAACTTTAATGAAGCTACAGATGAGATAGTATTGTCAACATATCCATTACTGGATTGAGTCTGGTTGCTAAAACGACAACAGTTTTTATACCACAGTTTTTATACGGCCTCATTGAAATGTGGTCGTATATTGTTGTTGCTCCCATGGAGGTGTTTTTATACATGTATGCGTGGGTGATTAAGCCTTAGTTTTTAGCCCACAATCTTATCATCTTTCGTGGGGGGTTGGGATGGCCTAGTGGTCTAGAGTGCCACGCTTCGACCTCTAGCTGGCCGATCACCTCTGGCTTGCGGCTGTGGTTTCGATCCCTGGTGTGAGCGTATGTGGCATGGAGATAGGGGCGCCTTCTCAACCTCGTGGGTTTCCTCCGGGCACTCCGGTTTCCTCCCACTGCTAAAGACCCCTAAGTGCAAGCGAATTATTGAAATAAAATTGAAACCATATGTAGTCCCAAAATGACCTAGTTTGTGTCGAGTGGACGTTAAACCACATTTCTCTCTCGCTCTCTTTCTATAGGAGTTTGTTGGAGTATAATATTTTACTTCTTGTCTAGTTCTACTGATGACCTTTAATTGACACATATGTTAGTCCCCAAATCACCTAGTTTGTCTCAAGTGCACTTTAAACCCCATCTCTGTCTTTATAGGAATGTAACGTAAAAGATCCCTTGGCAGTTGGAATTCGATGTAAGAGTAGGCCGTAGTGCCGATGCCCGGGCAAAATTTCCCTCATACTCATAGCACACTGTATGGCATATGCCCGTCTTCCATTAGCCCAGGTTAGGTGCAGAAGGGTAGGATGTTAAACCCCATTTCATTTCTAAAGGAGTGTAATGTTCTATGATGTATCTAGTTAGTTCTACTGATAACATCTTACATATTCCAAATGTTTGACCTCATTTAAATCTGTAGCATGTAAAGGCCATGCACTATATGTTGATTCTGTTTTTCCCACAACTTCTTGTTTTGATGAGTCAGAGTTTTTCTCTTTACTGTTTTGAATATCCTTCATGATTTGAGTAACAGTGACATATTTTGACAGAATATTTCAGACAAGGCTAAAAATATGACTTGTTTTTTTTGTCTAGACTTGAATATTCATATTTTTAGATATCTCTTTTAGAGAACATTACAAGGGGGGAAAAGGATATTTGCACAGCATGGTTAAGCCCTTTTGAAAATTAAAGTTAACTGTTTGTGGATAGTCTATCAGGATTGAAGAAAAAGTGGCTTTGTTAGTTGACATGTATGGCTAGAGTGATACATTTTCATCCAGTTTTACCGGCGTGGTTCCCCCTTGTCAGTGATGCAGGACAGATTGAACGAAAAACCAAGGTCCTGTGTACACATTGGCATGCACATAAAAGATCCCTTGATGGTCAGAATTCGATATAAGAACAGGCCGTACTGCCACTGTCCGGGCAAAATTTCCCTCTAAGCACTCTGTATGGCGAATGCTCATCCTCATTGGCCCAGTTCCGATCATTGAAAAATCTTGAAGACCCACTAGGTATACATGTAGAGGTAATTTTTTCTAGAGGTATATTTGGTAACTGGATAGAGCAATAAACAAAAACACATACTTATGGAAAAGGAATAACTAATTTATAATACATGTATAGACGACGTTTCGAAGAGTATTCTCTCGGGTACATGTTGAATACTCTTCGAAATGTTGCAGTACTGGCACCGATAATTCTCCTTCATAAGTGTGTGTTATATATATAAAGGCAATCTAATTAAAATATAGATCTATATTTCGTTTCGTTTTTATACGCCCACATTGAAATGTGGTCGTATATTGTCGTCGCCCCTGTCCGTCCGTCCGTCCGTCGGTCCGTCGGTCCGTCGGTCCGTCGGTCCGGCGTCCACAATTGCTTGTGGACGCTCTAGAGGCTAAAGTTAATATCCGATTGACTTTAAATTTATACACATTGTTTGAGGTCATGAGACGAAGAAGCCTATTGTTTTTCAGCGATTTCCGATAATAACTACCAGAGTTATGGCCCTTGATCACTTCAAAAAATCTTGTGGACGCTCTAGAGGCCAAAGTTAATATTCGATTGGCTTTAAATTTATACACAGTGTTTACGGTCATAAGACGAAGAAGCCTATCGATTTTCAGCGATTTCCGATAATTAGTGCCAGAGTTATGGCCCTTGATCACTTCAAAAAATCTTGTGGACGCCCTAAAAGCCAAAGTTAATATCCGATTGACCTTAAATTTATACACAGTGTTTAAGGTCATAAGAAGAAGAAGCCTATTGATTTTCAGCGATTTCCGATAATTAGTGCCAGAGTTATGGCCCTTGATCACTTCAAAAAATCTTGTGGACGCTCTAAAAGCCAAAGTTAATATCCGATTGACTTTAAATTTATACACAGTGTTTAAGGTCATAAGACGAAGAAGCCTATTGATTTTCAGCGATTTCCGATAATTAGTGCCAGAGTTATGGCCCTTGATCACTTCAAAAAATCTTGTGGACGCTCTAAAAGCCAAAGTTAATATCCGATTGACTTTAAAATTTATACACAGTGTTTAAGGTCATAAGACGAAGAAGCCTATTGATTTTCAGCGATTTCCGATAATTAGTGCCAGAGTTATGGCCCTTGATCACTTCAAAAAATCTTGTGGACGCTCTAAAAGCCAAAGTTAATATCCGATTGACTTAAAATTCATACACAGTGTTTAAGGTCATAAGACGAAGAAGCCTATTGATTTTCAGCGATTTCCGATAATTAGTGCCAGAGTTATGGCCCTTGATCACATCAAAAAATCCTGTGGACGCTCTAGAGGCCAAAGTTAATATCTGATTGACTTTAAATTTACACACACTGTTTAAGGTCATGAGACGAAGAAGCCTACTGATTTTCATTGATTTCAAAT
Organism: Patella ulyssiponensis; assembly: GCA_963678685.1. NCBI lineage: Eukaryota > Metazoa > Mollusca > Gastropoda > Patellidae > Patella > Patella ulyssiponensis. Next base: position 86,031,103 of record OY783226.1, read on the forward strand.
AATTGCTTCCAGAGTTATCTCCCTTGATCACTTCAAAAAACCTTGTGACGCTACAGATGCCAAACTTATCATCCGTTTGACTTCAGATTGATACACAGAGTTTAAGGTGTTGAAACTCACAAGTATTTTGATTTTCAATGAATTTTGATAACAGAACAGCTAAATCCATGATGTTAAATGTTTCCTATACTAATTGATAGCGTGGGGCAAAACTTTATAAAAAGCAAACAAATTCTAATGATTTTCAGATAATTACATAATGAGTTGTTTCATTACCAAAAAAAGTAAAAATATGCGACAACCCTTGTTGACTGCCCGGACGATTTAGCTGCTGTGGGCGTATGTTTCGTTGCCTGGCAACCTATCTTTTATACTTTCGATGGCCTACACTCATGTAGATCTAACAAGTTATAGTGCAAGCTCACGTTCTATGACGTCAGGTATCAAGCACGGGACATTTGACCCGATAACGTCAGTCATTCGATTACCGTAACCAATTAGCGACCGCCATGCTTTTTAAAATCTACTTTTGTTTTGATTTCTATCCGCTGGTGTTAGTATAGACGTCGTTGGCTGGTAATATCAGTCATTGTTTTTTAAGGCGAGTGATCGCTCTCGAGCGCCTACAGCTCACCTGAATGTCGACCGAGGGGAGTTTTTTCCCGCTCCCCTTAAAATTGAAAATAACTCTCCTTTACAAAGTCATTGGGGAATTATTAACATTTATCTACCAATCACTCTCCTTAATATCAGATCACTCTCCTTAATTTCTAAATCACTCTCCTTAATTTCTAAAGCATTCCTCTTATCGAAACTGGGAGAACCTTTTAGGAGAGCCATTTTTTTCAATTTGTTGATTGAGGGGAGTTTTTTTGGCTCTCCTCTGAAATACAAAAAACAACGACTGTAATATCTACCCACAGTTCCACGCATGAAAAGGTCAAACGGTCGATTCGACAGACCATTTGATTGGCTGACCCCTCATTTCAGGCAGAACACGAGATAAATAACAAGTCCTCCAGATCCAAGAGTAGTGAAGACAAGTAAAAACGAAATTTTGAACTATAAAAAATGAAACGAAATTTTGAACTATAAAAAATGAAACGAAATTGGGTCTGTGTTTTAATCAGATTGATATAAAGGCTATTAGCAACAACTCGATATAAATATTTTTCAAAGTTACCGTCCTGTAAAAATTAACCTCTGTTACATGTACATGTATAAATTTACATGTACATTAAATGTCAATCATGTTTTACGATTCTATTAAATGTTACTATTGTTACCGAACAGTTGATTTATTATTTTACAAAATGTACAGAGGATGTAGAAGATTATTTCAATTTTTAGCCATTTTAATAATTTTATTTTTCATTGAATTATGAAAAGTAACATTGTTTGTCTTTCTCACTTGACAGGTTGTTGATGTCATGACATTTTGTTTCTTGCACCCATGAACTGCTTAGTAGGGATATCTTCATAACTCTACTTATAGTTATACTAGAGATAAAGCTCGGTCTGTTTACTGACTAGCCACCTTTCGACATCAAAAATTATTGAATTTCAAAATGCATGGTTGTAAGGTCAAGATACATGTATTATGACTCATCGATTAGTATGGCGGGGGAAAGCGGCAAAAACCTAATGCTATGTAGAAATGTCTAATTCAAAACACACATGTAACATAATGCCATACCAAATACCTAAAACGTCTAATGCAAAAAAACAAAATACAAGAAACCTCTAATACAAAATACCTCATACGTCTATTGCAAAAGACAAAATACAAGAAACCTCTAATACAAAATACATATAACCTCTTATGCACAATTGATTTTACAATCTGAAACATCTACCATAAGCATTAGATGACATATCTCTCATGCATTACTTACGTTTCTCCACTGAATTATCTTTATTTAGATCAATGTCAAGGTCACCGAACACAACTTGGCGACCTATTCGGCTAGCGAGCTATTCGACCGATCCATCTGGCAACCTGTTCGTTGACAACCTATTCAGAATTAAGACAACAGTCGCCCAAACTCATCTATTTTTAACAACCAATAAAATCCAACGTTACGTCTATCAAATGAAAGTAGAATAATATATTATTTTTATCAATTCCTTTAGCTCAGAATAGAGATGTAATTTCGCATTATCGTACAAAATTCTAGACATCCAACTAAATATATTCCGAAAGGTAATTAAATAGGCTTTCTAAGTATTATCAGTAAAAATTGGCACATTCATATTAAAGAGGTGCACTCTCTTCCTAAACATGACCAATTTTTTTAAAATTTTAAAGAGAAAAACTGTTAATATCCCGTGTCAAAATTCGGACCATCGTACAAAATTCTGATGATCCAACTAAATATATTCTAAAAGGTAATTGAATAAGCTTTCCAAATATTATTAGTAAAAGTTGGCACAGTCCTATTAAAGGGGTGCGCTCTCAATCTGAACATAGCCAATTTTTCAATATTTTAAAGTGAAACAACGGTAATATTTCGAGTCGAAATTCGGACCATCGTACAAAATTCTTAGCAACCAGCTATATATATTCTGAAAGGTAATTGAATAAGCTTTCTAAATATTATTAGTAAAAGTTGGCACAGTCATATTAAAGGGGCGCGCTCTCAACCTGAACATAGCCAATTTTTCAATATTTTAAAATGAAAGAACGGTAATATTCCGAGTCGAAATTCGGACCATCGTACAAAATTCTGAGCATCCAGCTATATATTTTCTGAATGGTAATTCAATAAGCTTTCTAAATATTATTAGTAAAAGTAGGCACAATCATATTAAAGGAGCGCGCTCTCAACCTGAACATAGCCAATTTTTCAATATTCTATATGTAAAGATAGGCCGGAATTTTTTTCGAAGTCCGAATTCTGAGCATCCAGCTATATATATTCTGAAAGGTAATTGGATAAGCTTTCCAAATATTAATAGTAAAAGTTGGCAGAATCATATTAAAGGGGCGCGCTCTCAACCTGAACATAGCCAATTTTTCAATATTTTAAAGTGAAACAACGGTAATATTCCGAGTCGAAATTCGGACCATCGTACAAAATTCTGAGCATCCAGCTATATATATTATGAAAGGTAATTGAATAAGCTTTCTAAATATTATTAGTAAAAGTTGGCACAATCATATTAAAGGGGCGCGCTCTCAACCTGAACATCGCCAATTTTTCAATATTTTAAAGTGAAAGAACGGTAATATTCCGTGTCAAAGTTCGGACCATCGTACAAAATTTGGAGCATCCAGCTCTATATATTCTGAAAGGTAATTGAATAAGCTTTCCAAATGTATAGCTGGATGCTCAGAATTTTGTACGATGGTCCGAATTTCGACTCGGAATATTACCGTTCTTTCATTTTAAAATATTGAAAAATTGGCTATGTTCAGGTTGAGAGCGCGCCTCTTTAATATGACTGTGCCAACTTTTACTAATAATATTTAGAAAGCTTATTCAATTACCTTTCAGGATATATATAGCTGGTTGCTAAGAATTTTGTACGATGGTCCGAATTTCGAATCGAAATATTACCGTTCTTTCTCTTTAAAATATTGAAAAATTGGCTATGTTCAGGTTGAGAGCGCACCCCTTTAATAGGATTGTGCCAACTTTTACTAATAATATTTGGAAAGCTTATTCAATTACCTTTCAGAATATATTTAGTTGGATCATCAGAATTTTGTACGATGGTCCGAATTTTGACACGGGATATTAACAGTTTTTCTCTTTAAAATTTGTAAAAAATTGGTCATGTTTAGGAAGAGAGTGCACTCCTTTAATATGAATGTGCCAATTTTTACTGATAATACTTAGAAAGCCTATTTGATTACCTTTCGGAATATATTTAGTTGGATGTTTAGAATTTTGTACGATAATGCGAAATTACATCTCTATTCTGAGCTAAAGGAATTGATAAAAATAATATATTATTCTATTTTCATTTGATAGACGTAACGTTGGATTTTATTGGTTGTTAAAAATAGATGAGTTTGGGCGACTGTTGTCTTAATTCTGAATAGGTTGTCAACGAACAGGTTGCCAGCTGGATCGGTCGAATAGCTCGCTAGCCGAATAGGTCGCCAAGTTGTGTTCGGTGACCTTGACATTGACCTAAATAAAGATAATTCAGTGGAGAAACGTAAGTAATGCATGAGAGATATGTCATCTAATGCTTATGGTAGATGTTTCAGATTGTAAAATCAATTGTGCATAAGAGGTTATATGTATTTTGTATTAGAGGTTTCTTGTATTTTGTCTTTTGCAATAGACGTATGAGGTATTTTGTATTAGAGGTTTCTTGTATTTTGTTTTTTGCATTAGACGTTTTAGGTATTTGGTATGGCATTATATTACATGTGTGTTTTGAATTAGACATTTCTACATAGCATTAGGTTTTTGCCGCTTTCCCCCGCCATAGATTAGGGCTATAGAAAGGTTACCTGGTCACAGCTTGTTAACATTTAATAACACCACTGTAAGCTATAGTAAAAAAAACCTCGGATTCTGATCCTCCAATAAAATTGTGGTTAATGGGAGTATCATGTTGAGGTTAATGTATTTATAAAATACTAGTAATTTACAGGAGTTTTACTTTATTTAATGTCTATAATTATAGATCATATTATAAACTACATGTACCACTGTTATTATCTTTACACCTTAATCTTCCAAGTTATCCTTTTTTTTAAAAAAAAAATATCGGCCTCGAGTGATATCTGATTAAAACACAGATCCTATTTCGTTATGTTTTTATAGTTTAAAATTTCATTTTATTGTCTTCGCAACACTAGGATCTAGAAGAGTTGCGACGATTTTTTGGTGTGCAGTGCACAGAACTGGGTATCCCAGTAGAAACGCTAATGCTGATAAGTAAATGAAAAGTCTGACGTCATAGGGACAAAAGATCAGTGACGTGACCTACGACTACAACTTGTAGGCCATCGAAAGTATAAAAAAACGAAACGAAATATAGATCTGTATTTTAATGAGATTGGTGATAACTTTAATATTACTCAAGGCTAAATTTTTTACACTCAAATTATCTTAGTATGATAAACACATTTAGAATAGATGATATTACATGTACATGTAGGGTACATTTTTGAACCTACATGTATATGGTACAGAGGCCTTAAAACACATGCCAGTGTCAGGTTGCTGGAATCTTTTCATGGACTTTTCAATCTGATAGAATCCAAACTGCGAGATTACCAGTTTATAAAAGTTATCCTACAATTCTATCTCTATATGGGGGAGGGGGGTTGAATGGTCTATGGCGTTTTTGGACTGATATTCCTACATGCATTAAAGATCCGTCTTTCACATTTGTAGTTTCCGAGTGATTCCTATAGTGCTGAAATGGTGCATTTTGACTTGAAAGCGCCAACATACTTGAATACATATTAAGTACCGTATGTGTAGAGTTTATCAAAATTACTTTTATTGTCTCGTCTTGTGGAATTTCGGGCAGCCAAGCTGAAATCACTGTTATCAAGAATGGATGTTATTGATTAGAGTTGTAACAATAAGATATTTTTTAAAATCTACATTGTATATGATGCTTTACAAACACATGCCAACATGTACATAATTTAGAGGACTGTCGTAAGTTTAAATCAATAAATTCCATTCTCATTACACATACATGTGTACAATATATAGTCATTGACTAAGTCCTGAAGAAACTTATAATGGAATGTCATGACTCACATTCTATGGATTTTTCAGGTATTTTTATGGCTGAATTATTCATTTTATTTGTCAAGTAAAGGATAATTTCCCATATTTTAAAGGACAGTCGTTAATGAAAACCATACAAATTAATAAACTCCAAAATGTGTATTTTATTTTTTGTAACACTTTCTTTGCCAAAGCGCCCTTTTGTATGTTGATGTTCATGAGGATTTTATGCTTGGTTCCTCCTTGGCAGATTTGCAGGATGGAGGGCCTGGCAAGGGATAACGTATACATGTAGTCATTCTGATAGGACAAAAACCAAGATCCTGTGTACACATTAGCATTCATATAAAAGAAACCTTGACAGTTGGAATTTTAAAGGAGCTAAATCGCTAATATTTGGGACCTAGAAATTGACACAAATGGGTCTCAACGCATATAATAATGTAATATGAATTTATATAAACTAATTTACATTCAATCATTTCCGTCTTTACTCTAATTTCAAATCAGTTATGTTCAGCGGAATAGGGCCTACGCCTGAAGTCCCAATCGTATGCTTTCCAGATAAGAATATTCGTCACCGTCTAGCCTCGTTCTTCATGTCTCTTGTTAAAAATGGTCCTGAAACGCAAATGTTATGGTACACGATTCGTGTACCAATGGTAAATTTTTTATTTTGTCTTAAACAGGGATCGAATTTGACGGACGCAAACACGCAAAATGCGTGTTGATTTTGTAGACTGCGTGTTACAAAATATGTCACACGAAAAAAAATGCGTGTAACATTTTTTCGCTTGTTGAAAATTGTTACTGAATAAGATGATTTCTTTTACGTAAAATCAAGACCATAATTATGACCAAAAACGGAAATTCTACTATTATTTTCCTTCCTAGCAAAATGTAAATAATTCGATGTTTATATTCGGCGTATTGTGACATCTACGCATGCGTTACTCATTCAGAATTCTTCGTCGAACATTCCGATTTCTTTTGTTTTTCTCGAATTGATCGTTTTTATTATGGTAAAAATCTTATATTTCATCAGCTAAGAGTTTACCCTATTCGATAAAAACAATACACAAATATCATAATTGACCTTTTTTAGTGTTCGACTATCTGTACTTTCATTATTGTCGTTATCCTCCATCGAACAAATTCCGAATATAGACGTTATTCATCATTATTGCCGAATGACTTTCACGCGACACAAAAAAACCCAACACGTGCCGCGACAGAGCTGTGCCGCGATATATATATATCGCAGTTTTGATTTTTCTAGGTGAAATTGAAAAATTGTTTTCCTTTTGATGAATAAAAATTGTTAGAAACTCCTTAGTTTGCATTCCACGAAGTTTGCAAATACCGATTCGGAGCTCTTGTTTATGTCACGTGACTTCTCGCTCACTTTTCCACCTGTTAGCATTATCCCTGTTTCTGTTCAATTTCTATACATCTTGACAATCTGTACAATAAATTCTAATAAAGCAGAAATATAAATGATGCTAAAATTGCCAACTATCGAGAATTCCGATAGACTGATTTACCGATTATCAGTCACCGTGGGCGTCGGACGTATCATGCATAGCGGTCCGTGATCTGATAAATCGCTATTTGACTAAATCAATGGACACTTTTTGACAGAGGACTTTAATTTACTATCCTTGTATTAAATAATGCATCTTAAAAAGTATACACTTGATTGAGAAAAAACAAGTCCAAGGGTAGCTATAAAAATAAATATGCACGGCCCAAAGAACACAAACTTTTTTTAAAATGTTTTTCTTGTGCCTCCATCATATGTAAGTATTTTTAATTTAAATTGAATAATAATAATTAATATTTTGCCATTAGCTTTTTAATGATAAGGAACATGTGTACACTCTAATGTATAACATAACTTGTAGTTTGTACATATAATCCAAAGATAATAAAAATATTTTCATTAAAGAAAAAATTGCCCCTTGAATTTCTTCAGAATCCTATTTTTGCTTGTACATTTGAAATCAACAAGCAAAATTTTGCTTGTATGTTTTCAAGTAAAGTTCAATCCCTGTCTTAAATATAGATATCAGAAGCCAATCTTTTCCCGGTAAGATCACAGCATCAATGTTGATTTAAATTGGCAATTTATCCGTGTTTTCATTGTCGAAGATTTGGGATGAGATTAAAGGGGAAGACCAACCATTTTCAACAAGGTTTCCATAAATAATAAATATATATTTAGAAATAATCCCCTCTGTAACATATGCAAAAAAAAATTTGTAAGCGAGAAATTAATTTTTATTAATATTGGAAGTGACGTAGTTGGTTCAACGCGCTCACCAGTCTCTATAGTAAACATTCAAATTTGGAGTAAGTTTAGCGCTGTATTTTGTAACCGTCTCGCCGTTTAGGAGAACATTTGATGAAAGGAAATCTTTATTAGGATATTAAGAACATTAACTTACGTTTTTTTTAAGGTATAATACACACAACCACTGCGTAAATTAAGTTTCTAAACTGGACACTGTGACCCAATTTAAGCCACATGTTTAGTTGTTTATATCACGTGATGGCTGGCACGTGACAGGTGTTACATCATGTGATAGACACGTGACTCAATATTTCGTCTGCATCGTTGTTTTGTGCTTATTGACTGAACTCGCATCATTTCCCTTTTTGCAAATGCTGACCTGTCATTTTGTTGAATTTCTAGTAAGAAAGGGAAAATACTTGGAATAGCGTCTTTCTTCAATATAGATTTTCTTTTTGATCCAGTCAGTTCATGCTGTAAATCTCTGACATAAGCGGATGGTACAAAATGTTTGCCACACACTCTCAAATTCTTTACTTTTTTAAATGAGGAATTTATTGGGAGATTCTTGTTTCTAATTTTCACAAGCCACTCTCTTCGACGCCTTGCATCTGATGGAAACCGATGAAATGGCACGCCTATGCTTCTTGTAATCTCGTAGTTCTCACAACCTGGCACATTACAAGAGGGCATTTTCTATTGTTTACGTGAAGCCTGCTTATACCCAACAAGAACAAGTCATCAACCTCAACATTAATTGCCAAAAGTCAATATTATTCACAGGCCGCTAATATTGGTCTGTTTACTTTTATAAATGTAAAAAGATACGCAGTCAGTTACTAAAAACAACGGTGCAGACGAAATAAATATGTGTCAGCTATCACGTGATGTACAAATATCTGTCACGTGCCAGCTATCACGTGATATAAACAACTAAACATGTGGCTTAAATTGGGTCACAGTGTCCAGTTTAGAAACTTAATTTACGCAAAGGTTGTGTGTATTATACCTTAAAAAAAACGTAAGTTAATGTTCTTAATATCCTAATAAAGATTTCCTTTCATCAGATGTTCTGCGAAACGTCGAAACGAACACAAAATACAGCGTTAAACTTACTCCAAATTTGAATGTTTACTGTAGAGACCAGTGAGCGTGTTGAACCAACTACGTCACTTCCGATATTAATAAAAATTAATTTCTCGCTTACAAATTTTTTTTTGCATATGTTACAGAGGGGATTATTTCTAAATATATATTTATTATTTATGGAAACCTTGTTGAAAATCGTTGGTCTTCCCCTTTAAGTTAGAGACTTAGCTTCTTTAAATAAGAGTAGACTGTAGTGTCACTGTTCGGGAAAATTTCCCTCATAGAACACTGAATGGCGAAACCCCCATCTTCATTAGCCCCGTCGATGCTGAAGAGTAGGGCGTTAAACCTTATTTCATTTCTGTTTTTTTTGTCGTACATGTATGCTGATTAAACTCGTTGAAGAATCCATACTTTGCAAAGCTGACAGAACAGAATTGTATTCAAGTTAGATTTTATGGCAAACAGAATGCATTGGCTAATAGGTACAATGTTATGTACATGTACTGTATCAAATAAAAAGGAATGTGTTTTGTCAGTGGTGCGGGAAGAGAGGATAAAGTGCATTAAAGTATTGCCTATTGTAAGCATGTTAAGAGATTGCCTGACTGTATGAAATTAAAGTAAATGGTTGTCTAATATCAATGCCTTGACAAAATTTCTCTCCTAGAGTACTGCATGGCTTTTGCCCATCTTCAATGGCAATTTGATGCAGTAAAGTACATGTAGGACGTTAAAGCTTGGTTTAATTTACAAAGGAATGTTTATATCTGAAACAAACCATATGTTATGAATGTAGCATCTGTTGAAACCACTTGTTGATGAATTTCAACATCTAGAATAATAATATTTTTTATTTTTATCAGCAACACCGGTCACTTACTGCCTGTAAAATTATTGATTTTTCTTCTAGAACATTGACTGTCAATCATGGCAAGGAAACAATACAGAGCGTGGATATCAGATTTCTGCGGTCGTGTTAGCGCTGGCACATTTGAATGGCGTGATATTGTGTAATCGTTAAGCACGTTTGTTCACCCTCATTTTCCATTACATGACGAAATAATGCTAGAGTATCGAGTGCCTACAATAGATTTGTAAAAGGCCAGATAGAATGAGTAATTGACTGGCATGGTAGTTTGACAGTTCTGATGTAATTTTCTTGTTCCGTACCAGAAGTGTTACAGGCTGAATAATAGAATTAAGAAACCTAATTATCACTCTGTTCTTCAAATAGCACATTATATGTCACTGCACGCACACACTACATTTAAGGCTTACAAATATAACTGAAAGGTTTAGTGTACATAACAGTAGGCTTTGAGACCTTTTCAATAAAAAGCATAACCAATTAATTTGAAGACGTTTTTTTTGTTCAACGACATGTACTTGAATGTTCTTTATTTCATTTTACTGGGTACATTGTACATGTAATGTTTTATTCTACATGAACATGAATCTACAAATGTACAATGTGCTTATGTACATGTAAAGTGCACATAAGCAGGTTTGTATGACATAATAGAAGTGTGTTATAATAAGTTAACTTGACATACTGTGCATGTACGCAATATAGCAATATACGGATGAATTAAAGATACATACAAATGCAACATAAAAACCGTATAAAAAAATTGATCATTTCATGTCAGGTTACAGTGGTAGTGAATTCCATAGAAAATAGCATAGTATGAGCCATTCTGCACACAATGAATAGATCTGTCCTTAAGGGCCGCAATATCCCAAAGTACCATTTTATAATGCGATTTTTCCCTGTTCCACATCTGTTACATGCACAAACCAAATTATACATTTAAGATACATTATGGGAGGTTAGATAACGAGTTGGCAGTTTTCACTATAATAGATAAAAACTACGTAATGTATAGGCAATATGCTGAAAATTTGTCAAATTGATCCACTATGAGCCGAGAACTAAGCGGATGAAAGTTCCGATTAGCCTTGATCATCATTACTGAAAGTTTTGAGTGTTCGAACTACAATCCAACAAATATCGCAGGTTAGAATTGACATCGAGAGCTGATTATGGTCTGGATAAGTTAATTAATGTCAAATTAATAGTTTTTATATGCCTACATTGAAATGTGGTCGTATATTGTCGTCGCCCCTGTCCGTCCGTCCGGCGTCCACAATTGCTTGTGGACGCTCTAGAGGCTAAAGTTAATATCCGATTGACTTTAAATTTATACACACTGTTTAAGGTCATGAGACGAAGAAGCCTATTGTTTTTCAGCGATTTCCGCTAATAACTACCAGAGTTATGGCCCTTGATCACTTCAAAAAATCTTGTGGACGCTCTAGGGGCCAAAGTTAATATCCGATTGGCTTTAAATTTATACACCGTGTTTAAGGTCATAAGACGAAGAAGCCTATTGATTTTCAGCGATTTCCGATAATTAGTGCCAGAGTTATGGCCCTTGATCACTTCAAAAAATCTTGTGGGCGCTCTAAAAGCCAAAGTTAATATCCGATTGACTTTAAATTTATACACAGTGTTGAAGGTCATAAGACGAAGAAGCCTATTGATTTTCAGTGATCTCTGATAATTAGTGCCAGAGTTATGGCCCTTGATCACTTTAAAAAAATCTTGTGGACGCTCTAAAAGCCAAAGTTAATATCCGATTGACTTTAAATTTTTACACAGTGTTTAAGGTCATAAGACGAAGAAGCCTATTGATTTTCAGTGATTTCCAATAATTAGTGCCAGAGTTATGGCCCTTGATCACTTCAAAAAATTTTGTGGACGTTCTAGAGGCCAAAGTTAATATCCGATTGGCTTTAAATTTATACACAGTGTTTAAGGTCATAAGACGAAGAAGCCTATTGATTTTCAGCGATTTCCGATAATTAGTGCTAGAGTTATGGCCCTTGATCACTTAAAAAATTCTTGTGGACGCTCTAAAAGCCAAAGTTAATATCCGATTGACTTTAAATTTATACACAGTGTTTAAGGTCATGAGACGAAGAAGCCTATTGATTTTCAGTGATCTCTGATAATTATTGCCAGAGTTATGGCCCTTGATCACATCAAAAAATCCTGTGGACGCTCTAGAGGCCAAAGTTAATATCCGATTGACTTTAAATTTACACACACTGTTTAAGGTCATGAGACGAAGAAGCCTACTGATTTTCAGCGATTTCAAATAATTACTTCGTAAATGATCATTTCAAAAAACCTTGTGACGCTATAGATGCCAAACTTGTCAACTGATTGACTTCAGATTGATACACAGAGTTCAAGGTGTTGAAACGAACAAGTATTTTGATTTTCAATGAATTTTGATAACTGAACAGCTAAATCCATGATGTTAAATATTTCCTATACCAATTGTTAGCGTGGGGCAAACCTTTATAAAAAGCAAACAAATTCTAATGATTTTCAGATAATTATATAATGAGTTGTTACTCTTAATCAGATTTGAGTGTATTACAAATGTTTCATTACCAAAAAAAGTAAAAATATACGACAACCCTTGTTGACTGCCCGGACGATTTAGCTGCTGTGGGCGTATGTTTCGTTGCCTGGCAACCTATCTTTATAACATTTCAGACCTAAAGAAAGACCTACAATAGGCAGATTTTGCTCTTGTATAATGTACGTTTAATTCTTTTAATATATATTTGACTATAATTTTCTGTTAGGACTTCAATTGTCGGTCAGTTAGCTTAGTGTCTGTTCTCAAGCAGAGCTAATTGTAGACAGCCTTAGTTTGGTATGAACATGTACAACATGTATGGATGAAAAAATTTCTTTTAAATGACCTTGACTAGAAAATAGACTAGGTGCTCCAGGAGTAGAATTCACAGGACAACATGATCAAGATGTCACAGTTGTCCAGTTATTTTTCTTACCAGAACAGGTTAGTTTAGCAGTAATTTATGTTGACATGAAACTTTAAATTGATAAAGTCAAGTCATGTATTTGAATGCACTCAGTTGACTCGTTTACATAAGATTTGAAATTATACACCCTGACTTGAATGATTATTTACATGTCACAAAGGTAACTTGTTTTGTCAACTACTACATCGTTAATGAGAACCAGGAGTCTGTGCTGACCCTTATTGTAAAACAAACGTACATATAAGGGTCACCAATTAAATTGTATTGGTTATACTGTAAAGTGTAAATCCTAATTAATTGAAGAGTATTGAAAATGGCCATTAATGGACATGTTCCCCAACCTTCTCATTCATAAAGCATACATGTGATATGTAAAAGTTGACAACCGGTTTTGACATGCCCACATTTTCATGTCATTAGTTAACGTGGGCACCCCTGTCGGTGTGTCTGTAGACATTTTGTTTGTGGAAACTCTACAGGTCACAATTAAATACGATTTTGAAGAAACTTGAAATGTGGGTTTATATCTTAAAGATCCCGGTTCCTCTCAATATTTCAATTTATCGTATGGTAACGGTCTGGATTATGGCCCCTGATTGTACAGAAAAGTCACATTTTTCACATGTTCTGTCCATCTCTTGCAAAATGTTGGCATGTCTTGCGTGGCAAGCGCTTGCTTGTTGTAGGATTTCCCCACTCCCCCTTCAACCTTCTCATTCATAATGCATACATGTATGTGATAAATGTATAAAGTGACCCCTTGTTTGTTTTTTTTTTTTCAGTCTCGTTTAGTGAGTTTTTGCAGTGATAATTCTTTACATCTCTGGGAGACGAATGTACGAAGTGGTAAAACAGTGCTAGAAGAAGTTAAATCTTACAATGTTGAAACCAGGTAAATAGCATTTATCAGTCTTTATATTATTAGACCATTCATTTCCCAAAATACTGGATTTTTCATGGTCATTGTTGAGTTACAGCTACCTGGCTAGTTTGAAAACTTGATGATCAGGATATGGTTAGTATCCTGCACTCATGAAAGGTGGGAACATGAGTCCCGTCACTTGGGACTAATTTACAACATCAAATACTTATCACGACCCGTGGGACGAAAGTTTGACAACTTGTAGCTTGAAAGAGCTAGTTTTGTGTTTTGGTGTGATCCATGAATGGACTAAAAATTCCTGCTCTTCTTTGGGAGATCAAGATTCTCTTACAGCCCAGTTTAATTCAATTCAGCAATTATAAGTTTAGATCAAATCGGACAAGATCGATCATGGAATATTTGGGTGCCAAATTGATAAACCTTGCATATATAAATTTGATATAGATACAGAGCCGTGGGTGTGTGTGTGTGTCATTGGGCAAGACGTTGGCAGGCTAACCTGGAGGATCCCATGTTTGATCTTGTTATTGGCCCAGAAAGTTCATCAGGATTATCTGGCATCGTTCCCTCCTTGTCAATTTTGCAGAACAGAGGCCTAGCTAGGGAAAATTGATAGTAGTTTGTATGTACACATTGGCGTAAATGTAAAAATCCTTGACCGTAGTGCCACTGTACAGGCAAAATTTCCCTTAAAGCACATTGGAGAGTATATCTCTGTCTTAAATATAAGGGCATTAAACACCATTTGCTAAAATTATCACATTGTTGAACACTTTGAGTAGGCTATGTATACTACTTAGTAAATATTATTAAACAATTGTTAGCTGGGTCACAACCACCTGTTGTGTGTTTAAATATAAACAAACTTAAATGGCTGGTTTTCATGCTTGAGTAAAGTAGAAATGTAAATATTGAAATCTACTTGAAGCTTGTTAACACTAGGTAGAGGAACAGGTTATGTAATTGGTTCGTCTTGGTCGACCTCAACTTATTAGGTTTTGACTTCTTGACAGGTCTTACAAGTTCAAGATTTTCCGATTCAAATATGTGACATGTAGTAATGCATGAAAATTGAACATACATTAATTATGCAAGAGCTAAATCTCCCTATTGCAGGTCTTTCTTTAGGCCGCAACACATATTATGAATGTATACAATGTATAAACTGATTCACATTCATTCGTTTCTGTTCGATGAAATACAAGTGTCCAAATTGAATGGCAGTCATTGGCGCTTGGTTATTCCAGTCTACACCAGTAGTATTCTTCTGCCTCGGGGGTTATTTTAGCCTTGTTCATAGAGTTGCTTAAATACGAATGGCGTTCAATAGCATTCTGGGACGCAATCTGTGTGCCAATTTTAGTATTTTCATTTTGTCTTAAATATTGGATATCATTATCAGAAACCCATCTTTTCACGTTTACATACCATCAGTGTTGATTTAAATTGACCAATGGGTTGTGTTTGCAATGTTGAAGTCTGTGGATGTTGTTGAGTTAGCAACTTGCCTCCTTTAAACACTGGTCTGTCAACACATTTGTAGTCTCAGGATTTTGTGTTCAATCCATGTTGAGTGGATTGAACTATGAACTATGTGAAAGTCAACAATCACTTGCCTTCAGAATTTTAAGTGGGTTGAACTATATTCAAATTTAACGGTCTCTAGTTGAAGGGTAGGCTCAGTATCATTTAATAAAAATATAGGAGAGAGCAGATGGCATGGTGAGATGATCATGGTCTTGTCATGTTAATTAATATCCAATTAATAATTTAGATAACATTTAAGGCCTAAAGAAAGGCTAGCCTCGATTATCATTACGAAAGCTGGTAGGATAAAAAAAAGTCTCAGTTATCCATTTTTACGTTTAATTGTTTTTCAAAAAATATATTCCAATCCACTAAATATCAGACTAGCGATGGCATCAAGATTTGATTATGGTCTGGATAAGTTAATTAATGTCCAATTTATAATAAATTTAGATAACATTTCAGGCCTAAAGAAAGACCTGCGATCCTGCAATGGGCAGATTTAGTTCTAGCATAATATTTCGGGCCTAAAGAGAGACCTGCAATAGGCCGATTTAGTTATTGCGTAATGTATGTTTAATAACAAAATTTTGTCTTTAAGTGTTGTTTTTCCTGACAGGAATCCTATTTCTATTGATTGTTTACATGTTTAAAGTGGTTAAAGTTGTGTGAAAACACCAGCAGTAAGAAATTAGTCCATCGTCCACTTGACATTAACTTCCCACCCAAACATAACCAGTTCATATTACTTAATAAAACTAATTCTTTCAGTTACTATTACTCACAAGTTTTGATTTAATAAATGTACCCAGAAAAACTAAATTGTGCAGCCTTATATTGACATAGATTGCCTTCACATACATTTACATGTACATGTACATGTACATGTACAAGAACTACTAGTGGTATTTATAGTTGAGTAGTACTGGATCTTTTTTCCTTTGCTCAGTAAGATGTTGGCTTGACATAGATTGCCTTCACATGTACAAGAACTACTAGTGGTATATGTAGTTGAGTACCGGTAATACCGGATCATATTTCCGTTGCCCCAGTAAGACGTTGGCTTGCTAACCTGGAGGTCCCATGTTTGATCCCTCATGTAGCCTGGAAAAGTTCAATTGGATTTTCTGGCGTGGTTTCCCTCTGTCATTGGTGCCTGGCAAAGGGTCAACACTATAGTTGTTGGGTTGGGACGAAACACCATTGTCCACTGTTCATATTCGCGTACATGAAAAAAGAAACCTTGGCAGTTGGAATTCGATATACAAAAGTAGGCCGTAATGCGGCTGTTAGGGCAAAATTTCCCTCATAGCGCATTGTTTAGCATCTGCAGCCCATCTTCAATAGCCCAGTTGGTGGAGGACGGGGAACTGCATTTAGCTTTAATTTTCTGTGATGGTATGCCAACAATACTGTATGGCGTATGCTGCCCGTCTTCGTCATCCCAGTTAGTGCAGGATGGTGAACAGCATTAAATATTCATATTCATATGCTAATATACTGTGTGGCATATGCTGTCCGTCTTCGTCATCCCAGTTGGTGCATGACGGTGAACTGCATTTCATTTCATATTCTGTGATGGTATACTGTAGGGCGTATGTGCAGGACGGTAAACCATATTAGGCCAAAAAAAAAAAGAGTTCTGTTTCCTGTAACGGATGGAAAATAGGGTAGGGTCGGTAGGTAGGGTTTTTTTTTTTTTTTTCTTTTTTTTTTTTTTTAATATTAGATCTTCTACCACCCGGGGAGGGGGGGGGGGTCAGGTCAAAGTTTCAAATGACAGAAACAATTCTTTTAAAAATATTTTTTGAAAACATACATAAAAAGCTACCCAATTTTTTTATTTCATCAAAATATTCCAATTAGATCCAAAATCATGGAATTTTAAAATCCGAGATCGACGTCAAAAATGTAATCATAACTATCCGTAGTGTCCGTATGCCGTACGGTATGTCGTATAATATTCTGTGCGAAAATCTTCAATTTTATGTTGGGTTGAGTCGGCGCCGTGAACATAAAGTACGAATACATTTGTGGTATTCTTTGGATAATTGTTTAAAATGTATCAGAGACTCGATTACGATTTAAATATTATCTTTGGTGGCAAAAGAACTTTTAATCGTTCAATGATGATAAAAACAATAGCGTAGGGAGGCCATTTTGTTCAAGGGAAATAACTCGCGCTGAAAACTTATATCGTACCGTTGCACGAAATCGGTCCGTAATAAATTTATTTGTCTTCTTTTAAATACCAATCGAACAGATCCTATCCACCTGTTTGAAATATAGGTTCACTTGTTTTTGTCCATTGCCGAGCCGTTAATAATTAGAACAAAAGTTGTGAGCTTCATAGCTTTTCGGAATGTGCATTATCATGGACCTTATAAGGTCCATGGCATTATCTATACGAAACCTGTAGTCTCGTTTTTCACGTCAGTTAGCAATCTCGCGTCAAAAGTATGGCAGATCTTAATAAACGTTCGCTGTACCCGCTTATTCCGATCGGTAAATGCCGATTCAAAGAACGATGACATTAATATTCATTTATAGCAACAAATAATATATATATTTTCACGAATCCGGTAGGTTTAGAGTATTCTGAACGGTTGCTTGGTGAACAAAAATTTTTTTTATTTCTCTTGACACTAAAAAAAAATTTGAGTCGGCAGGTTTTGTAATGGGTCGGTCGGGTTACCGGAAACATAACATTTTTTTTTTTTGGCCTTACATATTCTGTGATGGTATGCTACATGTATGTTCAGTACAATGAACCACATGTTGTGATGGTATGCTAACATAGATTTGTCTAGTGATTATACTGTACCACCTGTTGGTGTATGATTCACACCTAGTGAATTAATACAAGTTATTATTGTCATATTAAAACATACAGCTGTATAATAAATATCAAATTACACAAGTTGAATAATCGCCTTTATTTTCTAATCGTTTGATACATGTGGAAAATGTCATCAGTCAAAATTAATACAGGAATAAATGTTTATGTATGAATCACTAGTAGACCGTGAAGATTGTGTTATCTGACATTGCATAAATCATGTTATCTATATACATTGTTGCATGCATATTTTCGTCGATTATAACGGAAAGGCAGCGAAAACATACAAGCCTGAATTTGTGTCAATTTTAACAGATTTTCAGTTCAAAGATTTTAAATAACTCTATAAGATAAGAACATTTGAATTCAGAATTTTGTCAGTTTTTCGATTTCACACAAATCATCGCATATGGTATATACTGTATTATAATAAAAATGCTGTTTGATAGAAACTTGTAATTTGTGTCTGACAAAATCTGTGACAGGTGCCGTAATTTCAGGCTTGTCTGGGAAAAGTCATTTGACAAAAGTCTCAACTTATTTCTATGCATGTATGTTTAAAGTCTAATTAAATATTTTGTTTTGTTTTTCCATTAAAACTAAGTCTGTTTCATCTATGCATGTGTGTCTAATGAAATATTTTGTCTTGTTCTTCCAGTAAAACTAAGTCTGTTTCTACATGTTGTCTATCCGTTAATGGTGAACAGTTATTTCTCGGTACTGAAGGTGGTAATATACAGGTACTGGATGTCAAAGACTTCTCACTCAGTGAACAAGTCATATACCAAGATGTTGTCATGCAGAAGTAAGTTAAAACTTTTTTTGCTTTAAATCATACATGTATAATCTCGTCAGTTTTCTCTGGGTCCTCCGGTTTCCTCCCACTGCTAAAGAGCCCAATGTGCAAGTGAATTATGGAAATAGAATTGAGCCATATGTTAGTTTCAAAAATGACCTAGTTTGTGTTGAGTGGATGTTAATTCCCATCTCTCTCACTCGCTTTAAATCTTGATAATTATAATTCGCCTGCCAAAATGAAAAAGTAATGAACTAATTTAAAAAGTTTGAATTTGTGAACATTTTGCAATTGACAGCATCTTAAAGATCAGAAAAGAAAGATCCAAATGTTTTTCTCCATAAATATTTGTATTGTTTTACTTTATTGAAGTGTTCCGGATGATTTTAAGATTAACCCTGGAGCAGTTGAAGCGATTGCCGTACATCCTACCAATCCAGATAAGTTTCTGATTGGCTATAATCGTGGTTTAATAGTATTATGGGATAATAAAGAAAGTAATGCGAATCAGACTTATAACGTCTCACGGGTAAGTACCATCATACATCAGAGATGTTGGGTGGCAGAATTGTTCAAAGCGTATGCTTTGTATCTTAAGTTAAGTTCTGTCATTGGCAATTTGCTGAAAATTTCAATCAATGTACAGTAGAATCCGTATGAGCAGCCACTCCTATTCAGCGACATCTCCTTGTAAGCGGTCACAATAAATTCCCCCCGTAAAAATTCTATTGTATCATCTCTTTATTCAACGGTCATTGTTGAATGACACCATCTTGGATAAATATTATCGAATGCATCACAATGATAGACAGTAGTATTGAAGGTTGGGACAAAATGACAAGTTTATGGAAGTTATGTCCGAGATTCAGCGACGGTCAAATTTACTGATGCAAGTGCACCCAAGCGTAATATTAATTGATATCAGCACAAAAAACCAAGGGATTTTATTAATTAAGAGGCCACTCCCGTTAAGCGGCCAATCATAAAAATTCCTGTGGGTGGCTGCTTAATGCAGATTCTACTGTATGTTTAAATTGACGAACAAGCAAAATTTTGCTTAATATTTCAAAACAAAAATTTAATCATAAAACTTGCCCTATCACTACACAAAATAACAAATCAGATCAAACCAATTCTGCACTATTTTTAACCTTCACCTATGAGGTTTAATTCCTAACCTTTTAATAAAAATCGACAGGTAAACTTCATACTTTTCATAACGTAAAATCCTGTTTTCAGCAACTAGAGAGTTTAACCTGGCATCGTAATGGAACAGAATTTACATCTGCTCATTCAGATGGTAGTTATAGTATTTGGAGTGTCAGCGATGCATCAAAAGCTAAGGAAGAACAAACTCCATACGGACCATTCCCTTGTAAAGCCATTACCAAATTAGAACGTAAAACGGCCAAAGCGTAAGTAGAATCCTCTATAAATCTTTTGTGATGTTGGGTCCACCGAGTCCTCTTATATTATACACAAGGGTTCTGTGATGGCACTGTGTTGTTGAGGAAATTGCCTCAAGTCTTTTGGATAGCATAGAAAACTGAGATTTCATTTACAAAGTATCAACACGTGTAAAAGAATCCTTGGCAATTAGAATTTGAAGACATGTTGAAAAACTCTGTTCAGATAAAAATCTTCTCTTTTGAAATGATTTAGCCAGTTGTATTTTATATTGGACAAATTACAAAGTAGCAGTTATCTTACGATTAGCTAGGGGTTTGGTGGACGAATGGGTTGAAGTTTGTGTGCCACATCATATTGTCTGTCATTGAGTAAAGTGGCATGGATTTGATTCCCTGCTAGTTGTACAGGACAGGAGTAGAGTCGCCTGTTCAACTGGATTGGTTTTCTTCGAGTCCCCCTATTTCCTCCCACAGCTAAAGCTTATATGTGCTCACAGTGTACTCTGATTATCATTAACACAATTATAATATGTGCATTGTGTCTACCCTGATTTTCAAATATGATTATAGTATTAGCACTTTGTCTACCCCGATTATCATGATTATAATATGTGCACTTTGTCATACACAGTTACCCCAATTATCGTTAACACGGTTACCCCGATTAACATTGACATGGTTACCAATTACCCTGATTATCATTTACATGGTTACCGTATTATCATTAGTTAACATGGTTTCACCGAATATAATTAATAGCGTTACCCCAGTTATCATTAACACGATTCTGTTATTTCAGCGATCCATTCCTGATATTTTCTGGTGGGATGCCAAGAGCTAGTTACGGTGATAAACATACAGTTACCGTGATGCAGGGAGAGAACCACACCGTATTTGATTTTACGTCAAGAATTATAGATTTTATTATTTTATCAAGAGCTGATGAAAGCGATACTCCAGATGATAGATCAGGTGTGATATTAATTTGCTTATCACAATTAGATTTCACGTATTTCTCATCAGTTCCATCTGATTTAAAACACAGATCCTATTTAGTTTCGTTTTTATAGTTCAAAGTTTTGTTTTACTTGTCTTTACTACAATAGGATCTGGAAGAGTTGTTTTCATTGACATGTTCTGAATGGTGTGAGAGATTAGCCAATGAAACGGTCTGTTATGGCGAGCTTTAGGCATGTTTTGCATGAAAAACTGTGTATAATCAAATATATGTCATAGGGTCAAAAGCCACTAGTATGACCTGGTGTGACCTGTCACTACAATTTGTTAGATCTTCATGTAGTGTAGGCCATCGAAAGTATAAAAAACAAAAGGAAATATAGATCTGTATTTTATTCAGATTGATGAGAGTTGACCAGGGTGTCAGACAAGATGAAAGACGGTTTCAATTTTACACTGCCTTATCAATCTGAATTTAAGTAAAAAATATTATGGAGGTTTTAAAACCACTAGAGAAATGCGTGAATAATTTATTTAGACAAGTTATTCATCATATGAATTATAATTTCTATTTGTAGATAATGATGAACCCCACAGTTTAGTTGTTTTAGCAGAAGAAGAAATAGTAGTTATAGATCTTGATTCCGTCAATTGGCCGACGTTCAGACTACCATATTTAAACAGCATCCATTCCTCCGCTATCACTTGTTCTCAACATATCGCCAACGTTCCAGATCAGCTATGGCAGAAGATTAATGATGTAGGAGAGGCTCAACTAAAGAACTTTTCACCCAGGGTAAGAAAAATATCTTGTATAAAAAAAATTGTTTAAACTGAAATCGCTAAACCGAAAAAAAAAATCGCTCCCCCTTTAGAATGTTATTGTATGGGCTGCTAATTAAACTGAACTCACAAAACCAAAAAAGGCCCTCCCCTCCTTTCCCTTGCTCCCCCTTCAGAATTTTTTGAAGGATTGTTTGAACAGTTTTATTGTATGAGCTGATATTTGTATTTGTTTTTGCAGACATGGCCTATTAATGGAGGTAGAAGTTTAGCAAAAGATCCAACCAGCAAAGCTATTTTATTAACTGGGTAAGTTGTTTCATTATTTGGTCAATAAATGGTTGAATTTTACATATATTGACCAGAATTGTCTGACTGGTACAAAGCACCTTGGGGATTTCTACCATTTGTTACTATCATTACCTCCCTTGGCACATCAAGGAACAGATACTTGATTAAAAGTTCCAGAATTGAATTATCTCAATCCCTTTCCCTCATAGCACACTGCATGGTCCACAGTCATTTGCTCAGTTGCTGCAGAAACTAAGACGTTAAACCCCATTCAATTTCAATCACTCCTTTGAATATTTACAAAAAATGAAAAGGTGGATTTTGGGCTGCACGAATATCTCAACCAGTGACAAAGCCTGTCTTCATTAGCCCAGTTCGGAGCAGAATAGGAGGTTAAGCCCCATTTCATTTCTGAGAAGAAGTGTGAAGTAATTGTGGAAATTGAAAGTAGACCCATCAGATTTTATTGATCTCCCTACTGTGCACTAGATGTTATTATTATGTAACACTTCTAAATATTAGTAGGGGGAAATTATATCCTAAAATTAATATAGCATAGTAGATACTATATCTTCAATGTTTTATGTTAGGAACAGTGAAATAATAATTTATTCAGGAAAGTCCTGAAAAATTTTAACATGGTTTCTGTCTGTCGATCGAAACGGAGAGCCTGGCAAGGAAAAGTGTTGAGTTGTTCGATAGGAATAAAACACAAGTTTTCGTGCACATGAAAGAATGTTTGTCAGTAGAAATTGGCCTGTATTCAAGCATTTCTGCTCTGAACATTAAGCTAATGGAGTAGGATGTTAACACCTTTTCATTTTGGGGCTGATTTGTCCCCTCTTAGATGATTTGGGTGGAATTAGAATTTATTAGATATTTGTTTCTCTCTGCAGGCATGAAGATGGTACTGTACGATTCTGGGATGCATCTTCATCGAATCTACGATTATTATATAAATTATCAACCGTTTCATATTTTGATATATCTGCTGGTGATCAGAATTCAGCTGAAGAGGAAGAAGAATGGCCTCCATTCAGAAAGGTTGGCACCTTTGACCCGTACAGTGATGATCCTCGTTTGAGTATACAGAAAATCACCCTCTGTCCCCTGAGTGAAACCCTAGTCATTGCCGGCACGGCTGGTCAAGTCATAACTTTCCAGATGGAACGCGAAGAACGGGAACAGGAAGTTAAATCGACAACTGTCAACATCGTAAGCGATCGTGATAGTTTTGTTTGGAAGGGACATGAAGCTCTCGTACCCAAGGAAGGTGATGTTAAGTTTGCTGCAGGTTTTCAACCCATCGCAATGATGCAGCTTTATCCACCAGCAGCTGTTACAGCCCTAGCTTTACATTCAGAATGGCAGATGTAAGTATTCATCATTTCTAAACAGCATGGAAAAATACCATGTGTTCGTCTCAAAATATAGAAGTATTGGTTAGGTTAGCCAAATTCATGTCCATAATTTTTTTGAGGAAAAGTATTATAAACGAAGGGGGAATAATGTGTTCGTCTCAAAATGAAGAAGTATTGTCAAGTTTAGCCACATTCAATTCCATTATTTTTTTGAGGAAAAATATTGTCAGTATGATAAGTTAGAAATGTAGTTGACATGGCCAATTCAATTTAGAACTTATCCGAATGATGGCACATTAAATTTTTTTTGCTCATTACGATCACATTATACTCTGTTTTGATAGAATGGCTGTCGTAATATATTTACATATTTGGTAAATAGCCCCTAAAAACAAATCTTGGTTATAAGATGTGTACATAGCTATATTATGATTTACTATGGCCACATGACAATAATGATATACAAAGAAGATACAAACTAAATTATTTAAGGGTAGAAAAAAACAAACTTTAAATTAATTCTTAATTTTGTGTAATTTATTTTGTAGAATTGGTGCAGGAACAGCTCATGGATTTGGGTTATATGATTATGTTCAAAAGAAAGAAGTTAGTTCACGATGTACACTTAATCCAACAGGTACATTTTAATACTAAATTTTAACCCTACAAATCTTTTTCAGTACTAAATCAATGCCATCCCACTGTTAAAAAAAACTGTGGATGAATTATTGAAATAAAATTAAACTACATGTTAGTCCCGAAAAGACCCAGTTTATGTCGTTAAGTGGATGTTAAACCTCTTTTTTCTCGATTTATTTTCCATTAAAATACTTGATCTTTTTTTTACAACAGATTTAACAGGAACATCAGAAACCGCCATGTCCAGACGAAAATCATTAAAGAAATCATTACGTGAATCATTCCGTCGGTTACGCAAGGGCAGGTCAGAACGCAGAGCTAGAGATGCTAAATCTAAAACGTAAGTACAGTAAACTAATAAAGTAGTTATAGGTTGAACTCTTATATCAAATATTTGATTATACCTCTGAAATTAATAGTTTATACTAAGGTCCTGTATACATACTTGTGTGCAGGTAAAAGAACCTTTGACAGTTGAAATCCGAATTGACAGTAGGCAAACTTTGTTTAATATCCCTGATAGCACTCACACTGTATGGCGTATGCTGGTCTTCATGAACCCAATCAGGCTTTATTTTCAACTCAAAGCTTATTGATAGAATTTAACTTCAGATGGAATTTCAATTATTTTTTTCCAGTGACACCCAGCATATTGAGCAGGCAGCAGAAACAGCTGAAGGAGCCACGGCAGCACCAGGTACTCCCGAACATAAACCTGTAGAACGTCAAATAGAGGCAAGGAGTAACGAAGATTCCATGTGCTCCATGGTTAGATGTATTTATTTCGCAGACACATTCATCGTTAATGGTAAGTTAAAATTTACATTTTTCGAATTTCAAAATGAAGGTGTTGCACTGTTTTGGCCAAAGTACTCTGCAAGTTTCGAGTCGTTCGGATGATACATAAAACACATTTTAATTTCTTTTCATTTCATAGTTATCAATGAAAATTTGATGTAATTGGGATCTTAACAACACGAACATGTCAAACTCCAGTTTCACTTGGCTGTGATACCTGACTCACTAGCAATATGTCAAACTCCAGTTTCACTTGGCTGTGATACCTGACCCACTAGCAATAAAATCAGTTAATAAAATTGGTCTTTATAGCTTTGCTAGCCAAATCGATAAAAAATACTTGCACCATTCAGTATCACAAAAACATTCAAGTGACGGACAACGGGCTAAATTATATTTATAACGTGGCTTTCATGAGTTAACAGTTTTAACACCAGCGAATTATTGAAAGAAAATTAAACCATGTTAGTCTCAGAAATGACCTAGTTTGTGTCAAGGACATTAAACCTCATTTCTCTTTCTGTTTCAGGTGCTCCACACAATCCATCGTTATGGGTTGGTACAAATGGCGGCCATGTCTACATCTACAATCTTACTGTACCAGCCAGTGATAAACGATCATCAGACGCCGTCGGATGTCAACTAGCGAAAGAAATTAAATTAAAACATCGGGCACCTGTTATCAGTATGGCTGTTATTGACAGTCGAGCGAAGATTTTACCAGAACCTTTAGAAGTACAGAATGAACGAGCTAAGGCAGCTGATATGGTTGGCCCACACAGTGTTATTATTTGCTCAGAGGAACAATTAAAGGTACACAGAAGAAATTTGAAATGAAATATTAAAATTTAGATTTGGTATCCTGTGTAGAATTTGTCTGGCCAAATTTCCGGCATATATGACTATACTAGTCTTTATTAGCTCATTTCTAAATAAACAAATTTGATTTATATTTTGGTATACAAAGATGCTCCCATGAAAACCCTCAAGGCAGATAAACTAAAAATTAAGCACAAAATATTTGTCTGTAAATGAGTCCATACAAAGTTATTATTTTGCTATCTTTTTCAGACATTCACATTACCAACATTAAAACCAAAATGGAAATCTAAAATCACAGCCCAAGATGGCTCCCGTATTAGAAGAATAGGTTTCGTAAATTTCAGAAGTAAAAGTGGTAGGTATAATTTGAGGTTTTGTAAAGATATTCAGTTGCATTAATTACGAGTTCTTTAAAGATACATTATGGAGATTAGATAAATCCTAGCAGTTTTAAGTTTATAAAATGTGGGTTCGAACTGGGTTCTAAGGGAACCAAGATCGAACTGTGGTATAGCGCTGGTTACTGCTGCACATCAGCATTCAAAGGTGCTTTACAGCAAACTCACATATGAGATCAAGTATACACTTTACTCAACAAAAACAACAAACTAACAATAAGGGAAGCAACTTGAGAAAAAGAAGAAATATTTCCTGAATGTTGTATGATACTAGTTAAGTATTGAATGTTTATTGACTTTATTTCAGCTGATAATTATAGTGAGTTTGATATTGCATGTTTAAGTAACTTGGGTGAAATATTAGTTTATGCTGTAACAACATTACG
This sequence comes from Patella ulyssiponensis, assembly GCA_963678685.1. Taxonomy (NCBI): domain Eukaryota; kingdom Metazoa; phylum Mollusca; class Gastropoda; family Patellidae; genus Patella; species Patella ulyssiponensis. Next base: position 86,057,946 of record OY783226.1, read on the forward strand.
ACAACAGATGCACGTTACTGCCATCCGTAAAGAAGACATCAAGTAAGAATTTATAAATCATAATTACGGTTACACTGTACATATGAATTTTTTTAAAAACTAAACAAGCTGACAATAAAATAAAAGATTTTTAGGCCAGCAAGATCAAATTAACAATTATTAATTGTCTGCGAATCCAAGGGGGGTTGGGATGGCCTAGTGGTCTAGAGTGCCGCACTTCGACCTCTAGCTGGCCGGTCACCTCTGGCTTGCGGCTGTGGTTTCGAGCCCTGGTGTGAGCGTATGTGGCATGAAGATAGGGGCGCCTTCTCAACCTCGTGGGTTTCCTCCGGGCACTCCGGTTTCCTCCCACGGCTAAAGACCCCTACGCGCAAAACGAATAATTGAAAATAAAAAATAAAAATTGAAACCATATGTTAGTCCCGAAATGACCTGGTTGTGTTGAGTGGACGTTAAACCCCATTTCTCTCCCTCTCTCTCTCTGCGAATCCAGTCGAGTTACCTTTCTCCGGTGAAATGGAATTGAACTATGTCAGTCCTAAAATGACCATGTTTATGTGGACATTAAAGGGACAATAACACTCTTGCTGGCTTGGCAGCTCTAGAAAATAAATAATAGTCTTATTCTAAGTACTAGATGTTTATGTGTCCTACCTGTTGTGTAAATTATCCATTACATCATGTTTTACTTGTCCAGAGGGTTCGAAAATATTTTAAAATCCAAGTCACATTTGAAAAGGTTTATGTTAACCTTTTCAAATCATGTAGTTGTTTTTTTCCAATTTTTTAAATTAGGTGTGTTACGATGAAATTTGTATCATCAATTTATTTGAATATTGTAAAATAATACAATTTTTGACCTGAATAAAGATTGGGACATATTATTCAATTACAACAAGAGTGTTATTGGGGCTTTAAATCCATTTGTCTTGTGATTTGACATTTTAACTTTCACCTTCTGAGCTCTACATTTTTTTTTTTATTGGGGTTTATCAACAATATGAATGGAATCTGTCAGTGCTAGGATATATTCATTTTCTTAGTGAGATTGACAATACTTTGAAATTTTTTTCTTTCTGATTTTCAGTGGTATTGCATCATTTATATTTACAAAAGATGGTCAAGCATTTTATCTGAAGTCATCATCCGAGTTTGATCGTATTACGTTAAGTCCGAGACACGTGACATGTGGTCTTGGTATGTTGGATCTAAAAGAAGGAATGAGACCAGATCCTGACCCCGAGGCAGATAACCCAGCTGACGAGTAAGTTTGATTTCCGTTAACAAGAAAAAGACAATAATGAAAAATCTACTGTCCTCATTCGGTAGTAGACCTGTTTCGCTTAACCCTGAAAGCTAGCCTCCTGCTGCCACTTTAGCTCATTTGCTTCCATAAGGATATTTCTTGTTGAAGCTAACCAAGAGACAAGACGGGTTTTGGAAAAGCTAATGATGTCATAAGCAATGGAGTGGCGTTGGATAATGATGATAATGATAAAAACTTTATTTAATGAGGCAACTTATTTAGTTTGCCAAAAAACTAATCTTCCATACGCCGAATGGTTAGCATGTGTATGTAGTATCATAAGGTCTGTCATTGAGTCAACTGGTATGGTACGTGACAAGGAGTAGGGTCGCCTGACCAACCTCGTGGGTTTTCTCCAGGTCAGCCAGTTTCCTCCCACTGGTAAATTCCTCCCACTGGTAAAGCCCCTTACATGAAAGCGAAATATTTACAGAAAATTAAACCATATGTTAGTGCTGAAATGACCCAGTTTATGTTGATTGGATGTTAAACTCCATTTCTCTCCTACATAAGCACAAGGGAGGGTGGGGGGGACAGATGGTTTAAGGTGTGCGTGTTAGATAATAGGGTCTGTCATTGAGTAAAATTTCATGATACCCCACTTGCACAGGAATAGGGTAAGCTGGTTGTTAAAAATGCCATATACATGTATATTTTGAGTTATATGTATCCTAATGAATTTTGACATGAATGATATATTTGTGTTTGACAATATGCATGACTTAGTCTATTTATTCTAACCACCCCTTTCCTAATACCTAACACAATTGACTTGTATATATATTTATAATAAATTAACTAATTTTTTCACTTTTAAGTATTAAATATCATTATGTACAGTATGTACAGATCACAATTCTATGGAATACTAGTACTGCTTATTACTGAGCGCTGTTTCGCCTAAGCTTTTCTTGTCTTTATCTGAAACAGTGATCAAATAGAAAATAAAATAAGACAATATATACCGGTACATGTAAAAAACAATACTTGGTTTTATCATAACCAGAGAAGCCTTATCCAAACATCGCTCAGTAATAAGCAGTAATTGTATTCTGTATAACTGTGACCTGTATATCTCAGTTCAATTACTAAATACTATTAAATAATTTTATCATTATTTAGACCTGTATCAGTATATTTTATTCATGATCAATATTTGAGCTTGCTGCTTTAGCAATGAAAATTACATATAACCATTTCCCAAAGCATTTCTTACAGAACATAATGTTTTTTTTGTAACTGTGGAAAGTTATTGTGGAAGTTTAAATAAAATGAAAATAGTATGTCAAGATATTTCTATCAGTAGAATTTTTGTGAATAATAAATCCTACCTACTAACATACTGAACAAATGTTGAGTGCATGTTTAAATACTAAATACTAACCCAATGCATGACTGTAGTTTGTAGCGTAGATGTAGTCGTAGCGTCTTTCTCATATTTATATTAATTAGGAACGATGCTAATTACAGCACGGCAGATATTACGATAGGATTAGCAGACGACAGTCAACATAACGATTCACGAGGAGATACTACCGGAGATATTACAGTCGACAGTATACGAGACATAGCGTAAGTTGAATCCCAGGTTCATGTTCAACATGTAATATTATTAGCTTACACTCGTTGTAGAGACTTCAAATTTGACATAAGCTGTCCAATTTTATTTGATTATCTTTGCTCGATCAAAAGTTACAGTCCAGAGTATGTTTTTGGCTTACAAGTCCTCTTAAATACACTTTAGGAGCTTCATTTTAATTAAGCGCTATGCACCTTTCTCTATCCACGCATCCAAAATGCTTTTCTTTAGAAAACTGTACATGTACATTTGAGCTTATATCAGATTATTTGAAGCTACGTTTTTTTCCCCAGTTTGTACTGAAGAGGACTAAAAATCTTCAACATGATTGTAACTGTAATAGTAAGTGCAGGTGGACCGCACTTAACAACACAAAATAAGAATCTTCAAATTAAACCTGTGGACAAGACCGGAAAAGGACATTGCAAAAAATAAACAAATATCAAATCAAGAAATCATTACTTATTTGTTACTCAATATAAATTATATAATGCATGTTAAATATATTTATAATATGGTGTAGGTATGATATAATATTAAATATACCCTGGTAATTTGAAATATTTATGATCTGGTATAGGTATGATATATATTAAATATTCCCCGGTATATATATATAATTATAATCTTGTATAGGCATGAAACCTGGTATATATTAAATATACCATGATAAATTGAAATATACACACAGCATATCGGCATAAACTGAAATCGTAGATTTTGTCCCTGGCCCAACTTGCAGAGTTAACTGTAAAGCCTAGCTTATGTCGCCCTACGACGAGACAAAACTAACGACGACTGGGAATCGGCGACTGGTTTACGATCAACTGGAACTGATCAGTCGTGACTACCTTGGCGACCTGAGCGCTCTTACGACTGGTGCAAGTCGGACGGCGATCAGTCGCCGTCCAGTCGTCTCCAGTTTTTTTCCAGTCGCGCATGTTCTACTCTTACGACTGGGGACAACTAGTTGTCTCTAGTCGCAAGCGACATGAGCGCTCTTACGAAAATTCTCGACTCAGCGCTTCCCTGAAGTAGCCAATAAGATTTGGTTATTTAGTCACGTGGTAACAAGGGAGGCAACAATCATGGCGGAAAAGTGGATCGAGGCCGACGAAGATAGGTTAATTGAATTATGGCAGCAACGACCCTCGCTATTCGGCAACATGTGACCAAATCTGATTTGTTTAAAAACAAGGAAAAAAAACATGTTAATACCGCGCATTGTTTGGATAAATAGGGCCTACCCCCTTTTATTTATAACAAGATAAATTTTGTCGATGTGGAACTCACCTCTTGCAGAATTGCCGCCGCCATTTTGAAGCTTATCACGTGCTACTTGCAGTCATGTGATCAGTTGTGACTCCGATTCTATAACTGATGCCGGGCGACATAAGCGGGCTTACGATAAGACCCACTAGTTGTTCGTGGTTGAATCCAGTCGTGGATAAATTCAGTCGTAGCGACATAAGCTCTCAGTCGCTGTTAGTTGCCGTCAGTTTCGTCGCGTCGTAGGGCGACATAAGCTAGGCTTTAATTGGCAAGAAAGAACACATCTTACAAAGTTTCATTCAAGATGCATTATGTAAGAGCTAAATCTGCTGATTGCAGGACTTTATCTTTGACATCAAATTTTACATAAATTATTAATTGGACATTTCTTCATCTGGCAAGCCCATAATCGCCCCTCTAGACTATCAGATGTTCGAAATTTTCAATAGATCAAAACGCAATCACCATTTTAATTTTAAAATTCATAAAAGCGACTTTCTTTATTATGGTAACAATGTTACTTGACAATCAAGATTAATCGTGAACACTTCAAAGTCTGAAATTTTCAATATATTCATTTTATATTGAATTGTCAGCTCTGTATCTAAATCTTACATAATGCATCTTAAAGATAGATGATCTTTCCACCTCTCACTCAAAATATCAGAACCACCAGGAAGAGCCTGATTAATGAAATGATAAACTTTGTCTCATTTAAATTTGATCTCCGAAATAATTTATATATAACTCATTAGGTAATTTTATTTTAAATTGCAATTTCAGTGCCGAGGGCGAAGACACAATTACAAGCATGGTTACTAATGCCAGCAATGCCGCAGCAAATGAATCGTCCAACGTCATTCAAAGTGTAACGACATATTCATCAACAGTCATGTCGACCATGGAGTCTAGTGTGACGTCGAGTGTCCGCGAAGTGACGACATCATTCTCACGACATCAATCTAGTGATGTGCAGGAAACGACGACGAGTGGAGGAGATAGCGGAGGAGGCAATGATGGGGGCAGTGGAGATACAGGGGGAGGAGGTAAGAAAAGTGAAGTAGAACTAAAGACCACCAGTCCTTATAGATAAAATTGAGAAATTTATTAATACTTGTTTCAAATTTTCACACCACTAATTAATTTATAAAAATTAATTGCTTAATGCATTTTCAATTTTCAAAGACATTTAAACTCTAGGAATGTTGATGAGTTGATCAACATACGATTTCTTGATTTTATCTATAGATATTTGGACTGTCTTTCAGTACAAAGATTTGAAAATATCTAAGCTAAGATGAGAAATCTTTAATGAAAAATAAACAGGTCTTAATGTGTACGTTGAACATTATGCCCATTCACAACAGTAAGACTTATTATTTCTTATTAGACCTTGTCAGCACTTCACAAGGAATGTGGCATACAAGTTCATGTATGCTTTGGATCTGTTTATTTTTTACTGAGGATTTCTATTCTATTAATATGAAAGTATTTGGACCATTCCATTTAAAATAGCCTTGATAGCTGGGAATGCCACTTTTTGAAATTATGATCTTTAAAAATCTTTTGTATGCTTTACATGCAATATTTAGCTAGAGGCTAGAAAAATATACATATTTTGTTTTGGGGGTGGTGGGGTTAGGTCTATAAAAAGTAGATTTCCCACCAGTCCAGCTAATTTAAAATGGAATGTGCTTAACTACATTTCTCCGTCTGGCTTATCTTGTTTTATTTTTTTCAATCATCCCTTTTACATTTTCCCAAATTCTCACTATCATATTTCATATCATGTGCACACTTCGTAAATTTTCACGATCCCAAATTTCTAAAATCTATCCACTCTTATTTATTAGTCATCTCAAGTTTTACAAAGTGGACAGTATATAGTTTGGTTGTTGAATCTTTCCATTTTAATATGCTTTATGTTTCCGATTATGTGAGAAAAACTTTTATCTGAATTTGAATATTAATGCTGTTATTAAGAATGACTAACTACACTTTACCGTCACTGTAATGCATATGTAGATACCATGAGACCAAGTTTTAACGAGATCCTGATACGTGTACACAGTGTCTACACTATAATATTAAAACAAGTCTCCACATATACTATGGCAGATGTCCAAGTGTAATTTTATTGATAATGCTTCCAAAAATTGATAAATTTTAAAATCAAATTTCAAGTTTTGGCAGGATTAATTTCAACAAAGATATATAAATTTTTCTCATTTGAGCTTTGCACTATTTTATTTGTATTAGTTGCTTCTTGTGCACTTAGCTTTAATTTGGTCGCTATGGTTTCCTCCCTTTTAGAACCTAACCTGAAAAATATTGATGATGATACAAAAGCCACGGTTACCAAGACGATAGAGGTGAGCTGATTTAATGCCCCCTGTTAACCATTGTTACGTTTTCATGGCGCTTTTATTCATGTATTTTTGTTGTTTAATTTTAGTTGCATTGCTTTATAAATTTTAGTATGGTATTTGATATTTTGTGTTGATATAGATAAGGAGAAATAAATCTGAAACTTGATTACACAGGATATCTGAATAGGATTGGGGAACAGGATAAGCCTATGTAAAACCACTCTACCTTGTTTTGTCTTTATTATATATGAAAATTTCAAAAAGTATTCCATTATTGTTTAGGTTTTTGTAATCCAATAGATGCCTGACAATAATAAATTCAGAATGCAGATTTATTGAACTCCTAAAAGATATTTAGAAAGTATAATTAAGTTATAATTAAGTTGTTAGTCGTTTGTATTTTCTTGCTTACGTGTATGTAAACCATGTCCGACCATAGAGAAACCATGAGGTACAGTAATCACGTAGATTAAGTTTTTAATCACTCTTGCTGGATTGATAAATAGTCGGATAAACGAGAAACAACAACTTTCTTTTGGAATTGGATTGAAACATTGTCAAAGGATTAAGTCAGTTAATCAAGGTTGGGGTATGGACTGTGTTACACAATAAATGCTTTGATCAGTTAATTACCTCATCGATCCAGTCTTTTATCAATGATAATTGAGATGGTAAGAAGTTATGCACTCAGTACATTTGGAATATTCACCATATCTTGATGTCTGATAGGGCTTATTCCTGGTTGGACGTTTAGAAAATTGTTCAGGACATGTCTGGAATATATTGGTGAAATAGCATCCCTGATGAAAACCAATTAAGAGGTGGTATCTTGGAGAAAAATATAAAGAAACAGTAGTTTGACAAAGTTGTCATTGAAGAAAAAGTGGGACATTAAACCCCATTCTATTTCATTTGTATCCATTTTCATGCATACCATTTACCATCCTTTGCATTGACCATTCATGATTCATTAACCATTCACAACTCATTGATTATTCATACTTAATTGATTATTCATGCCTCATTGATTATTCAGTACCATTATCTGATGAATGATTGGGGTTCATACAGGGTTAGGAGAGCATGTCATCATTTTAAACAGCCAATGAAAATGAAGCTATGATCAAAGTCCTCAGCAGAAATATTTTATTCAGTTTTATGTCTTGTTGAGATAATTTTGCATAAATCTTCCAGAAGGGTTAGGGTTGTCATGTGATGTATGTTAACATTTGATGTCACTGATTGCAGCTCCATTTTCATTGGCTATTGCCAAATGATGACATCCCCTTCCTAGCCACAATTTCATTTTCTTTGTTCATAAATTTTACGGGGGGTTGGGATGGCCTAGTGGTCTAGAGTGCCGCGCTTCGACCTCTAGCTGGCCGGTCACCTCTGGCTTGCGGCTGTGGTTTCGAGCCCTGGTGTGAGCGTATGTGGCATGGAGATAGGGGCGCCTTCTTAACCTCGTGGGTTTCCTCCGGTTTCCTCCCACTGCTAAAGAACCCTACGCGCAAGCGAATTATTGAAATAAAAAATTAAAAAAAAAACCATATGTTAGTCCCAAAATGACCTAGTTGTGTCGAGTGGACGTTAAACCCCATTTCTCTCTCTCTCTCTCATAAATTTTACTATTATTTTGTAGAATGGTTTTATATTGGGGGGGGGGGGGCTTTTTTTTTTGTTGAAAGTTTTCCTAGGGAACTGGTGGTTTTGTTTGAAAGGTTTCCTAGGAAATTGTTGGCTCTCTCCAATGATAAACCGACATGTATAACTTTTAATTTCAGCTCAAGTAGTACTTTAACAATACTGACCTTCAAATTTAATGCTTTATTCTCAAATATTTTGTTAATTTGGCTAGTTTAATGATGTATGAGATTAGTCGTTTAGTTGATCGAATGAAACAAAAAAACAGGTCCCGTGAAAAAAAAAGCTTTTACAAATAAAGTTTGAAATAAGATAATATAAATTGTATTTTCATGTTTCTGTGCTGCCCAGTTGTAACGAGATGCTGCCATCTTTTATTGGTAGCGGATTAACCTGATGGGCCTAGTTTAAATCAGATTTTCTAGCGTTATATTTTCATTTGGTTTTCTTAAATGTTGAATAACCCGTGGCCATATTTATAATGGATTATATTTTTTAGCCGTAAAAGATATATTTTTATGCAAATGCAGACAAATTTGATTGGTCAGTAACCTCATTGATCTAAACACTATTTACATAGAAAATATCAGGCCCCAAGTTCACAAAGCATTCTCAGGCTCAAGTTAAGAATTTGCTCAAAATTGTTAGCCTTATTTTGACTAAAATATAGTCTTTTGTAAAACTTTTATTGTTTTAATATATCAAATACATCAATAAGAAACTATGCGTAAAGTTTCTTGCTTCTGGATCAAATTCATTTCTCATAAACAGTGATTTAAAGTTGAGTAAATTTTCAACTTAAGTCTGAGAATGCTTTGTGAACTTAGGGCCAGATGTATTTGACATTTGATTAATTTATAAATCTTTTGTTTTTTCTATTTACAGACGACTGAAGTAACAGAGAAAATAACGGACCTTAAATTATCCGAAGAAAAGAAGATCATGAACAATGGTGACCATGTCAAAACTGTTTTAACGGAGAATTAAAATTATGTTTGATCGGCCAATAATTGCCAGTATTGAAAACTCCAGAAATATGGCAGGATTCGTTTTAAATCTATGAATTAATTTTGCGAATATTCACTTTATTTAACTATAGTGCAACAACTATTGTGTTTAAATGTACTATCCAGTGCTCAGTAATATTTTAAAACTTAAAATTTTTAACCGACATTGTGATTGCGATTAAATCGTTCGTGTTTGCGATGTCATCTGAATGTGCTTACCCGTTCGTTCTGCCTTTTGATATTGAAAACGTAATATATGGTTAAATTTTATTAGCAAGGTGAAGGCCTTTGAAGTTTCGCTGGCCTATGGCTCATTTGTCGATTCATCAAATCTATTGATTACGGTTTATAGAAAGAAATCTATACAAAAAGGCAGAAATAGTGTATTTAGTATTTTTGACACAAATAGTTTTCCATATGATTTGATTTTTCGACTAATCCATCTGTTTACTCAATTTATGTAATCTTGGAGTTATCTCCCTTAGTGCAATGAAACGTAGAATTAGTGCATTCATGTCAATCATCATATACTCATCATCTCATTGGTTCATTTTTTAAAAGGGGGTGGGGTCATTTGTTTTTGTTTGTGTGTTATGTATAAAATCATGAGTCAATACAATGTTGTTCATTGGTCAGTTGAGAATTGCCTTTTTTTTAAAAAAAAAAAATATGGAGGCTAAATTTTACATTATATAATTTCTCTTTTTTTGCATGTCTTAGAAATACGAACCCATAATTAAATGATTTTATGTTTTAATTAGGACATGTCTGATTTGTATTTAAACTGGAAGTTAACCTGGGCTGCTTAATTCATTCATTTAGTTTGTCACACAATGGGCACCCAAATTGGCTTTAAAGTTTTTCTAATGATTTCTGCTTTCACCCACAGTGGGGGTTGTACATTGTAAAAGGCGTAGACAGTGATAAAAAGGGGTGTTCACTTAACGGTTGATTGAGACCCTTGTATTTTTAGTATTTAGTGTTTTTGTAAATTGTATGCAAATATAATTGTGATGTACGGGACTCTTTTTATCATTCTTTCATTTTATCTTATCCAATTGGGGTCTTGTTCACAAAATGTTATGCTAAAATGTAAGAAAGCTGTATTTTCATTGGCGTAAAGCTAAAATTTGTACTAGGATTTTAATTCTCAGCCAATGAAATTAAAATTATTGAATTCTTAATGTTTTAGTTTTAAGATTTATTTGAATAACTCCCCTTTCATTACATCTCTGTTCTAGTTGTATTTTAAAAGTTATTTTGGAGAGATTTGTGGAAGATTAAGAGATTGCAGAAACACAACTAACATAAATTTAATTACAGTATATAATTTAGTTAATTGTAATTATGTTAATTTTTCATTCCATGTCCCACATCTGAACTTGGATCACTTTAAACTAAAATTACAAGTTCTGCAACACCAATTTCTTTTCATCCATTTGAGAAAAACAGACTAAGCAATTTTTGCATTTATTACATGAAAACATTACATTTAAAAGATCGAGACCAAAAAAAAAAAAAAAATCAGCCATCATATAATTGATAAGAAAGCCATTTTATTAATGATTTTGAAACTTTTACTTGTGGATTCAAAACTTCTGTGATTCCTGTAAATTTTGAATCCACAGCTACGGGTTTTCTTGTACGGAATATATTTTATGGAGAAATTTCACTGCCAAAATGTTGTAGCTTTAAAGTTCCTTTTGAGGTAAAATATTATGCATTTTGACAGGGATTTTTCTCCCTAAGAACAAACATTGACAAAGTTCATATTGTGCTTTAGTAAAGGGAAAAGATTAAAAAATGGAAATATAACAAATATTTAATATATATTGGCATTACTATTTATTAAGTTCAGCTCAAATAAAAAAAAAAATTTCATCATATTATTTTCATGTAGTCAGTGAAATCCATGCTCAATTTGTGTTATTTTTTTGTTTGTTTCGTGTCCCAGCTTTTTGAGGCCTTAATGTATGCTTTTTAAATCTGTGTGTTGTCAGGAAATCATCAATGCATTGTTTCTGTCAAGTTTTGTTCATGTCATGAAAACAACATGTTTCTAAAAATAGATTTATCAAATCATTTTAAAACTCTTTTTATTCATCTTTTATAAGTTCACACAATTTTTATGATATGAACAACATCGCAATAAAATTTTATGTGTACGGTCATATCTGGTTTTCTTGATGATTTTTTGTCTCCTGACCATTTGAAGAAAATAGTACTGCTAAAATGGGTTCCGTCTGATCATATTTTGGTAACACAATAACTCGAATTGAAGTAGAATTTTCAAACTTTGTGTCATGGTTGACTATATGATACCAGATTTGTATGCGGAGAGAAAAGGCTAAAACCAAAAGCCCATTGCAGATTTTGTTGTAGGTCTAGAAATGTAAAAAGGGTTAAGGCATGTGATTGTTGACGAGATTGTGGGTCAGCCCTAACCTATTTACATCTCGGGATCTATGACGAAATCTGCATTGAGCCTTAGCTTTTAGACCTAATCCCCCTCTTGGGGATTTTCCTCTGCTGTCTTACCACTGGTAAAGGCTCCATGAGCAAGCAAATTTTGTAATAAAGGTGTGTCATGTTAGTCCTGAAACGAACTAGTCGGTGGTGAGTGAAATAACCTAATGTGTGGGGAGTGAAATTTTCAGTTTTGAATGTAAGCACAAGATCACAACCTTAACACAGAAGATAGTTTGCCAGGCAATAAAACATTTGCCAACAGCAGCTGAAAAACCCTTGGCAGTTGGAATTTGATATAAGAGTAATGACACCGTTTAAGCCAAATTCCCCTCATAGCACACTGTGCAAAACATAAGGATGTGTTAAAAAAAACATTTCATTTTAACTTTTGTGGGGGGATTCCTCTTAATGGCTAGTCAAACAATTGTAGCAAGTCTTAAAAATATCAAAACTCTGATGCATAGATTGACTAAACCATGGAATATATATAGTCCCGGTTGTTATCAATGAGGGGGGGGGGTGGATGGCCGAATGGTTTGCACATGCGTAGTGTATCATAAGCTGGTCATTGAGTCAACTGGCGTGGTTTCGAATCCCAGGTTGTACTAGACCACGGTCGCCGGTCCAACCTCGTGGGTTTTCTCCGGGTTCTCCCATTGCTAAAGACCCCTTCGTGCAAGCAAATTATTGAAATAAAATTAAACCATATGTTAGTCCCAAAATGACCTTGTTTGTTTCGAGTGGACGTTAAACCCTATTTCAATATCAATAAGTTGACAACAACTCATGGGTGACCGCAAGTGAGGTTATGCGAATTTGTTGTTGCTACAATACACCAGTGGAGGTATTTCCTTTTTCGTTGAGATTGTCGGTACTTCTTTTACCCTGGTGGGACCACTTTTAATGGAATCTACCGAGGTTTCCCGAGTGACCGTTCAGAGGTTTCCCGAGTGACTGTTTTGTTTGAATATTAAGTTATTACTGCAAAGACCACAGTCTAAAGATAGATTTCAACTTTTTTTACTGTGAATGATTTTTTCCACAACAATAGTACCAAAATAAAACATAACTGATTTTATCAGAATGCAAAGATCCCAACATGCCCACTCGGCAGATTCCGTAAACTACATCTAGCCTCGGCTGTATGACAGTAAGTGATATGTACCTACGCCCATACATTTGCGATGCGGCTACCGGTTTACTTTAACAGGAAAACTTGACGCTATTACACAAATTGGGAACCTATTCGGCTAGCGACCTATTCGACCGATCGAGCTGCAACCTGTTCGTTGGAAACCTATTTAGAATAAAGACAACAGTCGCCTTAATTCATCTATTTATCAACCAATAAAATCCAACGTTATGTCTATCAAATGAAAGCAGAATATATTATTTTTTATCCATTCCTTTAGCTCAGAATTGAAGTGTAATTTCGTCATTACCTTACAGCTGGATCGGTCGAATAGGTCGCTAGCCAAATAGGTCGCCAACTTGTGTTCGGAATGGGCGCAGCCATGTTTCATCCGGGACCAATATGGCGGAATTCATCATACAGCCGAGTTTAGATTGTCCGAAATCTTCCGAGGTTTGCCGAGTGCAACATGCCCTCTTGCAAACTGATCCCGCAGTGAATATTCACTTGGCCGTTACAATCACTGATAAGCATGACGAGGCTTAATGAGTTCGGCACATTAACTTTTTTACTCCGACAAATTAAATTCTCAAACATTTTTTTGAGGTAAAAGAAAAGTAAAGACGTTTGAAGTATTTGTAGTTAAAAAATATTTCCTATTTAGTGTAAATGGGTATTAAAATGAGTAAAATGCATCATTTTGCCCGAAGCAGTTAGGTGTTAAGTAAACATTGCACGAGCTGTTGAGCCAATGACTGAGGAATTACCACAGGAGGAACGATAATATCTTTAATCAGTATGATCGAATGGAAATAGATTTTAGAAAATATAAAGAAATTTACATCTCATTCAGGGTTTCTGGTCGGCTTTCTGATAGCTTAATATCAACTATGAGCAAGATTCCTACAACCCCGTAGAGAATTCCCCAAACCATTGCTAACCAGAATGAATAACCAAAGCTAATTATTACGCCGGGAAATCTGCTCTCGATTGAAACATCAACACTCGTCACAATGACTCCCACCAAGGAAAGTATACCTGAAAAATATATAGACATATATATTAATGGCACATTGTTTGAAAAATAGTTGTCAACAGGGGCGGATTGGGGCCGGAAACCGTGTTGGATCGACCCCTTTTACTGATCGATTAACTTAGGCCAGTGGTTCAATGGCACACCTTGGAACACATGAAAAAATAGCGGCACACCTTGCTTAAAAATATGTAAAAAACATTTGAATGTTGAAAAACAAAAACATGGCAAGTCATAAATGGCATACAATCGTAGATACAGGCTAGTCATAGACACATAGAATATCTCGAACTAAATAAAGAAAAAAACACATCTATGAACATCCCAGTAGATACTAATGAATATTTAATTGGAATCACGTGGTTTTTCGCATTTCCATGGTGAGCCGTTCAAAATTTCGCGGCACACTTAAAGGGACAATAACACTCTTGCTGGCTTGGCAGCTCTAGAAAATAAATAATAGTCTTATTCTAAGTACCAAATGTTTATGTGTCCTACCTGTTGTGTAAATTATTCATTAAATCATATTTTACTTGTCCAGAGGGTTCGAAAATATTTTAAAATCCAAGTCACATTTGAAAAGGTTTACGTTAACCTTTTCAAATCATGTAGTTGAATTTTTCCAATTTTTAAAATTAGGTGTGTTACGACGAAATTTGTATCATCAATTTATTTGAATAATGTAAAATAATACAATTTGTTGACCAGAATAAAGATTGGGACATATTATTCAATTACAACAAGAGTGTTATTGGGGCTTTAAGAAGATCTCACGACAGGTGTGGTTGAGAATCACTGACTTAGGCCAAAACCCCGACCTGCAAGTAATTTACAACCATCAACCTGTGAAATTATCAAATCGTCATATTATTAATTAACGTATTATCAGTGTATCGTCAAGAGAATTTAACTGGTCAAAAAACGGGACTAGGTGAGAAAATTTCGACCATTTGATTAAACAGTTAGGAATATTGAATAAGTAGGAGTATTGTCGTTGAAAAATGTCCCATTTTTGTTGCTGGGAGTGCTAGCTGATTCCTCCTGTGATGGTAGGCCACGAGACACATTGGTACGAATGTGAAATTCATAAAAGCTGCTTTTTGAGTTTGAATTCTAACGTATCCCCACAAACAGGGTGCAGGCGACTTAATAATTAGTAAATTTGCGGGAGACAGTGTCGGGTGAATCCGATGAAATTTTCGAATGAAATTCGGAATCCCCATTGCAGGATTCCAAATTGTGACCCACGCCCAGCCGACCCGGCCCAGAAAGTCTATTATACCAGCCCATTCCCATACTCCGCGCAGCGTTTCGTTTGATTATAGGTAATCTCACTACACACTGCTATTATGAGTGGATATTGTTGTGTTAAATTTGGATTGGTCAGTAGTCCGACTACCAACCAATCACTACCTACCATACAAACGCTTTACATTTAAAACGAGTGCCAGTATTGGACCAAATATGTTTACATAACGTTACGTCATGGCTCACGCTTTTATTATGCCTAATTAACCCATACATAGGAGAATACTGTAGTAAAACTAATTGTGTGACAAACGAGGCTATCAAGTCGACTGAAATGTAAACAATACTCTTTGGAAACGAACATACTTTCACCGTTTTAATACCTTAAATCACTGTCCAAAGTTTTAGGGAAGACTCAGATTAAACGAAGGACTGTCATGTTGCTGTACTTAAGTGATAGCTTTCATTGAACGGGGGGAATAGACACACTCCCGCAAAAGTTCAAGAATCAGAAGTCAATCCAGCAATGGCCAGAGAGAGATTTCTCGGGCCATTGCTTCAGGAATATGGCCCATTCCAGACTCCAGTGATGGCGTCGTGGCCCGTTAAAGCCACCGGACACATACAACATGATCATCATCGCTCCATGGTCGGTCCAATACCCCCTCCCCCATATAATGTTCAGCAGAAAAAGTTTTTTTTAGAAGATTTGACAAAATTTGGACAAAAGCTGCTTTTTGAGTTTTGGATTCTAACGTATCCCCACAAACAGGGTGCAGGTGACTTAATAATTAGTAAATTTGCGGGGGACAGTGTCGGGTGAATCCGATGAAATTTTCGGATGAAATTCGGAATCCCCATTGCAGGATTCCAAATTGTGACCCACGCCCAGCCGACCCGGCCCAGAAAGTCTATTATACCAGCCCATTCCAGACTCCGTGATGGCGTCGTGGCCCGTTAACGCCACCGGCCACATACAACATGATCATCATCGCTCCATGGTCGGTCCAATACCCCCCTCCCCCATATAATGTTCAGCAGAAAAAGTTTTTTTTAAGAAGATTTGGACAAAATTTTTTTTTTCATTTTTTGTCCGACGGGCCCGATTTCCATCACAGCTTTAGGATGTTAATCCCCGTTTCATTTCTAGTGCTTATTACAAGAAGTATATAGGATACGGATTTTACAAGTAGTAGATATCATCTAATTTACTCACTTGATATCCGAATAAGCCGTATCTCATACATATTGGTTCTTCCTGTTTACAAGAATTATTGGATACAGATTTTACAAGTAGTAGATATAATCTTATTTACTCGCTTGATATCCGAATAAGCCGTATCTCATATATTTCACACGTATTCATTCTTCCTTATTAACGGGAAAGCGGCATCGTTAGGATTCCAAGTAGTTTTCCGTGAACTTAATTCAAATGCTTCTGCTCACGTGCATCCGTATTAAATATAGAGAGAGTGAGTGAGGGAGAGTGAGAGAGAGAGAGAGTGAGAGAGAGAGAGAGTGAGAGAGAGAGAGAGAGGGTGTGTGTGTTAACGTCCAATCGACGCAAATTATGGCATTTTAGGACTCACATATAGTTAAATTTTATTTCAATAATTCGCTTGCGCGTAAGGGTCTTTAGCAGTGGAAGGAAACCGGGGAACTCGCGCACGTGCTAACCATTCGGCCACCCAATCCCCCGTATTAAAGAGGAGGCTTTGTTTGCTGGTAAATATAACACATTTTAAATTTGTTAAAGATACAGTATGTAAGAATTAAATCTATCTATTGCAGGTCAAATGATATGCAAACTATTATTTCGACATGTTCACACGGCAATCGGCTCTCTAGACCATCGAATGGTCGATATTTAAACGTATTAAAACACGATCTTTATTTAAAAATTTAATTAAAAAATTCCTACGTTAATGAACATTATTAATACGTCTTGTCAAAATTTAAAATACTGATAACTTCCCACAGAATAAAGTGGCAAATAACGAAAACGGGTGGCGAAACGTACACGTCGCACGAAAAACGTTGTCGGTAACAAGGGGTAATCTCAGACCCCAGACATAAAAAAGGTTTATGGATGAATAATTTCATTCAAATACGATAAAACTACAGCTTCATATCAAGACTGAACAATAATCAATCAGGCTAGATCAAAATATTTCAGGTATTATCAGTGACGATAGGAATTATAAGATTTTTTTGAAACCATACAAATCTAAAAAATATCGTAATTGTCATGTTCCATGCAGAATAGTCTTTTGATGGGGTTGGTAGTGTACCTTGATTTGCTCTTAGATCTAGATTACCAGAATAACCAAAACAATATCATCAGTAAGAATGATTTCTAATACAAAGCTAGCACTGATTGCAGAACAGATTAGACACCGGTAACTTGCAAAATGTTGAAAGGAAAGGGGAGTGGGGTCCACAAGACCCCTGGTAACCGACAACGTAATACTCGAAGTTTCTTGTCAAATGATGAATGTTGCCACTGCCTCACATCCATTCTATTTACAGCATTATACTCGAAATTAAGTAGATGACAATGTATAAAATTCTCGCTAGACAATTATGAACCAATTTCTCACAAACGTTAAGTATATGGTCGTGGGGTCCAAAAATACCCCTTGTATACGCACAAGGGTTAAGGTGATTTACATTATTTTAATGCCACTATGGATCTTATATAATAAGGTCCATGATGCCACTTTCTTCTAGCATTTCTTTCGTGAACATTGTGAGGTAAATCACGAATCAATTTTTTTAAGAGAATGGACAAGATAATTGATGCATTTCTTTTAATCGTATGGATAATATTCAAAGAAGACGGAACCACAGCTCTGACGTAACCCAGTCACGTGAGAGCTAAATTTATCGGATTTCGCACGTGATAGATTAAGTTTCCTGTCACATGACATCAAAGTCACGTGAAGGAAAGAAAACGACTGTTGAATGTTGTACACAGTGGATCGAGTTGCTGAAATTGTTCTTTAATCTTATCTTAAAGACACGGGCTAGCTGATAAGATAAGCTTCACAGTATCACGCGACGCGAAACAATTATTATATAGGGCGAAAAACTAAAACATTGAATGCATTTTATGAACAGGGAAGTAGACTAGAATTGTAGAAAGACTTTTTAATTACGTTACACGTACATTTACCGTATCGAATAATTTCTGAAAGTGAAAGTGAAACTTTTGAATTGAAAATGAACACTTTCGTTAAATCAGCAGCCCTATTGTTACTTGCTGCAGTTGGAGTATTAGAAGCTGCCGTGGCTCAAGATGAAATTAATAATATGCCAGGTTTGGCCAAACAACCAAATTTTAAACAATATTCAGGTTATTTGAAGGCATCAGGAACAAAGAAATTACACTATTGGTTTGTGGAATCTGCTGGAAATCCTGTCAAAGATCCTCTTGTTTTATGGATGAATGGTGGTCCAGGTTGTAGTTCCGTTCTCGGATTATTGACAGAGCATGGACCATTTAGAATAAACCCTGATGGAAAGACCGTGGTTTATAACCCATACAGTTGGAATCTCTTAGCTAATATGTTATATCTTGAAGCACCTGCTGGTGTAGGATTCTCCTATTCGGACGATAAAAATTATACAACAAATGATGATGAAGTTGCTCAAAATAACTTCCTCGCTTTGAAAGACTTCTTTTCCAAATATCCAGAATATTCCAAAAATGATTTTTACGTAACTGGTGAAAGTTATGGCGGTGTGTACGTACCGACACTCAGTGCTTTGGTTGTAGATGATAAAGAGATAAATTTCCAGGGAATGGCAATCGGAAATGGTTTGTCCAGTTATGATCTCAATGACAATTCGTTAATTTATTTTGCATATTATCACGGATTAGTTGGTGAAGTTATTTGGGATTCGCTTGTCCAGAATTGCTGTAATGGGAATACAAGCGGCCATTGTATGTTTACAAAAGCTGTGAGTAACCAGAAATGTAAGGAAGCCGTCACCGTAGCCAGTCAGATTGTCTATTCCAGTGGACTCAATATTTACAACTTGTACGGAGAATGTGCTGGAGGAGTCCAAAAAACAAGTGTCCGCTTCGATGCTCAAAGAAAGAAGATCGTTTCCAATAATTTTGGCTGGTTGTTGTCCAACACGGATTACATCAAAAAGGAATTTGAACTTCTGAAAACTCTTGCCCCTGGAAGTTTGTCTTTAGATCCACCTTGCATTAATGCCACCAACGTTGCTAATTATTTGAATTCTCATGAAGGTCGACAAGCCCTTCATATACCAGCACAAGTTCAAACTTGGTCAAGCTGCAGTGGTGCGGTTGGCGCTGGTTATGTTCGAACGTACATGGAAATGTCTGCTCAATACAAGAAAATTCTGGCTGCCAAGAAACGAGTTTTAGTTTACAATGGTGACGTTGATATGGCTTGTAATTTCCTGGGTGATGAATGGTTCATTGATGATCTTAATCTTGATGTTGTCGTTGAAAGAATGGAATGGTTTTATATTGCTGCTGATGGAACAAGGCAAGTTGCAGGATTTGTCAAACAATTCAAAGATTTGGATTTGGTGACTGTTCGAGGTGCAGGTCACATGGTACCCACAGATAAACCAATCGTGGCTCTTAGAATGTTTTCAGATTATTTAACAACTAAAAAGTAATTAGTGCAAATAGGACCATAACCAATTAACCATTAACAGTTGCTCAACATGCAGTGCTGTTTGCTGCGTCTCTGTACATCAGTTCGGCATATCTTTCTAAATACTGAATTGAACTGATATTGTTTTTAGGTCTTCAACTTTCTCAATATTATTGATTGCTAGGGATTGAAGAGGTATTATGTAAGATTTAGATAAAGAGTTGACAGTTCTTGCTACATAACAGTTCAAAAATAGATAAAGCAATATGAATTGAAAATTACATTCAGATTACTTTATCACTGTTTGGAGTTATGACAATATGTGGCATTGTTTGTCTATTATTGTGATTACGGTATTGGTTATGTGAGACTTTGCATCGCTTCTCCATTTTTAGATTAAATCAATAAATGGACAGAAGCATTCTAATCTACTTAAAATCCGGGCCATTGATTGCCTAGAGATTTGATTATGGTCTTGTCACGTTAATAAAAGTTTATATGACATTTGGAGCCAAAATAAAGACTTCTTACATAATGCATATCTTTAACAAGTCCTCAAATGTAATTAATGCAGATCATTAGGCCTAATGGTTCACCTACATGTATTCTCAGCTTTTGTGCATTTTTAGCACCTGCATGATAGAGTATGCGTTTATTTTTTTGTTAGGATTCTCCCAAAATTTCTTTTTCTTTTAAAATTTGAAATCAAACCCCCCTGTTTCCGATGTATAATCCTGAACTTGTCAGATAATAAATACTAACATTCTAATATAACATCTTGAGTCCAGGGCCAGGATACAAGTTCACCAACCATGATGAAATTTAAAATTTTAAGTAGATGTCTATAACATTTATATACTGTAATATATTAGTAAAAAAAAGTTTTGAAATGATAGGTTACTACATGAAAACTTTATATTTCTCCACAAGGAATTGCATTTTACCCACAGCATAAAGGTGTATATTGATGAAAATTTGTTCCTAATGTAAATTCATAAATTATAATTTTCTATATATTATTACCAGTATGTTTGAATTCTATTTTTTTAATTAGTCATTTTATAGTACTTAGTCTGTTAATTATGCCCCATTCATTTGCTTTACCAGATTCTGTTTCTAGCTTGCCAAAAAATTATAACAGTTATCCTGTGATACTAAGCTAGTTGACATACAGACTGTTTTCCATGTCCGCGTTTCCGTTGGTTACATGGGAACACTCCCATTACATGTACATTTGCATTAGAAGGACCTTTTTCGCCAGCGTACATAGAAAACAGACTGAACATTAGATACAAGCAATTTTTCTCTTCTCAGTGTTGATTTCTGTTTACAGCAGACAAAGACAGGGAAAGTGTACATAAATTAAAAAAATAATTCAACAGAAGTATTTATAAATTTTATTATACAATGTACATCATGTGTATGTATTTTTGGTATTTAATATTATTTTTTTGCATACAGTAGTTTTTATATTTGAATTTTTTGATATATAATTTTTATGTTTTCGAACATTAATTTTGTGTATCATCATCATGTCATTCCATTAGAATTTCTTATGCGATGTTACTTATTGAAATTGGAATAAAAATTTTTTTTAATAATTAATTGTTAAGTATTGTTGAAATCCAGGGTGGTTTGGATGGCTGAATGGTTAGCGCATGCACAATGCATCATAAGGTCTCTTATTGAGTCAACTGGTGTGGATTTGATTCCATGGTTGTACCTGACAAGAAGTATAGTAGCCTGTCAAACCTCCTGGGTTTTCTCCAGGTCCTCCAGTTTCCTCAGGTGCGGATCCATGATTTTTTGCAGGGGGGGGGGGTGGTCTAGGTTTGATAATTTCTTAACTAATTGTGCTCAACCAATTAACGGGGGGTTTGGAGGCCCTCCCCTAGAAAAATATGGTAAATTAGATTCAATTTGGTGCATTCTGACGTATTTCCGGAAGGTAAATTCCAAAATTACAGGTCTAAAAATCGCCAATAAAATCGCATAGATTTAAGTTTCAAATTTTCAAGCCTGAGCAGGGGGGGTCCGGACCCCCTGGACCCCCCCTCTGGATCTGCGCCTGTTCCTCCCACTGCTAAAGTCCCGTATGGGCAAGCGAATTGTTGAAATAAAATTGAACCATACTTTAAATGGACGTTAAACCCATTTCTCTCTCAATACATTGTACAAATGTACAATAGAATTTTTACGGAGGGAATTAATCGTGGTGCCCGTTGCACGTGTTGAACAGGTGCGTGTTTAGTAGAGGTTAAATTACTTTAAAATCGCTCGGGGGGAAATTTTTTGGTGTTCGCTGAAGCAAGTGTTCGCTGAAGCAAGTGTTCGCTGATTATTACGAGTGCACGCCAGAGCAAGTTCTACTGTATATCTAATTAGACATTTTTCAGTCATCTTCAAGTGGTGGTCCCGTGTTGACTGAGATACATCATTTGGATTTTCCTGTGTAATGCCCCATTGGAGGTGCCAAAAACAAAGTTTCGTGTGTACATTGCCGTGCATGTAAAAGATCCCCTGGCAGTTTAAATTTGAAATAAGAGTAGGCAGCTGTCCTGGCACAATTTCCCGCATACTATATGTTGAATGTCCATATTCATTTACCAAATTGGTGCAGAAAAATAGGTTTATATTTCTGTAAGTTGCGACAAACAAGGATTAAGGAAGAACTAGACTGAAATTCAAAGAAAAGACAAAGACAAACTGGGAAAAGAAATTAAAGTACTAGTCTTATTCCTAATCATTTCCTGCTGTGGCTCATTGAGTAAGACTTGACTCCCTAACCAGGAGGGCTTGGGATATTTCGGTATGATTTGCCAGGGCCTGGCAAGACTGTCTAGTCATTCGGATGGAACAAAATAATACCAAGCTATTGTGTAAAGGAACATTTGACAGTTGGAATTCAAAAGAAGAGTGGGATGTAGTGCTGCCGTCCTGGAATAGAAGAATTTCCTGCATAGCACACTGTATGTCTTCATTGTTGATTGGCTGAAAAGTCTAAATAGGTTGAAGGCTTTTCCTGAAACAATATTATACCATTTTTTCAAAACATTGATTTTAGATTTTCGAAGCACAGATTTTTTATTCCGAGACACACCAATGTCTGTAGGCAAGTTCAAATGGAGTTCTTTTTTTCGGTGGGTGGGTGTTAAGGTGGGGAGGGGGAGTGCGGGTTAATGTATATTTAAAGGTGAATCCAGTTCATATGGATTAAACAATGTCCTGTCTGTATTGGCTCCCACACAATTATAAGGTGGTTCTATCATTTACCATCTTATACCCCCCCCATCCACGCACACACCTCAATATATCATAAATAAAATCAGAAATAACCTTAACCTGACACTTTGACGTCATCTCTCACTATTAGAAAGAACTGGAGCAATTAGATTAGGATACTTGAAATTGATATCGACATCAAATAAGTTAAAAAAAAAAAATTATTTTATTGCAATTTCGTCAACGAGTAAAAATGTTTACAAAAAAACCCATACAAAAATTTAGATGGATAGACTCATGGTGATTATGACAATTAATTGAATTATCCGTCTTAGAATGATCAATTTGTGGAGCAAACAATTATTAACAACACAAAACCTATTTTCCATAATAATCCCTTTTTAATGACAATGATATGAGTGTGTATTAATGAAAACGTATTTTCTAATTTGATATAATATTTCCTACTGCTATTTGTCGTTCCATCTGAACGACTAAGCATACCTCCGTCTCCGTGGCTCCTTAAAAACACAACAGTAGGGATCAGTCATTAATTAATTAGTGAATAATAATTATATTTACTTTTTATTTTTAAGTTAATAACTATTGCCTAATTGTAAGATAATTTGAAAACATTTTTAGAGCTGCTATTGGTTTATCTGTAGGTACCATGTGTCCTGAACCTCGAACAGTCACCAAATCCAAATCTTGGAATTGTTTTACAAATCCTGCAACTTGTTTTGTTCCGTCGGCAGCCATATAAAACCATTCCATTCTTTCAGCGACGACATCAAGGTTAAGATCATCAATGAACCATTCATCACCAAGGAAATTACAAGCCATATCAACGTCACCATTGTAGACTAAAACTCGTTTCTTGGCAGCCAGAATTTTCTTGTATTGAGCAGACATTTCCGTGTAAGTTGAAACATAATGGGCGCTAACTTCACCACTGCAGCTTGACCAAGGTTGGACTTGCTCTGGTATATGAAGGGCTTGCCTACCTTCAGGGGAATTTAGATAATTAGCAACGTTGGTGGCATTAATGCAAGGTGGATCTACAGACAAACTTCCAGGTGCAAGAGTTTTCAGAAGTTCAAATTCCTTCTTGATGTAACCAGTGTTGGACAACAACCAGCCAAAATTATTGGAAACGACCTTGTTTCGTTGAGCATCGAAGCGAACACTTGATTTTTGGACCCCTCCAGCACATTCTCCATACAGATTGTAAATATTGAGTCCACTAGAATAGAGAATCTCGCTGGCTGCAATGACAGCTTCCTCACATTTCTCGTTGCTCTCAGCTTTTGTGAACATACAACGACCGGTTGCATTTCCATTACAGCAATTCTGGACAAGAGAGTCCCAAAGAACTTCATCATATAACCCGTGATAATATGCAAAATAAATCAACGAATTGTCGTTGAAATCATAATTAGACAAACCATTTCCGATTGCCATTCCCTGGAAATTTATCTCTTTATCATCTACAACCAAAGCACTGAGTGTCGGTACGTACACACCGCCATAACTTTCACCAGTTACGTAAAACTCATTTTTGGAATATTCTGGATATTTGGAAAAGAAGTCTTTCAAAGCGAGGAAGTTATTTTGAGCAACTTCATCATCATTTGTTGTATAATTTTTATCGTCCGAATAAGAGAATCCTACACCAGCAGGTGCTTCAAGATATAACATGTTAGCTAAGAGATTCCAACTGTATGGGTTATAAACCACGGTCTTTCCATCAGTGTTTATTCTAAATGGTCCATGCTCTGTCAATAATCCGAGAACGGAACTACAACCTGGACCACCATTCATCCATAAAACAAGAGGATCTTTAACAGGATTTCCAGCAGATTCCACAAACCAATAGTGTAATTTCCTTGTTCCTGATGCCTTCAAATAACCTGAATATTGTTTAAAATTTGGTTGTTTGGCCAAACCTGGCATATTATTAATTTCATCTTGAGCCACGGCAGCTTCTAATACTCCCACTGTAGCAAGCAACAATAGGACTGCTGATTTAACGAAAGTCTTCATTTTCAATTCAACACTTTCAAAAATTACTCTAAATTCAAAAAGTCTTTCTACTTGCCCGTTTTAATTAAATGGATACAATGTGTCCACCTATATTATAATTTTGCGGACACGCGTGATACTGTCATGGGTTTTGGTGAACTTATCTTATCAGTTGGCTTCAATTTTGATTTGCTCTGATTACACGGCCATACCGGACTTTTAAAAAGATGGAAGTTTTTGGGGATAAAGAGGCTGTAAGCATAGTTCAGCTCTGAACGTAGGTCTCATAACACTCACCCTGTACGTTCGTGGACCGTACTATTGAGTCCTTGTCGAAAAAGTTTCGGTTTCCAGTTAATTTTACTGGGCAACTTTTTACTGCTAAACGGTCGCGTGTCAGCCCTTGTGAACTCCTGACCAATGTAACTGAACATTTAAGTGAGAAAATACGGTCTTGCTTACCTCGCTAGAACCGGTATGAGCGACGCCACACCCTGGGTCATAGTTAGGTTCAGTGGCGGAGAATGGGTGCCCTTATTGCAAATGAAATGGGGTTTAACCACCCACTTTTCTGCTTCAAACTGGGCTAATGAAGACGGACATACGCCATACAGTGTACTATGAGGGAAAGTTTGCCTAGACAGCGGCACTACGGCCTACTTTTATATCAAGGGGTCTCTTACGTGCACGTCAATGTGTACACGGGTCCTCGGTTTTTGTCCCATCCGAAACCCTAATGCGCCCTAACAGGTCGAGCAAAGGTAGTGTATATGAGAGAATCTGATTAAAACCCAGATCCTATTTCATTTAGTTTTTATAGTTCAAAATGTCGTTTTACATGTCTTTACGACACTAGGATCTGGAAGAGTAGTTATAAAGCAGGTGTTCGAGGTGAAGTGAGGGATAATCCAATGAAACGGTCTGTTACGGCGACGTCTTGGCCTTTTGATGCACGGAACTGTGGGTAAACCACTAGAAACGTCAAAGCTGAGTCACAGGGTCACAAGTCGCTCGTTTGACCCCTGTCGTGAAGTTCCACTATAACTTATCAGACCTTCGTGTAGTGCAGGCCATCGAAAATATAAAAAAAGAAATGAAACGAATCGTTGAGATTGGTATACAAGACACACTTTTATTAATGCATTTTATGCTTCTGAATCACACCCTGGGCGTTTCCCTTGACTTCATGTTCGTCTATTCAGTGTTATTCCATCTTTTTGATCATTTGGGGAAATCCTTTAAGATTCTTTTAACTGTGCATAAAAATAAAAAAATCAAGATGGTCAACCACCATCAATATTTGTATCACCGGATTGTAACATTGAAGTTAACTTGGGAAGAATTTCAAGCCCTATTCCATTTTTAAAACCAAGAGTTACTTCCCTTTACACAGACATATGTAAGTTGAGGGTAAGTTTACACAAAACGTGTAGGAAAAGTATATTCATTCATAAGCAGGCAAATCATATATTGCTATTTTATCATCTTATTGAAATTCGAAGTCCTAAAAAACGGTCGAGGCAAAATAGTGTAATCAGCAAATGGACTGTTCACCCTCACCGTGTACAAAATACAAGACAAACAGTGGTAACAGGTGTCTAGAAGAGTAAGCTTACCCTGTCTGGAGCCCCACCCGCCATAGCTACATCCAAGTTAGTAACATGAATTTTCAAGATACTAACTTGAATTTCCAAGTTAGTGACTTGAAAATCCAAGTTACTAACTTGAAAATTCAAGTTACTAACTTGAAAATTCAAGTTAGTATCTTGAAAATTCAAGTTAGTATCTTGAAAATTCAAGTTAGTATCTTGAAAATTCAAGTTAGTATCTTGAAAATTCATGTTACTAACTTGGAAAATTGAAAATAGAATAATAAAAAAATATATGCCGCCCTATTACGCTTCCGTACTCTTGGGAGTGCGACGCCCGGTCCGTGATTTTTGAGTGGACTAAAATGCCCACAAGGACTAATTTCATACTAGTACTGTAAATTACGATTTCCAACCTAAACTGTTTTGTTCTCCTTTCCCGCGAGAATATATGGAGCTAAAAATTGTTAGCCACCGCAAAAAAAAAGGGGGGGCGTGCGCCGGGTGCGCCCCCCTCTGTATCCGCGCCTGGGATAGAATGAAATGGTTTTAAAAGTCCAACCCTACTTCTCTGCACCGACTGGCCCAATGAAGACGGGTACCATACACCATGCGTTGTGCTTTGTCCGGACTAGTTCTATGAGGGAAATCGTCGTAGAAATTCCAACTGTCCTAGGTGTTTTTGTATATGTGAATGCCAACGTGTACACACGACTTAGGGTTTTTCGATTGTCCCATCGGAACGACTAGATGTTGTGTATTATCCAAACGCGTCGACCGACAACACTGACATGGGGGGTACCACGCTGGAAAATCCCAAAAAACTCGGGAAACACCGGGATCGAAACCAGGTTCGCCTGGTAACAAGTGAACCAGTAACTTACTCTCTGAGCCCCGTGGCTCCATAAAAAAACGCAACATTAGGTATCAGTCATTAATGATCTACATTAATTAATAAGTGGATAATATTGTTTATTTTAAAGTTAATAACTATTGTCTAATTGTTAGATAATTTGAAAACATTTTTAGAGCTGCTATTGGTCTATCTGTAGGTACCATGTGTCCTGAACCTCGAACAGTCACCAAATCCAAATCTTTGAATTGTTTGACAAATCCTGCAACTTGTTTTGTTCCGTCGGCAGCCATATAAAACCATTCCATTCTTTTAGCGACGACATCAAGATTAAGATCATCAATGAACCATTCATCACCCAGGAAATTACAAGCCATATCAACATCACCATTGTAGACTAAAACTCGTTTCTTGGCAGCCAAAATTTTCTTGTACTGAGCAGACATTTCCATGTAAGTTCGAACATAATTGGCATTAACCTCTCCACTGCAGGTCGTCCAAGGTTGAACTTGTTCTGGTATATGAAGAGCTTGTCGACCTTCCGGGGAATTTAAATAATTAGCAACATTGGTGGCATTAGTGCAGGGTGGATCCAAAGACAAACTTCCGGGCGCAAGAGTTTTCGTAAGTTCGAATTCCTTTTTGATGTAATCCGTGTTGGACAACAACCAGCCAAAATTATTGGAAACGACCTTGTTTCGTTGAGCATCGAAGCGGACACTTGTTTTTTGGACTCCCCCAGCACATTCTCCGTACAGGTTGTAAACATTTAGTCCACTAGAATAGACGATCTGACTGCCTACGGTGACGGCTTCCTTACATTTCTGGTTACTCACAGCTTTTGTAAACATACAACGACCGGTTGCATTTCCATTACAGCAATTCTGGACAAGAGAGTCCCAAAGAACTTCATCATATAACCCGTGATAGTATGCAAAATAAATCAACGAATTGTCGTTGTAATCATAATTGGACAAACCATTTCCGATTGCCATTCCCTGGAAATTTATCTCTTTATCATCTACAACCAAAGCACTGAGTGTCGGTACGTACACACCACCATAACTTTCACCAGTTACGTAAAACTCATTTTTGGAATATTCTGGATATTTGGAAAAGAAGTCTTTCAAAGCGAGGAAGTTATTTTGAGCAACTTCATCATCATTTGTTGTATAATTTTTATCGTCGGAATAGGAGAATCCTACACCAGCAGGTGCTTCAAGATATAACATGTTAGCTAAGAGATTCCAACTGTATGGGTTATAAACCACGGTCTTTCCATCAGTGTTTATTCTAAATGGTCCATGCTCTGTCAATAATCCGAGAACGGAACTACAACCTGGACCACCATTCATCCATAAAACAAGAGGATCTTTGACAGGATTTCCGGCAGATTCCACAAACCAATAGTGTAATTTCTTTGATCCTGATGCCTTCAAATAACCTGAATATTGTTTAAAATTTGGTGGTTTTGCCAAACCTGGCATATTATTAATTTCATCTTGAGCCACGGCAGCTTGTAATACTCCCACTGTAGCAAGCAACAATAGGGCTGCTGATTTAACGAAAGTGTTCATTTTCAATTCAACACTTTCACTTTCAGAAATTATTCTACTTCCCCGTTTTAATTAAATGGATTCAATGTGTCAATGTGTCAACCTATATTATAATTTTGCGGTCGCACGTGATAGTGTCATGAGTCTTATTGAACTTATCAGTCAGCTTGTATCTAGATTTCTCCTCAGATTAAAAAGAAGGACGTAAAAGGAATATCTTACGGAGCATAGAGGGGCCAAAAACCTTTCGGGACTCTTTCTTGTGATTTTCGAGAAAACATCCCGACCATGTCAACTAAGAGTAATGTTCTGCTCTTATTGGGCTAATGAAGGCGGGCCATACTCTATGCATTGTGCTTTCTGGGAAATTTTGCCCGGGCAACGGTACTATGGCTTCCTCTTATATCGTATTCCAACTGCCAACGAACCTTGGTTTTTCGTGCCATCCGAACGACTAGACAACTGTCATATTCAGGCATTTCCGATGAACTTCATCGGCTTATGCAGAGATTCTACACGCGACCTCCATGCAAGTGAGCCAGCATCTTACCCACTCGTATTTCCATATCATATGTTTGCGAATGCAGTCAAGGTCATGTCGGTGGTGTTTACTTCTTACGTGTTATATAATAAGGCGTCAGGGCATTTAAGTGTATAGTTGGGTCCGGGAGGTGGGGCGTTACCTAACAAGGTCGAGCAAACTTCAGCAAAGGTGGTGTATAATAGGCTATATACCAGACATTTAAACTTCTTTCAATGCATTTTAGCGGGACGTTGTGAAAAAACTTTCTTGAGATAATAATTACATTTTAATCTTCCAAAGTTCAATTAAATTCCTCGGAAACCAATGAAATCTCAGCATTCCGACAATCAAGTGGCAAAGCGTTATGTTTTTAGAAGGCGGGTGAAACAGATTAGGAATAGCCGGGGTAATGTTGATGAAGGACTGTCAATCATATGACATCCTCTGCCCCTTCAAAAAATTCAATAGCCCCACTAAATTTTCCGAGCTGGCTACGGGCCCGTTCCCCATGTATCCGCCCCTGGATTAAGAAC
This sequence comes from Patella ulyssiponensis, assembly GCA_963678685.1. Classification (NCBI taxonomy): domain Eukaryota; kingdom Metazoa; phylum Mollusca; class Gastropoda; family Patellidae; genus Patella; species Patella ulyssiponensis. Next base: position 86,087,943 of record OY783226.1, read on the forward strand.
AATCTCCGTCATCTTTAAGACAATCCTTTCTTCGCTGACTAAGATGTCGCGTGACTGGAAACTCCTATAACGTGCTGAACATGATAAATTTAGCTCTCACGTGACTGGATTCCCTCGCGGTTGTGTAGTCGAAGTTTCCCAGTCCTTTTGACATTGAACTATAATGACACATTATGTCTAGTTAATCGAAAATGAAATATGGCGGGTATTAAGTTTACAGAAATTCTACCTTGTGATATTGTTATATCCTAAGGTGAATTGGGACAGTTCCTATGCAGATACTAAAACGAATCCTATTCACCAGACAGTTGGAATTGATTTAGTGCATTACTAATCAATTTGTAACATTATGGGTAAAAAGGCATTACATATCCACTATCATATATCCATCCATGTCATGTACTATATCCTGGGGTTTATACCCAACAAAACGCCCAAACAACTTACATCACTGTAGCCAAAGCAGCACCATTTAATTTGTCTTTTTCTCTTTTTTTCTGTATAGGATAATGATTAATATTCCCTAAACTGTACTCTTTTATTTTTTTATTAATTCTGTAGTTTAAAAAAAAAAACAAAAATAACCCAACGTCCACTCGACAGAAACACATTGTTCATTTTTAAATTTGATAATTTGAATGTGCATATGGGTATTTGACAGTGGGAGGAAACCGAAAGACCCAGAGAAAACCCACGAGGTTGGACAGGCAATCCAATAGACCCTAGCGACACTTTCCCCACGAGTTCAGCAGCCTAAAACATTTATTGGAACATTCTGATGATTTATAACCACAAATATCCCATTATACGAAATGAAAAACTACATGATAAAGTGCAGTTTTAAGCAAAATAACGGTTGTTTCGGGTAATTGAAGTTGTTTGGAGTTGTTTCAGGTATTTTAAGTTGTTTTGGGTAAATCTTTGTTTTTTATTTCAGAGTGTTGCTTTTAGTTCTTGATAACCAGTGAAAGATACAAAATGATTATCTTATAAAAGAACATTAAATTACATAAAACAGGATGTAGGAGTAATTAAATCACAATATTTTAGAACAATTATCTGTGAATTAACACACACATACTTTAAGACTGAAAGATCTACAAATCATTGTTGATCTATCCAGAGCCTTATCTTGGATCCTTTTAAGTGTTTTGATGACTAGAAAAGGACTGATTATTTTAGACATAATCATGGAACAATCGAAATATTTTACATGTGCATGTTTGAGAAATGTTGACAAACCAGCAGTGACTCTCAAGGCACCAAAACTCTTGAAGAGTAAAACAATCAATAATTTGACTAAAAGTGAATCAACAAATTTCGCAAAACAAAATAATAAATCGAACCAAACCAACACAGATTCTACAAAAGATGTGAATATTTCTTCTAAAAGGAAACATGTGGAAATCGAATATGAGAGTTCAGACATTCGAAAAATAAAATCCGAACCTTTGGAACCAACAGATATTCAAGATTCTGTATTTCAAGAAAAAAGCTTTAAAGGGATAAAGGAAAAAGAAATTATTTTGAAACAGGAATATGTTGAGGGTGAAGACAGGACATTAGACACAGTGTTGGAAGAGATTGATCAAAATGAAGATGGCAAGAAGTTGAAATGGCAGCCAGTAAAATGGACAGAAATGTTAAAGAATATTCGTGAAATGAGAAAAAATCGTGATGCTCCGGTTGATACGATGGGCTGTGATGTGATTAGTGATCATAAAGCAGAACCAAAGGTTTATTTATTTATTTTTTGACAGTAGGCTACTTGATTTTTTAAAAGTATAAAATCTCTTGGATTTGGGTAAAATATTAAAGTCTCATTGTGTCATTTAGTGCTAATGGAATCCTTTACAAACTACAATATTGAGAAAGATGAATGATGAATTGGATATGAAATGAAATGATATGGGGTTTAATGTACCGCTGTTCTGCTCTGACTGAGCTAATGAAGAAGGGCATATGCCATGCAGTGTGCTGTGAGGGAAATTTTCCCCAGATAGCGAGGCTACAGCTTACCCTTTTTTCAGGTTCAAACTGTCAAGGTTTTTTTTACGCCAATGTGTACACAGGATATTGTTTTTTTTACAGTTTTTAACTCTCATTTTTATCCAAATACACAGATTAAATATTAAAGAGGTCTGCTGTATCATTTTATTTTTCAGGAGTTCCGTTATCAAGTTTTGCTTTCTTTAATGTTATCAAGTCAAACACGAGATCAAGTGACGTCTGCAGCAATGGCTAGACTACGACAACATGGGTGTAACGTAGAAAATATTCTTAAAACATCAGATGAAAAACTGGGAGAGCTGATTTATCCAGTTGGATTCTGGAAGGTAGATATGAATTTTATATTTTTGGATTAAAACCCAAATGTGCTAGAATAAAGAGACCATATTTAGAGGAAGAGCTGGGTTGTTCTTTCTATAATATAAAAAAAAAAACCCATAATGTAACATGAAAGAGAGAGAGAGAGGAATGGGGTTTAACGTCCACTTGACACAAACTATGTCATTTCGGGACTAACATATGGTTTAATTTTATTTCAATAATTCGCTTGCGCTTAGGGGTCTTTAGCAGTGGGGGGAAAACCGGAGTACCCGGAGAAAACCCACGAGGTTGGACAGGCGACCCTTCTCCTTGCCACGTACAATATGGGATTCGAAACCACGCCAGTTGACTCAATGGCGGGCCGTATGATACAGCGTGCGCACTCTAACCATTTGGCCATCCAACCCTCCATGTATAAACTGAAAATAAGGGCAATCTGATTAAAACACACAACCTATTTCGTTTTGTTGTTTTATAGTTGAAAATTCGTTTACTTGTCTTTACTACACTAGGATTAGGCTAGTGGCCAAAGCCCCAAAAGAGGCTAAAATGGCGAGATATCCCTACCCGAGGTCGAACATTGTCTCATAGAGTATCATCCCCAGAACTCAAAACTGGTTCTTGGGCAAATTTTCAACAAGGCCCAAAATATGTTTTGGCACTTTTACCAACGATCAGGGTTTCTTTCACGGTAATAGATTTGGTGGGGGTAGTGATAGACTTTTGGCTCTTGTTCTCTGGTGCTGAATAAACTTGAAAATAATTTACTTTATCACCCAATAACCCATTTGACAGTACATATCGCTTGTATGAAAAAATACATAATCTACTGCGATATCTCCTAAGAAGATATCGCTTTACATGAATTTGATTGGTCAATCTAAAAGGAACTACTTTCTTATATTTTAAAGAAACCACTTATTTTAAAAAAAAGTTACTTCTTTTTTTGTTTAAAAGAAACTGTTAAGACGTTAAACCCGGCTGGAACTGACGTGCCATTAAACAACATTTCATTCATTCATATGTATGTTATTCCGGGGGGTTGGGATGGCATAGTGGTCTAGAGTGCCGCGCTTCGACCTCTAGCTGGCCGGTCACCTCTGGCTTGCGGCTGTGGTTTCGAGCCCTGGTGTGAGCGTATGTGGCATGGAGATAGGTCAGATAGGGGTGCCTTCTCAACCTCGTGGGTTTCCTCCGGGCACTCCGGTTTCCTCCCACTGTTAAAAACCATATGTTAGTCCCGAAATGACCTAGTTGTGTCGAGTGGACGTTAAACCCCATTTCTCTCTCTCTCTCTCTCTTATTCCTAATGCATAGCTTACCTATTGAGATCTATAATCTATTTTTACATTTTCAGAAAAAGATTGTTTTTATCAAAAAGACGTCTGAGGTTTTAAAAGAGAAATACAAAGGTGATATTCCTGATTCTGTGAAACTTCTGTGTGAATTACCGGGTGTTGGACCGAAAATGGCACATTTGGTGATGAACTGTGCATGGAATACCTTAACAGGTATTGGTGTAGATACTCATGTTCATCGGATATCCAATCGTATTCAGTGGGTTCAAAAACCAACCAATCAACCAGAAGATACTAGAAAGGCCTTAGAAGACTGGTTACCAAGGTGAATTATTACTATCAAGAGCAGTCTGTTTATATCAGTGAGGGACGGAGGGCCTGACAAGGACAGCTGTCTAAACTGAGGTCCCTTGTACACATTGGCGTGCACGTAAAATATCCCCTGGCAGTTGGAATTCGATATAAGAGTAGGCTGTAGCGCTGCTCAACAGTAGGACGTTAAACCTCATTTCTTTTCATTTATAGCACTTGTGTACACATCTGCATCATTGCAAAGCTACCACTAAGCTGTCTGAATTTGGAATTTCGCATTTGGAATTTGGAATGAGCCTTCTGGGCTTTTGTACATTTGAGACATTTTAATGTGTAATAGTTTTATATCCACCACTGTCGGTAATTTATCTGTATCGGCCGATATATTTCGCTGTCAACATCTGAGATCGGTAAAACCGATAGGAGCCATATCGGACCATCACTAAGTGTCACTGTGGCTCAATGCATAAGATGTTGGATTGCAAAAGGTCCGGTCGTCGATCTAGTTGTCGGCAGAGAAAGTTCATCTGGATTTTCTGGCCTGGCAAGGGATGGAAAACAGTGGTCCTGTGTGCACAATATGCACATAAAAGAACCCTTGACAGCTTGATATAAGGGTAACCCGTATGAGGTATGCCCGTCTTCTTTAATCCAGTTGGAGCAGAATAGTAGGATGTTAAACACAATATTATTTCATTGATCATTTTATTAAATTTGAGTGATAATCGATTTTGGCAAGGATACGAGATTCAGTTATCTTGAGTACCTTTAATTGGTGATCAAAATATCTTTTTGGGGTACATACCTAATTGTGATAGGGGTTGGATGGCCGAATGGTTAGCATGTGCGCACCATATCATAAAGCCTGTCATTGAGTCAATTGGCCTGGTTTTGAATCCTTGGTTGTACCTGACAAGGAGTATGGTCAGCTGTCAAACCTCGTGGGTTTTCTCCGGGTCTTCCGGTTTCCTCCCACTGCTAAAGACCCCAACCCACTTTTCTCTCCCCCTCCTCTCTAATTGAAACTATCTAATGATGATACCATATTTATATTACAGAGAGAATTGGCAGGAAGTGAATCATCTATTAGTAGGATTTGGTCAGACGATTTGTTTACCAGTTACACCAAGATGTGCCGAGTGTTTGAATCAATTCATTTGTCCAAACGCTTTTAAAAGATCTCCAAAAAAATCTACAAAAAATTTGAAAATCAAGAAAGAAGAATCTCCTGAAGGAACTAGTAAAAAGGAACAGAGTAATCAGACATAAATAAAGGGTTAAGAATCTCCAAAGACTACATTAAAAGATAGTAAAATAGAATTAAGTAAAAGAATAAAAGAATGTTTTTCAAATATTCAGCTCATTGTTTACTTCGTCCACTATTATTTGTTTTCAAAAATGATTTTTTTAATTAGTGTTTAAGGGGGATCACGGTGGCTAAGTGGGTAAGACCCTGGATTTTTTTGGAGTTGTTTCCCCTTGCCAGTGATGCAGGATGGAGGGCATGACAAGGACAGCTGTCTAGTTGTTTGGATGGTACGGAAAACCGAGGTCCCGTTTACACATTGGCGTGCATGTAAAAGATCCATTGACAGTTTGTATTCGATATAAGAGTATGCCGTAGTGCCGCTTTCCGGCAAAAAATTTCCCTCATAGCACATTGTATGAGGTATGCACGCCTTCCTTATCCCAGTTTGGAGCAGAACAGAAGGACATTAACCCTTAACCTGTCGACATCATTTTGACTTTATGACCTCAAGTGGTCAGGCTAAAAAAAAAACTAACGTGAAATATTTTGTATGCCTATTACAATCGACTACTGCCAGATAATTATAAGTGATAGACTCTTGACACCAATAAAAAAGTTGAAGAGGATAAGTTGATCTATAATTTGCAAATCATTTTAAATCATTTTCATCAGAAATATCGTCTTCAGAATTGGCGTAATCAATATAAACCGAGTCAGAATCATATATAGACATTTCAATGACTTTGAGGATCTTTAACATTCCCGACATCATTAAATTGTTGAACGAAGACATGTTTTTCTCAATGTTATTGACAAGACAAGTTCCTGTCTGAGACGCATGCGTGGCGATATCAATTAAATACGAAACTAAATACTCAAATGCGGCTTATAAAAAAGGTTCTTGCTATGGTCGCAAATATGCGACTGTTGGATATAACGTTGTGGTGCAAATATGCGACCGTGACCGGTTAAGGGTTAAACCCCTTTTCATTTCAGACAGAGAGAGACAGAATTGGGCTTAGGAAGACGGTTATACGCCATACAGTGTGCTATGAGGGATATTAAGCCCGAAGAGCGGCACTAAGGCAACCCTTATATCAAATTCCAGCTGTCATGGGATCTTTTACGTGCATGCCAATGTGTACACGGGATGTTGAATTTTGTCCCAATATATCGAACTCCAGCTGTCAAGGGATCTCTATCTCTCTCCGAACTGAGCTAATGAAGATGGACATACACCATATAGTGTGCTATAAGGGATATTTAGTCCGAGCAGCGGCACTACCGCACACCTTTATATCGAATTTCAGCTGTCAAGGGATATCTCTCTCTCCCTCTCTCTCTTTCTCTCTGTGGATGAAAATGGGCATTGCAGAAAGGATTCGGAATAAAGCTGGAATGTATATTTAATTTGTTAATTTGACAGAGTAAAGTATCTGTACAAAGTGGCTTAATAAAGTCAAAGCATAGCTATTATAAATGATTTATTATACATGTGGTGGATAAACAACATGAAATGAAATGAAATGGGGTTCTGCTCTGAAAGGTCAATAAACAACCACACAATTGTATAGGAAATGCATAAATGTACATTTGAATATTCAAAACTATGTAAAAGCTTGTTTCAAGACTGAAATGTTATCGATGAAAGCGTCGCCCACTTTCTTTCTTGATACATGAAAAATTGAGTAACGGTTCACAGAAAAATATTAAAGTGATGGTCAAAGATTAGGGTCACAAGAGTTTATTTCGGTTGCCTATCACATACTTTTTAAAAGGCTGTGGGATATAGCTATGTACACATAAAATAATATTAACAGCTCCATGCTTTCAACTTCATTCAGTCACTAACCGAACAGTTACACAGTAACATGCAATATTCCATAAACCAGATTCAGAGAGGGTATAAGAGAGAGTTATCCCCCATTATCTAATTACCGTAATTTTAAAAAGCACATAATAAAATACCACAAGATTAAGGGGAATGCCGATGTGGACAAATAATCATCAGTGTGCCCTGGCCTTTGGTGTTTGGTACCTTGCAGATGACGCCTTAACAGTACTCTGCAGTTAATCAATTTGATATTTCAACATAATGTCCGTCCACTTTTTACCACTCCATCCCATATTGATATTATCACCCAAGGATTCATCAGTGTTTCCAGATACCATTTCAGACACACTTCTTGTCTTTCCCATAAAATGTGTATTAACAGCAATAGTGAAAGGGTTGCACTCCGCTAACTGAACCACTGGAGAGCCACTGGAACCCGGACATGTTTTACAAGAATATTGTATACAATCTAAATAACAGTTATCAACAATTTCAACACCAGAGGATAATTCCTTGCCAACAGTTATCATCTTAGGACCACCATGGGGGTGACCTATAACAACAAGGTAACGTTGATCACAGATCGCTGGAGCATTGACCATGTCACTATACCGTTGAAGATCTCTAGGAACGGGATCAAACATTGTCCAAAATCTAAATTTTCGGTAAAATTTATGATAGCGATCCAGATCATTTCCTTTCAAGTATTGCAATGGTTTGGATTCTTCAAAATTCCATCTCTCAAAAAATAGACCAGTGCCTTTACTACTGCTTCCATCAGGAAAGAGTACCTTACATTCACTTGCTTGTTCTTGCGTTAACGGTTCTGGAAGTTTTAAATAATTCTTCCCTTCTATTGAAACCACCTCTCCTTTAATTGTCCTGCATGTACCATTTTCTTTTATTTGAATCACAGGGTGTCGAAAATCCCTGTCCTCCGCTTGAAGACTTTGAATTTTCTTTGGAACAGGTTGAAATTTTATGACGTAGCTTACAAATTTACTGATTGTTCCATCTTCAAACTCAACGTGTGTAGATAAATTGTCTGATGGCTCCGGTTCTTCTCTTAAAAGTAATCCAATCCGACTCTTGTCTTTCAAAAAGGGTAAAGAAGACAGGTGACTGATCGAGTACCTGATATCTGTCATGTGTTACACATTGGACCGGTTGGTAAAGATATCGATCCATTATATCCATATCTTGAATAAACTGGGGAACAGGCTGAAACGTAAATCTCGCAGCATCCGTGTTTTCGGTTACATACAGAAACTCACCCCTACTTTCGATTACTTCTGACCGATCTTTTGAATTGTAGTTGAATTCTATGACACAGTTTTTTAAATCCGTTTTGTTTCTAATCACGTGGCTATTTGTCCTTACGATGTAACCTCCTTGAATCTTATATACATGACCCGTACCATACATTTCATCCCCCTCTTCGTTTCTCACAACCAGTCGCACAACTCTTGCACCGAACATTCTAATATTTTGCACAATATGATCCAGTCGAGCACCCACGGGTAGGTTTTCCAAACCGAATTCATTAAAAGGGATAAAACCAATATGCCCAGGATTTTTAGCACAAGGGAATTGGTTAAAGTCGCTTTCGTTTTCAAAAGTTTCACCTTTGGTCGCCACTTCTACCTTGAAACCTTTCGACTGCAACTGTTGACATACGACACTTTTCTGACCAGCCATACCGTGATGTACCTGAAAATATAAGATTGTAGATATAGATTATTGTTCATATTGCTATCCAACAGTGGTCCGGAAAAAAAGGGGGCTGCCTCCCCAATGTACCGGGTTCGATTCCAGTGATAGGCGAAATAGATCCTTGGAAATTAACAGTCTGATGGGGTCGGTCTAGGTATGAGATAGAAAAGCAAAGGCGACATTTTAATACTACATCGCCCTTTAAATATAAAACCATAACAACTAGTCGGCATTTTCTTTGTATTCTATACAAAATACTTTTTCAATGGGTTAAATTGTAATAAGTTAGTAAAACGACATAAAGGACATATTGGGTATTGGGGTCAGTCATTATTGTATATGCGATAGAAGTGGTTAAATACATTCTAAATATGATTTTAACACAGAGATTATTACTACGATAGATGTGTAACACGACACTATTACACACAACACACCCATACAAACAAATAATGGTTTAAAGTCTGAAGTAACCGGCATAGCGGGCAACACAAATAGGTTTGAGAAAAGTCACTAGGGTATTTATATTAGTTTAAACAATTTTGTATTCATTTGAGAGAGATTGAACAACTGACAAGCCTTTATATATATATATAGAGAGAAATAGGGTTTAACGTCCACTCGACACAAACTAGGTCATTTCGGGACAAACCTATGGTTTAATTTTATTTCAATAATTCGCTTGTGCGAAGGGGGTCTTTAACAGTGGGAGGAAATCCGAGGCCCCGGAGAAAACCCACGAGGCTGGATGGGCGACCCCTGCTCCTTGTCCCGTACAACCGGGTATTCGAAACCACGCCAGTTGACCCAATGACCGGCTTTATGATACAACGCGCACATGCTAACCATTCGGCCACCCGTTCCCCTATAGCCTTTATAAATTCGTTCACAGGGAAACAGAAAATAATGAATGTTTGTATTTACCATTGAAACGTGTTATGATACCTGTGTTATAATTATATCAATATATATTCAATATTATAAGTTTATACCATTTCATACCGAATGTACGTTTAAAATCCGTACCGCAACTAGGTATACATTATGAATGTTAAATTCTAAAGGGCTTGTAGCTCTAAATGAAAGATACATTATGGGAGATTGGATAAAGAGCTAGCAGTTCTCACTATAATAGTTCAAAACTAGATAATGTAAAGGAAATTTGCTGAAAATGTCTGTCAAATTGATTCACTCTGAACTGAGAATTTAGCTATTGAATTTTAGGCCTAGCCTTGATCAACATTACTAAAGTCGCTACGATAAGAACGTAGTCTAGATTGTCAAATTTTTGATTTAATCATCAATGAGCGTTGAGCAGCAGATCGGATCCCAATATCCCAATCCAGTAAATATCGCTTGCTTGTGTTGGCATCGGGAGTTGAATATGGTTAATGCCTAATTAATAATTTAGATAGCATTTCAGGCTAAAAGAAAGACCTGCAATATGCAAATTTAGCTCTAGCATAATGTGTGTTTAATATCATCCATTACACACATGAGTTATTGGTTAATCCCAATCAATGGCGACGTTGTTATCTTGCCGTAAAAATATAAGTCTTTGATATCCAATATCTAAGACACAGTAAACAATATTAACCTCTGTGCGGACACGTCGCACGAAAAACGTCGATAACAATGGTTAATCTCCGGAAGCGTAATAGGGCCACATATTTTTTTTAATATTCTATTTTCAATTTTTCAAGTTAGTAACTTGAATTTTCAAGATACTAACTTGAATTTTCGAGTTACTAACTTGAATTTTCAAGTAAGTAACTTGAATTTTCAAGTAAGTAACTTGAATTTTCAAGTAAGTAACTTGAATTTTCAAGTTACTGTTATATTATAAAATAAGCGTTTTGATCTAATGATATAGTATGTCATGCAATGCTTTAGTCAATGTACGGCACGGTTATAGACCTCAATGACAAGGTGCGGGAGTAGCCTATTCGATCACGCAGGTTTCCCCCCCTCCCCCTGCAGTGAAATTAATCCCCACGCATTAGGCAAATCATTTCCGATAGCACATAGATTGACGCAAATTGACCAGATTTTTATGGTGTCGACGTGCCATAAAATACCATTTATTCATTCATTCATTCATTTTAACAGTATTGAGCCCTATAGAAAACCTTTTTGAATTAAAAAAAACATTAAATGACAAATCAAACGTCCCAGTTCCCAGTTCTAAAAATAGTCTTTAGTGACGTAATACACGACATCCCCCCCCCCCTCTGGATATCTCCCCCGCCGGACATCTGCCCCCGGATACCCACCCCCTCCTTTTTAGGACTTTTACTCCGAGGACATTTCCTGCTGAAGACATCTTCCCTCCTAGCACATCTCCCCCCGGACTTTTACTCACCGGACATCCGGCCAGAGGTGACCGGCCAGCTAGAGGTCGAAGCGCAGCACTCTAGACCACTAGGCAATCCCCCCACCCTTTAGAACCCTGGACGTGTAAAATAATGCACTGTAAAAAGATTATACTTCTTTTACATTGTTTCTTGGAGTACTTCGTAACACCCTTTAGAACCCTGGACGTTCCGAGGTACTCCAAGAAACAATGTAAAATAAATATAAATTTTTTACAGTGCATTATTTTACAGGTCAATAGTACAGAGTTAGATAGTAGAATGCGTCCATCGCCCCATTCCTAGCGTGTCGTAGAAGGCGAGTCTTGGGGAGAGGGTAGGGTGGCCGATAAGCTACGCCTTGGTCTGCCATCAATGATGTCGAGGGTTCGAGTCCCATTCTCTGCTATCTTAGGTGCGGGAGCAGCCTATCCGATCACTTAGGGGTACTCCCCAGAACATAAGCAGATTATCGGCGATAAGACGTAGATTGACATGATTTACGGTGTCGAGAACATAAGCAGATTATCGGCGATAACACGTAGATTGACATGATTTGCGGTGTCAACGTGCTATAAACAACATCCACTCATTCATTTATTTAGGTCAATACTGCCAGTTTATGAAAAGAAGACAGGTTTTTATTTATCAGAGCTGATTATAAACGCAATGCGCTTTCCACCTCAGTTAATTCTACGGAAGCGTAATAGGGCCATTAATTTATACTCTGCTAGGTGCGGGAGCAGCCTATCCGATCACTTAGGGGTACTCCCCAGAACATAAGCAGATTATCGGCGATAAGACGTAGATTGACATGATTTACGGTGTCGAGAACATAAGCAGATTATCGGCGATAACACGTAGATTGACATGATTTGCGGTGTCAACGTGCTATAAACAACATCCACTCATTCATTTATTTAGGTCAATACTGCCAGTTTATGAAAAGAAGACAGGTTTTTATTTATCAGAGCTGATTATAAACGCAATGCGCTTTCCACCTCAGTTAATTCTACGGAAGCGTAATAGGGCCATTAATTTATACTCTGCTAAATTTTAAAGCCTGTAAGTCAATAACTTGACAATTCCGGGTAGTAATATGCCATACAAGAAAGATAATACGCCCACACAGCAACCGTGACACAAATATAGGCTACCAGAAATGTAACGGATAAAAGCCCGGACCAATTATACATCACAGTCGGTTATAACTTCGTTAATACTTCGGGGGGGGGGGGCAGACGTTACACGGGGGCAAATGTCCAGGGTAGGAAGATCCAGGGGTAGATGTCCGAAGGAGGGAGAATGTCCAGGGGGTGAAAGTCCCGGGGTAGATGTCCTTGTGTCTCGGTCTATAAGCAAAACGCTTATTTTATAATATAACAGTAACTTGAAAATTTAAGTTAGTATCTTGAAACTTCAAGTTAGTATCTTGAAAATTCAAGTTAGCTAACTTGAAAATTCAAGTCAGTAACTTGAAAATTCAACTTAGTAACTTGAAAATTCAACTTAGTATCTTGAAAATTCAAGTTAGTATCTTGAAAAATTGAAAATAGAATAATAATAAAAAATATGTGGCCCTATTACGCTTCCGTAGATTACCCATTGTTGTCGACGTTTTTTGTGCGACGTGTCCACACATAGGTTAAAATTGTTTACTGTGTCTTAGATATTGGATATCAGGGACTTATATTTTTACGGCAAGATAACAACGTCGCCATTGATTGGGATTAGTAACTTGAAAATTCAAGTTAGTAACTTGAAAAATCAAGTTAGTAACTTGAAAATTCAAGTTAGTATCTTGAAAATTCATGTTACTAACTTGAAAATTCATGTTACTAACTTGAAAAATTGAAAATAGAATAATCAAAAAAGTGTGTGGCCTTATTACGCTTCCGTAGTAATCTAAGACACCAGACATAAATACGTTTTTGGATGCATACTTTTATTCAAATACGATTAAACTACAGCTTCATATACGATACAAATCTAAAAATATCGTAATTGTCATGTTCCATGTAGAATCGTCTTATGTGGTTGATATGGTACCTAGATTTATTTTCAGTTCTAGATTACTAGAATCACCAAAATAATATCATCAGTAATGATGAATGTTGCCACTGCCTCACGCCCACTCTATTTGTAGCATTATACTCGACATTAAGTAGCTGCAAAATTCTTGCTAGACAATTATGAACCAGTTCCTCACAATGAATGAATGAATCAAATGTTGTTTAATGGCATGTCAGCTCCAACCGGGCTATAGCTACGATCGGATGCCTTTAGTTCCAAACCCAGTTTCTTTTAATGCACGTTACGTCTTAAAAACAAGACAATTTTATACCGTTATGACCATTTACAGAGGCCACTGTAGTGGCACAACTATCGCCTAACTCCAAATATTCGCGTTTAAATTAATGACGCGTTGTTTTTATCCAACATTAACCGTCATAATCTCCCGTTTAAGTGTGGCGTTCTTAGTAACGTCTTAACGCCTCGGTTTTAAATACGATGATTTATACCCGTTTTAGGTAGGATATAAGCTTATATAATTGTAGTTGGATGTGGCAGAAATACTATAGAGAGAGAGAGAGAGAGAGGAGGTTTAACGTCCACCCGACACAAACTATATCATTTTGGGACTAACATATGGTTTCAATTTTATTTCAATAATGCACTTGCGCGTAGGGGTCTTTAACAGTGGGAGGAAACCGGAGTGCCCGGAGGAAACCCACGAGGTTGAGTAGGTGCCCCTATCTCCATGCCACGTACGCTCACACCAGGGATCGAAACCACAGCCGCAAGCCAGAGGTGACCGGCCAACTAGAGGTCAAAGCGCGGCACTCTAGACCACTAGGCCATCCCAAACCCCCAGAAATATTAAAAATGACCAATCGTTGTTGTGATGAAAAATATTTTCAGTGTTGCTTACTAATCCCCGATGCGATTCATGTTGGGCTTTGCAACGTGGAACTATATGGAACCATTACTTATCGCGTAATACGGAGAGTCGAGAGATGGGGTTTGTTATCTAACCGGACGATATTGCGCCAAACAAATGGCGACGTTTTTGGAGACAAACTAGAAACCAATAATCACAATATTATCATATATATACATAAATAAAAACAAATATCACAGTAAATAACAAATAAAAATAAAGAGGGATTAAAATTTGTCTCTTTTAAAACTTGATAAAGCTGTCTTTTATTATGATATAAGAGTAGGCCGTAGCGTCACTGGCCGGGGAAAATTTCCCTTATAGCACAACGTATGGCGTATGTCGGCTTTCATTAGCCCAGTTGGATCAGAACAGTATGACGTTAACCCCATTTCATCCCGGTTTTACATCTATGTATACATAATTTTCAGTTTGTCTTGATCTGCATTGGTAGCTCGTTAAAGACCCACTGATAGAAACAGAAGGAACGGTCTTTATCAATCTGTTTCAGAAAGTCTTCGACATGTGACATCACATCATGCGGGGTAAATCACTGGTTCTGCGGCGTTAACATTGTGTCCATAAGACGGCCGGGCATACCCATTTATTTTTCTAATGCTTAATAATTATTCTAGAATTTAATTTGCAGATGGAAAAAAGATAGTGTCTTATTGACCAATCAAAACGCAAGATTCACCCTTATGCGTGTTACAATGAGCCACACCGATGTAATCACTAATCGGAGAGGGGGGTTGTATGGCCGAATGGTTAGCACGTGCGTGCTGTGTTATAAAGCCTGTCATTGAGTCAACTGGCGTGGTTTCGAAACCCCGGCTGTACGTGAGTAGGGTCGCCTGTCAAATCTCGTGGGTTTACTCCGGAACCTCCGGTTTCCGCCCACTGCTAAAGACCCCTACGCGCAAGCGAATTATTGAAATAAAATTAACCCCAAGTTGACGTTAAACCCCACTTCTCTCTCTCCCCTTATCATAGTTTGTAGTGTGACCTACCGAATATTCACTATTGATCAGTGTGTGTCTACATTAGCCTTTGTTGACTCAGAAAAGTGTTACGTTATATATAACACTGAATAAACCATTTATATCATTTCCCTCTAGATTTCAATAGACGATATATATACAATGACTTACGTTGTTTACTTCTTGTCTTTAAAAAGTTATCTAACAATGTCACAGTCTTCCTTCGTCTATTTTGACGATTGAGACGTATGCCGGTAATCCTGACGTCACATCGCCTCAAATTTTGTGTCGGTTTAGACTCCGCCCACTGTTTTATTCATAAGAAAGCATGTATGTTCTGGAAGCCTATTGCGGTCATTTTTTATACTCGTCGCAAGAAGGTGGGGGCTAAAAGTTGAGGACGAAAGTGCGAGAAAACCGGACGAGACTTTGAGAATCTCGCAAAGAGATTATTTTACCTCTATTTCCGGTATGAGGTAGTCGAAGTCTAATATGGGGATGCCAAGAGTCTGTTCTCCGAGAATATTGAGACCGGACAAAGAACCTTAACATCTTCCATTTTGAGAGTGTTACGTACGCGATTCGGCAATTCATATATATTGTTATGAATGCCATCACATTGATCAGCAGTGAATATTCGCTAAGCCGCTACTATCACTGATAGTGATAAGCATGACATCGATGCGACTTAATGAGCCATATTTATCAGGGGGGGGGGGGGTGAAAAGACCCCCACCCCCACCACGGGAGGTTGGATGGTCGAATAAATCCATCTGTTTGGGCGACGGGCCTTAAGCTTGTCACTTCGGTCAAGTTCAGTCGCCCAGTGTACTGATAGTTTGGCGGCTGAGGGATTTTCGTCTTTCATACATTTACGATATGAAATATAGGAACATTGATGATAGGTAAATTAGCCTACTACGTCTGATTGATAACGGAAGAAGGACCGTACTACCATTATTAATGCGCATGCGCGCCTTTTGGTGAATAAATGTAAGCAAAGCCGGTGATGTTCGGACGCATTATTAAACATCTACTTTTTACATCTGTACTCCTATTGGTTAACACGAAATGAATTTTTACGGCACGTCAGCTCCAACCGGGCAATATGGTGATAAACATAATATGGTGATTTTGACGAAAAATATTGGTTAATATGACAATCTATTCAAATAAAAGCCAATAAAACGATTTCTTACGTAATGTTTTACTGCTCTATTGTTTTCTTTATTAACTTCGATTTAATTGGCCAAAAAGTGTGCCATGTGTGCGCATCATATTTCCCCGCCAATTACGAATTCGGACCAAGTGAACTATACGTTGACGTCTTCACATTTTTCACTTCATTGACAAGAGATTATCCAGCATCCTGTTTGTTAAAACGAGAATAAGAGAGAATTTCATATTTTCTAAGCAAGTTAAAACATAATTATTTCTGTCTTTTGCTCAATAGGTTGGCAACTCACTATTATACGATCAAAGGCATTATTTCCCACACTAGAAATAATAACACAATTACCTGCGTTTTTTTCTATTCCCGCCATGCAATAGGTATCTTCAAACGTTTGCCAATTTCTCAACTGGCAATAGTGAATTATAGGATTATAATTACAGGTAGGACTGTTTATAGATGCCATCTATTTTAAGGCTTTATTTTAATACATTTAAAAAATATAAATTAAAAATATGAAATTCTCTCTTTAATGTATCATTTGTGATAGCCGATTCTTCAAGGATCATTTTTGTGTAATTCATATGCTGCACCGATTGATTATAAATCCAGGTATTTATACTTGGCGGGGATCTTCGGACACCTCCTGACGTAAAGGTAGCGTTCGTCACACCCGGCGGTAGACGTAGGAAACTCAATATATAAAATACATTTGAGACTTCTGCTGTTATAGATTTCATAATGAGCAAAGGGGGGGGGGGGCGTTATAGATTTTATAAAGAGCGGGGGGATATGTTTGTGTTTTTTATGACTGTGGGGTATTGCGGTCCTAATGAATATTCTGCTTATAATTTAATCGTACGTGAATAAAGCAGGCTTACAATGATTCAAAACGGACTAAAAATATACACACGAACAGTAATACACACCATATTATATTTCCCTCACCCAGGCCCCAACTTCACAAAGCATTCTCAGATTCAAGTTGAGAATTTACCCAACTTTCAATAACTGTTTATAAGAAATATCTTTGGTCCAGAAACATAAGACTGTGCATACAATTTCGTATTGGGGGTTTATGATACATTAAACCAACATAAGTTTAATAAAGGGTTATATTTTAGTTACAATAAGGCGAACAATTTTGAGCAAGACTGAGAATATTCTATGAACTCAGGGCCAGATGTCTTAACTTTAATAAATCACCGTAGTATTGGGATACATAGCCCAAGAATACTTCGGCTATCAACCCCCTAGCAATGGCGGAAGCGGTTAATTCTGTCAATAATGGCATGAGTGTACGGCAAGCTGAAGAAAAGATCCAAATTCCCAAAGTTACATTAGGTATGTCTGGGAAGAAAGGAGTAGAAGGGTGTCTTGGTAGAAAGCCAAACATCGATGGCGAGATAGAAGATAAATGGCTTCAATGACTCTGGATTAGGCCAAGCAGGGATTTGGTAATTATAAGTTACATTTTATTGCCAGGGCCGTAACCTTATGCAAAGATCTGGAAATCACAACTCCGTTTAAAGACAGCATCCCCAGAAAAGATTGGTGGGGGATGTCGTAAACGCCACCTAGAGCTGGTAAGTAGAAATGAAATGGGGTTTAACGTCCTACTCTTTTGCACCTAACCTGGGCTAATGGAAGACGGAGCTGGTAAGTAGGAAGACAGAAAAGCTGTCTACTGCCCGACCACGCATACGCAATCCATATGTTGTTTGAAGTTTCATGCTCGATTTATAACCTTTTGTTTGCACTCTTCCGCCATCATCAGTGTGGAATATGGATGAAACGGGCATTGGAGCATCAGCCCAACAGAGCTACCACACGTCAAGAATCTAAGTCCATTCGGGGTAGTGTGGGGAAAACTAGGAAAAATATAACCCTAGACCCGTGGATAAACGCCACCGATTATGATCGAGGAAGACAACAGACGCCAAATAGCCTGGATGGACTATAGGCTCGATGTTTCGAGATGTATTTCTAACAAATTGTGGTTCTGCTCGGCCACAACTTCTAATAATGGACTCACACCATTCCGACGGGTATTCGAGAAGAGGCTTCATGGAATAACATCCACATTAGCTATGTCACCTCACACAACTCACGTTTTGTGTTCGTTAAACCCTGTGCTTTTGGTGCTCTGACGAGGGGATACAACACGAGTTTGTACCGAACACATGTCGACATCACCATCCAATACAATTAACAGACATTAATAAAGGCTGTGTATGACAAAGCCTTTCCCAGATCAAACATTGTACCATGATTTGAATCGACGGGCATTTATGCGTGGAATCCCGCGTCAATTTCTAGGAATGCATTCATGCCATCCAGTGCGTTCGATAAGAACCAGATTGACTTGCATAGTGAACACCCGCTGCAGTGGGTAGTTGATAAAACCTCTCCCATCATTGAATCAGTACCACCATTGCCGCCTTGTGTGCCATCATCTGTATGCACCATCAATTCTTTACAAACAGTCGCCCTACAAACACCGAGCAACTCCCGAGTCTGTTATAGATATATGCACTGTGAACTTCGAAGACCATTCCATGCATGCAGACACAATTCCACTTTATGCACAGGCGTTCTTTCTGTGAGTGCAAGTAATTCATATCTGCCAGCTTCCGACGAAAACACCGTCCTCGCTGAAATTCACTGCCGCTGAGAAATTCGTTTGATACAGTGAATAATTCACCTCATGCTGGTAAATCTTCTCACACTGTCAATACATGGACTGAACTATCACTATGAATAGTTCAATATCTGACGTTATTGGTAAATATGTCTGGAATGAAGAATTAAATAGCCTGTTTCAGTTAACGCCAGTAGAAAAAACACCATTAATTCCAAATAAACGTCGATTAATATCACATCGACTATTAACTTCCCCTGAAATAAAACAAAAAAGAGAAAAGAGCAAAAGGAACAAAGAAAATTCAAAGATAAAAAAGAATTAAGGCGAGATGTCTTGTAAAATGAAACGTGTAAATTAATATTCCATAGTTAAAAATTATATTACCACTGTTTGTCGTGCATTCTGTAAGAGATATACCAACAGTGATTGAACGTGAGATATACCAACTGTGATTGAACGTAAGACAACAGTATCTTGGACTTCCAACAAATAAGCAAAAATTCCACTAAATTGTAACACTTGTAATGTCTAAGTCAATGTTTTTAAGATATTGGAATGGAGACAAAAGAGTTCTGTCTATCGGAGTCCACATCGCAAATGGCTTCTTGATGATCCTTTTTGGAATTGGCCAAAGTCTATGTTCACAGATAATAACACCTTGGTTTAAAATCTTATCCAGAATAATGCAGAATTAATAATTAACTCCCAGGAGTTAGTTCCAACAGTCCAATCTATTATTGACTGTTCAGAGTTCTATATGTAACCATCCAATAGCCTAGATACCCAGACAGCTACATGATCTGACTACCAACATCACAATATTGCCAGGTGTCTTGTATACACAACCCCAAATGGATGTATCTAGTTTATATCTAAAGCTTGGAGAGGAAGAACTAGTGAAGGGTATATTGGTTTGAATTAGTGGTGCCTTGATTCACTTGAAGCGGGAGATACGGTGTTGACAGACAGAGCGTCTCCGATTGCGGAAGTTTGATGATGACAACGTGTTCGCTTATATCCCCCCCCCCCCCGGTTCAAGGGGCATTGGACAGACGAGTCGTAAATTGTCTAATAACAAAACTATTGCTAATCTTAAAACACATGTAGAGCAGGCTATAAATAAACTCAAATGGTTCAAAGTAGCTGTCAAGTACTATTCCTTTAGTACCCTTGACGGATGACATACTGATTGATTATCTGTGCTGCCATCTCAAATTTGTTTCCACCTCTAGTGAAATAAAGCAAACTATGAAACTGAATGTGTGATATAGTAAACAGTGTTTAATTACTGTTATTATAGTTTATTGATTTTATTCCATATAAAATAAAACCAATTACGAACAATCCAAACCATTAGACAAAATTCGAAGTCCTAAAAAACGTTATAGGCAAAATAGTGTAAACAGCAAATGGACTGTTCATCGTGAACAAAATACACAACAAACAGTGGTAACAGGTGTCCGGAAGAGTAAGCTTACCCCCGCCATAGCTCTAATATGTCATCTGTTTACGAAGACTTTGGAAATGAAATTAAATATTGTTTTATGGCACTGTCAGCTCCAACCGGAATATATTGCGCCAAACAAAAAGATGATTCTTTCGAGACAAGCTAAATCATATCACAAATTTGTATATGCATGAATAAAAACAATATCACAATTTTATCAAATTTAAAAATAAAAAACAATATTACAAGTGATGTAGGGACTGGCAACGGTAATATCGCGATCTTGTATTCTTGAGACGGTTGCACTCAATCACACTCCGGTTGAGGCTCTCGCTTCAAGATGAAAATATGAGTTAAAAAGAGTATGACCAATGCGCGAGCGACACAAAACAACTTCATCCCTCCTGATGGTTCTATAGGAGCTTGGCCAGTCTCCTAAGAGAGGCTTAATGTGATAAAGTTTGTTTGTGTCTGCAAGATCCAAAGACCGTTGCCAGCGGTCGTATGTAAAAGAATTAATGGAAGACTTAAAATCGGTGAAAGGTAAAAGATAT
This sequence comes from Patella ulyssiponensis, assembly GCA_963678685.1. Taxonomy (NCBI): domain Eukaryota; kingdom Metazoa; phylum Mollusca; class Gastropoda; family Patellidae; genus Patella; species Patella ulyssiponensis. The sequence continues at coordinate 86,108,768 of OY783226.1, forward strand.
TTTGATATGGGGAGTTCTAAAGCAGACTTGCCTGATCATTCCCCTTTAATATCAACATGACTGGGGAGCCAGCAAAGGACGGTGTCCTTGCCGTTAAACTCGTATGGTCTGTAAAGAGGACAAACAATCAGTAAATATAATGTATTTGAAAGATGGAGAGGATTGAATGAACTCCAGTGCCTGAAAGATGGCCTGGAGTTCAGCAGTAAATATTGAAGCAGCAGGAGGAAGACGAACAGAAATGGTCTCAGATGGCGTGACAGTAGCCGAAGCTACCCGATCGCCATCTTTGGAACCATCTGTATAAATTGGAGCAAAATCACCATATTTAGACCTTAACTCTCCCAAGAGAGTTTGAAACACTGTGGAACTAGTATCTTTCTTCCTATTTTTTGTAAGATCTAGATCGATCTTAGGAGGAGATAGAGACCATGGTGGTGTCTCAAAGAAAGGGGTATTCGCAATACTGTCATGACTGATACCAGCCTCTGAGAAAAGGGTTTGGATGCGAATACCGAATGATGGAATGAAATTAGTTCTCAATAAATAGAGATGTTCATGATAGGGTCTAAATATGGTGTTAAATGAAATATGAGGCAGAGATGCAATTTTTGTAGCATACTGCAGTGCAAGTTTATCACGTCTGTCGCGCAGTGAGGGCTCGTGCGCCTCGACGTATAAACTCTGCACTGGAGATGTTCGGAAAGCTCCTAAACTGATTCTAAGTCCTTGGTTGTGTATGGTATCAAGCTCTTTGAGATAAGACTCACGGGCACACCCATAGTCGAGTTTAGATCTTATTAACGCTCGTTATAATCTGAGCAGGACCTTAAGGTCTGCTCCCCAGTCAGTGTTTGATAAGACTCTCAATATGTTAAGGGCTTTCAAACATATTTTTTCTTAAGGGTTGTGATATGGGGAATAAATGATAATTTCTTATCAAATATCAAACCCAAGAATTTCGTTTCGTCTACAACTGGAATGGGATTACCATCCAGTGTAAGTTCCGGATGAGGATGTTAAAGACTTTGGTGGTGATGAAAATAAATTATAAGCTTATTAAAAGAAGTTCATAATAAAACGTAATAAAATACTAAAATTACACTGTATCATTACATTGATCGATGTAAATTAACCAGTTTTGCATTGACATGGTGATTAGAATGGCATGCAAAGCCCAGTTTAACCGGAGCGGGGACCCGAACGCGAGAAAGATTTTTTATGTCATACCCGTTTTAATTGCACGCACGTGTAACACTCAATTATGCGATCTGTGAGACAAGAAAAATGGCATACATTGCGCGGAAATGATATATAACGGCGGGGAACTGTTATGAAGTGAAGTCGCCGCAAGAAGCCTAGACCTATCATCATCGAGTTGGAACTTCCCAGAGAAGGTTGAGGGATAGCCCAGTCTCAACTCCCGCACCGCTAGATCTATTATCGTGAAACTTTCATCTGGAATTTGAATTGTTTCTCTTTTTGCCATGAACCGCGGGCCCCTGGGTCCATGCCTAAACTGGGCCCTGATGGCATGTTGCACATTTTATCTGTTTATTTACAATTATCTTCATATTCATACATTTACCTTATTTATTTCGAATTTTCTCACGAAACTCTTGTATTTACTATTATTACATACACATTCTTTAAATATCACAAAGTAAATAAATACCGGTATATAAAAAAAGATTGTATTGTATCGAAACATCCCTTTAGGACAACATTATGAACATACAATATAAATATATATGTATTAGAATATGACAAATATTATTTACAAACAAGACAACCTTAATTTGAATCTGACTACTAATTTACTACCAGGACAACCCCCAAACGGGTTTGATAATGACACAGCAATCAATACAGTTATTATGAATGCGCATAAATATTATAAATACATAAAAACGAGAGGCATCCGTTTAGGTATTTACATGGAAATGATATGAATCAAGTAATAGAATATGTATTGTAATGAAATTTATTAATTCATGAATATATAGGGAACAATTTTGATACTAAAACGCTACACATTTTATGTTCTTAGATTCATCGCATGAAATACAAACGCACCGAGTTTGCAAATGTCTTGGGTGCGTTAAATACGTTTTCTAGGGAATAGAGTGCATAATTATCTGTAAATGTTATGTTTTCTAGGGAATAGAGTGCATAATTATCTGTAAATGTTGGGTATATGTGGATGGTACGTAAATTTTCATACGGTGCTTCATCTTCAACTTTGTGCATAGAGCATTGTTGGTGGGGGACATTTTTGTATTTGCCCATTTCAGTTTGAAGTGAATGGGAACTAAGTTGGATATGAAGCAAAATTTTAAAAGATTTTAGCTCGTTTTGTATCATATCCTAACTGCCATGGGTTCTTTGATGTTTTTGAATATATATTGTGTTAATATAACCAATCACGTATGTTCATAATATACTATTCAAAAAAAGTAGGGGATATTTGATTTTTAAGTGTTATTAAAGTCACCTAATGAAACTGACGAAGAAACAAATGACAAAATTAAATGAAGTTCACATTCATCGATTTATTATTCCAAATGATTGTTAGACTAAGTAAGGCACAGACTGACCATTATAAGGGTAAAATGATACTCGGGGTCAAACAGCAAAGTTACCACAGCATCACAACAAAGTCAGTAACGGGTAAATCCTCCCCTGTTTGCCAAACAAGCATTGATCCGACGTGGCATACTCCTAATGAGACGTCTAAGATCATTTTGGTCCAGATTATCCCATTCCTGTTGCAACGCAGCAGCAAGTTCTTGGACATTGGCAGGACGTTGTTGACGTTGACGTAACCTCTGTCCAAGCATATCCCAGACATGCTCGATGAGGGAGAGGTCGGGACTCAGTGCTGGCCAAGGTAATGTGGTGATGTTCTGTTGTTGGAGGTAACCTGTAACGATCCTGGCCCTGTGACATCTTGCGTTGTCATCCTGGAAGATGAAACGGCGGCCATGACGTCGTGCGAACGGCACAAAATGGACTGCCAAGATGTTGTCCCGGTAGTACTGGCCTGTAGCACGCCCTGCAACAACATGTAAAGCCGTTCTTCCAGCAACAGTGATGCCTCCCCACACCATAACAGAACCACCCCCAAATCGATCATGTCTGATGACGTTAACGTCTTGGAAGCGCTCGTTTCGACGACGCCACACCCTCCTACGTCTGTCCAAAAAATCAACAGTGAACCTTGACTCATCTGAAAACATCACATTGGTCCAGCGTCGATTATCCCAGTGTTGACGATCCCTACACCAACGACGTCTTGCCTGAATGTGATGATCTCTCAAACAAGGGATCACGCGAGGACGTCGGGCGCGAAGGTGACCCCTGTGCAGTCGATTCCGAATCGTCTGGCCACTCACTCTCACACCAGTGTCTGTTTGAAGACGAGCGCTGATCTGATTTGCTGTGATGACACGATTTCTCAAAGCCAAGGTACGGATAAATCGATCCTGGGCTTGAGTTGTCGACCTGAGCGTGGTCTGTCCTGTACAGATTGTGTATCACGGTATCTGGACCATGGACTGCTTATGAGAGACTGAGAAACATTCATCGTCCGCGCCACAACCGCCTGTGTTGTGCCGATCTGTAGCATGCCAAGGGCACGTAACCTTTCATTTTGGGTAAGCCGACGCATATCAAAATTTGTTTTCTGGTCACTAAAACAATTAAACTGATGTTTCCACCCTGGAATTCAATGCCACAATGACTGTAACATTCAAAGTCAGAGTCGTGCAAATCTTGGGTTGGACCCCCATGATGATCCCAAGCATCACCTGCATTCCATGCGGTAGCTATTGGTGCGTTTGGGCGTCACATGTAACTGGAAATGTTTCTTCTGTTAGGTTCTATAGTGACTTTTGTCGTAGTCATTTGCATATTTTAGTATTATGCCCCCCAAATCAAATATCCCCTATTTTTTTTGAATAGTATAAATGAAACGGATTACATCTAGCCAAATTGTTTTGTTGTTATTTACTGTATTCAACACGATAACTACATTCCTCAGCACTTAAAAATAATGCCCTTATTACACTTTACTGAAGCCCAATACTCATTTTACATACAAATATATGCATTCTAAGTTGGCACACATGGCTGACAAAAATTTTCATTATTGTCAGAATCATATGCGACACAGTGAAAATAAGCCAACAGTGAGGATGATATCCCCCGCCTATATCCTCAAAATAAATAGATGGCACATATTAATTAATAACACATTTACAATCAAGCTGATTGTCAACTATACACTAAATTTCATTACTCTTGATTAGATTGATTCAAAGTTATCTTGTCCTAACGCATCCACCAATGAAATTGCTTAGCTTCAGCTCGAAATTTCACTCAATGAACTCAAGACATTCAACTAATTAATATCTACATTCAACCTCACTTTTTATATGCGACTTCTTACATAAGAACAGGAGAAAAAAATATAATGTACAAATACTTCCCCAGTGAACTGTAATGACTTTATCCGGAAAATCCTTGAAACTGGTTCTGTAACGGTTTCAGTTCCTGCTCACCAACAGATACCTAACTCCATACTAAGCGCACTGAAAGATGAAAATTCTCATTAAGAACAAGAAAATACGGATAACTCGTTAACCTACGGTTTACACTACCTACACATATGGTTAATCGAAATGATCAATCTCGAAACCAGAAAAATTTTTGAAGAAATTTCTCTGGTGAATCGGGGTAGCCATTTTCCCCAGAAGTGACGAATCGCATGACTGTCACGTGACATGTATTTATTTTACGTGCCTGGATGACCGAATCACTTAAAAATATACCCACGCGTAGAAAAAAAAACCTTTACAAAACCTTGAATTTGTACGTTTAGGATCCAATTTCTTTTATGTCAGCGTGTTGACTTTGACTCGAGGATCATTTTACAACAAACAAAACGACGACCCGACCTCTAGTTTTCGAGAAATCGACCCAAAAAGATTGACCAATCACAGGTCAGAATGGGCGGGGCTTAGGTTTGAAAAAAAAGTGTAACAAGTGGTCGGTCAAATGAACCAGAGGCCTCCGGCCCCGCGGCTGCCTCTGGGAACGAGATTGCGAAATGATATTTGTTTCTAATTTTTATTGTTTTTAAATATTATTACGGTAAACATGGATAACCAATCTGATTGGTTGATGCTCTGTGCCTGATAACTTTGGTTTTAATTAAGTGAGAGTACTCGGAGATTCATTATATCATTACCTTTACTAAGTTCGATGATGAGAACTTTGTGCTTAGGCTAAGGTGCGATATGTAATTTGATTGGTCAAGACTTTGGAACATAACAACACTGTCTTTAACTGACGTAGAATGAAAAAAAGTTGATGTAGATGTTCATTAGTTGAATGTCTCGCCTGAGTTCAATGATTAACATTTCTAGGAAAAGCGAAGCAGAGCTTATCAATTTCATGGTCGATGTTTTTGGACATAATAATCTTGATTGTCTGATAGAGAGTGACGAAACTTAATGCATAGTTTGATTGGTCGGTACTTTTGATACAAATAAATGTGCGAATAATTGATATGTGCCATCTATGGATTTTGGCGGGGGACATTAGCCCCACCTTTGGGCTGGTTAGAATTCAGGTTATTGTGTCCAAAAGTATCAACCAATCAGATTACAGATCTGTGCTTACCCTTAGCAGAAAATGCTCATCTTCTAATTTTCATCATTCAGTTGGCAAATCCCCACTTTCGGCATACTGCTTTTGCCATTTTGGGGGAAAATTCCAAACTTTCGTCAGTTTTTTGAATAAATTCCCATTATCATTAGTTTGGAAAATCCCTGCTTTTGTCATTTTTGAGGAAAATGAACCAAAGCCGAACCAGCCAATTATGTCTTCGGAGCCCCCACTTCAATATTTCGACTAACCTCCAAATGGACAAGTTCTTACAACCGAGGAAGTAAGCATATAGTAAACATGAACGGACATTTTTGTGCTTGGCATTGTATATGAATAAATAAGCATACCACATTAGCATCTTCATTTACGTCTATACGTTTGCAGTCCTTAAAACGATATGGGTATCCATTGCATCTCTGTATTAGGAAGGTGTTGGATAGCTAGAATAAAAGAAAATATACGTGTAAAGCAGGGAGATCATCGATAGTTTCTTTTCGGAGAAGATGGTGATTTTCAAATGAAGGTCATCCATGTAATCCAGGCCATCGATATAATTTATATATTCTTAAAACTAATAGCCTGGCTTGTGTCGAAAGCTTACCATTTCTGTGTTTGTGCAATTTGAGAATATCATAGACCTATTATATACTAATTTAACAGAAAACCATTCATAATTAATAAAATATCTTACTTTATATATCTTGTTATTTCACGGTATAAAGATTCCATTAGGATTAGAACACTTTTCACTGCTGGATTTAGAGGGTTTTTTGACGTCTAGGCCCAAATGTCTCAAGATGGACGAGGCGTGGGGTTTAAAGAAGACTAAATTCAGATTATATAATACAATACAGCAATTCTTTCTTAAGTGCACGAACTGGATCAATTATGAAGTTAAGAACAGGTCCACCCATCGGTAATACCATATAGCGATACTATTTATCACCAAAACCATACATCGACGACACCAGTTAATGGCGACTGCTCAGACGATACCGTTCATAGGAACCACTGTCCACCCATCGACAAGACCATACATCCGACGATACCATTCACAGAATAACATGTCCACCCATCAACAAGACCATACGGCGATTTGTGTTTTAATCAGAATGAATGGATGATATATATATACATAAACAAATCCGCCAGCAACCAAATATACCCTCAAAAAATCAAGTGGTCGAAATGCAATAGGCTACTTATTTTTGAAATGCCAATTTAATAATTGGTTAATTAACAACCCAATTCATTTACACGGATAATAATTACTGGTTTTCATCTGTGATTTTATGTACATTAGTTTGGTTATTTACAAAAAAATAAAACAACACTTTATGAGAAAAGTGTAACGGCCCTGCTTTATCATTAGATGGTGGAATGGGAAGATCATTCAGAGCGTGGAATAATGATGTAGACATGTATGATATCACAATTAAATGAAATGAAATGGGGTTTAACGTCCTACTCTTTTGCACCTAACCTGGGCTAATGGATAGCGGGCATACGCCATACAGTGTGCTATGAGGGAAATTTTGCCCGGGCAGCGGCGCTACGGCTTACTCTTATATCGAATTCCAACTGCCAAGGGATCTTTTACGTGCACTCCAATGTGTACACGGGACCTCGGTTTTTCGTCCCATCCGAACGACCAGGCAGCTGCCCTTGTCAGGCCCTCCTGCATCACTGACAAGGGGAAATCAATGTATTGCATTAATGCAATTGAATCATAGTGTGATCCTATTAATTCATTATAAAATTGAATTTCTCTCTTTAAAATGCTCAATGTGTATGCATGCCTTCGTAATTAAGAGACGATGATGGCATCATGCATAGTCAACTGTCAAATTGCCTTAACAGGAGCCTGTCCATATATAGACCTAAATGTTTGCAACACTCTTAACTCTCTTTCAGAACGTACAGTTAAAGTGATAATTTCATATTTTCTAAGAGAGTCAAAACATATTTATTTCTATGTCATTTGCTCAGTAGGTTGTCAACTTACTATTATACAACCATAGGCATTTTGTCCACACTTAAACATCTTTCACATCGGAAATAATACCACAATTACCTCCCTTGTTTTCCCATCCCCCTCATGCAATAGCTGTCTTCAAAGATTTGAATTCGAAGTTGAAAATGATATTTTTGCCAATTTCTCAACTGGCAACAGTGAATTATAGGATTAATAGGGTTATTCTTTAACAAGGTAGGCCTGTTTATAGATACCATCTATTTTAAGGCTTTATTTTAATATATTTTAAAAATATAACTAAAAAATATGAAATTGCCGTTTTAAGCAGACTTAGTTGTATCTTTGCTGGTCCATGGAGGATTGTAAGCAGGTATTGAGATGTCTAGCGGTTGCGAATGACCCTTCGCGTACCGCGGGAGTTACTGGATTCTTCAGTATTAATTTAGTCAAAGTCATCTCGGACAAAAGAAATGTTCCAGGTTTTGAGAGTTGCAGTACGTACCGATAACTATTATCTAAATAACGAGGTACTGTGAATATGAGTTGTCGAAATAGAGGAAACTGAGTCTCCTAACGTTCCAAAGATTTAGACGGGCTCCATTATCATATAGAACTTACTTCCCGGTTTATCAAAGCGTTGATATCAACATCAATAGCTTGAAAATAGATACTATACGATAATGAGCATCGATGGGTTCTAGTTGGCAAGATTGTCCTGCGCCAGTCTCAAAGCGGAGAGGAGCACGTTGATTGCAAAACAGCTATCTCTATCTGATCTTACCTAATTTACGCCCTATTAATTGAACTCTAGCCAGTTGGGTTAATACCACAGACCAGGCCCCGAGTTCAGAAAGCATTCTCAGACGTTGAGAATTTACTCAAAATTATTCGCCTTACTTTAACTCAAATATAGCCCTTTATGAAACTTTTGTTGTTTTAATGTATCAAATACGTCTATAAAAAACTATGTGCAAAGATTTGTGTTTCTGGGTCAAAGATATTTCTCATAAACAGTGATTGAAAGTTGGGTAAATTTTTAACTTTAGTCTGAGAATGTTTTGTCAACTAGGGGCCAGGCCACGAGTTCACAAAGCATTCGCAGACTTAAGATACCAACTTACTCAAGTTTATAAAACTTATCAAATACATCAATAAGACTGTTTTAATGTATCAAATACATCAATAAGAAACTATGTGAAAACTTTTGTGTGTCTGGATCAAAGATATTTCTGATCATAAACAGTAATTGAACGTTGAGTAAATTCTTAACTTAGGGTGGAGGTTAGATGGCCGAATGGTTAACACTTGCGTGCTGTATCACAGTCTGTCATCGAGCCAACTGTCGCCTGTCCAAACGCGTGGGTTTACTCCTACAGACCCCTAGGCGCAAACGAATTATTGAAACAAAATTGAACCATATGTTTGTCCCGAAAGTACCTGGTTTGTGTCGAGTGGACGTTAAACCATCTTTTTCTTAAATTGGGTATTGAGGGTGCTATGTGAAACCGGGACCAGATGTCAATCACTCTACACGGGTGGTTATCAGTCTAAGGTCATATTTAATTGATGGTTAATTCTCTGATGATAACTCTTCGACCTTTTCGTCTATTCCGGTTTGTCGGACACTGCACCGCAAGTGATAAACTAATCTGTAACACAAATGTGTAAACTTGCAATTTTTATTCCTACATATGATATCATAAAATAATTGCCGTTAATACTAAACAACATCCGAAACATTATTATAATTGCTCGCATCTGCTACAACATTAGTTTATAAATAGGGGTGTTTCGCTCGTCCAGTGCATAGTCTTTGACAACAAGGTTGTGGAACTGTACTTCGTAGTACTCAGTTATATAAGTTATAACAGGATTGAGGTATTTTTTAAAAATTATTTTTATAATTATGTTATACGACAGGCCTATCTTGATTAGCCTTATCGACGCAGTATAGCAAGTTAAACCTTGGTTCACTTTATTTAATTAGTGGGCCACGGCGGCTAAATGGGTAAAGCGTTGGGTCACTTGCCTGGATCTCGCGGTTTTGCCTCCGGGTATAATTTCCCTCATAGCACATTGTATGGCGTATGCCCGTCTTCATTAGCAGATGGACGTTAAACCCCAAGATTGAACAGGCGACCATACTTCTGGTCACGTTCAAGCAGCTAATGGAAACTACGTCAGTTGACTCAATGAAAGACCCTATGATTCCAATGACAGAACTTATGATGCAACGCTTATCCGTTCCTCCCCCCGCCTACCGATAGAGCAATGGGTTTAACGTCCACTCGACACAAACTACGTTGTTTCCGGACTAACACTAATAAGGTCCCATTTCATATCAATAATTCGCTTGCACGTAGGAGTCTTTAGCAGTGGGAAGAAAGAGGATGACCCGGAGAAAACCCACAACGGTGAATCGACGATCCTCCTTCGAATCGAAACCACGCACGTTATAGCTCTTACTGTTGTTTATTTTAGAAAAATGATATTTAATTTGGTTTTAGTAATTGTTATCGACATATACACAACGGGGTATGTTTGATTGGCATAACATTTGCTGTGTTCAATTTTTTTTGACACTACCAGGGCCCTATGTAGGATTTTAAAAGTGGGGTGAAACAGACTGGTGGGGCGCAAATACAATGCCCAAGTTATATTGAGCGCGGGGACTATTGCCATCAAAATCGCTAGCAAGTAATCCCGTAGGGGCGCCATTTCTCGGGGAGCCTTATTTTTCTGAGAGTGAAATGTAGCCCCTGCACCCCCTCTAAATACGGCCCTGGACACTACCACACCAAATATATTATAATAGTTCTCAATCTGTTTCACAGAGAATTACTTACCACAGGTATGTTGAAATGTCGGCAGGGTAAAAAAAAAGAACAAGAATTAATGATCACATGTGGCAAGACTACTCATGGGGATACACCAAAAAACGAACGAATGAAAATTTTCTATAGACCCCTTTTTTGAATGAGCCCCAAATTCGTGAAAACATAACCTAAATAAAAACGATATGCAAATTCCGTATAAATGATTATAATTATTCACTGAATTTACATTAAAACATCCATCTTGCACTTTCCCGATGTCTAGAACAATATGTTATACCCCTATCAGACCGGGGCGCCCCCCCCCCCCCCTGATAAGCTGCTACGACGACAGATAATGGTCTCAGGGTGCGTCAAGATCGCCATAATCGTAGTGAAAGCATGGTTGCAACGCCAGATATCACGCTGTGGTCTCCATGGTTGCAAATGGTCACCGAGTCATGACGTTTGTCTTGAGCACGGTTCAGCCATATGACCATAAAAAGCTGTAAAAACGTGGTTGGGTCGTGAAGTCCTTACTACGCTACTACGGCGACGAAAAAAGTCCTCAGAGCCCGTTCAGATCACCAAGTGTGGCAAAAGTGTGGTGGAAACACCAGTTATCTTGCTGTGGACTCCATGGTCGCCAATGATCGCTGAGTCACTGCGCCATGGTTGTATTAAGAACTCCATAAACGCAGTGGGAACCTCATAACATCTCCATAGGTGCAGTGGTAGCCCCATGAGGTCGTCGTGCAATCGTGCAACGGTGGTGAAATCGTAACATCGCCATGACAACGCCATAAGGACTCAGAACGCTTGGTGGGGTCACGGCCTACACGCGAAGGTTGTGGTAAAGGCAGTAGGCACCGTTTACCATTTTCGCAGCGTCTGTGCCATGTGTGTACTGCACACATACTACGTTTACAGAGATGTTAGCACGCTTGTCTTGCGACCATCGCGACCCACCACGTTTTCTCAGCTTTCCAGATCATATGGCAGAACCTTGCTTTGAGCATGTTCAAAGCAAACGCCGTGACTCGGCGATCATTGAGTCCAAAGCACGATATCTGGCGTTTCCACCACGCTTTTGCAACACTTATGGAGATCTTGACACTCTCTGAAGCCAGGACCTTCGCGACCCAACCACTTTTTCACAGCTTTCCAGGTCATATGACAGAACGTCGTGACTCGATGACCATGTGCAACCATGGAGACACAGCGCGATTATTGTGATCTTGACGAGCTCTCAGACCATTTTCCGTCGTGATAGCAGCGTTTGCAGGGCGCCGCCCCGGTCTGATAGGGGTATAACATATTGTTCTAGACATCGGGAAAGTGCAAGATGGATGTTGTAATGTAAATTCAGTGAATAATTAGAATCATTTATACGGAATTTGCATATCCTTTTTATTTAGGTTATGTTTTCACGAATTTGGGGCTCATTCAAAAAAGGGGTCTATAGAAAATTTTCATTCAATCGTTTTTTGGTGTATCCCCATGAGTAGTCTTGCCACATGTGATCATTAATTCTTGTTCTTTTTTTTGACCCTGCCGACATTTCAACATACCTGTGTTACGAATTAACTCTGTAACAGATAGGTGTCCACAACACGTGCGTTGAATGCAGACGCCGCCAGTCATTGGCTCAACGGCTCGTGCAATGTTTACTTAACACCTAACTGCTTCGGGCAAAATGATGCATTTTACTCATTTTAATACCCATTTACACTAAATAGGAAATATTTTTTAGCTTCAAATACTTCAAACGTCTTTATTTATTTTTCTTTTACCTCAAAAAAATGTTTGAGAATTTAACTTATCGGAGTAAAAAAGTTAATATGCCTTACTTATTAAGCCTCGTCGATGTCATGCTTATCAGTGATTGTAGCGGCCAAGCGAATATTCACTGCGGGGTCAGTTTGACAAATTCTATCAAAGTACATGTCGTGTTTTATAATTCAATCATTTCAGAATGAAGAAATTAATTTTGGTGTGTGTATCACTGGTTTTTACATGGTACAAGGGAACAGAAGGCTTATCTTGTGAAGGATGTGATGAGAGGAAAACCAAATGTCAACCATTACCGCCGACTTGCTTCCCATCTCGATGGCCATGTGGTTGTTGTGATGTATGTGCTGGTAAAATTGGAGATGCGTGCCACGGCTTTTCTGTTCAGTAAGTATTAAAAGGACAATAACATTCTTGCTGGCTTGGAAGCTCCAGAAAATAAATAATACCTTATTCTTAGTACTAGATGTTTAAGTGTCCTACCTGTTGTGTAAATTATCCAATACAACCTATTTTACTTGTCCAGAGGGTTCGAAAATATTTTAAAATCCAAGTCACATTTGAAAAGGTTTACGTTAGACTTTTCAAATCAGTTGGTTGAATTTTTCCAATTTTGTAAAATAGGTGTGTTAAGATGAGATTTATATCATCAATTAATTGGAATATTGTAAAATAATACGATTTGTTGACCAGAATGAAGATTGGGACATACTATTCAGTTACAACAAGAGTGTTATTGGGGCTTTAAAGAACAAATTATATGTACAGCGGAATGCCATCTACGACTGTTAACTGCTTAAACGCCATAAATATTATATTCAAAGTTGCCTTAAAACTCGCCGACCTTGGGCTAGGTATTGTTGAAGGCCGTTGGTTACATTCCTTGAAACACAACGAAGAACTTATACGACTCTGAAATATATACATTGAAACGATTATATATCAGCAATGCCAGGTCTGTCACAAATTTTCACCATTACGGTCGCGACCGTCAAAAAGAGCAATAAAAGTTTTGAAGGGATATTCCGATTTTAACAGTGTTTGAAAAATAAAAAGTCCGAATACGAATGAAATTTAAGCGACAAAATATACAGGAATGGTGTATTTACCTTGTCTGAAAATTTCAGCTCAAAATATTGAGTTGTTTGGGAAGTCAAAACTGTGCATCCGGACAATTAACCCTTTTAAGATTTCATGTCAATTTTTTCGAAGAGTGACCTGATGATGGATTCCCGTCCTTGAAGCGTTTTATACAGCGAATGACCCATGTTCACCTTCACATTATTTTTATGAAAAAAAATGTCTGGTTTTATCCAAACACAGCTTGGGACAACGGTCTCCATTTCCTGATGAAAACTGACAGGTTTAAGTTGTTTGAAATCCCAATAAGACTCTTTATGGATTAACAATTACTGGTTTATTAACATGCCGACTTGATAAAGACGAGAGTATCATCGTCGAAAGGTTGCATGTTAATAAACCAGTAATTGTTAATCCATAAATATTGTTATTGTGTTACTGTTCAATTACTAAATGCCACTTATAGAAGTTGTTTGAAAACGTATCGCAAATATTGAGTTAGTGCAGTTTTATTCTTTAAAATATTGTAGGGATTCGCCCTTTAATTACAACATCCATAACAGAAAGGTTGTAGGAAACTACACACACAAAACCGTAACATTAAATATAAGCTAATTATATGTTTCAAATCCCTTAGCGTGTGTGTTCTGTAGTGAAAGTATCAGTCTTCTTTCTTAGTCTACATGATGATCTCCCCGGGCTCCAAGCCGAGGCGGCTAAAGATATGCCCCTCTATAAACACTGCATATTTTCCCCATCTCGGCCTCTAACCCGAGGTGGTTGAACATCCCTCCCGGGACAGCGAGAGTCACACACTTCCTACACAATGTCTTAACTCACCAGGGGGGTGGGATGGCCTAGTGGTCTAGAGTGCCGCGCTTTGACCTCTAGCTGGCCGGCCACCTCTGGCTTGCGGCTGTGGTTTCGATCCCTGGTGTGAACGTATGTGGCATGGAGATAGGGGCGTCTTCTCAACCTCGTGGGTTTCCCCCCACTGCTAAACACCCCTACGCGCAAGCGAATTATTGAAATAAAATTGAAACCATATGTTAGTCCCAAAATGACCTAGTTTGTGTCGAGTGGATTTAACCCCATTTCTCTCTCTTAACTCACCTGCTATAAGTGTATCAGAAATTTCAGTAAATTAAACAAATTATAGCGAAATAAAATTTAATTACGCTGATCTATGGCGATATATAAAATGAAATGGAGTTTAAATGTCCTAGTGCTCTGTGCCGACTGGGCTAATGGAGATGGGCATACGTTATAATTGTGCTATCATATCGAATTCTGACTATAAGCGATCTTTTTCTTGGACAGCTGCACAAACCATACCGGAAAATCCCGAACCCGCGACCTCTAGGCTACTAGCCAACATCTTGTTCACTTAGCCACTGTGGTTCCCTAATTGTCCCCCGCCTTTCGAAGAAAGTTGGGGGACTATTAAAATGTTCGTCCGTCTGCCTGTCTGTCCGTCACACTTTTGGGACACAATAACTCTCTTCCTAGTGTAGCTAGAATGTTCAAAATTGGTGTATGTGTTTATTAGGTCAATGCCTTGATGGAGTTCGAAGATGAGCATTTTCCGCTTAGGGTAAGCAGAGATAAGCAATTTGATTGGTTGATGCTTTGGGACACGATGACTTTAGTTCTAATTAAGTGAGAGCGGTGAAACTTGGTGTATAGTTTCATTACAGTAATACCTTGACTAAGTTCGATAATAAGCATTTTCTGCTCAGGGTAAGCAGAGCTATTCGCAATTTGATTGGTCGAGACTGTGGAACACAATAACTCTCCTTCTAATTGAGTTAAAATGTTCAAACTTGGTGTATATGCTTATTAGGTCAATGCCTTGATGGAGTTCGAAGATGAGCATTTTCTGCTTAGGGTAAGCAGAGCAAGCAATTTGATTGGTTGATGCTTTGGGACACGATAACTTTAGTTCTAATTAAGTGAGAGTGATGAAACTTGGTGTATAGTTACATTACAGTAATACCTTGACTAAGTTCGATAATGAGCATTTTCTGCTCAGGGTAAGCAGAGCTATACGCAATTTGATTGGTCGAGACTTTGGAACACAATAACTCTCCTTTTAATTGAGTTAAAAAGTTCAAACTTGTTGTATATGCTTATTAGGCCAATGCCTTGATGGAGTTCGAAGATGAACATTTTCCGCGTAGGGTAAGCAGAGATAAGCAATTTGATTGGTTGATGCTTTGGGGCACGATAACTTTAGTTCTAATTAAGTGAGAGTGGTGAAACTTGGTGTATAGTTCCATTACAGTAATACCTTGACTAGGGTCGATAATGAGCATTTTCTGCTAGAGGTAAGCAGAGCGATAAGCAATTTGATTTGCCGAGACTTTGGAACACAATAACTCTCCTTCAAATTGAGTTAAAATGTTCAAAATTGGTGTGTATGCTTATTAGGTCAATGCCTTGATGGAGTTCGAAGATGAGCATTTTCTTCTTAGGGTAGGCAGAGATAAGCAATTTGATTGGTTGATACTTTCATCTTGATTGATGATTTTTATGCAAATACAAATGACTGCATTCTCATTCAGTAATGGATTCGACAGTAACAGTGGAAGGAAACAATTGACTCGGACACGAGGGCCATTCCCCTTGGCCAGAGGGGCCCTTTTGTCAAGCGTGGGGGCCCTTTATAAAACACTTTTGGATGACACTTCGTGTACAGTTTGATTGCTCGATACGTTTGAAAAAAATAAATGTGCGATTAATTAATATGTGCCATCTATTTATTTTGGGATTTCGGCGGGGGACATCAGCCTCATTGTTGGCTTGTTAAAGTAGCTAAGTAGCTAAGTCTCTAACTCAAAATCATCCAAAATCTTCAACATTGAAAACACGAATAATTGGCCAATTAAAATCAACATTGATGTTATGATCTTACTGGAAAAAATGGGCTTCTGAAGACAAAATAAGCATTTGCTCATTGGTACACGAATCGTGTACCATAATGCGTTTCAGTCCCAGTTCTAGCAAGAGACTCGAGAAACGAGGCAAGAAACATTGCACCAAATCACACGGCGTATGTAGACTGGAATAACCAGTCACTAGAAATTTGCACCCGATTGAAAGTGCTGGCTTATTTCGCCTAACAAAACTGATTTGAAATTGACACCATTGAATGTAAATCAGTTTATATACATTCATATTACAGTATTATATGCGCTGCGACCCACTTTTTTTTGTCAATTTCTAGGTCCCAAATGTTAGCGATTTAGCCCCTTTAAATAAGGCATGTTGCTCTGCGGCTAAAAACTTAAAAAAGAGACGAATTGAAAAATGTAATATGAATATCTTCGTTTCAGGTGTGAGCCAGGTCTAGTCTGTGTAAACAATCAAGGCGAACAAAAAGTTGTCGTCCATTGGCACGATTTCGAATTCAGAGGAATTTGTCAAAGACCATCAACAGCTCACCCAGCTCCAAATCCGGTAGTAGACCAACCCGGTCTCTTTTAAAATTTTGAATTTTAAATAAAAACAATAATATTTTATGAATGTTTTATTTTTCTTCCTTATTTAAAGAAAAATTATGTAAAATTTAGACAGAGAGCTTGCCATCCTTACATTTTTAAGCTAAAATCAAAGTACGGCTGAACGGTTCCAACCTATTTAATATCGGAGAAATCCGATGCCATCGAGAGTTGATAATGGCCTGGATAAGTTAATTAATGTCTTAATTAATAATTTAGAAAACATTTCAGGCCTAAAGAAAGACTTGCAATAGGAAGATTTAGCTCTTGCATAATGTATGTTTAAAGTTGTAAATATTGAAATATTTATGAACAGTGTGGGAGAATTATCCAACAACACGTACAGAAGACTAATGCCATAAGATGGGGTTTAACGTCCTACTTTTCTGCTCCGAACGGGACAATGAAGACGGGCAAACGTCATAAAATTATGGGTTCGGGAACGTTTGCCCGAGCGCTACGACCTACTCTTATATCGAATTCCATCTGCCAAGGGATCGTTCACGTACATGTGAACGACTAGACAGCTGTCCTTGTCAGGCCCTCCGTCCTGCATCACTGACAAGGGTAATATCAAAACGTAAAACCAGTAACCGGTTAAATATATCACTATTCCACAATAATGACGGGAAAAATCGATCACTTTCGAACACCCCGTGACAAACAGACTCATGCCAATGAAGCTCTGAAAATGAAGATTAGAACGAAGCAGTGTACCAAATTTCAAAGTCTACTACTAACTGGAAAAAAGACAACCAACCAACCATCCATAAAGTCAATGAATACATCTCAAAAGACAGTTGTGAACCTGACCAGATTACTTTCCAAAGGTCTGAATTATGCACCAGTAATTCAGCAGAAAAACAATGACAGCTTCATCACCATCATTGAACCAGGAATACGTCAATTAGCCCCAGGGGAGGGTGGGGGGAGAACGGAATACCTGCTCCACCAGATCACCGAGTTACTATCAAAATCCAAACCACAGAAGACCAACCTGACCAAGCCACAGCGAGATGCGATCAAAGAACTAAAGACAGATGACACCATCACCACAGTAGGAGCAGATAAAGCAAAGTCACAGTCGTCTTAACAAAAAAGATTACAATACCATAATTGACAACTTACAAATTTTGGGCCTATCCTGTCTGGCAACCGTTGGGTTTTAATAATATTCTGAGAGGGTCACTTTACAAGCAATGTTCGATCTCACATGGAAAATAAATGTTATCTGAAAAGCCTGCGATATTTAGTCGAATAGAATACGGTTTGTGACGGATGATTTAACATAATCGAGACGCCCTCTGGTGTACATTCTAATGAAGATGTCTGGTGTAATGAAATGAGTATTATGAATTAATAATATGTATTCTATTATTTCCAACATACCTTGTTCTTACAAGTAATCTATTATTGGACTGAACCAGTTGAAAAGATGCATTGCATGTCTCTATATTGAATGATACTTCTTCAGTTACAGAGGTATTGATTGCAGGATTATATTTGAGTTTAGGCGGTGGCTTCAGTCCCCATTTTAATCGGTTATATATAAGAGAGATAGTGAAGTCGTATTAAAAGGCAAATGGTTGTTGTTATAAGTCTTAATTCTATCCCGTCATCCTTCAGTAGGTATCCCATGAGATAAGCTCTAAGTCACGTGGTCGTCAGTAGCTCGTTTGGTCTCGAGAGCGTGGTCACATAGCAGACAATTCTGTCTATTTGATCTTTGTTTTAATGACAATAATTTGTCATTTTTACGGTTTAGTTACCACTCTCACCTTTTGCTTTGCTTGAACCTGGTTTCGGCGGAAACCCGCTAGAACGAAACTTATTTTTTGTGATTTCGATCTTTTTATTTTATCGCTCATTTGTCTTGATGAGCGAAGCACGACCTGTCATGGCGTCGCCTGAGTGTGATAATAAAAGTAGCTCGGATAAAACCAGTGTAATCACTGATGGATCTGATAATTGTTTGACAAGTAAACCTAACTTACTTACAAAGCATCCAAATGCTGTTGGGGGAAAAAGATTGATCCCGACACCCCCTTCTTCGAAAGGGAAACCTTCGCAGTAAAAGTCAAATCACAGCCGGTCGAGTGCAGCTAGGCCTAGTTCTAGTATTAGTGCCGCAGCGGGCTCTATGAATAAACCAGCAGTTTTTCCTAACACTACTAACAGGAATTTGAATATTTCGAACGAAAATTCGTTTGCAGCTGCAATATCGTCTTCAATTTCGTCTTCGATGAAATTAATGATGGATGATTTTAGAAAATCTCAAACAGAAAATATTGAACAGTTGAAGAAAAATCAACAAGAATTCTTTAACTATTATTTTGACAAGGAAGATGAAATTAGTTCGCACTGTTCGTCTCATTACGACGAGCAAGATGAAAGAGAAGAAGAAAATGTAAATAATACTGAAGTAGTTGACGGCACAACGGCATTGCAACAATTACTTGTTTCTGGGAGTGGGAAGAAAGAGCCCCCAAGGTCACATTCTGGTCAAAGCGAACAAGAAGTTTCAAATCCCGTTTGTTTAACGAAC
Organism: Patella ulyssiponensis; assembly: GCA_963678685.1. NCBI lineage: Eukaryota > Metazoa > Mollusca > Gastropoda > Patellidae > Patella > Patella ulyssiponensis. The sequence continues at coordinate 86,128,145 of OY783226.1, forward strand.
TATTTTTCTCAATATAATAATATTGATGAAGTATGTGGGCCGAATATTGAAGCCAGTCTGACAGAAGCGGTAGATAACATGATCAAACATGGGTTGTCCGAAGAAAAGACGAATGAATTACTCAACCGCTATACACGCCCACAAAATTGTCGAAATTTGACTCAAACTAAAGTTAATCCGCCAATTTGGGAGTCGCTGAGCGGAGAAACACGCTCAACCGACATTAAACTTCAAAAAATTCAGAAATCATTATGAAGGCGTTTATCCCGCTTACAAAGTTGGCAGAGTTACTTATGACGTCTACAGGGGGCGCTACGGCCATTGACACTGTCAATGTAAACAAACATGGACACCAATTCCTCACCGATTCCATGGCACTTTTGGCTGCAGTTAATGCAGAAGTAAATGGCAGACGCCGAGTTCTGATGAAAACAGACGTTAACACTAATTACCGTTCATTATGTACAATTAAAGGACCGAACGGTGCCTTGCTGTTTGGTGCTGATTTAACTGAGCGACTACGAGAGATTTCTGAAACCAACAGGGTCGAACAGAAAGTGAATCGAGATCGTTCAAGTTACAGCAGGGAATCCACAAGACATAGCCCCTACAATAAAATGGAAGCCAAGAATAGAAGATACGCTTATAAATCAAATAGCAGAAACTATGGAAGGCCAGGTGGAAATCGTTTTTTAGACAAACGAAGTGTGCCGCCACCAAAACGAAGAAAACTACATGTACCGGGTCTGAACAAACCCAAAGTCGAAGTACCAGTGAGCATGATTTATTGTCTGATAACACAGAGGTAGGTGAGTGTCAGTCTCATTGTCCTTTACCACAGGTAGATACTTGTGTGTCTTTATCCACTTTTCATGATGGAAGCAGTTTGTTGTCTGAGTTACAGTATGATTTTCAAATGTTTCAAGGTGGACAACTGGAAAATTTTACACATGTTTGGGAAAAATACACATCCGATCCTTGGATTCTCAACGATATACAGGGGGTTGAACTCGAATTTACAGAAATACCGGTTCAGTTAAGTAAACCCAATCAGCATGTTTTTAATAAAACTGAGCAGGAGATCATCTCACATGAATTAAGCAAATTTCTTGATAAAGGTGTTATAGAATTAACATCTCATGAGAATGGAGAATTTTTATCCACAATATTTATTAGGCCAAAAAAGGATGGTTCTCATCGAATGTTTTTTATACGCCCACATTTTCATGTGGACGTATTATGTCGTCGCCCCTGTCCGTCCGGACGTCCGTCCGTCCACAATTGTTTGTGGACTCTCTACAGGTCACAATTCTTACCCGATTTTGAAAAAACTTGAAATATATGTTTATCCCCAAAAGATCTCGGCTGCTTTCGATATTGGCATGTATCGGATCAAAACTTCATGGATTATGGCCCCTGATTGTACGAAAAATCACGTTTCTAGCTTGTGGACCCTATAGAGGTCACAATTTTGAACCGATTTTGACGACACTTGACATGCATGTTTATAACCCAAAGATCTTGGTTCCTTTCGATATTTGCGCCTATCGGAACGTAATTTCCTGAATTATGGCCCCTGATTGTCCGAAAAATCACCTTTTTTAGCTTGTGGTACCTCTGGAGGTCACAATTATTATCCGATTTAAAAAACCGTTCGATTATATCACCGTTACACCCTAAGGAAGGTTGAGTTCGAATTTCGGGACAATCGGACCAAAATTGACATACAAAATGGCCGCCGTTTGTATGCGAATACTGTTCATAAATGGTATATCAGTGTTGTGGACCCTGTAGAGGTCACAATTTTAATTCGATTTTGATGAAACTTGAAATTCATGGTTATAACCCAAAGATCTTGGTTCCTTTCGATATTTGCGCATATCGGATCGTAACTTCTTGAATTATGGTCCCTGATTATACGCAAAATCGCCTTTTTTTAGCTTGTGATCCCACTGGAGGTCACAATTATCCGATTTAAAAAAACGTTTGATTATATTACCGTTACACCGTAAGGAAGGTTGAGTTCGAATTTCCGGAAAATCGGACCAAAATTGACATACAAAATGGCCGCCTTTTGTACACGAATACTGTTAAAAAATGGTATATCATGGTTGTGGACCCTGTATAGGTCACAATTTTATTTCGATTTTGATGAAACTTGAAATGCATGGTTATAACCCAAAGATCTTGGTTCCTTTCGTTATTTGCGCATATCGGATCGTAACTTCCTGAATTATGGCCCCTGATTGTCCGAAAAATCGCCTATTGTCCCTCTGGAGGTCACAGTTATTATCCGATTTAAAAAAAACGTTTGACTCTTATCACCGTTACACCCTAAGGAAGGTTGAGTTTGAATTTCAAGAAAATCGGACCATAATTGCCAGACAAAATGGCCGCCGTTTGTACACATTTCTAGGTTGTGTACCGTCACACCATAATCATTGTCTTCGAATTTCATGAATATCTGACTGGAACTGACCAACACAATGTCTGCTCCCAATACAGTATGAAATACAGGACTTAATGATGTAGGAAAAATCACTTTCGGTATTGCTTGTTCTCTATCCATCTATCGAAAATGTGGGCGTATCCTGCCTGGCAGTGCCAGCCTATCTTTAATCTTAAAAATCTCAATGAATATATTGTGTATCATCATTTCAAAATGGACACGATTCAAACAATTATTGATTTAATAGAGCCTTCATGTTTTATGGCATCACTAGATTTGAAGGATGCCTACTATTATGTACCAATTGCGAGAAATTACAGGAAGTATCTGAAATTTCAATGGTATAGCGAACTTTATCAGTTTCGAGTACTCCCAAATGGTTTAGCTTCAGCACCGCGCTATTTTACTAAGCTTTTGAAACCTATTTTTGCTTTTCTCAGACAACAAGCTCTTACATCAAGTGGCTATATTGATGATGTATTTTTAATGAGTGATTCTTATGAGAATTGCTGTAGAAACATTAACATAACTGTTACTTTATTTAAATCCTTAGGTTTTGTTGTGCATAAAGATAAGTCTGTATTGACCCCTACAAAAAAGCTTGAACATTTAGGTTTTGTTCTTAATTCAGAACAAATGAACATTAGACTTCCTGCAAGGAAAGTTGATTATGCCATTAAGTTTGCAAATGAATTGTTGTTAATGAAGAAACCCAAGATACGTACTGTTGCAAAACTATTAGGTATTTATATTTCCTGTCTGCCCCAGCAGTTGAGCATGGAGAACTTTTTTATAGGAATATTGAGATGGAAAAAATATCTGCACTTAAATTGGTACATGGTAATTATGAACAATGTATGACTTTATCCATCGCAGCTAAAAAAGACATTTATTGGTGGTCTAATAATCTTGGGAAAGCCTACAAGCCACTTATCATAGAACCCCCAACAGTGTTTATCAGGACTGATGCCTCTTTATTAGGCTGGGGGGGGGGGGGGGCAGTGTGTGACAATATTACCACTGGAGGTAGGTGGAATGTTGATGAGAGTCAAAGGCATATTAACTGCTTAGAGTTGCAGGCTGCGCTATTTGGTCTAAAATCCTTATGTGCTATACATCGCAATACATCTGTTCGTATTGAGCTTGACAATACAACAGCAGTTTGCTATATTAACAACAAGGGGGGCAGCAAATCACCTCAATGTAATTCCATTACTAAAACAATATTTGAATTTTGCTTACAGCAAGACATTAATTTAACTGCTGGAATAAATAATGTGGTCGCTGATAGAGAGTCACGTAATTTTGACGATAACACTGAATGGACACTTGATAAGGCCATTTTTGATAAGATCATAAATACATTTGGGGAACCTGATGTTGATTTGTTCGCCTCTAGATTAAATAATAAAGTAAACTGTTATGTTTCCTGGATACCAGGGCCCTGTTTCACAAAAACTTAAACTAAAATCACTAAAATAGATTTTAACTAAAATCAAAATGAAATTTTAAATTTTAAGCGTTTCACGAAGATTGATTGTAACCTAAAATGCGATTTTAATAGATTTTAGTTAAAATCGCTTGCGCCCGCGCAGTGCACATTTCCGCTGCGGGTACTTACGGTGAAAACAAATACGCTTCGAAACTGAAAACTGTTGGCAGGTTGAATTAAAGGTTGCAATATCAATGGGGAGAGTTTCATACGTTGAAGCAATGTTTGCACACGGTCAGACATTCGTAGAGAGGTGAAATAAATTATTATTATTATTATGATGTATTTATATGGCGCATCTTTCACCTATAGAGTGCCCAGATGCTCTTTACAAATTTAAAAGGAAGATACAATACATACAAATGAAAGTACACGTAAATAGTAGAAAACAAATATGAAAACAACACCGTATCACATTTAATAAAAAGCTTTGGTAAATAAAAACGTTTTGAGATTTGCTTTAAAAGTTGAAAGTGATGCACAGTTCCTTAGGTTAAGTGGTAATTTGTTCCACAATTTAGGTGCCTTTATTGAGAAAGACTTTTCCCCAACCGATACTTGTTTTGCATTTCTTTCGATCAGCAAGAAGTTATCGTTACTTGAGCGAAGTTGACGAGATGGCTTGTACAAACACAATAGTTGCGAGAGGTATAGTGGTGCCAGGTCATTTAAACACTTGTAGGTGAAGAGCAGAATTTTGTATTCAATTCTATAAGTAATTGGGAGCCAGTGGAGATTAAACAGTATTGGAGTTATATGGTCATATCTAGAACAACCTGAGATGAGACGAGCAGCTGAATTTTGTAATTTTTGTAGTCTGTCCAGCAATTTATTCGGAACACCTAACAGCAGTGAATTGAAATTATCTAGTCTAGAAATTACTAGGGCTTGTATAAGTGTTTTTGTTGCATCTATTGTTATAAACTTCCTAATTTTGGCAATGTTTCTCAAGTGGAAGTAGCCTACTTTACACACATTGTTAATTTGGGACTCCATATTCATGTTAGAATCGAAGATTGCTCCTATGTTTCCGGCTGCAGTAGAATTAGTGATGGATGTCTCACCAACACGGATGGATAGATCATCATCTAGCTTAGAGAGGTTGTGTTTTGAACCAATTACCAAGTACTCTGTTTTCTCATCATTGAGTTTAAGGAAATTCTGTGACATCCAGAGTTTTATATCATCTATACATTTTTCAATGTTGAACTTGGATAGATTAAAACTGTCCGGGTCTGATGGCTTGAAGGATATATACAGTTGGGTGTCGTCAGCGTATAAGTGAAATTCAAGTCCGAATTTGCGAACCAAAGCGCCGAGAGGGGATGTATACAGACTGAACAATATCGGCCCCAGTACTGACCCTTGCGGAACTCCGAATTGAAGCAGTGATTCGGTGGATGAGCTGTTGCCAACCAGAACCCTTTGTGTTCTCTTGCTGATGTATGATTGGATGAGTTGCAGGGCATCATCTTTAATTCCAAAGTCCACTTCAAGTCGATCTAGCAGAATATGGTGATCCACTGTGTCGAAAGCGGCTGATAGGTCTAACAGTATCAGTAAAACACAGTTGTGGTTATCCATAAATGTGAGAATATCATTATGAACTCTTAGTAATGCTGTTTCCGTGCTGTGATTCTTCCTGTATGCACTTTGAAAAGATTCTAGTAAATTGTGATCCCCTATATGTGATGATATTTGTTTCGAAATTACACGTTCCAGGACTTTAGATACAAAACTTAAGTTTGACACGGGCCTATAATTTTTCTCAATTTCGGGGTCTAATGATTTCTTCTTAATAAGTGGAAATATTATTGCTGCCTTAAATATATCTGGAAAAACATTTTCCTGAATTGCAGAGTTTATAATGTTGGCGATGACATTGATTAATGATGGTAGACAATCCTTCAAGAACGTGGTCGGAATTGGATCTAATGGACAAGATTTTGAGGAACAGTTTAAAATTAACTTTGATAATTCGGATTCACTGACATTATCAAAGAAATTGAGTGAAGGAGGAAAAGACAATGGTGATGCTGCAGAGGTTACTTCAACTTCTTCCAATTTTGATGAAAGGTTGTCTCGAATTGTGGATATTTTTGTCAGAAAGTATGACGAAAACTTATCAGCAAGTTGTTGATCATTGTCAGAATTAGGCAGAATTGTTGCTCCGTAGTTATGGTTTGATAATGAATTAGAAACACGAAATATCTCCTTGGCCTTATTACTACTGTTATGTATTTTATTAGAGTAGTAGGACTGTTTAGCTTCTACTATAATTCGTGTGAAATTGTGCTTTTCTTGTTGGTAAATTTCTTGATGTACATGAAGCTTGGTTTTCCTCCAGCGTCGCTCTGCTTTATTTCTGGATCTTTTGGCTTGTAGTACTTCATCATTGAACCATTCAGAATTCGGTCGTATTCTGATATTCTTAGTTTTTGCAGGATAAAGTTTATCAAGAACACTTTGTAATAATTCATTGAATTGTATGGCCTTAATGTTAACATTATCTAGATCTACAATGTCCTGGAACTGAGTTTTTTCTAGTTCAGAGAGAAACACGTTTTTGTCAAAGTTTTTTAAGTTTCTTACTTGTAGTGATTGCACTGGGAAGTTAGTCGGTTCAATTTCAAGATCAGCAAATACGGGAAAGTGATCTGAAAGAATGTGATCCTGGACTGTAAGCTTTCCAATTGATGTCTCGGACTCTCTTGATATAACGAGGTCCAGTATGTGACCCCGTTTATGGGTTTTAGTTTTCACATGTTGATAAAGTGAATGGGTGTCCAAAATATTTTTTAATCTTGAAGACGATGAGTGTACTGCATAATATGTGATTCGAAAAGTATCGGTGGGTGGCCTTGAACTTGGCATTTGATTCGTGACATGGGAATTTGATTTAATCGCAGGCTTCAATGGAAATACTGTGTATCGATAAACTAAATCGCATGGATTTGTAGTTTGATTGGGAATTGTCACAAACATATTATGATATATTTCTGACTCAAACGGCTAATCTAGGTTGTAATTTTCTTCGCATTTTAAAAGTATTTATCAACTTTGAAATTTATACACCAAATAGCCAATGTTCCGATGCCTACGTTTGACATGTCATTCTCATCGACCCACCCTTTCAGTGAAAGTTTGAAAATGATACTTACTCACTTAAATGATTTTTTTCCCCAAGATAAAATAGCTTTGGCTCCTAAAATGCCAATTATTTTTTTTTGTTTTATTAACGCAAGACTTTATTAAGAAATAATAATAAATTTATATTAAAATTTAATTTGAAATAGGCCTAGGCCTATAACATTTTTCAATAAACACATTTGAGACTATTGATTTATCTCTTTAGTATTTACATATCATCATAACCCTCAAAAGTATGCGTAAATACTACATATGGTTTGCCTAGTATTATAGGCCTTCTAAAACCTAGAAATGGGGCATATTAAATAATTGTACCCGAACATATTTTCTTTATAGACAAGAAGGCGCTTCTTTCCAAGAAATTGGATATGAATAAATGATTTTCTTTTAGTGTTTAGTTTACTGGGGTTTTGAATGGGTTTTTTTCTTGGAGTTCTAATATGGAGCGCCATCCAAATCCTTAAATTGACTTACAATAAAATAAAGGGGTGAAAAGAATTTGAATGAGAATTTTTTTTGCGAATGATGGTTGGAATATTAGAATTATGTGACCCGGGCCGTTCACAATATTATCATTATTCCAATTATATCTATATATCGCAAAATATGTAACAGTGTAGCTCTAATCAATGTTTGTTAATGTCTTGATTTTAAGTTAGGACAGGGTGATGGCTATCCTAAGTTAAAATTGATTTTAGTTAAAATTGTCCTTAAAATACGTTTGTGAAACGCTACTATTTTAAGTTAAGATTAGATTTTAACTTACAATACTATTTTAGTGGATTTTAATTAAAATCCTTAAAATCGTTTTGTGAAACTCGTCTATCTTAAGTTAGGATGAAATTCTAGTTTAAGACGATTTTAAGGAGATTTAAGTTTTTTGTGAAACAGGGCCCAGATCTTAAGGCTATAGCAATTGATGCTTTTTCTATATGTTGGAAATCTTTTCAATTTACCATATAGTTTTTCACCTTTCAGTGTTGTATCCAAGGTCTTGAAAAAGATAAAAATAGAAGAGATATCTCACATAATCTTGATCCTCCCAATGTGGATTACTCAACCCTGGTTTTCAACAATGTTGAAGATGATAATCGATTCTCCAAGGGAAGTCAAGTTAAACAAGTCAACTTTGTTCCTACCCTTCAACCCACAGGTGGAACACAAATTATGGAGGAAGTTGATTCTTCTAGTCTGTCCATTGTCCGGAATAACCTTGCGATGCAAGGAGTATCGAAAGCAGCTCAAGACATTATCTGTAAATCATGGCGATTGGGAACCTCAAAACAATATGATACCTACCTCAAGAGATGGGAACAGTTTTGTTGTAGAAGAAAAGTTGATACAGTGTTTGCCTTTGTGACTGACATATTAGATTTTCTTGTGGAATTATTTAACACGGGTTTAAAATATAGTGCCTTAAATACAGCCAGATCTGAATTGTCTTCGACTATTGTTCTTCATGACAGTGTATTCTCAGTTGGACAGCACCCTTTAGTGTCTCGTTTTTTAAAAGGTGTGTTTGAACAGCGCCCATCTTTACCACGATATAATCATGTGTGGAATGTGGAAACTGTGTTGAATTTTTTTAGAAAAACTTTCACCTCTTGTTTCTTTGACTTTATCACAGTTAACTAGTAAATTAGTAACTTTACTTAGTCTTTTGTCTGGACAAAGATGTCAATCTTTGCATTCTTTAAATATGAATGATTTTATATGGGAGGGAGTAACTATACCAATTACCTCTGTTATAAAACAGTCAAAGCCTAATAGGGCACAGCCAGTCCTTGTCTTACCTTTATATTCAAATGAAAATCTTTGTGTGGTTAGAACACTAAATGAATACATTTCACGCACAACCCTTTTATTACAACAGTTAAACCATATTCTATTGCGTCTAAATCCACAATAGCACGATGGGTAAAGTCTACACTCAGACAGGCAGGCATTAACACTAAGGTTTTTAGTGCACACAGTACTAGGGCAGCATCCACTAGTGCAGCTAGTAGAAACATATCTTTAACAGCTTTATTGAAAGTGGCAGGTTGGGCATCTTGTAGGACGTTTCAGAAGTTTTATGATTTGCCTGTAGATACTGTAAATGACACAGTAGCTCACAATGCAGATTTTGCGTTGTCTGTTTTGTCTAGTCATAAGGATTAGATTTACGTTGCAGACTTGAGTGATAACTTTGATGTTATAACTATGTATAATAAGTATTGTTTATTATGTTTATACCTTTTTTTTCTGAATTGGCCAAGAGTTGGTGTTTTACTGGGGTTACAGTACCGGTATTAGAGCTGAGAAGCTTGTTCTTTTGTTTTGCTTACATTGCATCCTTTATAATAAACATCATTTATTACTTTAGATTATGGTCTTTATTCATTATTTTTTGTTTGGAATGTTTTGTACACATGCCAAGCTTTGAAATCTCATGGGATACCTACTGAAGGATGACGGGATAGAATTTATAAATTAAACGAGACTTACCTGTAAAGTGAAGTTTGATTGTAATTCTATACCGTCATCTTCTTCAGTAGGGATCACATGCCCTCCCTGGGTTGCTAATAGAACTGTTTTTTAAGCTCCCTCCCTTGTTTTTTCTGGAAATGTTTTTTGGCATATGTACAATTACTTTAAAACCTGACGACCACGTGACTTAGAGCTTATCTCATGTGATCCCTACTGAAGAAGATGACGGTATAGAATTACAATCAAACTTCATCTTACAGGTAAGTCTCGTTTAATTTATAAATTAATCCCATGTTTTGATTAGTAAATTGTTCTTAGTGATGGATGTAGCATAAATGTAAGGTTGTTATTCATTATTGTCTTGTCTGCGATATCACCTCGGTGGAAGCGGACGTTTAATAAAGCTATTTCACACAATCATTATTGTCTGACGAGCAGGTCTTGGGGAGCAAATGAAACTACCCTGCTAATGCTATATAGGTCCATTATAAGATCATTTGTGACTATGGCTGTGTTGCGTTTGCAATTAAAACTGCTCTTGCTAAACTAAACAGTTAACAATATCAGGCAACAAAGATAGCCACAAAGGCTTCATTTGGCACAAAAAGGGAAAGTCTGTAGCAAGAAATAGGTGAAATGTCCTTCGAATTGAGGCACAACGAACTGATATTGAGATATTGAAACGTTGCATGTAATAAACCAAGAAGTAGTAACTCCATAAAGAGAAATGGTGTTTAACGTCCACTCGACAAAATCAATAAAGCTGTGTTTCTATGGATATTATACCTCTACTTTAAATGTCATTCAAGGAACTGTTTATATTTCAATGAAGATAATGGATTAAAAAGTGTTATTATGGTTGACTTGTTTAAAATGATAGCAAAGCTTTACAATGTTATAATATAACACCTTTATCTAGTACTCTTTGAATGAGAATGTAATTTAAAAATATATGACCTATGCGAGAGCGACGCAAAACGAAATGCCTCCTGTTCTAAAAGAGGATTGATCATCACCATTGATGTGATTAAGTTTATTGGTGTCTGCACTGTATGACGTGATTAGGCAAGTAAAATAACAAAAGCTAATGTTTTAATATATACATTATCACATCATTAATTATAAGAGCCAGTCTCTGAATTGATACGTATCACAGTTAAGAACTGCTGGATGTATTGTTTATTTATCATAGAATTACTTGTACTTTATCGAAATAATTACCGTATATATTTAAAGATTTATTACATGAAATAAACCATTAAAGTGGGAATTTCATATTTTCTAAGAAAGTCAAAACATAATTATTTCTATGTCTGTTGCTTACAAGGTTGTCAACTCACTATTATCCAATCATGGGGAATATTTCACAGGCATAAACATCCCTGACACCGAAAATAATAACACAATTACGTGAATTACATTAACAGAACACAGTTTTTATGGGATACAATCACTAGTTTTATTCTAAAAGCACGACGGATACTTGTCGAAACGTCGTGCTTTTAGAATAAAACTAGTGATTGTATCCCATAAAAACTGTGTTCTGTTACTGTGTTTTCCCGATCGCTATATGCCACTTAAAGATTATACTTGAATTACCTCCCTTGTTTTCCCATTCCCCTCCATGCAATGGCGATCTTCAAACGTTTGAATTTGAAGTTGAAAATGATATTTCTGTCGATTTCTCAACTGACAATAGTGAATTATAGGATTATTCTTTAACAAGGTAGGACTGTTTATAGATACAATCTATTTTAGGGCTTTACTTTAATATATTTTAAAAATATAACTAAAAAATATGAAATTGCCGTTTTAAGCTTTCAATAAACACTACATTACATTATTTATTAAAATAAACATAACATAATAGAAATGTACAGAATAATGCTCTGGGAAAACATGCACTGGGAAAACAATACCATATTCATTCACCTACACATAAAGGAAATTGTCAAACAAAATTTTAGTATTGTCTTCTTATACTTCATTTTATCTAAAGAATAAAAGTCTGACGGTTTGCGTACCTTATTAATAAAAGAAACAAATGAAAACAACGAACAGTATATAATAATGTAATCTAATTGCACATTAACCGATTTACATTCAATTGTTTCCGTTTTGAACCTTATTTCAAATCAGCTATGAGTTGTAACATAATCGAATAATAATTGTGGATTGGACTTCTTTATTATAACATTGCAGGAACGGACATTGCAAATACATCTATAACTCTAACAACCAATACAGCACACAGGAACATAACATTAGTTTGTCGTCATAATGACCAGCGTCCAAATTCACGTCTGCTTCCATTGTCACATGCCCTCGTCCTGTCTTGTAGAGCAGTCTCCGGTCTGCGGCCTCTCGATAAGCTTGTCTTCCATCGTCTCTGTTAAGCTTCTAACTTGAGATCATTTATAAGGCCAATGTGTTATCCACAAGCTTATTAGTATTTAACAGCCATTCACAAGTTATAATACATATATATTAGAAGCCGTCATTAAATGGACAATCATATAATATTATCTAATAATACGAGAAGATAGTGACTAATTAACTAACTTAAATAATGCACGTGTAACACATATATATACTAATTGTACGACAGCTATAAACCACAGCTGCTTAAGTGGGGGACAGACGAGCGTATTTTTTCGCCCGATCGCGGCGATTTTTAAAATCGCTCGAAAAATACGCCCGTGTGCCCCTTCAGGGCGACGACGATTCTGATCGGCGAACCAGACTATTTTTCGCCGGCGATTAAATTCGCTCGTGTGTCCGTGTCAAGCGTATATTGTCGGGCGATTCATTTTTATAAGCCAATCATCGACATAGTTGATATCACATGATCTCAAAATGGCTTCCGTTTTTTACAAATCACGTGATCGACGAGTCACGTGATCGGCGTAATTTCTCGGACGCTTTCGAGACGATCGCTACGTGTGCCCGTTCGTTATCGGCCGTAATAAATCGCCGGCGAATCTCAATCGCTGCGATCGGGCGAAAAAATACGCTCGTCTGCCCATAGCATTAATGTTGTGTTACAGCCCAGTGAAATACGGTATGAGTCTTAACCGAATAGAAATTTCTAGTGTTTGGTTATTCCAGTCTATTGCGCTTGGTCTTCACATAAGTTATGGAATACGTCTAGCCTCGTTCTTTCTGGTCACTTGTTACATATGACGCCGAAACGCACTATGGTACACAATTCGTGTATCAATGGTAAAATGTTTACTTTTTCTTAAATACTGGATATCTGAAGCCTATCTTTTCAAGGTAAGATAACAACATCAATGTTGATTCGAACTGACAAATAATTCACGTTAGCTACTTTAAAGTTTTGAATATACACTGTAGATGGGACACAGCAATGTAATGACTTTAAATGAAGCCGCACTTTTCTGTTCCAATAGGGCTAATTTGCGGTGTGCCGAATGATCTTTGCCCGGAATGAATACCTTCACTAACTACCAATTTTCGAATCAGTAACAAAAGACAGTCATTGATGAAAATAGTGTGCTGTGTACATCAACCTTGGTGATTCGTGCGGACATTATCTCCCTCAAAATGATGTAAAACACATGGAATTCAGCGGGATGTCCCTTAAAAAAACATCGATTTACTTGGATAACAACAGTACATTATACTCTTGTGTCGCGGTGGCCCGACATTCTTTAAAAGGTCTGGTTATTGTTGTGTCTCATCTTGCAGTCCTCAAGGTTTTAGTCTATCGATGGTGGTGAACTTAATAACATCTGTTTGAAAGTTTAATTGGGATTCATGATTTAACAACGATCCCACATCATGCCCGTCAAGGCAGGTCGTTTTTATCGTCTTGTTTTTTGCGTTACCTTTACAACAACTGTATGGTGTGCTGATCTCAAGGCTCTCTACACTCGAACTAAAGTGACCGTGGAATTGGAAAGTTGCACAACAAGGAGCTACAACAAGCTGATTCAAAACAAACACACATCGACTAAGATTAGATGTGGTCAGTTGTGTTCAGCTGTTGAAGACTGTAGAAGATTTATGTATGATGAAGAAAGCAAATCATGTAGTTTGTTTAAGTTTGGGGAAAATTGTATAACAACCGGTTCCGTAGACACAAAGGTTTGTTACAGACAGGTAGGTCAGAAGTTCTTTTGTTGCAAAATACAGATCTATATTTTGTGTCGATTTTCTCTAACCATAGTCCAGTTTAGACTTTTTCATAGAGTAGTCCTGCCGACAACGGGCTTGTGAACACGACAGAGACTACAGCTTTTAACGAAATTTTTTCCAAATTTCGTGTGATGCATTAGGGACCTTTTACATTGTTAAGAAAACAAACACCAAAACCATAGAGCGTATATAGATGGACAGGCAACACCCACGAAGCCTTCAGAATTCGGTTCTGTGTCGGACAAGAAGTAGATCTATAATCGCGACTACCCCCCCCCCCTTAAGGAATTACCAGTATTAAGTTGAAAATCAAAGAAATAAATTAATTCGTAATATTTTTTTATTAACCTTTCTCACCTTATACTATGAATCCCCTAACTTTCAAAATCGCCATTACGGGACTGTTATTACAGCCTTAAAAGAAGTCATTATAATCTCACGTAACTTGAAGGTACCTCCAATAGGTCACTTAAAGTTGAGTGGATATTTCTCACTTAAACTAGCCTTTGAATACCCCTTAAAGACTAACACTTAAAAGTGAAGGCACTTAACAGTATCTTTGGTCACTTCGGAAACGCCTATGTGGATCCGAAAAAATACGTCGAGTTTTCGTTGAAATCAAAGCTACTAAAACACTCTTTTAAGTTTTATTCCTGCACAATTAATCGTCATTCCGGACCTTGTTTTACCTGAACTTTATTTTTAAAAGCCTTCATACATATGGGAATGTGGAATATTAAGCAAAACCAGAATGCTTACATAAAATTACAATATAGTGCAATCTATCATTTTACAATATACTGCAATCTATCATTTTACAATTTTCAACTGCTGCATTTGGAAATTTCAAAGCTCTAAACTGAAGAAATTCATCACTACATGATAGAAATACTTTTCGGGTTGGAACAATTACCGTGTAACCATAAGAATACCGAAAATTCTAAGGTGGAGTTCGAGAAATTAATCTGTTTAAAATCCCGCAATCTCAAAAATCACATCGTTTGGTTTACCGTTGACATTGAAATCTCATCGTGTCTCGCACGAAGGGCAGAGATTCGACCCAAAGAGCCCCCTTGCTTGTCCATCAATACACGGTCCATGCCAAAACGACCATACGTTCGTTAACGTGTCCTCTAACACCCGGTTTCGCGTGCATTGTTTACATAAAACGTTACTAAATAGGAAATAATTGTTACCAACAAATACTTCTAACGTCTTTATTTATTTTTCTAATACATAAAAAATGTTTTAGAATGTAATTTGAAGGGAGGAAAAAAAGTTATATTTGTTGCTCTTTAAGTCGCATCGATGTTATCCTGATCAGTGATTGTAGCGGCCTAGCGATTATTCACTCCTGATCAGTAGGAGAATGTCCCTTTAATGACACCCGTTTTCTTACTCATATGCAGCGATACTATATAGTAACCTTTCCGGTCGGGAACAGGCCCGTAGCCAGGGGGTGGCAAGGCCCCCCCTCCCCGAAAGAAAATCTGCCAACCATTACTCTAAAATACCTACTGTAGAATGTAACGGGTGTGCCCCTCCGAAGCCATCAAGCTGGCTACGGGCCTGGTCGAAGAGCGTCTGCACGTGAGAGAGGCAGTGTGAGTTGAGTTGACAGGAGTCGGACTGTGGCCGTGTCTTTTGTCTCGGTCACAATTGGCGTCCACGATAGGATGAGAAAGATATTTTAACTACTTTGACACCGTGTTTTCGAAGATTCGGGCCCTGTGAGATCGTTCCACTTTCCTCTTATTGTTGTATTTTTATTTACGTCCATAAATTATGCATTAGTCTTGTCTGCTATGATATATCGAAATTGCAAAGATTTTTTTTAGTATAGTGAACAGACATCAGCGTCGCTCTATTACTAAGAGACAGTAACAATATATTCAAGGGACGTTACGGTTACTATAAAATTTAAACATGTCAGTTGCCGAAATACTAAACAAGGAAAAGAGTTTTATGAAGAAAAACTACCAAAATGTATTGAGAGAGAGAGACGAGGTTTAACGTCAACTCGACACAAACTAGGTCATTTCGGGACTAACATGGTTTAATTTTATTTCAATAATTCGCTTGCGTTTAGGGGTCTTTGGCTGTGGGAGGAAACTGGGGGACCCGGAGAAAACCCACGAGGTTGGACAGGCGACCCTACTGCTTGTCACATACCACCGGAGATTCGAAACCAAGCAAGTTGACTCAATGATGGGCTTTATGATACAGCGCAACGTGCTAACCAAATATAGGACTCGACATTTATAGTATTTACGATCTCCGGATTCCAGATTTTCATTCCACCCAGAATCAGAATCCACCCAACTCCATACTTCAAACCCAGTTGTATACATCGGCAGAACCAAAGAAAGAGTATTACTCGAAAATGTTCAGAGCCACACTCAACATCGCAGTTACTCCGATTATTTTACGACAGGCGCCAACCACGAGGAGTCGGTTTACAAAAAATTTCATTCGTGACATGGACAGGAATTCATAAAAAAGATCCATTAAGAAGCTGTATGGCAGAGTGTGCTTTTAGATCATTTCGTTGATGGTTTGAGCGATTCCTACATACGTAAGGAATTAACGAAACAAATCCGAGAAAATCCAGGGTAGTCTTTCCTCGACGCGAGTCTGCCTTAAAATGGTGAGAAGATGATTATAGATCACGAAGGGCGACACAGCTCTTCCAGAAGAAGTCACATTAACAGATTCTGAAAATAAATCAGACGAAGAAATTGTTGGAGCCTGAACTGTACCAAATTAACGTGTCAGTAATCGACACTGTTATCGGCTCAGTAAGCAAGGGCACCTGCAACGTAATTGTCCTGATTCGCCCAAGTTAACGTACCAATCCCGCTCTTAAAGGGATAATCCCAGTTACATTTTGGGGGTTAAAACTGCTTAATTTTGTATGAAAGGCCCTTATTAACTTCTAACTTAGCCCCTAGCAACTTCCGCAAGCGTTGTGATACGTTTTCAAAAAATTTTCAATCGTCGGTATTTCTCTGTGTTTGAAGACCGGCGTCTTGGTTGCATCCTAAAAAAGTGACTGGATAATACGCGACTATATGCTGAGTATGCGCAGTGGCATTTCCGCGTTACTTTCAATTTGTTTTTTTCTAATCAGGTGTCGAATGAGTTTTAGCCGTTCATGGCTGGGTTGATTACGTTTCATAGTTTTTTGTTACTGTATTCGTCATTTCTGTGTTAAATATGGATATAATAGACATAACCACAACTAAACATCATATGAATATGGCGTGGAATTATAAGAGATCATGTTTCATGTCTCCTGAAATATTTCACTTGTATTTCTAAGTTTCGGCGTCACGTTATGACAAACGTCAATCAATTTGCTACTACAACCATGATGACGGATTCCTTGTGGGTGATTCTTTGATCAAGCTTAACGATGGGCTGCTGTTTTTATATCTTCGTTTAATCAAATAGATGCTAAATGGCTTCTTTGTAATTTGGAAGAGATAATTGGAGGGGATGGCTTCTAGTGATTAGCTGGTAGCCCCAATAAAAGGAATGGCTGATAATTTTTGTCAGTTGAAAAATTGTCATTTAAAATGGTTGAGAAGTGTGTAAAGTGTAGTAAGGCAGTGAAGAATTGTCATTTAAAATGGTTGAGAAGTGTGTAAAGTGTAGTAAGGCAGTGAAGAAGAACCAACAGGCAATTTCATTCAACAAGTGTGATCAGTGGACACACAGGACTTATAGTACAAGTAGGTATCTTTCTATGTGTAATTTTTAGAACAATCCAAAAACTATCAATGAATAAAGATCTAGAGTAGCTGTATATTAGATTTAAATTCAAAATGACTAATTTATAAACCAAATATGACAATATCCTTCAGTTATTTTTATTGATGTTTTCATGAGTTTTGAATCTTCGTTTTCTTCAGAATTGTCTAGAAAAAGCTATGTAGCGGCAGCTAAAGGAGGAAAAGCTATTGATTTTTTCTGCATATGTCGAGTAAGCGAGACATCAAGAAATTAACCCACACCACTATCAAGTTCTGATGATATTGAAAGCTTGCCGGATTTGCCAACACCAGAACAAGCTACAACTGATCCATCAACAGACCCTTCTCCCCCACCAATGCG
Organism: Patella ulyssiponensis; assembly: GCA_963678685.1. NCBI lineage: Eukaryota > Metazoa > Mollusca > Gastropoda > Patellidae > Patella > Patella ulyssiponensis. The sequence goes on from OY783226.1 coordinate 86,145,982, forward strand.
TAGGAAAACTGGGCACAAACGTGTTGTGAGGCGTCCAAGAGATGCTACAGGGGTTACAGAGACCACAGAAGAAAGGGTGACAAGGTTGAGATCTGAGAGAATTGATGGACTGGAGGTATAAATAACTGTTATTCACTACCCCTATGCTGTATTATGCTTATTGTAGATAACCGTTGTTTATTTACTACCCTTATGCTGTATTATGCTTACTGTATGGCAGGGTTGTGTAGCTCAGGTTACAAACCAGGAATGATTTCTTTCGAGTGTCAAATGATGACAAGTCATATAATTTACATGGCAGGCAAATATCGTATAAAAACAAAATCAAGCAATTTTTTGACTGTCATGTGAGCTTATTTATTGCAAAACTACAAAAAATTATGACATTACATCATGATTATTTTTAATATTTACAGATGTTAATATCACAATTGGATGATAAAAGGAGAATGTAATTGCTGGTTGGCTTAACAGAAAGGCAACCAGGCTTGATATTTGATGTTTGCGACAGATTGGCTATTCCAGCTAGAGACACAACATTCACATCACCACCACCACCGACAACAAATCCTGACTGGTGTACCTGTAATAATTACCAGGAAATGCCAACAGACAGGGAGAAACTATGCTGTACACCTTTGGCTCAAAATTGCCTATCTCTAAGACCTGTAAGTGATTTATAAAATCTTACATTTCATGCATGTAAAGATGACCTTATGTTGTGAGTTTATGACAACCAAATAATTATGACATCAACAACTGGTTAGTTAATGAGGTACTCTTAAATATTTACATTCAGGACAAACTGTTTACAAAATACAAAAAATAACAACACAACACAATTTATATGGAAAACAATCACTGGTTTATACACATGTAGCACGACTTTTCGACAAGTATTCTATTATTGTTATCAAGTACAAATCAAGTTTATACACGTGCTACATGTGTATAAACCAGTGATTGTTTTCCATATAAATTGTGTTGTGTTTTTTAATGTGCTCAATCACTAAATGCCACTCAAGGATTACAAAAAATAACATTTGACAATAAACAACTAATAGTTCTAATAACACTATAATATATTTTTACATATTTACATTTTACATGTACTTTCAGGAAATTGATCAGTATTGTTTGGACGAGGGAGTACTGCAGATCGCATTACAAACAAGAAATGACATTTTTTTTTAGGATGCCAGATGCCAATGAACAGAAAAGTTTTCATCATGCTGCCTATCGTCAGTTAATTTACTGGAGGCATGGTCGACTTGGAAGAAATAACCGACAAGTAATACCAAGCTGCATAGTCTGTAAAAGGAGGAGGTATCCTGACATAAACGGCCAAATACAGGGTACAAGGCAGACAAATGGACATAATCATATTAGTCAATAAACACTGGTGTAATTAAACACATTCCTGTTTTGATATTGTTTCCTTAATTTTGGTCTGATATTCTTAAAATCGTGTGTCTGTCTCTTCACGCGCAAGGGTTCTACGAATTATCCTGGGATCAGAGGGGCTATATCCACTCGGGCAGGAATTGCTGTTCCAGATTGAGTGTGGCTTAAGACTATCTGTTTAATTAATGTGGTAATATACTTGTATGTCTTTGCATGGTGACATTATAGGCACTGCTGTTGCTGTATCTGAAATATAAATTGAAAAGGTTACAGGAGAAGGGGCCTTCACTTTTGGCGTATGGAAATTTCATACAGTGTTATATATGGGAAATTTTGATTATCTGTAATTCCCCCCCCCTCCATCCTGTATGGCTGATATGAGAACCAGGACGTTTTTCTTATACTTTATAAACACATTTGATCAATGGTGCTAACAGACCAATTAATTTCTTACATGTCTGTTGGGTGGGTCATTTATTAGATATTATTGAATGCTATTACATAATTAAGGGGGAAAATAACCTTATGTTTCCGTCAGCTCCTTTTTGGGGTTCTCGATTTGCATGGGAATTAAAATCTACAGCTGCCAACAAACATCTTGCACGGTATAAAGGTGGACTGCAAAATAATGTCAAATAAATTATTATTGCTATCGAACATCATTCATTAATTTTAAAACAGTACATTTTGTAGTAGGAATGTGAAAAGGGGGTGAATGGAATTGGGGTTTAATGTCTACTCAACACAAACAAGATCATTTCGGGACTAACATATGGTTAAATGTTAATTCAATGATTTGCTTGTGTGTAGGGGTCTTGTAGGAAACTGGAGTACCCGGAAAAAATTCACAAGGTTGGACAGACAACCCTACTCAGTGTCACCTACAACCGCAGAATCTAAAGAATGCCATTTGACTCAATGGTAGACCACAAACCCCGAACTTGAAAAGAAAGTGAAAATCATAAATAACTACTGGTTTGAAATACAAAGGAGTTATGCGGGTCTGTACTGGTTGTAATTACCAGTAACTTTGTCTTTTACCGATCAATCGTGTGGAAGAGGTGCTGGGGCTAGCTTTTGGCTGCATTAAGACTGACACCAAACTCACCAGGTCTGTGAAAGCATCTGGAATAATTAAAAATGGAATCATTGAAACAACCACACATCAGAATAATAAATCGAAAATAATCTTGGCCCTGTTTAGTCACAACAAAGATAAAACTAATTGACGATTACTAGCCCACACGTAATATTACTAATAAAATAAAATAAATAAATCGTTCAAAACAAAAGCTGTGAGGTATTACATGCGTCTCTGACAAAAATAGAAGATCCGAAGATAGAGTATTTTTGTTTTTGTTATTTATGATCAGTAGGCCTACTATAATTTGCTAATAATTCCTCCAATTAACATTGCATACACTTCAGATATATTATATAGGCGATCTTGACTGTCAGCAGGCCTGTTTGATTCCTCTCTGATTGAATTTTTTGTAAATAGGCCTACTCTTGAAAAAAAATTGATCCAGATAAATAAAAAATGTTTGCTTACCGGTCAAAAAATGAAGTAACATTGGCAACTTCTTCGTCATCATTCCTTCATTCATTGCAGTCAAAACTGGTTTTGAAATCATTCCATCTGGTTATCTCGCCGCATATTTACACACATTCGTCTTTTTTCTGTTCTCTTTAACGTTGCATATACTCTCTCTTTCTTCTTTTCTTTGCAGAATCTGTCACCGTTCGCTCTCTTTTACGCTTTGGATGGTTATCCATGATGGATTGAACAATATGAAACTCGCAACTTTCATTTTTACCCGATCGATTCACATTTTTGCCGGATGTACCAGTAAACTATAACGATTGGCTGTGTAAAAATAAACAGCCAATCAGATTTCTTCCCTCGTATTATCGCTTACCACTAACAATCAGACTAAATCCAAGCTCTCTATTTATGAAGTGTACAATAGGTATCGAATGTAGTCGCCTTTATCAAGTGGAACGACCCGAACTATTTAAAAATGCTAGTGTCCGGATGAGCGATTTTGGTGCGATTTTGACGTTCACGTCCAAACGACTCAATATTTTGAACTGAACCTTTCAGACAAGGTAAATACACAATTCCTCTGTATTTTGGCGTTTAAATTTCACACGTACACGAACTTGTAATTTTCAGATTCTATGAAATTCGGGATTCGGGCTTTAACTGTGAGTCGAGATAGGGGCGCGTGTTAACCCAAAGACTCATCTTGTGCCAGTGATTGTCGAGGATTTCCCTGAATTTCAAATTGAGAATGAAACTTGCAAATTTTCATTTGATACTGGATCTCAAGTTTCAACCACCGTACAGTCATTTTATGAGAAATATTCAGCTGATCTTCACGAAACTTCATTTCGCACTGCAAATGGACTTGAATTGCCGCACATTGGGATTATCTAGGCTAATTTAAGAATATTTGGAAGCACGCACCACTCCAGTAAGCACGCACCACACCAGTGGTTACTGGTAGTGAAGGCCCATGGTGATCCAGCTACACGTAAACAAGAGGTACCAGGATTGCTGGGTATGAATGTTGTCCGTCATTGATGGTCTGTTATTGAACATTTGGTGTAGATCAAAGTTACGTTGAGAATGTTACTTCAGCGTTATCACGTAATGACTATATTTTGGCGATTTAGTCATGATGGAACATAAAATTATATTCTCAAAATATGCACAATTTTTTTTTCTCTTATAAAGGAAATCTTCGATCTGATCGGTTAATTGTTTTTAGTTATATTTCCTGAACAATTTAGCTTCGAAATATTTGTCTAGATATTATAACGGCGTAAAACCGCCTTGTGTGTTTTACCCGATTAGTGGGTTTAGATTAGCGGAATTAGCTAATAAAATAGTATTTTCTCGACATACAGAGATTAAGGCAGATTTAGCCAAAATACGGATATATAGACGAATTTTTATTTAATATTTAGACAAATATGATTCAGGAAATATTGATTTAATAACGTTAAACGATAAGATACGTTTTGGCTTATATTACGTAAAGCACATTATAGAATCTTCACTTATTTTGAGTTTGGCAATAATCATTTTATTAAAATTCGCGTCGAAAATTGTCAGTTAAGAGTAAAAAAAAAATGTTTAAAATCAAGGAACATAATGCAGAAGATAGCATGTTTAAAAGCACAACGACGAAAATGGAGAACAACAAAATACAATGTTTGAAGAGTATCCAAATGGTGGACACTGATATTAATTATTTTTATCGACGTATGAAGAACGTCCAAAATGGTGGACAACAATTTAGATTAAAAAAAATAATTTTCATCGATGATTGCTATTAGCCAAATTGTGGACGACAGTATATATTTTTACATCGATGTTTAGTTTTATCCAAATGGTGGATGGCGGATGTATTTTATTGGTAAAATTGAATATTTGCAAACTGACGTATGTTTGTCTTGGGGTATTTACCCATGTACCATAAGAAGAAATATAATGGTAATTTGAAGACGTTATCGGCGATAAAATATATTTTCATGGTGGATAATATTACGAACAGTCGTGTGTTCCAGAATATATTTGTATTATTAATGTGTTTGATTAATGCCGATCATGTGTTTTACGCGATCGAAGTTTAGGATATTTTGATTGTGTTTCTATTTACGCGTGTGAAGTTTATAGAAAATTTTGTGTGCGGATATTGTTCCTGTGGTGTTATATGCGTATCATTTAGGTTTAATTTTCAACAATTTTGCGAACTATCTGTGGCTGTTATTTTGATGTCTCCTGTGGAAATTTTCTGAATGAACTAAAAATGAACTGACAGTAATTATTAGGTTATATATGTTTTTTTTTAAGTCTTATTACTCATTATGTTATATGGTTATTTTAATATTTTGTTTCAAATCGTTTCATAAATGTTTCATATATTTCACTATTTGAAACTTGTAGTTGAAGGAGGAAATGTTACAAAATACTGTTGGGTATTTTGATAATGGTTTATTTTACATATTCAATGTAAGCACTTGCACTATTTGTTGTACATGTTAGATTTAATTTGTATGTGAGGGGATTGATGACATAGTATTATGTAAGATGTGATGGGTTGTTCAAACAATGTTTAGCCGACAAGTACATGTATATTATGATATAAGATTTGGGTAACAAGCATTAACACATATTGTCTAGAAATAGGAGGTGTGAATCGTAATAATTAAAGCCTGGCGCAGACTACGCGACAACTGAAGCGACGAGTTTGGCGACAAATATCGCCGTAATTTAAGTGGAGTGAGCACACTACACGACGACTTCGGCGATCCCGCAAAATACAACAGATCACGTGATACATCATGTGACACATCAGAATGGCAGTATTTACGTCGTCAGCACGTCAAAAACGTCAATTAATGTTGGTTATGTACATGATGATGTGTACGAAGAGATTTCATGCGACTTTGTATTTCAAAAACTGGAAATTAGTTGGAATTCTATCTATATTAAACATTTAATTTTGACACAGAAAAGGTCTATCTTCAAATGTAAATACCATTTTGTGACAGAAATACACGACAGCTTGGCGTTTACTCTATACAATTAACGAAGGTAGTACTAGTAGGTACACTAGGCACCCGCGAATGATATTAGAATTCAAACTAGCCTACTTAGCTACATTTTGGTCGGAGTGGGATAATACTAGAGTAAACTATAACTTCATTCGGAGTAAACTCCGGCCAGCTAACCTTCGTGATATACAATCTAGGCCTAGCCCATACTCGATCAATTAACCGCAGATTATCTGAAGCCTAGACTATGATAACTTAGACTATGATACCTTGTAGATAAGCCTACCGGGTTGATTGGTGGCGGAGTGAATGTGATCAATAAAATAAAACCAAGTACGAATAATCCAAACCATTAGTCAAAATTCTAAGTCCTATAAAATGGACCGTTCACCGTGTGCAAAATACACGACAAACAGTGGTAACAGGTGTCCGGAAGAGTGATATCCTCATTTAGGGGTTGGGGTGGGATCGGTAATAAGTATGAATGGAGTTATGAACATTGGAAGGTAGGCCTACAGCGATCGATATTTACCACAAATCATTCAGCAGGCTCTCTTTTTCATCTGTTCAGACTGTCTCGTTAAAGTTTTGCAATGCCATATTGTGTGTTTATGCCACATGAGATGTCACATGAGACAAATAACTCAAAATGATTGGTTATATAGGTGATTTTGTTTTCTTGTCTGTCGCCCAACCCGTCGCCGAGGTGAGCACACTTTACGATTGATCGCCGACGAAGCGACCACTTTAGCGATCATATCAAACAAGTCTGATATCGGCGACCATCGCGGCCGCGATGGTCGCCGGCGACGAAAAATCGCTTGCGATTGAGTGCGCACACTAGGCGATTTTTTGATTTTTCATCGTCGGCGACCGAAATCGCCTATGTCGTCGCGTAGTGTGCGCCAGGCTTAAGTCTCATTGTTCTGATTACTAATGGTATTAACTATGGCATACCATAGCCGATATAAATAAGCCTAGTTTGGAAAACAAGGACAGACGAGGGCAGAGACAGACGAGGGCAGAGAGAGACGTAGAGAACTTACCCTCAGACCATGGGGCAAGGGGTCTGCCCTTGGACCCCGGAAATAAGGTCTTCGCAGACCTAGGGACAAGAGCCAGATAGATTTCACCATATGTACCTGTAAATATGTTATCCAGCATTAAAGTATATTTCTAATAAAATGAGTTTATGTATTATGTTACAGTAACGAAAAAACTTTCTTGGATTTGTGAAGGTCGGGTAACTGCTCATCGCTTACCTAGCAATATTCCATCCTTTGTATAAGAACTATACACTACAACGCATATACCAAATGATGTTACTGTGTCAGTGTAACACTGTAATATAATCATCTGAAATTTGATATGTACAAGTTGCTAATTTTTCAGAATACGATATCAACTTGAAACCCAGAACTCGTGTACGTTGCAGTGGTGTTTTGCGGATACAGATACTGAAAGCATAAAACAGTCGGTGAACCATTATGTATTTTTTGGAAAGTGTGACAGAATACGTTGCTAGAAATTAGGGAAAACCCTGTTGTTACACCTGTGTAACACTACAGATAACAGAATATCAGCATAGTTGATAGACCTTTATTGAGAACATGAAATAGACATAGCGCGGGAGGAGCTATATTCCAAGTCTCACCTACTCTCAGTAAACTCCGGCTTATAAAGCATACGACAATGAGGAAAAATGGTACAAGAGAGATCATCATATTTGGTATTGTTTATTTATGAGATTATATAGTATCTGTAACTGCACTGCATATTTCTCCTGAAGTCACGAAGTTCTGCCGAGTGTTAACACAGATCATGTGTAGCTTATAAAGAAAATACTGAATAAATAAGATGTTTAGTGAGATCGTGCCTTAACAAAGGGTTACACAGAGTTGGTACGTCACATATAATATAATATCAAAATTATCAGAGGTAATTCGTGTGGAGCCCGCAAAGAACATATTGAATATATTAGATTTTTAAATAAGTCGCCTAGCAGAAGTTGCATAGAGTTGAAAACGTCTCATATAATATATCAAATCTAGCAGAGTTCTATGTACATGTATATGTACGGTTCAATTAAATGTATACATCACTTTGTCACACCTCTACATCTTTCAGAAACTCATGATAGTGCTCGGAGTCAGCAGTTGGAGGATTTACTGCTAAAATATTCCAATGTTTAAGGAGAGGATGACATAGGCTACACATCAACCATTACTCATCAGATTCATCTTGCAGATCAATTTCCTGTAAAATGAACATATAGACGTATACCACCTGCACAGCTTGGTGAGGTACGAAAGCATATTCCACAACTGGTAGATATGAATGTTTTAGTTCCTAGTAACAGTCCGTATTCTTCACCGATAGTGATCGTCTGAAAGAAGTCTGGTGAGTTGAGACTATGTGTTAATTACAGACACTTAAACGCAGAGACAGTTCAGGATTCTTTTCCTTTGCTCTGTTGGTTTAATTCTCTAGATGTAGCATATCCGGGTCTAACCAGATTGCGGTGGATAAACAAGACCAACCAAAAACGGCGTTCACAACCCTGTTTGCCATATGTAACGGACCATGAAGTTTTCAAAGTTCGATGCAGTTGTTTCCGAGACGATGATATATTTGGGTGTTATCAGAACATCTTGAGAGACTCGGTCATGTTTTTAGTGTTTTGAGTAGTCATGGACTTAAAGTGAAGCCCTCGAAGTGCCCTTGCTGTTGATCTGAGGTTCATTATCTGGGACAGGTTTCAGCAAGTGGAATAGCCACTGACCCAGATCAAAAAAAGCAGTGCAGTTTTGGTGTCAGCCCTCTACAATTAAGGAGCTGAGAAAAGTTTTAGGATTCTGTGGAATGTACCACAGGTAAGTGAAAGATTACGCTTAAATAACACTACCGTTACACAGTATGATGTAACAAGCAGACACCGGGAACAGGAAGGGCATATCTTCTTTATGGACCAGAAACATTTTTTTATGGGTTACGCAGTTTTTCAGCCATTTCATGTGGAAATCGACGCATGCAACGATGGAATGGGACTTATGGGAGCAGTTTTATCTCAGTACGTCAGCAGAACTCTACGTGGACCTGAACGGAACATGGAAAATTACAGTGAAAGAAAACTGGAAATGTTAGTGGGATCTCTGTGAGAAATTCGTGATTATTTGATAGGCCGGAAATTTGTTTTATATTCTGATAGCAATCCCTTGTGTCATCAGCTAAACTGGGTGCTGTTGAACAGCGTTGGTTGTCAGATCTTGCAGCTTTTGACTTTGAACTAAAATATAAACCCAATAACAATGCTAATAACTAAAGCAGTCCTGTCATGGTAAATACTGATGTATTTTACTCCCCCCCCCCCCCATAAAAAAAAAATCCGAGGCCATTGAATTTTGTATCAATTCATCGATAGATGCCAAAAATCATACCCCACTGCCCATCGGTTAAATTATCGATAGTTTCATTTTATCCAATTTTTCATCATTCGTGTATAATCGTTGGGAAATGTAATTGTACAATGATTTTTATTTTATTTTAAGCGGGGTGATTTCAAACATATAGGCCAATTTTTAATAACCACAATTGATTCGTTTGTTTAACATCAAAGAAATCCATAAAAAAATTAAAATTTTATGACGGTTTAGAAAGTAAATCGATTTTCATAAATCTAATCAATTCTTTTCATAAATCTAATCAATTTTGTTTATGGATTCTTTACATTATAAGAATTCTTCTACTCTTTTTAGAACTTTTTATGTAATGGTGGTAACTGTAGCAGATGCCCTATTGGTTACTATGGTGATGGTTGTCAAGATGTTATACAAGGTAATACTGAATCTTATCAAAATAATTATCTACGATATGCTGTCGATAAGGTTAAAGGACAATATTTGCGTCAGTCATTTGACAGAACTGGTTAAACACGTTCCAAGTTTAATTTTAACACGGCGATCATTGCTACAATAGATGTGTGTTGCCGGTTTCAACAATCGGAAGTGACGAACGCAGAAGGAAAACACGAGTTATCGCTCTATATAACTTACTGAAGTGACGAGTGATAACAGATACATGGGCGAATGCGAATTTCTGCTCACTAATAATTCCTTCGAAGACGAAAAGTTGTTTTTGTGAGACTGTGAGAGGATATCTGACAATTCATAAAAAAATTGACTTGTATCTACTAAAATTTGAATTTTATCTTTAGTTAATATACGAGAAACAGGACCCATATCATTCATGATCCACTGAGATGCATGTATCTGTATTTTAGAATAATAGATGAAGAAATAAATGCTTATAATATTACTCCCCATTTGAAATAAATCTATGTGTTTGACTGTCAGTAGATAAGAGAACACGAAAGAAAAAAAAATCCGTGCATTGCTTACGCGCAAGCGAATTATTGAAATAAGATTGAACCATGTTAGTCCCGAAATGACCTAGCTTGTGTTGATTGGACGTTAAACCCCATTTTTCTCTCTCTCTCTCTGTCTCTCTCTTTTGGTCATTGAAGGGATTATTAGTGAGCAGATGCTTGTGATATTCGACGGATTTAAAAACGATTGGCAGTTAATGATTTAAATAATAAATGGATAATCGAGACTGTATGTTATCAGTTACAGTAAATATTGATAATCGGGGCTTTATTTGTTATCGTGACAAATGAAGTTATGTGACTGAAATTTCAGCTTCTTCGCTTTTCATTATCTGGGTGGTTGGGGTGGTGGACGGCCTGATGGTTAGTGAATGCGCGTTGTATCATAATGTGTCTCATTGAGTCATATGCCGTGGTTTCGATTCCTTGGTTTAGCATGACAAGGAAGGGGAAGGGTCGCAAACGGATTTTAAGTGTCATATTATATCCAGACTTGGTTTTACTTCTTTTTATGAAATATTGAGTCATATCAATAATATGTATAGGCAGTACAAGACTCAGTGTGTCAGAATCGACAGAGCCAGTAAAGTCTATATATAAACCCTGTACTGCCTGGAAATTTTTTTTATCGGTTATCATTTCTTTTCTCTTTATATCTGAGATAAACCCAGGACCCGAGTTCACAAAGCATTCTCAGACTTAAAATAGCATTATGCAAGAGCAAAATCTGCTTATTACAGGTCTTTCTTGACTCGTGATGTCAAGGCTAGCTTTCGATGTTGGCGGATTAAATTCCTATATGCCGCTTAACGGCTATTGATAATTAAATCAATCAAGTGGATAATTGAGACTATGCTGTTTCTATTGATGATTTTAGTAATGATGACCGAGTCTATGTGAATAATTCACTCGCTTCGTTCTCGTCTAATAGTGGATCAATTTGACTGACATTTTCAGCAAAGTACCTTTACACTATCTAGTTTTTAAGTATTATAGTGAGAGCTGCCATCTCTTTATCTTATCTCCCATAATGTATCTTTAAGTTAAGAATTTACTCTACTTTCAGTTACTGTTTATGAGAAATATCTTTGTTCAAGAAACACAAAACTTTGCACATAGTATCTTACTGATGTATCTGATCAACGCCCAGCTGAAGCATGGGCCTAAAGGGCCCAGGGCCCCGCGGTTCAGGGGGCCCTGCGTTCCATGACAAAAAGAGTAAAAATTCAAATTCGTAAAAAGTTTCACGGTAATCGATTTAGCGGCGCGGAGGCGAAGACTGGGCTATCCCCTAAACTTCTCTGTGAAGTTCCACTCGGTGATCGATCTAGGCTTCCCAAACGTTATATGCCATTTCCGTGCATTGTATGCCATTCGGGAGGTGAATAGATTTCGTATGTGATCAGACATGTAAGTATTCTTGTATTACAGGCCGTTTAGTAGCGCGTTACGCATACGTGGAACGCCGGATTAACCATGGTGGGGGCCCTCGGGCCTGGAACATGTGGGGGGCCCGCATAGGGGGGTCTGGGGGTTTTCTTCCCCCCCCCCCTCAGGAAATTTTCAGAAATTGGAGGCCAGAAACGTGATTTCCTGGCATTTCAGGCACTTGTGTTGGAGCCATTTAGAAGTACCTCCCCCAGAAAAAAATAAAATTCTGCCACCAAATTAATGCATTCTGGCGTTATTTCAGTGGACCAATCCATGCGAGTGCTATGAAATGATGACATTTCTAGAGGAGGGGAATGTAAGTGGGCAGAGCGACATCAAACCTGATTTTGAAGTCGCTCACTGATAAATAACGAGGTTACTTGATTCGGAATCGTATTATACCCCCAGATGATTTGATGAAAGGAGGCCGTAACGTTACGACCAAGCCGGACTCGATGTTTGACAAACAAAATGGTAATACGAGATTTAATCAAGAAATAAGAAATATTTCGTGTGATCACGATGTGCATCTCATCAATTTCAGCTTATGTCCACAACAAATATCAACAACAACTACAGTTTATATACAATCGCACCTCAATGAAAAAACATGTGTTACACCCATCACCGGATTACACTGAATTCTCGGATGTCGATCGCAAAACACCATGGATTGAGGGGGCCTCAGGGACTTCCGATGATGGAAGTCACCAGCTCACCGGAGGTTGGAGTCCTCGGTCCGGCCATGCTCGAGGCGCGCTACTGAGATTTTTTGTGGGGGCCCTCTAATGTGCTGGGCCCTGGGGCCTGTGCCCCATGGTTAATCCGGCGTTGCATACGTGCCATTCAAAAATACAAGTAACAATATTTTCATTGCGTTAATAAGGCCCGGGGCCCCGCTCCAGTTAAGCTGAGCTTTGTATCTGATACATTAAAACAACAAAAGTTTTATCAAGGGCTATATTTTAGTTAAAATTAGGACGGTTTTGAGTAATTTTTTAACTTACGTCTCAGAATGCTTTGTGAAGTTTGGGCCAGATATACGTTTTAAATTGACCCAGTTAGGAAGTTGCTCCTTCTCTCCCACCGACGCTTTCATCGGGCGGGGTTTTCATGGGTTAACCCTTAGAATAAGGGGCCTGTTTCACGAACCTTTAACTAGTAAGATAATAAAAACAAATTTTAGTAAATTGATTGGATAATATTAGATTGATTTTAGTGATTAGCCAATCAAAATTGAAGTACATTGTATCTACTAAAATTTGAATTTTATCTTTAGTTAATATACGAGAAACAGGACCCATATCATTCATGATCCACTGAGATGCATGTATCTGTATTTTAGAATAATAGATGAATAAATAAATGCTTATAATATTACTCCCCATTTGAAATAAATCTATGTGTTTGAATGTTGTATCCATGGCATTACCACTAAATTGTTTGTTTCAGATTGCTATGAAGGATTCGCATTGGATTTGTACCCAGAAGAGACCATGGTGTCCTATATCCAACCATCGGTAAATGGTCCTATTATAGAGGCAATATGTGCCTTTGGGTGGACATATATCCTGTATCGAGACATGGAATGTCTAGAAATCAATTTTAACAAAACTTTTGATGAATATTCAAAAGGATTTGGAAATCCATTAGGAAATTATTTTGTCGGTTTGGATAACATACATCATCTTGTTCGACTCGCTAGTAAAATTACTTTGAGTCCAGTATTCAGATTCCTTGACAGTCCTTTTTGTAAAGGTTTCTATCAAAATATTCAAATCTCCAATAAGACCGACAATTATCGTCTTTCAATTGGGAGCTACAGTGACAGACCGATATACTGTGGTGATTCCCTCACCAATGGATCATACAGTCTAAACGGTAGACCATTTTCAACGTTTGATCGAGACTTCACAAATCACAGTTGTCCAGTTCGTTTCGGTGGCGGATGGTGGTATATGGATGATCCTGACTGCAGTCGTAGTAATCTACACGGTAAACGATCCGGAGTCGATTTTCAATCCACATGGCACTGGCAGGATAATTTGGGAAACAAGACGTCCTTCAAATCTATGCTTTTAAGATTCATACGAAGTTAAAAGAGACGGAAATTTAGTTACTGCGACGTTATGATTCATTTTACTGATTTACAGTATCGGATAAAGAAGCTGTGAAATGAGGAAGAGGCTGATTGTTCTGAATAGATCGGAATCTTATTTCGTTTACATTCATTTTGTGTCTTATTTTAGTTCATTGCCGATGAGTTCCGATTTGTATTTCGAGCCTTGCATTATTAACCAATCAGCGTCCAGGAGGTTTTCTCCGTGCGTTTAGTTGTCATGTCGCCATTGTTGTCAACAATCTTTTCAGTCCGTCTTTAATAGTCAAAATGTCGTCTTATATAAACTGACAAGCTTTAGTCATTGCAAGGGCAGGATAGATCCACTCTCCAGGTACTTTTCTGGATCATTTGTATTGCGTGTTATTCAGTGTTCTTTGAATTATGTTTCAGTTTCAACGAGTAACCATGCGAGTGTTAGTCCCACGTGTGTTCAATATGTCAGGACATTGTTGGAAATGGTTCTTTACATTTCGGTGTTATTTCAGACTATTGCAAAATACAGAAATGACTTTTAAGGATTAATGTACATTTTAATGCCTCTGAAATAATGACTTTTCTGTGTATTTACCAACGTTTATTGTCATTGTTATTTGTTTACTTTTGTCGTGCATATTGTAGACTTCACACAAAAATGACAATAACGGAGTTGACCATTAACGCTTCTCCAGTAGGTCTCGCTTATAGAGCTCAAGAGAATAGTCCGAGTACGCAGATACTAATGACGTATTACGTAATTATTTGCACGAGGCCTTTGGTAAGCCTTTGATGCTGCAAACACGCTAGTCGAGTTCCAATTGAAATTTACAGTTTTGGTAGGACACAATTTGGTATGTAAACTAAATTTATGTTGAAAAGATTGATAAAACGCCTCTCTTTAGTTTGCCAACTAAGTCATATATTTAAGTACATTTGTAGATTTATTAGTATGATATTTGCATGCTGCCCACAAGTATCAAATTGGCAGCCATATTACTTCATGCCCGCCATATTGATAGTAGTAGCAATTCATTTATGAAATGAGTTCGCCTGTCTGTTATTTCGTATGTAACCATGATTTACGTCTAAGTTGTGTCTGTGAAGTGTATAGTAATTAATGTAAACTTTGTTGGAAGTCTATTATTTGACAGTACGCAAAAAGGCCTAAGTTTTAGGGACAGTCTAGTCCACGACAGATTAAGTTAAGATGTTTAGATGTTGATGTGTGTTCTTATTGTTGCTTTTGTCTCGTTGCAGCTAATATGTCTTATGTTTGTACACTTGTAAGTGTATTCCATGCACCGGACAATATTGAAGTTATAATGTCATAATTTAGAACTTGAAGAATGTCTTTGCTGATGTGATGTTAAAATGATGTTATTCTGAGTCTGCAGATCAGATCTATATCTTGTCTTATTGACCTGTCATATTATGAGATGGATGTTCTGAAATATTATCGTCATTAAACATTGTCATAGAGTAATGTTGTTCTGATGTTTGGAAACTTATTCAGCAAACCTACCGCAATTTTAGTAGTCGCAGTATGTCTAGTTAGCCGCAGCTACACATATTATACATTAGTCTACATTAGTCGTGCGTATTATAAGGTCCATGCTTGTGTCAATTGTCGTGCAGCCACTTGTCAGTGGATCAGCATTCTAGTCTTGACCTTTAAAGGAACATTAATTGTCATATTTTGTCGTGGTCTAATCCTTTAAAGGGACATTGCGTGCAACTGTCATATTTAGTCATAGTCTAATAATTTAAAGGGACATTTATGTCATAAATTGTCACAATCAGTTCTAGTCCTTATTGTGCTGAACTTTTGTCTTTTCAGAATGATCGACATTATATATACTATTCAAAAAAAGTAGGGGATATTTGATTTTGGGGGCATAATACTAAAATATGCAAAATGACTACGAAAAAAGTCACTATAGAACCTAACAGAAGAAACATTTCCAGTTACATGGCATAATACTAAAATATGCAAATGACTACGAAAAAAGTCACTATAGAACCTAACAGAAGAAACATTTCCAGTTACATGTGACGCCCAAACGCACCAATAGCTACCGCATGGAATGCAGGTGATGCTTGGGATCATCATGGGGGTCCACTCCAAGATTTGCATGACTCTGACTTTGAATGTTACAGTCATTGTGGCATTGAATTCCAGGGTGGAAACATCAGTTAAATTGTTTTAGTGACCTGAAAACAAATTTTGATATGCGTCGGCTTACCCAAAATGAAAGGTTACGTGCCCTTGGCATGCTACAGATCGACACAACACAGGCGGTTGTGGTGCGGACGATGAATGTTTCTCAGTCTGTCATAAGCAGGCTATGGTCCAGATACCGTGATACACAATCTGTACAGGACAGATCACGCTCAGGTCGACCAAGGGCGACAACTCAAGCCCAGGATCGATTTATCCGTACCTTGGCCTTGAGAAATCGTGTCATCACAGCAAATCAGATCAGCGCTCGTCTTCAAACAGACACTGGTGTGAGAGTGAGTGGCCAGACGATTCGGAATCGACTGCAAAGGGGTCACCTTCGCGCCCGACGTCCTCGCGTGATCCCTTGTTTGAGAGATCATCACATTCAGACAAGACGTCGTTGGTGTAGGGGTCGTCAACACTGGGATAATCGACGCTGGAGCAATGTGATGTTTTCAGATGAGTCAAGGTTCACTGTTGATTTTTTGGACAGACGTAGGAGGGTGTGGCGTCGTCGAAACGAGCGCTTCCAAGACGTTAACGTCATCAGACATGATCGATTTGGGGGTGGTTCTGTTATGGTGTGGGGAGGCATCACTGTTGCTGGAAGAACGGCTTTACATGTTGTTGCAGGGCGTGTTACAGGCCAGTACTACCGGGACAACATCTTGGCAGTCCATGTTGTGCCGTTCGCACGACGTCATGGCCGCCGTTTCATCTCCCAGGACGACAACGCAAGATGTCACAGGGCCAGGATCGTTACAGGTTACCTCCAACAACAGAACATTACCACATTACCTTGGCCAGCACTGAGTCCCGACCTCTCCCCCATCGAGCATGTCTGGGACATGCTTGGACAGAGGTTACGTCAACGTCAACAACGTCCTGCCAATGTCCAAGAACTTGCTGCTGCGTTGCAACAGGAATGGGACAATCTGGACCAAAATGACCTTAGACGTCTCATTAGGAGTATGCCACGTCGGATCAATGCTTGTTTGGCAAACAGAGGAGGATTTACCCGTTACTGACTTTGTTGTGATGCTGTGGTAACTTTGCTGTTTGACCCCGGGTATCATTTTACCCTTATAATGGCCAGTCTGTGCCTTACTTAGTCTAACGATCATTTGGAATAAATCGATGAATGTGAACTTCATTTCATTTTGTCATTTGTTTCTTCGTCAGTTTCATTAGGTGACTTTAATAACACTTAAAAATCAAATATCCCCTACTTTTTTTGAATAGTATAATTGAATTTGGTGTCAAATAACTTTTGACACTGAGATTCAGTCGCCGTGAAGGCATAATGTTCCCGATTGCAAGCTGCAGCCCAATAGGCCCGATTGAAGCAGGAAAGTAGGACTGACGTAACCAACACCCCCACACACCAAAAATAACAAACAAATTTCATTGATTGATTCGTATATCACAATGGGTAAATAATAGGTACGATGGTGTATCGGTCAGTAGTACATAATAGAGAGATTTCGCACCAGTACGTATACAGTTAGTGGGACGGATACGTCATCAATCTGTGTGTGCTTGTGACGTCACAGCAAGTTTCCTTATCCGTAATGCGTACTGAAGGACGGCTAGTCATCTCACTGCACGTGGTGAAAAAATTATTTGTGATCTTAGTGGAACGGATACGTCATCAGTTTGTGTGTTCTTGTGACTTCACAGCAAGTTTTCCTATCTGCTATTCGTACTGAAGGACGGCTAGTCAGCTTACTACACGTGGTCGAAAAACGAGTAAGTAATCTTCAATTTTTTCACAATTTTGGATATGAAATAAGTATTTCATGAATTACAAATCTTTGTTAATACCATGTAGTCCAAAGAATTAATGATTATTTGTGTTTTGAACATCAAAAACCTGTCTAAAAGGCGCTTTGAAAAGACCCCTATACTAGGACAAAAATCTTGTTTTTTTCTTCGATTATTTTTTTTTTTTTTTTTTTCTTATAGAAGTGGCGATGGCAGCAGCAGCCAAAAAGCCGACAAGGTTTTATCCTGCAATGGATATCAACCTACTGAAAGAAGTATTAGCGCAGTGGTCCCCTGCCCAAATTAAATGGGAAGCTGTGGAGAAAAAGTTAGGCCTACAACTAGAGGGTATGAACGTACATGTGACAGCAAGAGCTTGTCGCGATCGCTACAAAAAACTGATCACTGCTTATCGATCTGAGGAACTGGCATCACTAAGAGCGTAAGTTATAAACAGATACTTTTCGTGCATGGATCCTTGACCTTGGACTTAGATTACTATTGTAGACCCCAGTGGTAAGCCTAGTGCCAGTGGTACAGGAAGTGACATATGGGCATGGGCGTAAGTTCAAGACTTATATGTGCTCTTTTATAAATGGTTGAAATGATTACTTAGTATAATTTAAACCCGCCCACCCCTCGCTCTCTGCCTGGTTGGTCTTATGTGAACTATCTGAACACTATGGAATGTAGAGATTGATGATGTATCCTACTTGTAGGGCTTAACAGATGCGTTCTCATGATATTTGAGAGTGCCAAATTCTGTTCATAGATTAATTGAAAAAATGTATTCTTTTGCACCAGACACGCGTTACGGCCATTGAATCCTCGTCAGTGATGCTGGAATTTAAAAAGAATAAAATATTGTTAACATGAGCGTTTAATGCTTTAATTGTTCAGATCTGGAACTGAGGAAGAGTATGGGGAAAGAGAAATGTTGTTGGGGGAATTAACGGAGCTGGAGGCGGAAAAAGAAAATGAAAAGAAAGAAAAGAAGATGAAAGATGAAAAGAAGGATGAACAGGGTGATGAAGTCCGCAAAGCCGCCATTGCAACTTTAAAAGAGCAATCTATGGCTGTTGGTAGGCCGCCAGGGGTTTTATTCACATAAACAACAACTAAAATAAAGTTTAAATTTTGAAAAAAAACTGCAATTTTATTACATATTTTTAAATTGATTTTCGTGTTTAGCCAATGAAATTGCAGTGTCTTTTTAAAATTTAATTTTTATACGCCCACATTGAAATGTGGTCGTATATTGTCGTCGCCCCCGTCCGTCCGTCCGTCCGGCGTCCGCAATTGTGGACGCTCTAGAGGCCAAAGTTAATATCCGATTGGCTTTAAATTTATACACAGTGTTTAAGGTCATAAGACGAAGAAGCCTATCGATTTTCAGCGATTTCCGATAATCAGTGCCAGAGTTATGGCCCTTGATCACTTCAAAAAATCTTGTGGACGCTCTAAAAGCCAAAGTTAATATCCGATTGACTTTAGATTTATACACAGTGTTTAAGTTCATAAGACGAAGAAGCCTATTGATTTTCAGCAATTTCCGATAATTAGTGCCAGAGTTATGGCCCTTGATCACTTCAAAAAATCTTGTGAACGCCCTAAAAGCCAAAGTTAATATCCGATTGACTTTAAATTTATACACAGTGTTTAAGGTCATAAGACGAAGAAGCCTATTGATTTTCAGCGATTTCCGATAATTAGTGCCAAAGTTATCTCCCTTGATCACTTCAAAAAATCTTGTGGACGCTCTAAAAGCCAAAGTTAATATCCGATTGACTTTAAATTTATACACATTGTTTAAGGTCATAAGACGAAGAAGCCTATTGATTTTCAGCAATTTCCGTTAATTAGTGCCAGAGTTATGGCCCTTGATCACTTCAAAAAATCTTGTGAACGCCCTAAAAGCCAAAGTTAATATCCGATTGACTTTATATTTATACACAGTGTTTAAGGTCATAAGACAAAGAAGCCTATTGATTTTCAGCGATTTCCGATAATTAGTGCCAAAGTTATCTCCCTTGATCACTTCAAAAAATCTTGTGGACGCTCTAAAAGCCAAAGTTAATATCCGATTGACTTTAAATTTATACACATTGTTTAAGGTCATAAGACGAAGAAGCCTATTGATTTGCATCAATTTCCGATAATTAGTGCCAGAGTTATGGCCCTTGATCACATCAACAAATCCTGTGGATGCTCTAGAGGCCAAAGTTAATATCCGATTGACTTTAAATTTACACACACTGTTTAAGGTCCTGAGACGAAAAAGCCTACTGATTTTCATCGATTTCAAATAATTACTTCCAGAGTTATCTCCCTTGATCACTTCGAAAAACCTTGTGGTGCTGTAGATGCCAAACTTATAAATCATCCGATAGACTTCAGATTGATACACAGAGTTTAAGGTGTTGAAACGAACAAATATTTTGATTTTCAATGAATTTTGATAACTGAACAGCTAAATCCATGATGTTAAATGTTTCCTATACTAATTGTTAGCTTGGGGCAAAACTTTATAAAAAGCAAACAAATTCTAATGATTTTCAGATAATTACATAATGAGTTGTTACTCAGATTTTAGAGTATTACAAATGTTTTATTACCAAAAAAAAATAAAAATATGCGACAACCCTTGTTGACTGCCCGGACGATTTAGCTGCTGTGGGCGTATGTTTCATTGCCTGGCAACCTATCTTTTTTTATTTTATGATTTGGTGTTATATATTTCATCTGAATCAAACTATTATAAAAAAAATGAAAAATTACGGCTAACTTATCCAGAAATATAAAAAACTAAAAGTTAGTAAAAGCGACTGGTAAAACATTCTACCAAAACGAAAGTAAACCAGTATAACGATTGATTGATATCGTGTGTATTACGTCAATAAAGGCTATTTTTTTAGAAATCTTATATTTTTGAACCAGCAAGAGTGGGATTATCCTTTGAAGCATTCAGATTATGGCCTAAATCATGTTATGATGTAGGCAGTTTATACTAGCTTTCTCAATCTCACTTTTTGTTTGTTTCAAAGAACAGGTGATCCAGTAAATGGATTGTTTTACTTTTCAGTCTATCTATTGACACATCGACTGCCTCAACCTTATTCTAGTACCCAGTTATTAGCTCTTTTAGTGAGAATAGTAAACAAATTATTGTTTTAGAATTAAACAATTAAGCAGTGTGTTTTGTTGACTAACCAACCCCTTTAAATAAAATAAGTTTTAATCAAACCCATTTTTTTGATAAATAATCCCTGTTTTATGTTTCCAGATGATAATGGTGAAAGCACTAGTAAGAAGCGAAAGAAGAGTAATTTGAGCGCCGATTATGTCCAATTTTTAAAGGAGAAAAATGACCGTGAAATGGACTTAAAAAAGGAACAATTAGAGTTAGAGAAGGCGAGATTTGAATGCGAAAGGAAGGAAAGGGAAGCCAGGACAGAACACGACAGAGCAATGCTGACACTTCTTACAGAGATGATTGTAAAAAAAAATAATTAACATCATGATATATGTACATTTAATTTATTCTTTTTACTTATGTATGAGATTTAAAAAAAACAACAATAGTAGTTTTAGCAATCTGTACATTTAATTTATTCTTTTTACTTATGTATGAGATTAAAAAAAAACAATAATAGTTTTAGCAATCTGTTTATCCCAAATAATTCTCCAACGTAGGTGGCATGAGTGCAAAATAATCACTGGTCTGGCTACCATATACACATGTATGACAGTTGGTCAAAAGAGCACCCACGATGTAATACTTGGCGATAGGCTGCAAATGCAGTTTCAAATTTTTCTTGAAATCTAGGAAAGCCCAAAGCTGCACAATTTTCCCAAATCCCCATTCAACACATTCCCGCACACTTGACATTTTTGAGTTAAATAAATTCTCATCTTGGGTCAAATTTGCTCCCTTAAATGGGCACAAAATATACTCCTTGAGTGGATATGCGGGATCACCATAAACAGCAAAACGTTGCCTATTGATGGTGTAAAGTGGATGAGCCTCAAAGTGATCTATTAGTCCACTTGAACGTAGTAATGCGCAATCATGCCGTCGTCCCTCAACTGGACCGTACAAATTTCCAATTATTCCATTTGGCAACATGACTGACTGGAATTTCAAGGCATGTACCCGTTTGTGGCCATTAAAGCACACTCTTTGGTTGATGCCAGGTCTACACATTGCACGAACGGTACCATCTATAAACCCAAAACAATTCATCAACGGAGCATTTTTCGAATGTATGGCATCTGCATATGATTGAAGCGAGTCTCTTGTCATCCATGGTTGTTCCATGGTTTTGAGCAAATGTCCATGAGTGGAATACAGGAACTCGAGGGTTTCTTTCACAATGAAAGATAAGGTTGATTTTGGTCTACCGAAAACCCTTTCCATGTCTGAAAGGCGATTCGGATACGCTAGCCTTCGCAATGAAATGCACAACGCATCTAAGCCATCAACAACTGTCCTATTTTCGCAGACGAATCTCTCGGGAAGTTTCAATGCAATACCAAGCCTCTTTAATGAATCTTTATCAAATCTAAACAAATCCAAGGACTGATCATCGCTGATATTATCCAGATTAAAATCAACATTTGGGTCGTATGTTACAAGGCCATTTCGTCGTGCATCAGCATTTTCTAATTGATGAAGAATCATGTTTTCGTCGTCATTCTCGATCGCCATAATCAAAATGTTTTCATTAAAGGGCCCCGCCATTTTGACTAGACATGCACGAGCGACATCTATCCGCTATACGTTAAAAATGCGAAACCTATAATAGCAGTCTAACCGTTAACGGATAGCTATGTGTAACCGTACTTGTTTACGTTTAGGTGCGAAATGTCGCTAATAGCGATATACGGTACTACCTTCTCATGGCAATTTAACCTCGTGGATTTTTCTCCTGGTCCTCCGGTTTCCTCCCACTACTAAAGACCCCTACGCGCAAGCGAATTATTAAATTAAAATTAGACTACATATTAGACCCGACATGACCAAGCTTGTGTCGAGTGGACATTAAACCCCATTTCTCTCTCTCTGCCTCATGGCAAATGCACAGGCGCCTGTAACACGAAACACATCAAGCTATGACTAAGTATAATGTCTAAAGCCTTCAAGAGGGCATATTCCTGAAGCAATGGCCCGAGAAATCTCTCTCTGACCATTGCTGGATTGACTTCTGATTCTTGAACTTTTGCGGGAGTGTGTCTATTCTCCCCGTTCAATGAAAGCTATCACTTAAGTACAGCAACATGACAGTCCTTCGTTTAATCGAAGTCTTCCCTAAAACTTTGGACAGTGATTTAAGGTATTAAAAAAGGTATAAGTATGTTCGTTTCCAAACAGTATTGTTTACATTTCATTCGACTTGATAGCCTCGTTTGTCACACAAATAGTTTTACTACAGTATTCTCCTATGCACGGGTTAATTAGACATAATAAAAGCGTGAGCCATGACGTAACGTTATGTAAACATATTTGGTCCAATACTGGCACTCGTTTTAAATGTAAAGCGTTTGTATGGTAGGTAGTGATAGGTTGGTAGTCGGACTACTGACTAATCAAAATTTAACACAACAATATCCACTCAGAGTAGCAGTGTGTAGTGAGATTACCTATAATCAAACGAAACGCTGCGCGGAGTATGTCAAGAGGGTCGTGTGGATTATTATAAAACGTCATCGTTGATTCGATTGCTTTCCTAGCGAAAATTAGTGAGTATTGCCACTGTTTGACGGAATCATTAGTAGTGAACTTTAATTGCCGAATGAATAAAAAAAATATTTCTATGTTCCACAGCAGTGAGACCCTGGGCAGTTGAAATTTGATATAAGAGTTGGCCGTTGCGCCGATCTCCAGGTAAAATTTCCCCGCATTACACTATATGGCCCATGCACGTCTTCATTAACCCAGTCGGGGCAGGACAGTAGAACGTTAACCCCCATTTCATGTGACCATTTCACAAATAAACTACTACAACAAATAATATCGGGTGGCTCAAGAGTGGGGCGCTTACTCAGTAGTCTCGAGGCCTCGGAAGTTCATCGGAATTTTCCGGCGTAGATTTCCCTTGTCAGTGGTACAGAAGGGAAGGCCTGACAAGGACAGCTGTCATTTTGTTTGGGTGAGACGCCAAACCGTGGTCCCGATTTCATATTGGCGTGAGACGCCAAACCGTGGTCCCGATTTCATATTGGCGTGAGACGCCAAACCGTGGTCCCGATTTCATATTGGCGTGCGCCTTAAAGGACCCACGTGACAGTTTGATTTTAATATATAACTATGCCGTTGTGTCGCCCTCCAAGGAAATGTGCATAGCGCCCTTTTCACAAAGGTGTTCGAGTCACTTTACATTCAAAAAGTGAAATACACCAAAAAGAATCCTGGAAAAAATAGAAAGTTTAATCCTGATTAACTATTGATTTTGACATTCGGACATTAAAAGGTAATTGAGAGAGAGAGAGAGAAATGGGTTTAACGTCCACTCACACAATTTATCAAGTCCTGGCGTCACAGGTGAGTGAGTTTTTGCAGCATCTCTTGATAGTTTCGTAGTTTTAGAATATTGTGAGTATTAAAATAACAAACTTTAGATATGTGATTAATTTGTGTTTCCATATTCATAAAATCATCAAATATGGCACGCGAATATTTCGACTTAAACCAGTAGGGCAGTGCTTCTCAACCGGGCTCCGTGTGCACCCCCGGGGGTGAATTCGATATGCTCGGGGGTGGAATTTGGAAAAAGGGGGAATTGGGGGTGAATTATACACAAAGGGGTGAATTTGCAGACTCCTGACCGGGACCCCTCAGTCAGAATGTTACCGACCACAAACCCGCGTAGCCATTGGTCGGAAACTAAATGACTGACTAGCACTAGCATAATTAATTTTGACGCTGAGTATAATAGCACTTATCCTATCTCGCTGTACTGTTGATTGTCCGGGAACTGGGTAACCTAGACTCATCTTAATGTCTGAACATTTCTGAACGCGGCGATCCATGACATCTGTTCATTAAATATGT
This sequence comes from Patella ulyssiponensis, assembly GCA_963678685.1. Classification (NCBI taxonomy): domain Eukaryota; kingdom Metazoa; phylum Mollusca; class Gastropoda; family Patellidae; genus Patella; species Patella ulyssiponensis. The sequence continues at coordinate 86,170,901 of OY783226.1, forward strand.
GTTTGAAACGATACCTAATTAGCATGTTTCAGTTTTTAGTAATTTGATGTTTTATGGTGCCAGGGGTGAATAGCGGAAAAAATATTTCCCAAGTGGGGAATTGTATCATAAAGGTTGAGAAGTAGTGCAGTAGGGTTAATATAACAATCACCTACAACAATGGAAAAGTTAGAATATACATGCTTGTTTATAGCACGGGGGGTTGGGACGGCCTAGTGGTCTAGAGTGCCGCGCTTCGACCTCTAGCTGGCTGGTCACCTCTGGCTTGCGACTGTGGTTTCGAGCCCTGGTGTGAGCGTATGTGGCATGGAGATAGGGGCGCCTTCTCAACCTCGTGGGTTTCCTCCGGCCACTCCGGTTTCCTCCCACTGCTAAAGACCCCTACGCGCAAGCGAATTATTGAAATAAAATTAAAAACCATCTGTTAGTCCCGAAATGACCTAGTTGTGTCGAGTGGACGTTAAACCCCATTTCTCTCTCTCTCTTGTTTATAGCACACGATATGGCGTATGCTCGTCTTCATTAACAACGTCGATACAGAAAAGTATGTCGTTAAACCCTTTCATTTGCAACATGTATATATATCAGGGCGTGTATCTAGAGCCTTAATGTCACTTTTGCTGACACGTCCTCATCCTCTTTTATTCATTTTTGATGTACAGAATATAATAATTTATTTTTGATGAAGTGATTTACATTAAAACAAAATCTTAAACTGATGTGCAAACTTGTAAACTACAATTAGTAAAAGCAACTATTAAAATTTATGAATTTACTAAAGATTATTATTACAAATAGTAAAAGCTACTATTAAACTTCATAAATTTAAGTTAGGATTATTCTTAAAAAATAGTAAAAGCAACTATAATTAAACTTAACATTTACTTTAGAATTATTAAAAATAGTAAAATCAACTATTGCACTTTAAAGTTACATTATGGGAGATAAGATAAAGAGATGGCAGTTCTCACTATAATAGTTACAAACTAGCTAGTGTAAAGGTAATTTGCTGAAAATTTCAGTCCAATTGGTCCACTATTAGCCGAGAAAACAGCGTTTGAAATATTCACATAGACTCGGTCATCATTACTCAAATCATTAATATAAACAGCATAGTCTCGATTATCCACTTGATTGATTTAATTATCAACGGCCATTAAGCGTCATATAGGAATTCTGTCCGCCAACATCGAAGGCTAGCCTTGACTTTAAGAGTTTATTATGGTCTGGATATGTTAATTAATGTCTAATTGATTATTTAGATAACATCTCAGGCCTAAAGAAAGACCTGTAATAAGCAGATTTTGCTCCTGCATAATGCTATTTTAATCAATTTACTTTAAAGTTATTAGAAATAATGAATGAATGAATGAATGAAATGGAGTTTAATGGCACGTTAGCTCCAACCGGGCTATATTGCGCCAAACTTATGATCGTTACGAGACCGGTTAAAATATATCACAGAAAAACATTATATGCATAAATAAAAACAATATCACAGTAAGTAAAAACTAAAAATAAAACACAGCTTTTATGCATATAAATATTTAAATACAAAAATGAAATAATATATATATATATACAATTAAAATTTATGATAAAATCCTGTCTCTTTTAAAAAGTCTAAAACTTTACCATATAAACCCGGTTGGGCAAACACGTGATGCAATGACTGACAACGGTAAAAATGAGATCTAATATCCTTGAGATGCTTGCACTCAATCAAAATGTGCTTAACTGTCAAAGGAACATGACAGTGATCACATTCTGGTTGAGGCTCTCGCTTTAAGATTAGAAATAATGAAAGCAACTATTAAACTTTATACATTTGTAAATTTACTTCAAAGAAACCGTTGTACACATAATACAAATTAAACTTTAAAAATATACTATTAAAGCGGGAATTTCATATTTTCCAAGAAAGTCAAAACATATTTATTTCTGTCTTTTGCTCAATAGGTTGTCAACTCACTATTTATACAATCATAGGCATATTTTCCACACCGAAACATCTTTCACATCGGAAATAATAACACAATTACCTCCTTGTTTTCCCATTCCCCCCATGCAATAGCTATCTTCAAACGTTTGAATTTAATGTTGAAAATGATATTTTTGCCAATTTCTCTACTGGCAGTAGTGAATTATAGGATTATTCTTTAACAAGGTTGGACTGTTTATAGATACCATCTATTTTAAGGCTTTATTTTAATATATTTTAAAAATATAACTTAAAAATATGAAATTGCCGCTTTAAAACTGAAAAAAGAGCTAAGATGTAAAACCGGTGTATACAAATTGGATTTATAAAATTTACCTTGTAAGTATTAATTGTAAAAGAAACTAACAACTTAACTAAAACTTCTCAATAAATATCTTTCTAAAAAGATAGGTTTTAAGAGCACGTTTAAAAGAATTCAAATTGTCAATGATCCTCAATAAAGATGCTATATTAGGTGTAAATATGCTAAAATATGTAGTGATAACAATCATTAAGAAGGTAAACTGTATTATTACTCCAGATCAATAGGAAAACGCTAGATCGGCGACATTCTAGTACATATGACGTCATATGTAGATTGTTGGGCAAGGGAATAAGGTTAGGCGCATGACGTCATATACGTGGATTATTGGTTAGGGTCATGATGCATCTACTTCATGCTTCGAGAATAGATCTCTGCCCTAAATGGCCGCCATATCCAACATTTAGTTTACTGTTTTGTAATGCGGTTCTACTACGTTTCACACCTGACGTACACAAAACGATTAACTAAACGTCTTTAATTTTACGAAGTGGAAGTAAAAAAAATACTTCTAAGAATTCTCGAAGTATACTTAATGTTTTCAACCAAAATCGTCGATTTAGGGCCAACTACCTTAATGTCTGTTCCCAAGCGGAGCTAAATGTAGCCTAAGTTTAGTATGGGTTAGGGCTAACCCTGCTCTTACATCTCTAGACCATGACAATATCTGCATCCCTAACCTACCGTTTCCGTTCTCTGATTAATACAAGTAACCCTATTGAATATTATTCAATAACATCCCCACGTTATCGGGGCATTAATCTTAACAGTAGAGAATTGAAAGACGTCTTGTTTCCCATGTTATCCTGCCAGTGCCATGTGGATTGAAAATCAGCTCCGGATCTTTGACCGTGTAGGTTACCACGACTGCAGCCAGGATCATCCAGGTACCACCAGCCTCCACCGAAACGAACTGGACAACTGTGATTTGTGGAGTCTCGATCAAAAGTTGAAAATGGTCTACCGTTTAGACTGTATGATCCATTGTTCAAGGAATCCCCGCAGTCGTTCGCCTGGTAATTAACATAGTTATCAATTGAAAGGCGATAATTGTCGGCCCTGTCGGAGATTTTAAAATTGTCATACGAAGCTCGAACAAAAGTACTGTCAACAAAATTGAACGCTGTATTCAATTTAGTTTGGTTGTGTAATTTAACAAGATGATAGATGTTATCCAAACCAATGAAATAATTTCCTAATGGATGTCCAAACCCTTTTGAATATTCATCAAAAGTTCTGTTAAAATCGAGTTCCAGACAGTGCAGGCCTCGATGGAGGATCCTTGTCCAACCATTCCAATTGGCACCGCATATAACCTCTATAATCGTACCATTAACCGCCGGCTGTATAAATGACAACATGCTCTTATTTGGGTACAATTCTAGTCTGAATCCTTCATAGCAATCTGAAACAAATAAACTGATGTTAATGTTGCCCATGCAAACTGGAATGATGAGAAGCATCACGTTTCCATGATGACGGAGTTTCAGAAGACGAAGTGGCGCTCTTGTTGATCTATCGCTGTTACCTCCCTTTAGTAAGAATGGGCTTTAATTATGATTCAAGATTTTTTATGTATGTATTTATCTACCGTAAATATAGAAGTACTTGTACTTTTCCCACTTAAATATATATATTAATAAATGCCCGAAGAGCAAATTATGTAGTTTATTTCGCCAACATAAGTCTTACTTAATACCTTGTATAATATGTTGACAACGATTACCATAGTAACCAACAGGGCATCTGCAGTTTACACCATTACATAAAAAGTTCTAAAAATGCAAATAAAAAATTGAATTAATGTGATAGCCAATGGCGCAATACCCCCTTTTCTTCTCAAAAGGCGTTACGTCCGCTTCCAGCCTCAAATGGTCGACTTATTAGGTTTAAAGAAGGCTATTATAATACCTCATTCAATTAAAATATTGAATAGAAAAATACAACTAACGTAGTCGCGATATATAATGAATGAATGTGGCGGTCAATGGATCGATACTTCTTTTTCTTCTAAAAGGGGGTTACGTCCACTTCCAGGGAATCACTGTGGCTAAGTGGGCAAGGCGCTGGCTTGCTACACTGGAGGTCGAGTGTTCGATCCCTGCATTGGCCGAGAAAGTTTATCTCGATTTTCTGGCGTGGTTTCCCCTTGTCAGTGATGCAGAAGGAGGGCCTGACAAGGACAGCTGCCTAGTCGTTCGGACGAAAAACCGAGGTCCCGTGTACGCATTGGCGTGCACGTAAAAGATCCCTTGGCAGTTGGAATTCGATATAAGAGTAGGCCGTAGCGCCGCTGCCCGGGCAAAATTTCCCTCATAGCACACTGTATGGCGTATGCCCGTCTTCCATTAGCCCAGGTCGGGTGCAGAGGAGTAGGACGTTAAACCCCATTTCATTTCATTTCTCAATTAATGGTCGACTAAATGGGTTTGAAGGCTACACTATATGCATTCATTAATAATATTGAAAAAAATTGCAAGTAACGTAGGCCCCGATATAATTCCTATCCCCACTTTCTTCTAAAAGGGGGTTACGTCCGCTTCCAGTCTCAATCAATGGTCGACTACATAGGTTTGAAGAAGGCTAATACATACATTCATTAATAATATTGAAAAAAATTACAAGTAACGTAGGCCCCGATATAATTCCTATCCCCACTCTACCCCCATTCCCCCGCCACCCTATCCTAAAACAAGAAAAGAACGTCGAGTGGAGGTTAAACCCATTCTCTCTCTTTTGAAAGGCGGGGACAAGAAGAAAAGAACTTCGTGTAGAAGTTAAACCAATCTATCTCTCTCTCTCTCTCTCTTGAAAGATGGAGACAAAATCATATAACTCAAACCAAACAGTAAAAATAATGAAAACAAAAGAACGTCTGACCTACCTGTCTGTAACAAAACTTTGTGTCTACGGAACCGGTTGTTATACAATTTTCTCCCGATTTAAACAAACTGCACAACCTGGTTTCTTCATCATACATAAATCTTCTACAACCGTCAACATCTGAACACAATTGACCGCATCTGATACGAGTTGACGCGTGGTGGTTTTGAATAAGATAATTAACGACGCGCGAGATACAACTGTCCAATTCCAAGATCACCCGTGTTCGTGTGTACAGCGAGAAAGAATCAGTACACCAAACAATGGTTACAAATGTAGCGCAAAGTATTCCCAAATAACATGTCTTGAAGTACTTCATTGTCCAATAGATTTTAATTACAAATCACAAAATACCAAGAACAACTTTTAAGATAGAATCAGATAGTGAATGGTACGCCACCAATACTTGCTTAAATTTGAAGGCTACACCTCGTTGATTTTGGTAAGCAATTAAAACGCGAAGATCATGTGGAATTGTTATCTTTGAAAATTTTACGTCAGTAGATAAAAGCCCGTGTGGGTTTGCAAATGCTTGCGTGTCCACGTAGTGAACGAAATTTAGAAATAGTTAAATCTTTAAAACAAAAATGTAATCGTATAACGCACCGTCTGCATCTCTAATGGGAATGATAAACCAGATCAACCGCATTCATTACTCTATTTTGACCAATCAAAGGGGTTTATCTACTTGAAATTCTATTTTGACCAATCAAAGAGGTTTAGATACTTTGAAGTCATGTTGTGACCAATCCAGAGAGATCTCAACACTTCAGTAGGCCTTTATCAGATTTCACGCAAAGGTTACTTATGTAAATTCACAATCGATAAGGAACTAACCTTTCAACCGAAATGGATATCACTTATCAGTGACAAAAAAATATGTTTGTCTTTGGTTATATACCAAAAGTAAATATACTTTGTTTTGTTTGATTGGTAATTGAACAAAAGGTATGTTTGTCTTTGGTTATATATCAAAAGTAAATATAATTGTTTATTTTCTTTTATTGGCAATTAGTAATTCAACGTATTAAAACAAGGTACAATTTTATATATACACAATTACTGAGTTTAATACTAAGAGTGCCCTTGTCGAAACGTTGCATAGTATGAGAGAGAGAGAGGAATGGGGTTTAACGTCCACTCGACACCAACCAGGACATTTCGGGACCCACATATGGTCTAATTTTAATTATATAATTCGCTTGCGCGTAGGGGTCTTTAGCAGTGGGAGGAAACCGGACTACCCGGAGAAAACCCACGAGGTTGGACAGGTGACCCTACTCATTGCCACGTACGACCGGGGATTCGAAACCACGCCAGTTGATTCAATGGCATGCCGTATGATACAGCGTGCGCACGCTAACCATTCGGCCACCTAACTCCCCTGCATAGTAATAAAGTCAGAAATTGTGTGTCCATAAAAATGTACCTTGTGTTAATATTTTATGTTATAAAGCAACATGCTACTGCCATTTTCCTTCCTGTTCACAAAATCTCCTCGGGATTGTCCAGTCAGGTTCCAGTGATGATAGAAACGCCGACAAGTCGTTCGGACGGGGGGGGGGGGGGGGGGGCTAGTGGTCTAGAGTGCCGCGCTTCGACCTCTAGCTGGCCGGTCACCTCTGGCTTGCGGCTGTGGTTTCGATCCCTGGTGTTAGCTTATATGACATGGAGATAGGGGCGCCTTCTCAACCTCGTGGGCTTCCTCAGGGCACTCCGGTTTCCTCCCACTGCTAAAGACCCCCACGCACAAGCGAATTATTGAAATAAAATTGAAACCATATGTTAGTCCCAAAATGGCCTAGTTTGTGTCGAGTGGACGTTAAACCCCATTTCTCTCTCGTTCGAACAGGACGAAAAATTAGTGAATGAATGAAATGATTTTTAAAGGCACGTCAGTTCCAACCGGGCTATTATGCGCCAAACATACGGCCAAATATATGAGACAGGCAATAAGATATCACAACACTATTTATTTATATGCTTAAATATAAAAACAAATATCACAGTTCTCAAGGTGTTAAACTTTAATTGTATTTATTCTTATCTTTGTTGCATATTCTGTATATATTTGCCTACTATTCACATTTTTGTATCATTTGCTTAATAAAGACGAGAATATCCTCGTCGAAACGTCGCTTAGTATCAAACTCAGTAATTGTGTATCCATAAAATTGTACCTTGTGTCAAACAAATATTAATTAAAATAGACACATAAAAGGATATATACAATTTAAATTTAAAATAAAAACCTGTCTCTTTCAAAAAGTCTAACATTGTATTACATAAACCCGGATGATGACTGACAGCGATCTAATATCCTTGAGATGCGATGACTTCGGTCCCATGCAGATGGCAGCCTACATTTTAAAGAGCACTTAGCCGCTGGAAATGCTGACGATTTGGCGGGCAACCTCGGGGCCATTAACGTCGATATTTGCAATGATTTGAATAAATTAACAAATTGAATAAATTAGCAAATTATAATATGTAATTGTAAAAAAAATATTTAAAATTGTAAATAAAGTGCATATAATTTATATTGTAGAATTGTGAATATTATTTTGATAGTTAAATTTACCAATGGATTTACTATGATTAGATTTCAAATTGTGTTTATGACAATTATTTATTTATTTTTGTAAATTTATCAAATTGCATACTATGTGTCATTCGGCCTAATTACTGAAATAAACTATTATTATATCTCTTTAGTTAGATTATCATCTATAAATGACACCTTTTCTAAACATTATAACAATGCATTGAGGTCGATTAAAACACAATACAATATGAATTAAGTCCATTAACATCAACGGTGGGTAAATGTAGTATCATTGATCTTAAATGGCAAACAAAACTCCCAATTATACAATATATTATTATATATCTTTGTTTCGGTGTAGTCGAGAACGTTCTACTGGTCGAAATTTGTCCGTATTTGTAGCCAAGGATGTAACAAATAAACCAGGAAGTTTCTAAGCAACAACGGAACAAATCAGAAACAATAGAAGCTTTCTGGAAATTAAATAGGGTTAACGTCCTACTCCAACTGGGTTAATGAAGACGGACATAGGTTATACAGAGTGCTATGAAGGAAATTTTGCCCAGACAGCGGCGCTACGGCCTACTCTTATATCGAATTCCAACTGTCAAAGGATAATTTATGAGCAAGCCAATGTGTACACGGGATCTCGGTTTTCAGTTCCATCCAAACGACTGAACAGCTGTCCCCTGCCAGGCTCTGTCCTATACCACTGGCAAGGAGAAACCACGCCGGAAATACCGATGAACTTTCTGACCGAACACTGTTACTTCCAGTTTAGCGAGCCCACGTCTTACATTTCTGCATCGATATGCCAAACCATATTCGTATAGTGAAGGGGGACCGCGTGGCTAAGTGGGTAAGGCGCTGGCTCGCTAGCCTGGAGGTCGGGTGTTTGATCCCTGCATTGGCCAAGATTTTCCGGCGTGTTTTCCCCTAGTCCTGACAAGGACAGCTGTCTAGTCGTTCGGATGTGACGAAAAAACGAGGTCCCGTGTACACATTGGCCTGCACGCAAAACATCCCTTGGCAGTTGGAATTCAATATAAGAGTAGGCCGTACCCCCGCTACCCGGGCACAATTTCCCTCATTGTATGTCTTCCATTAGCCCAGGTTAGGTGCAGAAGAGTAGGACGTTTAACTCCATTTCATTTCGTATAGTGAAGACTTCATCCAGCCATTATGTCATTTGCGGGGATTGTCGTCATCCATATTGTTATTATTGGCTTGCGGCTGTGGTTTCGATCCCTGGTGTGAGCGTATGTGGCATGAAGATAGGGGCGCCTTCTCAACCTCGTGGGTTTCCTCCGGTTTCCTCCCACTGCTAAAGACCCCTACGCACAAGCGAATTATTGAAATAAAATTGAAACCATGTTATTCCCAAAATGACCTACTTTGTGTCGAGTGGACATTAAACCCTATTTCTCTCTCCCTGTTATTATTGGCCTTTTCATAATACCGCGTGTGAGATTTTTGTCGATATTGTTTAAAAATTTGTTTCCAAATTTGGAAAGTGTTTACTGATGGACACTAAATTTTAAATATTAATAAGGGTGGTCATCGCTGGAATATCAAAAATATTTTCGAAAATTACATAAACATACATTATGCAAGAGCCAAATCTGCGTATTGCAGATCTTTCTTTACACCTGAAATGTTATATAATGAATGAATGAAATGTTGTTTAATGGCACGTCAGCTCCAACCGGGCCATATTGCGCCAAACATGATGAAATTATCGAGACAAATTAAAACAATATCACAGGGATGTATTTATATATGTAAATAAAAACAAATATCACAGAACACATAACTAAAAATAAATATATCAATTACATTACATATATAAATATTTAAAAGGCAGTATACGATAAATATATACAATTAAAATTTTGAATAAAAATTTGTCACTCTTAAAAATGCTAGTAATTTATAATAAAGCTCCGGTTGTGCAAATAGCTGACGTGCTGACTGGCAACGGTAGTACTTAGATCTAATATTCTTAAGATGCTTGCACTCAATCAAAATGTGCTTCACTGTCAAAGGAACATGACAGTGTTGACATTCTGGTTGAGGCTCTCGCTTTAAGATGAAAATATGTGTTAAAAAAGTATGACCTATGCGAGAGCGACACAAGACAACTTCATCTCTCCTGCTCGTACGATAGGAGCTTGGCCACTCTTCTACGAGAGGCTTGATGTGATGAAGTTTGTTTGTGTCTGCAAAATCCCAAGACCGTTGCCAGCGGCCATAAATAAAATGATTGATTGAAGACTTAAAATCTTTATAAGGAATTAAAAAGTGTGATTGGGGAAGATCTAAAGCAGCTTTGGCAGCAAAATCTGCTAGATCATTCCCCCTTATATCGACGTGACTGGGGAGCCAGCAGAAGACGACGTCTTTGCTGCTGAGCTCGTACGATAGTAGCAGATGATAAATATCTGCTACTAATGAGTGTTCAAGCCGTTTATTGTTAATTGCTTGTAAAGAGGACAGAGAATCAGTAAAGATGATATGCTTTAAAGCTGAAGAGGACTGAATGAACTCCAAGGCCTGAAGAATGGCCTGGAGTTCGGCTGTAAATATGGAAGCAGCAGGTGGGAGACACACTGAAATGGTCTCAGATGGCGTCACAGTAGCCGAAGCTACCCGATCACCATCCTTAGAACCACCTGTGTATATAGGAGCATAATCACCATACTTAGACCTTAACTCTCTAAAGAGAGATTGGAACACCGTAGAGCTAGTATCTCTCTTTTTATGTTGAGTAAGATCGAAATCGATCTTTGGGAGACAGGGGTATTCGCAATACTGTCGAGGCTGATGCCAGCCCCAGACAATAGGGGTTGTATGCGAATACCGAATGATGGAATGACTTTAGTCTTCACCAGATATAAATGTTCATAAAGCGGTCTAAATATGGTGTTAAATGAAATGTGATTTGGAAGTGATGCTATGCGCCTCGACGTATAAACTGTCCACTGGAGATGTACGAAATGCTCCTAAACTGATTCTAAGTCCTTGGTTGTGTATGGTGTCAAGCTCTTTGAGATAAGACTCGCGGGCAGACCCATACACAATACACCCATAATCGAGTTTTGATCTTATTAAAGCTCGATATAATCTGAGCAAGACCTTACGGTCGAGACATTTCTTTTTTAGGTTTTTAATGTGGGGGATAAATGATAATTTCTTATCAAATATCAGCCCCAGAAATTTGGTTTCATCAACAACTGGAAGGCGGTTGCCATCCAAGAAAAGTTCTGGATCAGGATGTAAACCTCGTTTCTGACAGAAATGCATGCAGACAGTCTTGGTTTTCGAAAAACGAAATCCATTTTCGGTTGCCCATTGTTGAAGTGAATTCAAACAAAGCTGCAACTTACGTTCGATTATCCGCATGTCTGTAGAACCATAGCACATCTGAAAGTCATCAACATAAAGAGCGCCGTTTGTACCAGGTTTAAGGCACGCTGGGATCGTATTAATTTTTATAGCAAAAAGAGTAGGAGATAAAATGTTTCCCTGGGGAACTCCCATTTCCTGAGGAAATGGGTCAGAGAATATTGATCCCAGTCGTACCTTAAATGACCTATCTTCGAGGAAATTTTTAATGAAGATAGGTAAGCGACCTCGTAGGCCGAGGTTATGGAGGTCGCGCATGATACCGTGTTTCCACGTGGTATCCTATGCTTTCTCCAGATCGAAAAAAATTGCAACTAAATGTTGCTTCTGGATGAAAGCGTCCCTGACGAACGTTTCAAATCTAACGAGATGATCAAGAGTGCTCCTTTGGGACCGAAATCCACATTGGAGGTCTATAATGAGGTTGTTGGACTCGAGGTACCAAACAAGCCTTCGATTGATCAATCTCTCCATGGTTTTGCAAATACAGCTAGTTAAAGCGATCGGACGATAGTTAGTAGGATTCGTATGATCTTTACCCGGTTTAGGGATGGGAATTATTGTGGCTTCATGCCACGAAGGAGGGAATTTCCCATCAACCCAAATCAGGTTAAAAAGATCTAATAAAATCAAGAGAGTGGAAAAGGGTAAATGTTTAAGAATTTGGTAGTGAATTTCATCTGGACCAGTTGCAGTATCCCGAGCCCGCTTAAGCGAATCTCGAAGTTCTGCAATGGAAAATGTATCATTATAGGATTCATCATTGCGGGACTTGAATTAAGTCGCCTTTTCTCCTGTTGTTGTCTAATGCCTCGAAAGGCATCGGAGGAGAAATTGGATGATGAATTGAATGAAAAAGTACTGGCCAGAGAATTAGCAATATCAGGAAATGTTGTTAAGGTGGTATTATCAACTGATGATGCACTACTTTTACCTTTAATCCTACGAATCCTATCCCCTACCGACTTAGATGTGGTACGGGAAGAAATGTTATATAAATTGTTAAGTAGACATTAAATAATACACCAGAACCATAATAAACTCTCGCTGATACCGCTTTAGCCTGCGATACAAACTGGATTTGAATACATTTTGTGATCGATGATTTAACGCTTCGTTCGATACAATTGTGCATACCCGTCTCGTTAAATTGTACGTGATGTTACGTCTCGTGCGTGCAGAATGACTATATCTGACGTATAGATAATTACGCGTATCCGTTTTTTTTACAAAACAAGCCCGTTTCTATGTAACCAATATCCTATAATGAACTTGTACATCTAGGAAACTCAGTTTAGATTTGCTTTTCTCCATAGTGAATTTTAGAGATGGATCCAATGCGTTTAGTATTTCATGGATTATTTCTAACTCTTTTTCATCTGACTGGATATTGAAGCTGTCGTCTACAAATCGTTTCAAAAATTCTTCTAGATGTTGTCGACCGAGTCCGAATCTTATCTCTACAGCGTTGTATAACAGCGCTTCTAAATAGCCAAGGGACAGTGTTGCATAGGTTGGTACCACTTTGGTTCCCATTGCTACACCTTTGACCTGACTAATAATTTTCATCAAAGAAGATATTGTTCTAAATCACTAGGTCCAAAGCCTCAAAATTGAACTTGGGGTGTAATTGGAATTTCATCTCGGAGCTTGGAGATCCAAGATTCTATTGATGTTTATTCTTGTTTTGAATCAATATTACTGTAAAGATTAACAACGTCAAAGGTCACTAATGTACTTCCAGGTTTGACTGATTTAGGTAGTTTTGAGAGGAAGTCTATATCGTGACTTTTGACACAGAGGGCTCACACTGGCTTTCATTTTTTTTCCGCCAAAATGGATCCTAATTTTTACGTAAAACAATGATGATATTTTTTTCCGCCAACTTGGATATTTTATCTGCCAAAAATGTATGATAAAAAACACATGTTGTAATAACATAATTTTTTTTATATTTCTTTAACATTCTTTAACAACCATATTTACAATTTACAAGATTCTCCCTCGATTTACATTAGCCCATTTTGTAAATGATGTATTGAGATCAGGTTGGTTTTTAGTTAATGTGATTGACATCAAATTTGACAAGCCAAGGGTTGCCAAATTTCCAGTTTTCTTTGAATTTCCGTTTCGCGTGTACAATAGGCCTATTGTTGATTTCGGGAACGGTCACGGTATCAGCATCTGAATCGTTAATCGTAGCATCAAGTTCATTTCGTCTAGAGGAGTCGACGTCAGACTCTTCTTTAACTTTAGAACACTTCGGCGGCGGTAACGAAAAAAAAAGGCAGACAGTTTTCTCACTCCAGAATCGTCGCTATTCAACTCGCTCTTTCGTTTTCGACCCATTGCGATATATAATTTGGCATAATAATGTCCAATTAGCCATGCTTTAATATTTATACATGATGTATGAAGCCACGTACAGTAAACGAAATTCAACTATGAAATCATGTAACTCTCCTTCAAAAGAGTTGCCGGCAATGATCAGCCATTTTGATTACTCCCCTTTGTTTTCATTACACAACATCAAATAGTCACCGCTAATCTATTTGTTAGGGTTAATTAATGATGAACAATGGCTAGATATAGGCTATATGATCGACAATTATCAATCAGTTGAAACCATTAATCCTAGACAAGTGTTTAGTGTTACTCATGACACGTTCGGGATTATCAACAAGTTGATTGATTTATAGTATGCCGCTATATGGTTAATCAAGGATAAATACGGTTAGAATTTTATAAAAAAAAGAATTGCCAATTCTAAAAAAGAATCGCCAGTACCCCAAAACTTTATCGCAAAAATTTTCGCCAAAATGAACCTTTAATCGCCACTTTCATAATTTAATCGCAAATTGCGACTTTGGCGACCGATATCTACAAGATTACTGAGCTTTTGTGTGACTCATTCTGGGCCTCCAACGATGGGGTGAAAACGGAGATGGTCTGGTCGTTAATTAACCGATATAAGCTCAGAATTCTGTTTGTCAAGTTCATGCTGGATTTTCTTGCTTTTGTGTATCTTAAGCATTAGATAAAAGTAGGCCGTTTTTGATTCGTAACTAATCAGGTAATCTTGTTCCTCATTCGTTAAACTTCTGTGTTCGTGAAATAGACTCTTTATATTGCATTTTGATGTACTTCTTCCGATTCGTTGTAGTCGTTGTCTTCTAGAATAGTGTAGAAGTGCACGTTTGTGTATCTTCTGGAATCTTCGTCGTAGATTAAATGAAAACAGGACTCTGGTTTGTTTATAACACCATTGTTCTAGGATTAACTCTGGATTAGCGGCAAAATTTGACATCAAAGCCTGTCGGCTAAGTGGGAACACCCCTATTAAACATTTACTATTAGGCCGTAATTCACCCTACTATAATACTCTCAGATTTTAAAAAAATATTCGTCCCGAATATTAATCGGTAACATATAAAAACAATCATAATATATCAATATTAATATATATATATATAAGTACAAATATAAAAATTAATCAATTCTGTGTAGCAGATGGGAATCAACATATAGTAGATATTGGTGCCCTCCCCCTTTTAATAAAAATCATAAAAGAACAATATAAAAAGTCATAATAAAACACACACTAATTATATGAAATAAAATGAAATGTGGTTTTATGGCACTTCGGCACCAACCGGGCTATATTGCGCCAAACCTACACAGATTTATGCGAGACAAGTTAAATAAATATCACAGAAAAAGTTTTATATGCATAAATAAAAACAATATCACAGTAAATAAGATTAAAAAATCAAATAAATCTTTTATGCATATAAATATTTAAAATATAGAAAATGAAATGATAAATATTCAATTAAAATTTATAATAAAAACTTGTCTCTTTTAAAAAGTCTAGCAATTTACAATATAAGCCCGGTTGGGCAAATAATTGATGCAGAGACTGGCAACGGTAATATTTCCATCTTAGGTTCTTGAGATGCTTGCACCCAATCAAAATGTGCTTCACTGTCAAAGGAACATGACAGTGTTCACATTCTGGTTGGGGCTCTCGTTTCAAAATGAAAAAGTGTGTTAAAAAGGTATGACCAATACGAGAGCGACACAAAACAACTTCATCCCTCCTGTTAGTTCTATAGGAGCTTGGCCAGTCTCCTAAGAGAGGCTTAATATGATGAAGTTTGTTTGTGTCTGCAAGATCCCAAGACCGTTGCCAGCGGCCATAAATGAAATGATTAATCGATGATTTAAAATCTTGATATGGTATTAAAATTGGTGATTGGGGAAGATCTAAAGCAGCTTTGGCAGCAAAACCTGCTAGACCATTCCCCCCTATATCAACGTGACTGGGGAGCCAGCAGAATACGACGTCTTTGCTGCTGAGCTCGTACGATAGTAGCAGACGATAAACATCTGCCACCAATGGGTGCTCAAGCTGTTCATTGTTAATTGCTTGTAAAGAGGACAGAGAATCAGTAAAGATGATATGCTTTAAAGCTGAAGAGGACTGAATGAACTCCAAGGCCTGAAGAATGGCCTGGAGTTCGGCTGTAAATATGGAAGCAGCAGGTGGGAGACACACTGAAATGGTCTCAGATGGCGTCACAGTAGCCGAAGCCACCCGATCACCATCCGTGTATATAGGAGCACAATCACCATACTCAGACCTTAACTCTCTAAAGAGAGATTGGAACACCGTAGAGCTAGCATCTCTCTTTTTATGTTGAGAAAGATCGAAATCGATCTTTGGGGGAGACAAAGCCCACGGGGGAGTCCTAAAGACAGGGGTATTCGCAATACTGTCGAGGCTGATGCCAGCCTCAGACAATAGGGGTTGTATGCGAATACCGAATGATGGAATGACTTTAGTCTTCACCAGATATAAATGCTCATAAAGCGGTCTAAATATGGTGTTAAATGAAATGTGATTTGGAAGTGATGCTATTTTGGTAGCATACTGCAGGGCCAGTTTATCACGTCTGTTGTGCAGTGAGGGCTCATGCGCCTCGACGTATAAACTGTCCACTGGAGATGTACGAAATGCTCCTAAACTGATTCTAAGTCCTTGGTTGTGTATGGTGTCGAGCTCTTTGAGATAGGACTCGCGGGCAGACCCATACACAATACACCCATAATCGAGTTTTGATCTTATTAAAGCTCGATATAATCTAAGCAAGACCTTACGGTCTGCTCCCCAGTCAGTATTTGATAAGACTCTCAATATGTTGAGGGCTTTCAGACATTTCTTTTTAAGGTTTTTAATGTGGAGGATAAATGATAATTTCTTATCAAATATCAGCCCCAGAAATTTGGTTTCATCCACAACTGGTAGGCGATTGCCATCCAAGAAGAGTTCTGGATCTGGATGTAAACCTCGTTTCTGACAGAAATGCATGCAGACAGTCTTGGATTTCGAAAAACGAAATCCATTTTCGGTTGCCCATTGTTGAAGTGAATTCAAACAAAGCTGCAACTTACGTTCGATTATCCGCATGTCTGTAGAACCATAGCACATCTGAAAGTCATCAACATAAAGAGCGCCGTTTGTACCTGGTTTAAGGCACGCTGGGATAGTATTAATTTTTATTGCAAATAATGTTGGAGATTAAATACTTCCCCGAGGAACTCCCATTTCCTCAGGAAATGGGTCAGAGAATATTGATCTCAGTCGTACCTTAAATGACCTATCTTCGAGGAAATTTTTAATGAAGATAGGTAAGCGACCTCGTAGGCCGAGGTTATGGAGGTCGCGCATGATACCATGTTTCCATGTAGTATCATAAGCTTTCTCCAGATCAAAAAATATTGCAACTAAATGTTGCTTCTGGAGGAAAGCGTCCCTGACAAACGTTTCAAATCTAACGAGATGATCAAGAGTGCTCCTTTGGGACCGAAATCCACATTGGAGGTCAGTAATGAGGTTGTTGGACTCTAGGTACGGACTCTAGGTACCAAACAAGCCTTCGATTGATCAATCTCTCCATGGTTTTGCAAATACAGCTAGTTAAAGCGATCGGACGATAGTTGGTAGGATTCGTATGATCTTTACCCGGTTTAGGGATGGGAACTATTGTGGCTTCATGCCACGAAGGAGGGAAATTCCCATCAACCCAAATCCGGTTGAAAAGATCCAGTAAAATTAGAAGTGTTGGATAAGGTAAATGTTTCAAAATTTGATAGTGTATCTCATCTGGACCAGTTGCAGTGTCCCGAGCTCGTTTTAACGAATCACGGAGCTCTGCAATGGAAAAACGATCATTATAACATTCATCATTGCGGGACTTGAAATTAAGTCGCCTTTTCTCCTGTTGTTGTCTAATGCCTCGGAAGGCTTCGGAGGAGAAATTGGATGATGAATTGAATGAAAAAGTACTGGCCAGAGAATTAGCAATATCAGGAAATGTTGTTAAGGTGGTATTATCAACATTGAGATGGTTAACTGATAAAGCACTACTTTTACCTTTAATCCTACGAATCCTATCCCATACCGACTTAGATGTGGTACGGGAATTGCTCCTAGAGACATATCCTTGCCATGAAGACTTCTTTGCTTGGCGTATGGTTCTACGGGCTTTCGCCCGGACCATTTGGTATGCCGCAATATTCTCCATGGAAGGATGGTTCTTTAGTCGTCTCAGGATACGATCACGCTCTTTAAGAGCGGATTTGCAATCGTCATTAAACCATGGTTTATTGAAACGTTTTGGTTCAGTCGTGGTTTTTGGAATCGCCTGCTCAGCTACATCTTGAAGAATTGAAGTGAATAAGGCCATGGGCTCGTCTGCATCTTCTAACTCCTTTGCATCAAAAGAGAAGAGACACAAAGATTCAAACAGAGCCCAATCAGCCTTATGTAACTTCCACCTCTGGGGTCTTTCGACCGGAGAGGGACCATTATTATCAATCAAGATAGGAAAGTGGTCACTACCACATAGATCGTCATTTACTCTCCATGAAAAATCCTGAAACAGGACCGGAGAGCAAATGGTTAGATCCAGGGAAGAAAAAGAAGCTGTGGCAGGATGTAGATAAGTAGGCGAGTCATCATTTAATAAACACAAATTATTAATGTTAATGAAGTCCGCTATTTGTTTACCTCTGTTGTTATCATCTGGACTACCCCAGAGTGAATGATGACCATTGAAATCTCCCGTAATAATAAACGGGAGAGGAAGTTGTGCAACAAGGTCATCAAGATCTCTGGGATTAAGATGTAAACTTGGTGGAAGATATACAGAGCAGAGTGTTATAGGAATATGCAAAGTCACCCTAACTGCAACTGCCTGTAAGGGCGAGTTGAGAGTGACCTTACTTTGAGGGATATCCCCATTAAGAATAATAGACACACCCCCATGGGCTCTACCATCACCAATTGCATGATGATGGTAACCAACAAAATGTCTAAAAGACAAAGTGTCAGAATTCCGCATAAAAGTTTCCTGTAAACAAATAGCTAAAGGATTATATTTTTGAATTAAAAGTTGGACTTCATTAAAATTTGGTTTTAAACCACGACAGTTCCATTGAATAATGGAATTTAACATTGTCAGGGATAATTTATTTTTGGCGGTTTACCGCCGACGGGGTCATTATTGGCCCCCTCTACGGTAATACCGTCCATCAGATCAACCCCATATTTCGTGAAATGGACAATAGGGTCTTGTGAACCCTTTTTACCCTTCTCACGCAACTTTGCTAATTTCCTTTGTCTTGATGATAGATAAACTTTTTCCTGTGAGGGTGGGATAACCGATGACTGCGATCCTGACCCAGTCGACCTGGGATCAGGCGTTGCAGCTTTCGGTTTATCCAATGGATGTGATTCCTTGCCATTCTGAGAGGAAGTATTGGGAATGGTCCCAATATCTTCAGTTAGGGGCAAGGAAGATGAACCCTCATCAGGCAAAGACAAAGTTGTTTGAATCGAGCTCTCTCGTAACTGAGAAGAGCTCGAGACCCCTTTTATTTGATCTGATGTAGGCAAAGTCCTCATTTTTTGTTTATTTGGCCAGGTTATGTCTGTCTGAACAGATATTGATTTAGTAGAAACTTTAACTACACTCGAAAAAAGATTTCCCTTGTTGTGCAATGGGAATGAGTGAAGTTAGTTCTACATGCTTCTTGGCATCAAAATATGGAATCTTCCGTTCAGACATTACCTGTTGAATTCTTTTCTCTTTCTGCCATATTGGACATTCGCGAGAGTAAGCAAAGTGCTTACCCTTGCAATTAACGCAGCAAAACTCAGCCTGGCAGGCAACGCTCTCGTGGCCCAGAAACGAGGTTTGCATCCAGATCCAGAACTTTATTTGGATGGCAATCGCCTTCCAGTTGTGGATGAAACCAAATTTCTGGGGCTGATATTTGATAAGAAATTATCATTTATCCCCCACATTAAAAACCTAAAGAAGAAATGTCTGAAAGCCCTCAACATATTGAGAGTCTTATCAAATACTGACTGGGGAGCAGACCGTAAGGTCTTGCTCAGATTATATCGAGCGTTAATAAGATCAAAACTCGATTATGGGTGTATAGTGTATGGGTCTGCCCGCGAGTCTTATCTCAAAGAGCTTGACACCATACACAACCAAGGACTTAGAATCAGTTTAGGAGCCTTTCGTACTTCTCCAGTGGACAGTTTATACGTCGAGGCGCATGAGCCCTCACTGCACAACAGACGTGATAAGCTGGCCCTGCAGTATGCTACGAAAATAGCATCTTTACCAAATCATATTTCATTTAACACCATATTTAGACCCTATCATGAGCATTTATATCTGCTCAAGACTAAAGTCATTCCACCATTTGGTATTCGCATACAACCCCTTCTGTCCGAGGCTGGTATCAACCTTGACAGTATTGCGAATACCCCTTTCTTTGAAACACCGCCATGGGCTATATTTCCCCCTAAGATCGATCTAGATCTTACAAAAAACAGGAAGAAAGATACTAGTTCCACAGTGTTTCAAACTCTATTTGAAGAAGTAAGGTCTAAATATGGTGATTATGCTCCTATTTACACAGATGGTTCTAAGGATGGTGATCGGGTAGCTTCGGCTGCAGTGACGCCATCTGAGACCATTTCTGTGTGTCTTCCACCTGCTGCTTCCATATTTACAGCTGAACTCCAGGCCATTCTGCAGGCCTTGGGGTTCATTCAGTCCTCTTCAGCTTTAAAGCATATCATTTATACTGATTCTTTGTCTTCGCTTCAAGCAATTAACAATAAACAGCTTGAACACCCATTAGTAGCAGATGTTTATCGTCTGCTACTATCGTACGAGCTCAGCAGCAAAGACGTCGTCTTCTGCTGGCTTCCCAGTCACGTTGATATAAGGGGGAATGATAAAGCAGATTTTGCTGCCAAAGCTGCTTTAGATCTTCCCCAATCACCATTTTTATTACCATTTAAAGATTTTAAATCGGCAATAAATCATTTTATTTATGACCGCTGGCAACGGTCTTGGGATCTTGCAGGCACAAACAAACTTCATCACATTAAGCCCCTCTTGGGAGATTGGCCAAACTCCTATAGAAGCAACAGGAGAGATGAAGTTGTTCTGTGTCGCTCTCGTATAGGTCATACTTTTTTAACACACTTTTTCATCTTGAAACGAGAGCCTCAACCAGAATGTGAACACTGTCATGTTCCTTTGACAGTGAAGCACATTTTGATTGAGTGCAAGCATCTCAAGAACCTAAGATATAAATATTACCGTTGCCAGTCTCTGCATCAATTATTTGCCCAACCGGGCTTATATTGTAAATTGTTAGACTTTTTAAAAGAGACAAGCTTTTATCATAAATTTTAATTGTATATTTATCATATCATATGTTTTAAATATTTATATGCATAAAAGATTTATTTGATTTTTTAATCTTCTTTACTGTGATACTGTTTTTATTTATGCATATAAAACTTTTTCTGTGATATTTATTTAACTTGTCTCGCATAAATCTTTGTAGGTTTGGCGCAATATAGCCCGGTTGGTGCCGAAGTGCCATAAAACCACATTTCATTCATTCATTCATTCATTCTGGCGCAATATAGCCCGGTTGGAGCGGACGTGCCATAAAACCACATTTCATTTCATTTCAAACTAGAAACAAATAATCACATTATCTATATATACATAAATAAAAACAAATATCACATTAAATATCAACTTTATGTATATATATTTAAAACATGAAATAGAATATCAGGATATAAACAATTAAAATTTTCGATAAAAATTTGTCTCTTTTAAAAAGTCTAGCGCTTTACCATATAGACCCGGCTGGGCAAACAGATGATGTAGTGACTGACAACGGTAATACCGTGATCTTGTTTGCTTAAGATGCTTGCACTCAATCAAAATGTGATTAACTGTCAAAGGAACATGACAGTGTTCACATTTTGGCTGAGGCTCTCGCTTTAAAATGAAAATATGTGTTTAAAAGGTATGACCAATACGAGGATACTCCAGACGTTTAAGGATACCGGTTGTGGAAGACCTTCGAAATGCCTATCATGAATACGCTCTATTGATAGCTTAAAAAGGTATTACATTTGAGAGTCTAGATAAGAAGTACGGTGAGCCAATAGAATACATGGTGTAGACGTTTTCAAAAAACAGCCCTTTTGAGGGCCATCAAATCTATGATCTCTACGTCAAATATTTGCCAAACCGGAACTATACAATAAAACGTTAAACGTATTATCTTTTTAAACATTTGTAAAGTGATATATTTATTTTGTATGTGATATTTGTTTTTATTTACATATATAATTACAATTGTTATATTTCCTTGGGTTTGAACGAATTTTACAGGTCATATCAAAGAAAGGGTTGATTGTTATTTGCTGTGCTATAAATTTTGAAGGAAACACGCTCATCTCACAATGAAAAAGATTATATATAACATGGGATTGTTCGAATTTCAATGTACATTGCTTTTAGCAATCACGGTGAGAGAGGGAAATTGGATTTAACGTCCACTCGACACAAACTAGGTCATTTTTATTTCATTAAAGGGGTCTTTAGCAGTAAGAGGAAACCGGAGTGCCCCGAGGAAACCCACGAGGTTGAGAAGGCGCCCAGGGATCGAAACCATAGCCAGAGGTGACCGGCCAGCTAGAGGTCGAAGCGCGGCACTCTAGACAACTAGGCCATCCCAACGAATCTGCCAATGCTGCTTGATCTAATTGAGCATGTGTATCGATGAGTAGGTCCCACGTGACAGGACCTTTGGTGATGTGTAGGTGTTTATACCGATACAGATGATTATAAGGACTTAACATCGATCGACAAGTACATGTACTTTCACCTGGGGGTTGTCTTACATTTGGTTCTATTGCATACAAGTGGAGTTGCGTAAATTAAAGTCTTGATTTTAAAGCGAGAATTCACATTTTCTACGACTAGCTACTTTAAGTATACGTTAGGAGCAGAACAGTAGGGCGTTACACCTCATTTCATTTATCTTTGGCCATATTTGTTTTTATAATTTCTCAATTATTATAGACCACACTAAATTATAAAAAATGCAATGATCTACAATTGATGTATAAATAAACAGCTATTTGCTGTTACTACTACAAGAAGTAGACCTTTTCGGCCCATGGAAAAACTTAACAATGAACCATTCCCACTTTAATGTTTGCTACTACCAGTCAAAACACTTGCCTTCTGCAATTCTTGACTAAAATGCCAGAACAAAAATTTTACAACCCTTTGTTCATGGTATTTATCAGTCAGATCTACTTTGAAGTTACCGAACAATATGCACAAATTTTAAAATGGATACATTTCGTTCATAACTTTTACGTTTCATCAAAATCAGACAATGTGAGCTATAGAGTGTTCACGAGATTAAAAAACATTATTTTCCTTCAATCAAGGGTCATACTTCAGGAAATTATGGACTGATACATGCTGATATTAAAAGGAACCAAGTTTCATTAAAATAGGAAATGGATGGATCGGCAGAGGCAACGACAATATGTCCACAAGAAAATGTGGCCTTAATAAACGATAAATACTATATCTTTCCTTAATAAGATGAATGAAATATTTACAGAAATTACAACTACAATCTACATGGAGCTTTCAAACAGTGCTGGAAAAGTAAAGACAAAAATGCAAAAACGTTATGAGTAGCAATAAGAACTGCGTACAAGATTATAATAATTACAAACTAACGAAATAAACATTTATGCTAACATATGACTGACACATTCAGTTTAAAGAGGTAAAAACATACACCCGCAGTCATTGAGGGTCATCGCATCTTTCTCTTTTATAGTAGTGGAAACATTTACAACTTCTATAACACTGCATAAATTTAAAAATATATAAATACTAAATGTAACCTCTTGAGCGTCCCAACAATTGTGAACACCTGAGCAACGCATTGAGCCAATGGCCCTGCTTGATTTATCCATACCGGCGCACACGGCTGACCACAGTTCGGCAGTTTTCCCGGCGAGGTTACTTGATTTAACCGGAAGTCGACAAAAGTTCGGCCGCGGCGTACGCCGAATGCGCCGCTTTGTCGACAGCGGCGATCACCGGCTCAAGATGGTGAACATGTCAACGAGATAAGATTCACGTTAGATAGGAATGTCATTAAACACGAATATTAAAGCGTTAAAATAAAATTAAATGCTTTGAAGTTGAATAAAGGCTTCGTAAAACCACATGTCATTTATTCTTTTCGGTAATACTACAAATAATATTTGTATGTTTAATTTGCAGTCACATGCTTTCATGAATACTGTTTTTATGCGCCCACATTGAAATGTGGTCGTATATTATCGTCGCCCCCGTCTGTCCGGCGTCCACAATTCTTTGTGGGCGCTTTTGACCCCAAAGTTAATATATCCGATTGACATTAAATTTATACATAGTGTTTAAGGTCATGAGACGAAGAAGCGTGTGAATTTCAGCTATTTCCGTTAATTACTGCCAGCGGTATGGCCCTTGATCACTTCAAAAAAAATTCTTGACACTCTAGAGGTCAACGTTAATATCCGATTGACTTTAAATTTATACAAAGTGTAAAAGCTCAAAAGTCGAAGAATTTCCGATAATAACTGTCAAAGTTATGGCCTTGATCACTTTGAAAAATCTTGTGGACGGTCAGGGACCAAATTTATCATCCGATTGACTACAGATTGAGGTCTTGAGACGAACAAGTATATTGATTTTCAATGAATTTTGTTAACTGAACAGCTAAATCCATGATATTAAATGTTTCGTATACTACGTTAGCATGGATAAGAACTTTATAAAAACCAAACAAGTTTTAATGATTTTCTGGTAACTACTTAATGTTACTTTTAATCAGATTTTAGTGTATTATAAATGTTTCATTACCGTAAAAATACGCGACAACTCTTGTCGACTTTCTGGACGATTTAGCTGTTGTGGGCGTATCTTTCGTTGCCTGGCAACCTACCTTTATTAAAACATGTCATGTAACCTGTTTAATATTATCCGACGCCAAAATTTTCATCAGCCGGGTCACTTGATTTGCTCTGATACGGTAACCTGACCGGCGTACGCCTTGTACAAACCGGCTCGCCTATCGGCGGACAAATCAAGCAGCCCCAATGACAAAAAATAAATACTAAACAGAAAAATATTAAAACCTAGAGGATACATACACTTAACCAACGGTTTGGTTCAATGACAACAATGTATAAAAATATAACAAAACAAAATTGAAAAGTACAATTAAGCAAATTCTAAAAATGTTATCACTGTAAATATATTAAGATAATTTACTCCATTCATTCACATGTCCATTAACACATAATTTAGGGTGAAAGGAAATGCACTGACCTAATTTTCATAGTTAATAGCTCCAGAAAACTAACGCGGTATTAAATGAAAGAACGGGTCTTAAATTTACAAAAATATTTTATTATACAAATTAGTTAATCGGTGAATATTTATGTAATTAACGGCCGACAACATAGAAATACAAAAGGAATGTCATTTTTCGAGATATCTTTACCGTGGTTAGATAGGATATATGTGACCAATCTGAACTAAGATGAAGTGTGTGAATCGTTTTTCTACGTTTCCAGCAAGAAAATGCGAAATTTGGTGAAAATTGACATTCTCGTGCCGCCAATATCAAAATCTTGACAACCACCACTACAAAAATATATAAGCTACAGACAATTCTGTAGAACAAAATTTATCAATGTTGTTTGTATATACATGCAAAATTACAACATTGTACATCATTGGTTGCTGAGAAATATGGACTCCCACTCGGCCTTTTGGTGGCATTACTAGTAAATTCTAAAAAGTTCAAATTGGTGTATGTTAATCTATATTTATCCATAATAAATGTTTTAATTTGTCCAGATGAATAATTTTGGCCATTTTGCTGTGTCCGAATACACCCAACTCCAAACGTCTCCGACCGACGAAAAGTAGTTTTTGGGCATCGCTCCCAAATCATATTTTGATACGATTCAATCGTATTCTGAGTTCCTCCATTACCACATTCTTTAGCACAAAATAGGTTTCATTTCACCCCACACAATTTTCGGTAATGCATCTTGGTCTTTATCGCCTCGACCAGATTTTGATGGGCACCAATCTTCCCAGTCCAAGTGATCTTTCGATCTGCGCTTCCATATTGTCATCACTGCTCGTTTAATTGCTGCAACATTTCCAAGGCGATTTCTTATGGCAGCGACATATTGTCCCTGTATCCTCTGTATAGCCTTCTAGTCGAGTCGACCTTGGCCACCAATACCTTTATGTTTAACTTTAAAATTGGGTCAAGTAATCCACGAGGCTTTTCCCTATTTGCTTCTAAAAATGACCACAACATTCAAGTTTGATTATTGAAGCATTGTCGTAAATAAGAGGATCAGCGTTGGCTACAGCGTTATAGGATTTGGAATCCCCATTTCCAAGATACCCTGTGTATCTCAGCTCCTGCAATTTTATTGATCGTCTGAATATCCTATCCATTCCAGATGACTCCATTGCACCAGCTGACCCGCTATGATTTGTTAACATAGTCCCTTAATTAAGTGGTTTTCACTCCATTTCTTTAATTCTTCTTTCACTTTGTGCTTCATTGTTGTTCAAATATTGTAGTGATTGCTCATCACATCGGTATCAAATACTGTACACCCAGCACCAATGGGGATGTCTGTAGCCATACCGTTTTTCGAAGAAAAGCCTCTTTTCTTCCAGGTCTCATCACATGAAACGGTGACAGGATGTGCTTTCTACCTCACGTCAAGCATGATTTGCTGCTCTTTTCTTCGACACCAAAGCGACAGTTTCTGTCACCTTACCTATTACCGTATGGTGACGATTTCAACTCTTGTTTGGGGATCATGTGGGTAAGTGGTATGGCGCTGGCTGGCTAGCCTGGAGGTCGGGTGTTCGATCCCTGCATTGGCCGAGAAAGTTCATGTCGATTTTCCGGTGTGATTTCCCATTGTCAGTGAAGCAGAACTGAGGACCTGACAACTGTCTAGTCGTTCGGCTGGGTAAGCTGACTAGCAGAACCTGCTGCCGTGGGGGCAGTCGTCTACATTATTTCCATTGCCACTTCAATAAAGGATGCCAAGGACTCATTAATGCTGGCTAGCTGTAACTCGATAGACGACTGTGTGTCCTGGTTGACAACCGGAGAACTTATCATTTCAAACAGAAGAGATCTGACCCACATCAGTCTTCTGCGTAGACCTGCCTTTCCCTAGAGATTTCCCATCCCTACCGGAATTCACAGGCTTTTTATTCTTATTAGTTGTGGTTAATTTAGGATCGACGGTGACATGCCGACAGACTTATCCTTCTTTGTAGAAATGGACAGAATATCGTCATCGCGATGAGGCCTCTTGTGCCCAAACTGAGCCACCGAAAGCCATTGGTCCCGAGACCATGTTCTACATAACTCTCAGGTCTCTTCTGAAGAACATTTTGTACATCAAACACAAAACAAGTGTGTGTCGGAAGATGCCTTCCGGCGATCACACACTGAACATACCAGACCATTTCTAACAGATTCCCTGTCAATAGAAAAGAAAAGGGTTTAGCGTCCACCTTATCAATTACCATACACCTAAACCAACCAGCGTTGGAGGAAAAGAGGTCGCGTGACAACACGTGCTCGTCGCAACAACCTCCAAAACCTTTGAAAAAAATTACACGTCTAAATAAACTCAAAAGAATGAGAAGATAACTAAGTAAAGCAAAAAACAAACTCAAAATTCAAAAGAATTGCTTAATGCACTGGATATTTTACGTCTTAACAGGGTGACTGTAAGAAAAAGAATGGTGTATTG
Organism: Patella ulyssiponensis; assembly: GCA_963678685.1. Lineage (NCBI taxonomy): Eukaryota > Metazoa > Mollusca > Gastropoda > Patellidae > Patella > Patella ulyssiponensis. The sequence goes on from OY783226.1 coordinate 86,198,322, forward strand.
ATATGGTTACTTCCGGTAGCGACAAGCGCCACCTATAAGGGAAACTAGCCTTGGTCTGGTATTTTTTTATTTTTTAAAGGGACAGTCTTATAGGTAATTAAGAATTTAAGAGTCTAAAGCAATGTTATTCATTCAGGTAAAGTTGACAGAATTTCTCTCCGTTGTGTTATTTCAACAGTAAGGGGTCGGTTGTTTAAAGCTGCGTTAACTTATAACGATAGATAAAAACAAAATGGGAAAGGATGGAAGCCGAGTCGGGCCGTCCAAAGGAAGGTTCGACAAGCTAGCCCGCTCCACACACCAGGATTGCAACAATAAATCGGTAAAATGTTGTATGTCGGCGTTTATTTTTTAGTTTTATGTTGTTACTTATATAATGCAAGCCACCATATAATGCAAATCATTAGGATTTTCAGGCGTAGTTGCCTCTTGTCATTGCTGTAGGACGGAGGAACTGACTAGGCCAGTTGTCTAGTGGTTTGTCTGGGAAGAAAAACCGAGGTCCTATATACACATTATTGTACATAGGCACGATGGTGTGTAGCTTGATACAGTTTATTTAGCAAATAAATTCTCTTTCTCGTTCACTGAAACATGGAACACAATATGGCTATTATCACATTATGTACATCAAATTAACAAACGGTAACAGACTTGTAATATCATTTATTATATAATAATATAATATATAGCAGATATATAAAACAAATGGTTTGGTTACATTCGTTTAGACTAAGTGTCAATGGTCCGAAGTCACACTTCCGGGTATGTCCGCTATACAGCAAACAATACCTTTACAAATCTGTGTTTCAACTGTAACTCCTGTGTGTTCCTCACACGTTCATCATTCCAATATATAGAGGCATAGGAATCGGCAACAAGTAGTCCCGTCTACTGTCGGGATCCAGACCACCAACTACAACACTCCTCCCTGTTTTCCTTCGGGTGGTTAGCCTCTCTTCGGATGCCAAAAAAAACCAACCTGAAATTACCAAATCACACATCAAACACACAGGCGACGGTATCTATTTTACACCGTAACATTCAATCAAACACGCTCTTTAATGCAACAAAAATATCTACATTTATGTACAAAATACCCCTAGCCTAAGAAAGACTAATTTCTTCTCTACCTCCCCATCCCAACTCTCACTCATGTTTGGAGTAAACAAGTCATTCCGCACAACGGGCGAAGGCCTCAGGTACCCCACAAAATCTCCCTGTTGTGAAGGTGTTAGGAAATTTAACATGATGCTAAGGCACCGCCAATAGGTAAGACAGGCGGGGGTATTAAAGTGAACATATTTCTTTAAGGGATCTGCCTGCTCGCATAAGGTTCTGCGTGTGGGAATATGAGTCGACCGTAATCGGCAGCAGTCAGGCAGATACCCCCCCCCCCCTGTTGAATTTGTGCACCATTGTAAGGGGTTCTCTGATAATCTACGACATAAAGCCAATAGTGATTGCATCTATTCGTTGGTCTAAAATGGCTTGCGCACAATCCCATTCCCCTGTAAAATATGGAGGTAAATGCCATCTAAGGGCATGAAATTTGACTTTTCGGTCACGGACCGGACACCCGTTCACTTCTGCCCCCTCCCCCCTGTTGCCTCCTTCACGGGAATTCATGAACAAAACGGTTGCCAGGCACCCGCGAAAGTGGTGACTCAAGGCGGGTATGGTTGTGAGAAGTACATGGGCGTTAGAGACCGTCCGTCGCTGTTCCTCATCAAGTCACTTTGACTGTCTAAATTAGCTGACACCTGCTGCACCCACATGGCGTAGGCTCAATAAGAAATCTACCAGGTGTTCCCCAATTAGCCATTCTGAAAAAATAAAAGCGTATCCTGCCAATACCGTATATTTTGGTAGGCAGTATTGTTATTTGTACCCCCCCAACCTTTTATTTGACCCAAAATTACGGGAGCCAGAATTCTAATTGCAATTAGGACACGTGTGTTCCTTGTCCCAGTCATCGTTCGGATCTATATGGACACAACGGTAGTCATATCACACTGTTCGCAACAAATCGTGGGACTGCCTTCGTCGGGACCTTTGCATATACAATAATTATAAGTTTCTATATTCCCCATCGGTCTCGGGGATGTCAAATCCGGCTTTTTTTAAAATGTCATGATCCATGCGGGCAACTCCCGATCTAGACATAATTTTTTACCTTAACTTGGGTAATAACACCTGGACCTTTCCAAGCTGGTGATAACTTGCGATTTTTACCTATCTTTACCGCGATATCCAAAATATATACTACAACACCTATACCTTGCCACGTAGGTCAAAATCTCTCCTCATACGTTCTTGGCTCGCGTTCAAATTCTTTCGGGTCATTTCATGAACCCCCTTCATAGGTTTTTCCAGTTCTTCCACATAAGTATTTGTATCACCGCTGTTTTCGACAGGTAGCTGGGTGATTTATTTCACGCCCTAACATTAGCTGGTTACTCGTAGAACCGGTTTGACAGTTTACACTTGCAATTTGTGGCAGAAAGATATCACACGTTTCCTGACATCCGTCTACATAACATTTTACCGTTTCCATCAAGGTTCGGTTTTACCGTTCAATCTGTCCATTCGAGAGAGAGCCTCAACCAGAATGTGAACACTGTCATGTTCCTTTGACAGTTAAGCACATTTTTATACGTCCACATTCATAATATGAACGTATTTACTCTTTTCACCCTAAGGATGATCCCTATCGTTTTGGGTGCATGTCCAACTCCCAGGGGCAGAGCCACGACCATTTTATTTTTGTGTGTTGCCTATAGTCCACAATTCTTAATCGATCATATTGAAACTTAAAACACTTATTCCTTATATCCTAATGATGATCCCTTTTGTTTTGGGTGCATGCCCGACCCCCTGGGACAGCAACGCCCATTTCTTGTAATTGTTTGTCTGTCATCTACAGGCTGCATTTCTTAACGTATCATCTTGAAACTTTGCGTACTTATTCTTGATACCTTAAGGAAGATCCCTATTGTTTTTGGTGCATGCCCGACCCCCAGGGACAGTGCCACGCCCATTTTCTTTCTGTGTGTCACCTACAGGCCACAATTCTTAATCGATCGTCTTGAAAACTTTTGTATACTTATTCCTTATACCCCAAGGCTGATCACTATTATTTTTGGTGCATGCCGGACCGTCTGGGAGTGAGCCACGCCCAATGTTTGTGTTCGCCTACAGGATGCAATTCTTAATAGTGTAGAAGTGCACTTTTTGTGTATCTTTTGGAATCTCGTGGTTGATAAAATGAAGACAGGACTCTTGGTGGTTGTTCATAATATTATATTCTTTGGTAAACAATACTCAACAGTAGACAATTAATATAACAAATTTTGGTTAAATGCTAAATAGAATATAAGCTCCAATGTGGATAAGGAAACTGACATAAACTTATGTCTCCAAATATCCGAATACAGGTCTGTTCTTAGGAATGTGATCTAAGCTGATCTCCCAAGACAGGTGTGTAGCAAGGTTTTTCCTAATTCTGTCGGATGGGTATATATATCCCAATGCATGGCCCAGGGCATTAATCCCATAAATCTAGCGTCTATACAAACAATATACCGTGGCAACTAAAACGCTTTAGCCCGTAGACATTAATTACAATTAATAAGATAGATTTAAAGTGTAAAACAAAGAATACTGGAGACATGTGATTAGTGAGATATATAAGACAATATGAAATAGATATAAATGGGGGTGATTAAGGCGGATTAAGATCCATTAAAATATGGCCTTCAAAATTAAGTAATACTGCGCAGATTAGCATGACGTATTAAACATTTACTATTGGGCCGTAATTCACCCTACTACAATAGATCCTTTTAAAACTTTGCATACCTATTCCTTATACCATAAGGATGACCCCAATTGTGTATGGTGATTTCCTATCCCCCAGGGGCAGAGCCATGTCCATTTTTACTTCGTGTCTGTGTGTGTTGTCTACAGCCATGATTCTAAATGGATCGTCTTTAAACTTGGGATATGTATTCCTTAAAGCCTAAAGACGACAACTGCATGTCCCAACTCCCAGAGGCAAGCCACGCCCAATTTTTGTGTTTCTGGTTTACAGGCCGCAATTCTGAATGAATCAGCTTGGTACTTGGCATATGTATTCCTTATAGCCTGAGGGCGTCCACTGTTGATTTTGGTGAATGTTCCGATCCCCAGGGGCAGAGCCACGCCCACTTTTTGCCTTTAGCGTCTGAAAGCCACAATTCTGAATGGATTATCTTGATGTTGAAGCACGACCCTCAACGCTAAACAAAACAAAAGTTTAGCCTTCTTGACAAAGTACCATATCAATCAAAGCAGGAATGTGGACGTATATTGTAGCGTTAGCGTTATGTTGATTGAGTGCAAGCATCTCAAAGAAACAAAACGACGGCTTTACCGTTGCCAATCACGTTATCAGTTGTTTGCCCAACCGGGTCTATGTTCTAAAGCGCTAGACTTTTTAAGGGAGACCAATTTTTACCGCAAATTATAATTGTATATATCATGTTTTAAATATATATACATAAAGTTTTAAATTTATTTTTATTTGATATTTACTTTGATATTTGTTTTTATTTAGGTATATATAGATAATATTGTGATTATATTTTTCTGGGTTGTCTCGAGAAAGCTCACCATGTTTGGCGCAATATAGCCCGGTTGGAGCTGACGTGCCATAAAACAACATTTCATTTAATTCTGATACACCATAATGGTGGTTGAGTTCGGGTTTAATTTCATCTTGACCATAAAACATTTCATTCATTTCATTTCATTCTGATACACCATAATGGCGGTTGGGTTCGGGGTTTAATTTTATCTTGACTTCTACTTGCACGTTGTAATAATTCTTCCATACACACCATCAAAACAGACAACAAACGTGACACGATTTAGTTGAATTTAGTGAAAATCCGACCTGTAAATAAATACCATTGTTTGTGGATCCTCTAGATATCACAATTTTTATCAAGGTTGACAACACTTGAAATATGGGTGTAGACCCCAAAGATCTCGGGTTCTTTCGATATTGACGTATGCGACTGTAACTTAATCATGGATGACACTCATTTAGTTTCATGTTTGCTTGGTATGCCCGCTGGCGCCTTACATTTAGCCGTGACTTCTTTTCTACATGCACGTTTAACACACCATCAAAAGCAGACAACAATTAAAAACAATTTATTTTTAAAACAATAATTTATCCTGTGTAACAACAAACTGCATACATGTCAGCAGGGTGGATGGCGCAAGAGGTCCCATCCGGGCAACGAACACGTGATGGTCCACGTCCACAAAACAACTGTTGGCTGTTAGCGTTTATGACTGGTAGATTTATTTTACAAGCATCTTTAGTGGTAGGGAGTGTCGAGTCTGTAAAACGAAAGTAGATCAATTAAATAAAATGGAGGGTTAACGTCCTTCTGTTCTGCTCCGTCTAGGCTAATGCAGACGGACATACGTCATTCAGTGTGCTAAAAATATCGATCGAATTTTAACTGCAAAGGGTTGTTTTACCTGCACGCCAATGTCTACATGAGGCCCCAGTTTTATGTTCCATTCGAACGACTGTACATTGCTTCTTGCATCATTGGCAAGGAGAAATCCCAATGAACTTTCTTGCCCGTCTTGGGGCTATTCATTTATGTCATTGCATAGACATGGACGCCATTATTTTTACACATATTTACACAGTGGTTTTAATTGGCTATAGTTACAATATTTACCTATTTACATAGTAACACCGCGGTTTTAATTGTCTATAATTACAATATATACCTTACATAGTATCACTGTGGTTTTAATTGTCTAAAATTACAATATGTACCTATCAACACGTGTTGGGGATGGTGGACAGGGCGGGTAATACATCTATATTTATATACTTACCAACACATGTTGGGGTTGGTGGACACGGGGATGTAAAACAGGAAACCTCCATTAAACGACATGTTTGTCCTGGAGAACACTTCATAGTCTGTAAAGAATATGTACAGAATAAAATAATAGTATGTGAAAGCTACAAGTTTAAAAAAACAAAACTCAAATTCTCCTGACAAACGCCCAGACCGTGTGACAATATGGCACCTTACTTCAAACTTGTATTGATGGAACGGTTAATAACTGTACAGTTTATATGAAAAGATAAACAATAAAGAGAGAAGGGGTGGTAACGTCCACTTGACACACTGTCATCTCGGGACTAACATAAGGTTCAATTATATTCCAATAATTCGCTGGTGGGAGAAAATTAAATAAGATCAGCTGTTAGAGGTTCTTTACCATTTTGTTTTATTTTTACATATTTATATATATTCCGATGTTTCGTATGCTAACTTGTGTGCTGTATATGGCCAATGACAGCACGCCAATCATGGCATTGTATAATCTTAATTATTAACTAAACGACACCAACCGCCATTTTCAATATATTTTAATAGATGGTATGTCGTACAGAGAGGTCGCCGTTAGTTACCAAAAATACACACCGGTTATGTCGTTATGAAGGTAACTGCCATCTACTATAAACGAACACTGCACCGCACGTGCACTACTCTTTGAATTCAAATATATCTAGTACTGCACGAACGGCTGACCATGATCGACACTTAAACTAATAATTATATAGGAATAAATTTGGACTTCGGAATGAACATGGCTGAAACTATCACGTGGGTAAGACGCTGGCTCGCTAGCCCGGAGGTCGGGTGTTCGATCCCTGCTTTGGCGGAAAGAGTTCATCCAGATTTTCCGGCGTAATTTCCCCTTGTCAGTGATGCAGGACGGAGGGCCTGACAAGGACAGCTGTCTAGTCGTTCAGGTGGGACAAACAACCAAGGTCCTGTGTACACATTGGCGTTCACGTAAAAGATCCCCTGGCAGTTGGAATTCGATATTCTAGAAGGACATAGCGCAAAATTTTCCTCATAGCACAATGTATGACCTATGCCCGTCTTCATTAGCCCAGGTTAGGAGCAGAGTAGTAGGACGTTAAACCCTATTTCATTTCATTTATTCATTTATAACGAAATGAGTAGAGGCTTCTGCATTGTGGAAACTATTTTATTACAAGATAATCAATTAAATGTATAGAATCTTACCGCACATGGATCGCCAGCTTCAGTATATAGTACACTGATACACAGGCACTGCAAACAAAAATAAAAACTGAAACGGGTTTTTAGGTCTTAATTTACAGCACCAATGAGATAAGATTAGATCTGGGCCCTGTTTCACGAAATTTTAACTTAAGATAAAATCCAATTTTAGTAGATACTTCAATTTTGATTGGCTAAGCACTAAAATCAATCTAATATTATCCAATCAAATTACTAAAATTGGGATCTTATCTTAGTTAAAATTTCGTGAAATAGGCCCCAGATTGTCAAAATCTTCAATTCTTTAACCATTAATCCTTTCGCTTCCCATTGCAGTACGTAGTATATTATATCTCGAGGACGAGGTAAGATTAAAAATAGATATGAGATTAACCATCCAGTTGGTTTGCTAACTATCAAAACAGGTGCCACTCGTGTGATCCACCAAAACCGGCACCGCTCTTATACGATTATGATAACGAAAACGGGTGACATAATATATACATGTAGTCCATTGACTTTATTCAACCAGTTTCATTGTTCAACCCCTGAATATACCGTACCCGTGCCAACGTCACAACCACTTGGGGGTGGGGCGAATGGTTAGCACGTGCGTGCTGTATCATAAAGCCTGCCATTGAGTCAACTGGCGTGGTTTCTAATTCCCGGTTGTACGTGGCAAGAAGTAGGGTTGCTTTTCCAATCCCGTGGTTTTTTTCCGGGTACTCCGGTTTCCTCCCACTGCTAACGACCCCTGCGCACATGCGAATTATTGCAATAAAATCAAACTATATTTTAGTCCCGAAATGACCTAGTTTGTGTGGAGTGGACGTATAACCCCATTTCTCCCTCTATCCCATACGTGACCTCGTATATCGTACTGGGTCACCTTGTCACTGTTATATCTACCCGATTCCTGACCTCAATTCGCTAGCACGTAGTCAGTATTATATGCCATACCCTTTTTATACGCCCACATTTTCATGTGGACGTATTATGTCGTCGCCCCCGTCCGTCCACAGTTTGTTTGTGGACTCTCTACAGGTCACAATTCTTATCCGATTTTGATGAAACTTGAAATATAGGTTTATCCCCATAAGATCTCGACTGCTTTCGATATTGGCATGTATCGGATGGAAACTTCATGGATTATGGCCCCTGATTGTACGAAATATGTTTTTAGCTTGTGGACCCTATAGAGGTCACAATTTTGAACCGATTGTGATGAAACTTGACATGCATGTTTATAACCCAAAGATCTTGGTGCCTTTCGATATTTGCGCCCATCGGATCGTAACTTACTGAATTATGGCCCCTGATTGTCCGAAAAATCGCCCTTTTAGCTTGTGGTCCGTCTGGAGGTCAAAATTATTATCCGATTTAAAAAACCGTTTGATTATATCACCATTACATGGTAATGAAGGTTGAGTTTGAATTTCGTGAAAATCGGACCAAAATTGACATACAAAATGGCCGCCGTTTGTACGCGAATAGTGTGAAAATGTTATTTCAAGGTTGTGGACCCTATAGAGGTCACAATTTTGAACCGATTGTGATGAAACTTGACATGCATGTTTATAACCCCAAGATCTTGGTGCCTTGCGATATTTGCGCCCATCGGATCGTCACTTCCTGAATTATGGGGGGGGTTGGGATGGCCTAGTGGTCTAGAGTGCCGCGCTTCGACCTCTAGCTGGTCGGTCACCTCTGGCTTGCGGCTGTGGTTTCGAGCCTTGGTGTGAGCGTATGTGGCATGGAGATAGGGGCGCCTTCTCAACCTCGTGGGTTTCCTCCGGGCACTCCGGTTTCCTCCCACTGCTAAAGACCCCTACGCGCAAGCGAATTATTGAAATAAAATTAAACCATATGTTAGTCCCGAAATGACCTAGTTGTGTCGAGTGGACGTTAAACCCCATTTCTCTCTCTCTCTCTCTCCTGAATTATGGCCCCTGATTGTCCGAAAAATCGAGCTTTTTAGCTTGTGGTCCCTCTGGAGGTCAAAATTATTATCCGATTTAAAAAAAAACGTTTGGTTATATCACCGTTACATGGTAATGAAGGTTGAGTTCGAATTTCATGAAAATCGGACCAAAATTGACATACAAAATGGCCGCCGTTTATACGCGAATAGTGTGAAATTATGTTATTTCAAGGTTGTGGACTCTATAGAGGTCACAATTTTGAACCGATTGTGATGAAACTTGACATGTATGTTTATAAACCAAAGATCTTGGTTCCTTTCTATATTTGCGGTCATCGGATCGTGACTTCCTGAATTGTGGCCCCTGATTGTCCGAAAAATCGCCATTTTTAGCTTGTGGTCTCTCTGGAGGTCAAAATTATCATCCGATTTAAATAAAAACGTTTGATTATATCACTGTTACATGGTAATGAAGGTTGAGTTCAAATTTTGTGAAAATCGGACCCAAATGGAGAGACAAAATGGCCCCCGTTTGTACGCGAATGGTGTGAAAATATGTTATATCAAGGTTGTGGACCCTATAGAGGTCACAATCTTCATTCAATTTTGATGAAACCTGAAACACATGTTTACAACTTAACAATCTTAGTTCCTTTCGATATTTGTGCATATCGGATTGTAACTTCCTGAATTATGGCCCCTGATTGTACGAAAAATGACCTTTTTTTTTTAGCTTGTGGTCCCTCTGGGGTCAGAATTATTATCCCATTTAAAAAACCGTTTGATTATATCACCGTTACATCGTAATGAAGGTTGAGGTCGAATTTCGTGAAAAATCGAACCAAAATTGACAGGTGTTCTTGTCAGGCCATCCATCCTTCATCACTAACAAGGGGAAACCACGCCAGAAAATCTAGATGAACTTTGTCACCCAATGCAGGGATCAAACACCCAACCCCAAGGCTACCGAGCCAGCATTTTACCCACTTAGCAACATGATCCCCAGTTGAATTTCAAGCCTACTGAAATGCACCTTTATAACCCAAAGATCTTAATTCATTTCGATATTTGCACATATCAAATTCTAACTTAATGATGTAGGAAAAAGCACTTTCGGTATTGCTTGTTCTCTATCCATCTCTGGAAAATGTGGGCGTATCCTGCCTGGCAGTGCCAGCCTATCTTTTAATCTATTGTCGGACATAATATTAGTATACCGATGTTTGGCATTAATTGTATTTTCCTGTCCATGAGAAAAATTCGGCTGAATATATAACTTTTGGGTTTCAAACAATTGGCCTAATTAATATCAAAGGAATCCGGCTTTAAAATAAAATATGGTACCCATTGCGGTTGACCTTTAATTTGAATGCCAATCGATGTACATAAAACTGCACGAAAATAACAAGGAGTTTAAAGTTTGATTCAGAGGGGCCACGTTGGTTAAGTGGATAAGACACTGTCTCGCGTGTCTGGAGGTCGAGTGTTCGATCCCTGCAGAACAGTAGGACGTTTAACCCCATTTCATTACCTTGAATCTGATCAAGATAGATTTGGTAATTACTCCGTATGCTTAAAACTATTTTAAAGGAATACGGGAATTTATCTACAAATTTCAGTTTCATTTTGTCGCTTGCCCACACAGTGGTACATAACATAAATTTGGACAAATTTGCACACACGATCGGCTTAATCTCACCACATTGTCTTTATCTTCGGGCGTTCAAATGGGGTGGGTGTGTTTGTGTGTGGAGGGGAGCGAATGGGAATTAAGGTCCACACAAACTACACAGTTTAATTTCATTTCAATTAATTCGCGTGCCCGTTGGGGTCTTTAGCACTGAGAGGAAACCGCAGGACCCAGTAAAACCCACTAGGTACTCCTTGTCATGTACATCTATGGAATCGAAACCACACCAGTTGACTCAATGACAGGCCTTATGACAACCCGAACGTGCTTACCATTCGGCCATCTTCACCTCCGTTGTATTTTAGTGCAAAACAAATCAACACATGGAATCTCGTTAATGCGGCTATTATATATCTATGACCCAAGTCATTGAAGTCTCTAGTCATTGATCTACATTTCTGCAGAATTAAACTTAAAAAATACTTGCCAATATGGTACATGCCAGAACTTTCATGTTGCTTACTCCTCAATTTTTAATCTGTATAGTAAGAGGTCATCTGGCTGTATAATCTTGTTTGTTCTGACGTATCATTTCATTGGTTTATACCGGTATATGGAAACAACTTGGTGCCAATAAAATATTGCGGATTCGTTTGAATCAAAACATTGAAAACGAATAGTAAGGCGCATTTCCCTATTTTGTGACGTTCGCAGTTAGCACTTTCTGGAGAATCAAAGACACTGAGTCTAACCAAACTTGATTTACATATATAAATGTCTGTGATATTGATTTAATTTGACTCGTTAAATTCACCATATGTTTGGCACAATATCGCCCGGTTGGAGCCGACGTGCCATAAAACTCTTATTTCATTCATTCATTAACCAAATGGCTAAAACGGAATCACAATTATGTACTCTGAGTATATTTTCTGAAGACATTTTTCTATTCATGAAATCTCGTGTTTCGTGGAAATGATCATGTCATTACACTTTACTTATATATTTAATTCTTTAATTTTAGTTAATTCTTTAAATTACATCTAGACGCACGGATAACTATTCATAACAAAACACAACACAACACAGCGACATTTCGTAACACATATACTTCACGTTTTCTTTTTTGGCTGACTAGATGGATATTTGTCATTTACTTGAAAACGTGACCTGTATGTGTTACAAAACGTTATTGGAGCATTTTACATTTTGTAAGAAGGTACCATAAAACAAAAGCCCATGCACTATTGTATAATGCACAGCAGGGAAGGAAAATCACGATAAAGTAATGCAGGAATGTCGCATTACACACAAACCGATGGTGGCAATCTTGATCACAACCCAGCGCCTCAGATTGTTTTGTTTGTTTTTGTTATTTTTTTATAAAGCCATTGCCCGGAAAGCGACACTATAGCCTACTCTTAATTCAAATTCCAATTGACAATGGTTCTTTTAGGTGTACGTCAATTGGACGTCGGTTATTCGTATCATCCGAAGGACTAGACACTTCTTGTCAGGTTCTCCGTCTTGCACCACTGACAACTGGAAACCAAGCCGGAAGTTTCTCGGTCAAATGCCGTGACAACTGATAGGCCTATCCTTTGACATTTTGATAAGACATGTTTTAATAGCATGTGGCACATTCACACACATAGCACAATCAATATCTTATTCACAAATGAAAAGGCTAGCGAATGTCATAATCTCAAACCAAGGAAACTCATTCTGTACCACTCGAAGGATTTATATACCCATAATGAACTCCGAGAAAAAAGGTAAACATATTGGGCTACAATATTGATAAACACCCCCGGTTTAGGATTTATCAGTGTTTTTTTATTTAACAAATTGTCCATTAGAAGCACTCAAAGAAACAATAACAGTCCCAATCTGATTAAAATACAGATCCTATTTCGTTTGTTTTTATAGTTCAAAATTTCGTTTTACTTGTCTTCACAACATTAGGATCTGAAAGACTTGTTATTTAACTCGTGTTCTGCTTGAAATGAGGGGTCAGCCAATCAAATTGTCTGTCGAATGAAGGGTTTGACCTTTTTTGCGCGGAATTGTTTGTAGGCATTATCAGCGATAGAAATCCAAACAAAGCAACAACGATTCTGGTTGGTTAATCGAATGACTGAGGTTATAGGGTTAAATGTCGCGTGCTTCACATCTGAACTAGCTGAACGTGACCTTCCGAGATCTTCATGTTGTCCCCCCTGGGGTGTAGGGGGTGACAAGAATATACCCTTCGTATGTCCTGCGTGTCGTAAAAGGCGACTAAAGGGATCCCTGTAATGGGGCAACGTGTTTGCCGTGCGTTGCGACCCGTGTCGGTGGAGAGTGGATTCCTGGTAATTGAGTGGGGATTTAGCTTGCGAGCCATTTCTCTGCAACACATTACTTTGGCCCTAGACGGGGGGGGGGGGTCAGAGTGGCCCACTCTGTTCAATCGGCTTTGGTCGTTTTAGCTCTGTAGAATGTACCCTTTCCAGTTTAATGCTCTGTTGTTTATTCAGTCAGCATAATATATATCTACCTTTGTGTCCTAAGTACATTCTACAGAGCGGCGGCTTGGGTCAATCAGGTTGGAATGTATTTTTTACTTCTGGCTTGAGTATACCCCTCGTCGAGCCCTGAGGCCATGCACGGGCGATCCGTGCTAGTCACTCCCCTGGTAGACAGGGAAGTAACCTGGGGGACGACGAGGGGTGAATTTAAAAAAATAGTTATTCATGGATTCCCCACCCACCCCAATCCATATTAATAAAGAAAATAATAAAAAACAGAAACGTCCTAGTACAGAGGACGTTTCAACTCTATTTAAATCTACGAATAAAATGTCAAAGGCATGGCCGAGGTTTCTCTTGATTGAGAGTCCCTCTACCGACCTCTCAAAAATTTCACCCTTTTTGATATCCAAGGGCATAGCTAGCTTGGCCGGTGAGCCCAAGGCTATCAAAAAACTGAAAAATGGATAGCCTCAGGGCTCGACGAGGGGTATACTCAAGCCAGAAGTAAAAAATACATTCCAACCTGATTGACCGAAGCCGCCGCTCTGTAGAATGTACTTAGGACACAAAGGTAGATATATATTATGCTGAGTGAATAAACAACAGAGCATTAAACTGGAAAGGGTACATTCTACAGAGCTAAAACGACCAAATAAGCCGATTGATCAGAGTGGGCCACTCTGACCCCCCCACACCGTCTAGGTGAACCATGGGCCAAAGTAATGTGTTGCAGAGAAATGGCTCGCAAGCCAAATCCCCACTCAATTACCAGGAATCCACTCTCCACCGAGACGGGTCGCAACGCACGGCAAACACGTAGCCTCCGCCCGTCCTCATTAGCTCAGTTTAGGAGCAGAACAGTAGGACGTTAATCCCCATTTCATTTCATTTATTTATTATTGTTTTTTTTTATTTACTTCTTTTTTTGAAGTGTTCAATAATGAATAGACCTATACAACAAGTAACAATTATTAGGTTATTCTAGAAATGTAATTTAAGAACAGTTTATTTCACAGCAAACAAAAGTCTAATACTAGATCTAATAGAAAAGCAGGAATTAATTTTTTTTTTTTTTTAGTGTTCAATAACGATGTAATAGAAAGTCTAATAGAAAAGCAGGAATTTTTTATATTTTGAAACAGTTATTATACTGTGATTGTGACCTAGATTCTAGGCTAGATAGATGCGACATGGATTGACGGAAATAACGGAAAACAATGTTTTCGTTCTTAGTGACCTAGATTCTAGGCTAGATAGATGCGACATGGATTGACGGAAATAACGGAAAACAATGTTTTCTTACATAATTCAAAATTTGTTTAGGAAACAAATTTATAACCAAACACAAACAAAAGAATGCCTGTTAATAAAGAATTTTAAATTTCTTTTCTTTTTTTTTACTCGTATTTTCTAAAGATCGCTCGGATTGTCAACAAGTGAAATTTACTCCAATCGTAGCCTTCGTCTCAAATTATGCCGCCATGTTTTTAATTAACATAATTCAAAATTTGTTTAGGAAATAAATTTATAACCAAACACAAACAAAAGAATGTCTGTTAATAAAGAATTTTAAATTTCTTTTCTTTTTTTTACTCGTATTTTCTAAAGATCGCTCGGATTTGTCAACAAGTGAAATTTAATCCAATCGTAGCCTTCGTCTCAAGTTATGCCGCCATGTTTTTACTTTCCTTGTCTTGATTTAGTGATTCAAACAATTTAAGGTAAATTACTCAATTGTAATATTTCTTGAAGTTTTAAGACCATTTTTTTTTCATATAGCTAGGCTTTTTAATGATTAGTTACAACTATCAGTAACAAAATGTCTAAGTTGGTGAAAATCGCGGAAAAATAAGTTTAGCCTGTGAATTCTCGCACGCATTTTCACATTTATTTCGGATTTGGTGTCGTCATGACGTGGAACTGGGGAAGGGTCCATTTCATTGATTGATGAAGTAAAATTAAAATGTACACTGCTATGAGGTCGCTTATGTTACCTGTTTATAATTTGACGATTTGTCCAAGAAAATTATTCAGCTTAATTTGAACTAGATCTATTCATCATGGCTTATTGTTATTATTGCTATTGATGATTGCATTGTTCAATTGTTGTCATTTGACCTATATACTATAGTATATAATAGTAAATTAGTAATAGTAGGCTATACTCTATTTAATAATCATAATTTTTATATTGATCTATACTAATTTGCTTAGTAGTAATACTACATGTATAATAGACTATTATATATGTCAGAGGCGTTTTAAGGTTTATCATGGCGGAGGCTATACTATTTTGAGGGCCCTCTTTGTGTGTGTGTGTGGGGGGGGGGGTTAGGTCGAGAAATTTTGCAAAATATAAATCATTTTGGTGCATTCTGACATATCCTCCAGGCGGCCTAATTTGATGCACGCGTAATCCCGGAAATTTATACAGCAAAGAAATGATCGCTCCGCCAAGCCAAACCACACTGGGTGGCCTAGTCATCTCTTTCCGAAATAGCTTATTAGTAGGTTTTCAGAAAAGGTGATTTCTTAATTGATGATTTTCATGCAATTGCAATGACTGCACTCTCATTCAGTAGTGGATTGACTCTGACTCGGGGGCCCTTTTCCTTGGTCAGAGGGGCCCTTTTGACTGCCTTTAGGGCCCTCCCTAACTAGGGTACATTTTCATTTTTCTCATCGGTTTTAGCATTTTTCTCCCGTTTTATTTTTTCAACTTATTTGATTTTTTTTTCGAGAGGAGGCTGGCGCCTCCAGCGCCTCCGCTATAAAACGCCTCTGATACATGTAGTATTACTACTAAAAAACATAACGCTAACGCTACAATATACGTCCACATTCCTGCTTTGATTGATATGATACTTTGTCAAGAAGGCTAGGCGTTTGGTTTGTTTAGCGCTGAGGGTCGTGCCTCAACATCAATAGTTGCCGTCCTTAGAGTATAAGGAATAAGTATACCAAGATAATCCATTCAGAATTGTGCCTTCCTAACGCTAAAGGCAAAAAGTGGGCGTGGCCCTGTCCCTGGGGGTCGGGACATTCATCAAAATCAATAGTGGACGCCCTAAGGCTATAAGGAATACAAGTACCAAGCTGCTTCATTCAGAATTGCGGCCTGTAAACGACAAACACAAAAATTGGGCGTGTCTTGCCTGTGGGAGTCGGGACATGCAGTTGACGTCCTTAGGCTATAAGGAATACATATCCCAAGTTTAAAGACGATCCATTAAGAATCGTGGCCTGTAGACAACACACACAGACACGAAGTAAAAATGGGCATGGCTCTGCCCCTGGGGGTTAGGAAATCACCAAAAACAATACGGGTCATCTTTAGGGTATAAGGAATAGGTATGTAAAGTTTTAAAAGGATCTGTTAAGAATTGCATCCTGTAGGCGAACACACGACACAAAAGCATTGGGCGTGGCTCTGTCCCAGGGGGTCCGACATGCACCAAAAATAATAGTGGTCAGCCTTAGGGTATAAGGAATAAGTATAAAAAAAGTTTTCAAGACGATCGATTAAGAATTGTGGCCTGTAGCTGACACACAAACAGACAAAAAGAAAATGGGCGTGGCACTGTCCCTGGGGGTCGGGCATGCACCAAAAACAATAGAGATCTTCCTTAAGGTACCAAGAATGAGCATTCAAAGTTTCAAGATGATACATTAAGAAATGCAGCCTGTAGACGACAGACAAACAAATACAAGAAATGGGTGTTGCTGTCCCACGGGGGTCGGGCATGCACCCAAAACAAAAGGGATCATCCTTAGGGTATAAGGAATAAGTATTTTAAGTTTCAAGATGACCAATTAAGAATTGTGGCCTGTAGGCGACACACAAAAAGAAAATGGGCGTGACTCTGCCCCTGGGGGTTGGGCATGCACCCCACATGATAGGAATGTTCCTTAGGGTACAAAGAATAAGCATTCAAAGTTTCAAGATGATACGTTAAGAAATGTGGCTTGTGGACGACAAACAAATAAATACAAGGAATGGGCGTGGCTCTGCCATTGGGGGTCGGACATGCACCGAAAAACAATAGGGATCATCCTTAGGGTGTAAAGAGTAAGTATACAAAGTTTTAAGAAAATCCAGTTAGAATTGCGGCCTGTAGGCGACAGACACACAAAAAGAAAATAGGCGTGGCTCTGCCCCTGGGAGTTGGGCACGCACCCCAAATGATAGGGATCATCCTTAGAGTATAAAGAGTAAGTATACAAAGTTTGAAGAAAATCCAGTACGAATTGCGCCCTGTAGGCGACACACAAAAAGAAAATGGGCGTGGCTCTGCCCCTGGGGGTTGAGCATGCACCCCAAATGATAGGAATGTTCCTTAGGGTACAAAGAATAAGCATTCAAGGTTTCAAGATGATACGTTAACAAATGTGGCTTGTAGACGACAAACAAATAAATACAAGGAATGGGCATGGCTCTGTCCATTGGGGGTCGGGCATGCACCAAAAAACAATAGGGATCATCCTTAGGGTGTAAAGAGTAAGTATACAAAGTTTTAAGAAAATCCAGTTAGAATTGCGGCCTGTAGGCGACACACAGACACACACAAAAAAAATGGGCGTGGCTCTGCCCCTGGGGGTTGGGCATGCACCCCAAACGATAGGGATCATCCTTAGAGTATAAAGAGTAAGTATACCAAGTTTGAAGAAAATCCAGTCAGAATTGCGCCCTGTAGGCGACACAAAGACACACGAAAAGAAAATGGGCGTAGCTCTGCCCCTGGGGGTTGGGCATGCACCCCAAACGATAGGGATGTTCCTTAGGGTACAAAGAATGTGTATGCAAAGTTTCAAGATTATAAGTTAAGAAATGTGGCCTGTAGACGACAAACAAACAAATACTAGAAATGGGCGTGGCTATGCCCCTGGGGGTCGGGCATGCACCAAAAACAATAGGGATCTTCCTTGGGGTATAAGGAATAAGTATACCAAGTTTGAAGAAAATCCAGTAAGAATTGCGCCCTGTAGGCGACACAAAGACACAAGAAAAGAAAATGGGTGTGGCTCTGCCCCTGGGGGTTGAGCATGCACCCCAAACGATAGTGATGTTTCTTAGGGTACAAAGAATGTGTATGCAAAGTTTCAAGATTATACGTTAACAAATGTGGCTTGTAGATGACAAACAAACAAATACTAGAAATGGGCGTGGCTATGCCCCTGGGGGTCGGGCATGCACCAAAAACAATAGGGATCTTCCTTGGGGTATAAGGAATAAGTATACCAAGTATAAGGAATAAGTATACCAAGTTTGAAGAAAATCCAGTAAGAATTGCGCCCTGTAGGCGACACAAAGACACAAGAAAAGAAAATGGGCGTGGCTCTGCCCCTGGGGGTCGGGCATGCACCCCAAATGATAGGGATGCTCCTTAGGGTACAAAGAATGTGTATGCAAAGTTTCAAGATTATAAGTTAAGAAATGTGGCCTGTAGACGACAAACAAACAAATACTAGAAATGGGCGTGGCTCGGCCCCTGGGGGTCGGGCATGCCCCCAAAACAATAGGGATCTTCCTTGGGGTATAAGGAATAAGTATACCAAGTTTGAAGAAAATCCATGAAGAATTGCGCCCTGTAGGCGAACCACAGACACACACCCATACATACACACACACACACACACAGACAGGGGCGACGGCATAATACGTTCACATTATGAATGTGGACGTATAAAAAGTAACTAAGCAAATTAGTAATACTACATGTATAATAGTCTATTATACATGTAGTATTACTACTAAGCAAATTAGTATTACTAATTTGCTTAGTTACTTTTCTTTAGTAGTAATACTACATGTATAATAGACTATTATACATGTAGTATTACTACTAAGCAAATTAGTATAGATCAATATAAAAATTATGATTAACATGAACAACCTGTTTTAATTTCGGGTGCATTCTTATTTTCACTGCAGATGATTTATTTTTTTTATTTTTTTTCAGAGTTTGTAAATTAATAGTTCACCAGTGCTGGTAGAGGTATGTGAATAATATGTGTAGATAAGGTGGTAAATTGAAGTAAACATGGACTGTCACCGACACCGTCCATGTCTGATGACCAGAAATCGGTTAGTTCAATGGTCCTTGAGTTTGATACATGGTTGCCGGTTGGACGACCTGTTGTTCAGATCATTGCCAGTAGCTCTCAATATGGGGATCATTTGGCTAAGTGGGCAAGGCACTGCTGGCTTGCTAGTCTGGAGGTCGGGTGTTCAATTCCTGCATTGAAAGAGAAAGTTCATCTCGATTTTCTCCTTGTCAATGTCAGTGATGCAGAACGGAGGGCCTGACAAGGACAGCTGTCAAGTTGTTCGTATGATACGAAAAACCTAAGTCCCATGTACACATTGATGTGCACGTAAAAGATCCCTTGGCAGTTGGAATTCGATGTAAGATAGGCTGTAGCATAACTGCCCAGGCAAAATTTCCCTCATAGCACACTGTACGGCATATGCAGAAGAGTAGGACGTTAAACCCCATTTCATTTCAGCTCTCAACATATTGAATAATTTCCCATGTGGAAATTATATGGAATCCACCCTCGCCACTGTTACAGTTCAGGGTTCGATCTTGGTGTTACTATGTAAATTCCTCAGAACTTACTGGCATGATTTCTCCTTGTCGGATTCAGATACAGTAGGATAAAAAACCAGCGTCTGTTGGACATGTAGTGAGTAAACGTAAAAGAACCCATGACAGTTGGAATTTGTTACAAAAGGACACAATTTTCCTCAAAGCGACAGAAACCATCATGGTCAAAGGACAGCGGTCTAGTTGTATGGATGGTACAGAAAACCGAAGTCCTGTGTACACATTGATGTGCACGTAAAAGATCCCTTGGCAGTTGGAATTCGATACAAGAGTAGGCCATAGAGCAGCTGACCACATACATGTAACACACTGTATGGCATATGCCCGTCTTCTATTAGCCCAGGCTAGGTGCAGAAGAGTAGGACGTTAGACCCCATGGTCATAGGCCAAGTGCTGCATAGCGTATACATGTTCATCTTCATTTAGCCCCATTTCCCATTTTTTTCAGAAAAACTCCAGTTTTAAAGTAAAGAATTCCAAGATGGGTATGACATGATGTAAAACACTCATATGTGTAGGTAATATATTTAAATTGATTTTTATGAAAGTTTTCTTTACAGGTCAAATTTAGCCTAGAACACTGTAAATGATTAGGCTTAAGAAGACGTAGGCACCCTAATCAAGAAGTTTTGGGTTGGCCAAGAAAGTTCCTCCAGATTTTCTGGAGCGTAGTGGGACTGGGAGGGCCTGGCAAGGACGGTGTCCAGAATCGGATGGTCCAAAAAACACAAGGTCCAGTGTACACATTAACCCCATTTACATTCCAAATTTTAAGTGTTCCAGGAATGTTACCTGGCATGGTTAATTTTTTTGTAGTGTAAACCTGTCAAACATAAGCGTGCCATATTGAGGACCATGCCAATCTGGCCTATTGAATGAGGTGGTTTCGACACGGTAAAGGTGCAGTGCGGTTAAATTTTCTTAGTGTAAGCGCTATCCTGTCTCGGCACGGTTTTAGTACGGATAAATGCGATAAACGAACCTTGAACTTTTTTTCCCGAAACTTTGACAGTTCATCAAAATGGCTGCTCAAATTAAACGTGAAATATAGGTTTATCCCCATAAGATCTAGGCTGCTTTCGATATTGGCATTTATCGGATCAAAACTTATGGATTATGGCCCCTGATTGTACGAAAAATCATTTTTTCAGGTTGTGGGACCCAATAGAGGTCACAATTATGAACGGATTATGATGAAAAATTGACATGTATGTTTATAACGCAAAGATCTTGGTTCTTTTCGATATTTGCACCCATCGGTCGTAACTTCCTGAATTATATTACGGCCCCTGATTGTCCGAAAAATTGCCCTTTTTAGCTTGTGGTCCCTCTGGAGGTCAAAATTATTATCAGATTTAAAAAACCATTTGATTATATCCTTGTACATGGTAATGAAGGTTGAGTTCAAATTTCGTGAAAAT
The DNA here is from genome assembly GCA_963678685.1 of Patella ulyssiponensis. Lineage (NCBI taxonomy): Eukaryota > Metazoa > Mollusca > Gastropoda > Patellidae > Patella > Patella ulyssiponensis. The sequence continues at coordinate 86,219,530 of OY783226.1, forward strand.
CGGACCAAAATGGCCGCCGTTTGTACGCGAATAGTGTAAAAATATGTTATATCAAGGTTGTGGACCCTATAGAGGTCACAATTTTAAATCAATTTTGATGAAACTTGACATACATGTTTATAACCTAAAGATCTTGGTTTATTTCGATATTTGCGCATATCGGATGATAACTTCCTGAATTATGGCCCCTGATTGTATACGAAAAATCGCCCTTTTTAGCTTGTGATCCTTTTGGAGGTCAAAATTATTATCCAATTTAAAAAAACGTTTGATTATATCACCGTTACACCATACGGAAAGTTGCGTTCGAATGTTGTGAAAATCGGACCAAAATTGACAGACAAAATGGCCGCCGCTTGTAAAAAATATGGTATATAAGTTGTGAAACCTGTAGAGGTCACAATTTTAAATCAATTTTGATGAAACTTAACATACATGTTTATAACCTAAAGATCTTGGTTTATTTCGATATTTGCGCATATCGGATGATAACTTCCTGAATTATGGCCCCTGATTGTATACGAAAAATCGCCTTTTTTAGATTGTGGTCCCTCTGGAAGTCAAAATTATTACCCGATGTAAAAAAACGTTTGATTATATCACCGTTACAATGTAATAAATGTTGAGTTCGAATTTCGTGAAAATCGGACCAAAACTGACTGTACACAAATACTATAAAAATAAGGTATATCAAGGTTGTTGACCCTGTAAAGGTCACAATTTTAATCTGATGTTGATGAAACTTGAAATGCATTTTTATAACCCAAAGATCTTGGTTCCTTTTAATATTCAACGGATAATATCGGATTGTAACTTCCTGAATTATAGCCCCTGATTGTACGCAAAATTGACTTTTTTTAGCTTGTGGTCCCTTTCGAGGTCTCAATTATTATCCAATTTTAGAAATAATATTAAATGTTTGGTATACTAAACGTTAGCATGGGGCAGAATTTTATAAAAAACCAAACAAATTCTAATGATTTTCTGATAATTACTTAATATGCGGCAACTCTTGTTGACTGCCCGGACGATTTAGCTGCTGTGTGGGTGTATGTTTCGTTGTCTGGCAACCTATCTTACTTCAGGTCTCCTAGTTTTCTCCCACTGCTAAAGACCCCTATGTGCAAGCGAATTATTGAAATAAAAATAGAACCATGTTAGTCCCAATATGACATATTTTGTATCGAGTGGAGGTTAAACCACATATTCTGACTTGCCATACTTTTATTGGAAATAACCACCCTATAATAATTACTTTTTTCGGAATGCATCTTTAACTAAATATTTTTTTGTCCCGCGCCTTTCGAAGAAAGTTGGGGGACTATTAAAATGGGTTCGTCCGTCTGTCTGTCTGTTCGTCCGTTTGTCTGTCCGTCACACTTTTTGGGACACAATAACTCTCTTCCTAATTGAGCTAGAATGTTCAAACTTGGTGTATGTGTTTATTAGGTCAATGCCTTGATGGAGTTCGAAGATGAGCATTTTCCGCTTAGGGTAAGCAGAGATAAGCAATTTGATTGGTTGATGCTTTGGGACACAATAACTTTAGTTCTAATTAAGTGAGAGTGATGAAACTTGGTGTATAGTTTCATTACAGTAATACCTTGACTAAGTTCGATAATGAGCATTTTCTGCTCAGGGTAAGCAGAGCGATACGCAAATTTGATTGGTCGAGACTTTGGAACACAATAACTCTCCTTCTAATTGAGTTAAAATGTTCAAACTTGGTGTATATGCTTATTAGGTCAATGCCTTGATGGAGTTCGAAGATGAGCATTTTCCGCTTAGGGTAAGCAGAGATAAGCAATTTGATTGGTTGATGCTTTGGGACACGATAACTTTAGTTCTAATTAAGTGAGAGTGATGAAACTTGGTGTATAGTTTCATTACAGTAATACCTTGACTAAGTTCGATAATGAGCATTTTCTGCTCAGGGTAAGCAGAGAGATACACAAATTTGATTGGTCGAGACTTTGGAACACAATAACTCTCCTTCTAATTGAGTTAAAATGTTCAAACTTGGTGTATATGCTTATTAGGTCAATGCCTTGATGGAGTTCGAAGATGAGCATTTTCCGCTTAGGGTAAGCAGAGATAAGCAATTTGATTGGTTGATGCTTTGGGACACGATAACGTTAGTTCTAATAAAGTGAGAGTGATGAAACTTGTATATAGTTTCATTACAGTAATGCCTTGACTAAGATCGATAATGAGCATTTTCTGCTCAGGGTAAGCCGAGTGATAAGCAATTTGATTGGAACACAATAACTCTCGTCCTAATTGAGTTAAAATGTTCAAAATTGGTGTGTATGCTTATTAGGTCAATGCCTTGATGGAGTTCGAAGATGAGCATTTTCTGCTTAGGGTAGGCAGAGATAAGCAATTTGATTGGTTGATACTTTGGGACAAGATAACTTGTGTCATCTATTTATTTTGGGATTTCGGCGGGGGACATCAGCCTCACTGTTGGCTTGTTGGTTTTAATTTCAGGTTAATCAAACCAGAATACCAGCCCAGCATGTATGAATGTGACGGAACAAGGTGTGGAGGTGATTGATAGCAACATTGAATATCCGCTTGCATTTGTCATCTGTGGGTTGAATATGGTGTTTTGAAGATGCAAGAAAAATGCCTCAAATGTGTAAACTGTACAGGATTATACCTGCCCTTTTTTAAGCTCCCACTTTTACATATCGGCCCAGATATACATCTGTTGAGATTTGTTTGTGGACAACTCTACAGGTCACAATTTACAATGTAAATTAATTTTGAACATGTTCAACTGTGACCTCATGGGTTATTGCCCCTTATTGTGAAAAACTTCTGTTATGCCCCATAGCAAAAAACTGAATTCCATAGAGGTCCCAATTCTTAACAGATCCTATTCAGATTTGATGTGAAGCTTTGGATTCATGAAATCACAAACCTCATCGATATGCAGCAATTCAAAAATTGTGAATGTGATGGGACGTCAGTTTTTAATTTGGAGTGAGCATCGGGGCCATGAGAGGACAAATCATATGTAAATTTCAGCCATTCAGACTTAAACCTCTTTTTCGGAAAACATGTGAAATCGATAAAGACTACAATTTATTGACAGATTTGTTTTTAATTCTATATGAAACATTGGGACCAGTGAGTGGATGGGCCCTATTGATATTCCCTGATGTTAAGTGTATCGTAGATGGCAACCACTTGTTAATTGTATTTTAATATTTTGAAAACAGTAATAAATAATCAACATCGAAGTGTTATTTTGTTTCATGTTTGCTACTTTTCAGCATAACTGGGATAAATCAGTGTCCTGTAAAAATTTAGTCCAGATCAGGCCCGTGACAAGCCCCCTGAAAAAATGTTACAATACCCACCCCCACCGAAAGAAAATTTGCCAACCATAACTCTAAAATACCTACTGTAGACTGGTAATAGGTGTGCCCCTCCTAAAAACTTCACTGCCGCCCCCAGCCCCAATAAAAAACTCCAGAACAAAAATACCTACTGTAGAATACCCCAGACCCCCCCACACACGAAGCCAGCACCGTTAAATAAAAGTAAATTTCACGGCCTAACATTATTGGCAAGTTGCACGAATGAGTTTAAAAGATAGGGGGCGAAACTACATGAATTGACCCTGAACATGCTCAAAACACTTGATAAGCACTGGGTTGAAGTGAGCCAAACACTTGATAAGCACTGGGTTGAAGTGAGCCAAACACTCAAAAAGCATCGGGTTGGAGTGAGCAAAACACGCAATAAGCTCTTGCTTGAAGTGAGCAAAACACGCGATGGGCACTGACCTGAAGTGAGCAAAACACTCAATAAGCACTGGCTTGAAGTGAGCAAAACACGCGATGGGCACTGACCTGGAGTGAGCAAAACACTCAATAAGCACTGGCTTGAAGTGAACCAAACACTTGATAAGCACTGGGTTGAAGTGAGCCAAACACTCAATAAGCACTGGCTTGAAGTGAGCAAAACACGCGCTGGGCACTGACCTGAAGTGAACAAAACACTCAATAAGCAGTGGCTTGAAGTGAGCAAATCACGCGGTAAGCACTGGCTTTAAGTGAACACTTCGTAGAAGCCTAATTTGGTATGGCTTCTTCCTCGCGTCAATATCATTTCTGCCTTCTTTATTTCATTGAAAATTTGAAGTGTTGTTGGGCAAGTGCGGTAGAAATGAACACTTCGGATATCAAATTTTTCACTTCGAACAGGTCTCGGTTAAGTGTCATCCACGCTTCTTATGGGTGGCGTCATTGCTTCATTTGCGTAAGGGATGGACATCATTACAAAGTTAATATATTCCATTCAGTCGTTAGCAAGGGTGAATTTGACATAAGAGGGAGAGATGGGGTTTAAGATCAACTTGACGCAAATTAGGTCACTTTGGGACTAACATATGTTACAGATTTACTTCAATGATTGCTTGTGCGAAAACAGAAAATCGACACGGTTGGACAAACAACACCACACTTGCATGTTGTGTCACTACTTGACTCAATAACTGACCTTATGATCTAAAGCCCATGCAGACCAGGGACAAGTTTCGTGCAATTTACATAGGATAATTCATTTTATATGAATATGATATGGTAATGAAAGGTGAAATATGATACACCATTCAGAGTAAACATATTTCAGCTCTTGGGTAAAAGATCACTACGCTGCCGATAGCTGTGGAAGGTTCGAATTAGCATCTTCAGTACATTCTCGTGGCTGGAAATGTTTTGTGGAAAACCGGACAACCTGAAACGCGATAATTCTTGAGTGGTAGAGAGCCACATCAGCTAAGTCCGTGATCATAAACTATTAGTCGTCCATGGGTTGATGTCTTGAAGTGTTTCTGAGGCATACATGTTTGCTCTTGTAACAGGTTTTAAGAACGAGGGGATTGTACATGATCCAGTGACATTAAAATCATAGTCACACGGTCAGCAAGATGACTACACAACAAGCATAGGATTAGTGGGCTCACGTGCCCAGTCACCCGCTGAATATCAACTTTTCTACCACCGTTACTGTGCCAAATGGGTTATTCTGGTCAGAAACATTTAGAAATTTTCATGGAGAGGTATTGGAGATCGGGAGGCTATGATAATTCCATATTGAAATCCACGAAGGAGAATTGGACATAGACCAAAAACAGTATTACAAAATAAAACATTATTCTTTGGTCCAAAAACTTGAAGGGAGGTCAGAGTGCGTTTACGTAAAAACTTCTGCTCGAACGTAGACATGTAGGAGGTTGGCACATGCGGTCAACATTATCCTGGAGTGCCATAAATCCTGTTGTGATCTATGCCATCTTCCCCTTCAGAGATTTCAATATCAAACATTAAAAATGTTCCTACATGAATACTTCTGAATGTTTCTTTACATGAGCAAACTTTAGATCAAGTTTATGATAGTCATGTCAGTCAATAAATCTATACAATGATCTGTTCCTGAATACTGATCTTAATAACAGTGGTCTGATCCCTGCAAAATTATACACGACATATGACCCTTCCCTTTGGCTATAAGCAAGCGTCAGATTGTGTCTCATAAATATGATTTTAAACAATATCTATTTGACACGAGGCACGTTCAAATACCGAAATATTATAAGTACTGTTGATGATCAATAGTCATTTGAAGATTATCGTTGGTCATTGCTGAAAAGGTGCTGCTTTGGTTAAATTGTGCCAATATGAAAGCTTGCCGTGCCAACCCATGGATTTATGCTCTTCTGTGCTACTAACTACTGAATACAGATTAGAATAATCGTTGCTTGACCCTTCAAAATTATGCACCAGTTACGGCCCTTTTCTACAATGACCGCGAACGTCCGATTTTGTCACAAAAACTTCATGATATTTAACCAAGATAGTATATTTGGCGCAAGTAACAAAATATGTTAGTAATGTTGATAATCAACGGTCATTTGAACTCTTGATGATAGTAGTCCATTATCATTGAAAATACAAATTTTGTGGAAAATATCGTTTTTACATATTTTCAAACTATTGCAGCACTCTAGTGGGTTGCGTTCCGGTCAGTTTTTTTCTTCTGACATTTACTTTGAGAAATGCCCTTCACAATCACAGCAAGCAATTATATGTCAGACCTGCAAAGAAGTAGCTACATACGTTTTAGGATGGCATAGTTTTCATCATACGTAAAATGACCACTTTAAGATCACGTACAGAAAATTTCACACGATTAATACAATCCCAAACGACTGCAGGATTTTAAGACGACTACTAGGTCTATCATACCTGACCAATTTCAAAAATTTAGAGACACAACTTTTCGCGTAGGAGCGTTTTGAAATTTGGGTAAGAAATTGGTCGAAATATGACAAATTTTGCCCGAAAACAACAATTTCCATTTATACCGGAAGTTGTCACTTCAAAATTTTTTCACTTCATCATGTGACTTCAGTCGCCTAGGGGTCCCCATAGACCAAGTATGGTTGATATTTGCTGACCCCCAGGGTTATCGTTATTTTCGATTTCTGCATGGTCCTCTCGCGGACGCGTTCTTAAAACGTCTTTATTTATGATTCTAATACATAAACAAAAATGTTTAAATGTTTTAGAATTTAATTTGTCGGAGAAAAAATGTTTTTGTCGGAGAAAAAATGTTAATATTTTTGGCTCATCGATGTCCACCTCATCGGTGATTGAAGCGGCGTAGCGAATATTCATGGTGGCCAATGTGTGTTAAGACCTACCAGTCAAAAGCACCATAGCTACGTTGATGTTGACTGAATTAGCCATTCTGCAGCGATCTCAAAGTGCCATGCCGATTCTTTCTTATCACGCTGGTGCTACCTTGGTAACACAGAACACTATTAGCACGCCGCAAACATATTGAAGCAAATTTAATAGGAGGGGAGGACAGTAACGCCGAATATAATAATTGTTGCATTACCATAAGCCACAGTAGAAAGTCGTTGGAAATTCATGCGGGACAAACGCACCCAGAGTATGCAAAATAAATTGTGTGGCTTGATGGTGAAGGTTTTTGATGAGCTCCACTGCGGGGACAGTGCTGCAAATATACTGTATTGATAAACCGTCTCCATGACGAATTTGGACTAGATGGTACTGTGCTGAAGTGGTTTTCATCATAGTTATTCAACATCAGTGACCCTACAATGTGGTGTCCCTCGGGGATCTGTTTTGGGTCCCATCTTATTCACACTCTATACTATACAGATCATAACAAACTTGAGTATTTCCCATCATATGTATGCCGATGATACCCAGTTACTTGATATTTTTTCTGCAACAAATCAATCTAATAATCTTCTTAAGAACAGTAAAACATGTATCTCAAGAATAAAATCATGGATGTCTTTTAACAAGTTAAAACTAAATGACGATAAAACGGAGGTTATTCTAATTGGACCACAATCAAGAATATCAAAAATAAAATTAGGTAACATTCAAGTAGGAAAGTCTTTGATCAAACTCTCCAGTAAAGTAAAAAATCTTGGAGTTTATTTATATAGTAACAACAGCATGATTAATCATGTGAACCATCTTTAAAACATGCTACTATCATATCAAGAACATTAGTAGTATTCGTCATCTTCTCGCAACTGAAGCCACAGCTACACTTCCTCCCTCGCTAATTTTGTCACGACTAGACTACTGTAACAGTCTCCTCCTCGGCATCCCAAAAGAATTATTTCAAAGGCTCCAAAAAATTCAAAATTCAGCGGCTGGACTAGTCACAAAAATTCCTGTTAGATCCAGTATAACCCCTGCTTTAAAAATCCCTTCATTGGCTCCGTATCGCTGAAAGAATTGACTTTAAAATTCTATCTATTGTGTATCGTTGTTTAAATGGAACTGGTCCCGTATACTTGAATGGTATTTTCAGACTTTACCAACCATCAAAAAAATCTCAGATCTCAGTCTCAACTTAACTTAGTTGTGCCTACATGGAAATTGAAATCATTTGGATTCAAGTCCTTGGAAGTTGCAGCTGCAATTAAGTGGAATTCACTACCCGTATCTCGCACTGCCCCGTCACTAACAAAATTTAAATCACGTTAAAAGACATACCTGTTTGACAGTTCATACAGATAAACTTAGTTTTGTTAGCGCTTGGTGTTCCATCCATGCATTGGCCGAGAAAGTTCATGTCGATTTTCCGGCGTGATTTCCCCTTGTCAGTGATGCAGGAGGGCCTGACAAGGACAGCTGCCTAGTCGTTCGGATGGGACGAAAAACCGAGGTCCCATGTACACATTGGTGTGCACGTAAAAGATCCCTTGGCAGTTGGAATTCGATATTAGAGTAGGCCGTAGCGCCGATGCCCGGGCAAAATTTCCTTCATAGTACACTGGATGGCGTATGCCCGTCTTCCATTAGCCCAGGTCAGGTGCAAAAGAGTAGGACGTTAAACCCCATTTGATTTCATTGTTAGCACTTTGATCAAACACTTTGTTCTGAAGTTTAGCGCAATATAAGAATCATTATTATTATTAAATTGCACAAGACAGCACGGGGACAACGAATTATGACTTCGAACTTTGAGTCGATCGGAGGCCGTATAAAATGTTATGGCTATAGAAGTTGGGGAATAAATTCGCAGTCCGGTTGCTGCCAGGAAAATAGGGAGAGAGAAATGGGGTTTAACGTCTACTCGCGAGAGACACAAATTAGGTCATTTCGGTACTAACACGTGGTTCTATTTTAATTCAATAATTCGTTTGTGCGTAGGGGTCTTTAGCAGTGGGAGGAAGACGACCCTACTCCTTGTCATGTACAACTGTGTAATTGGGTCAACGAACTGTGCGTTGCATGTCTGAAATTATTCTCTCGGATATTGTATCAGATTGAATATATTGATATATATATATATAATAATGTACGTATGGATGATGTAGATAATATGAACGTTTCCAATAATGTATATACGTATACAGGGGTAGATAAGAAATTGACAAATTTAATTAACGATATGAAATATCATAACTATTTCCATATCTGTTTTTCATATCCATATCACAAATGTCTATGTGTATTATACATGTTTGGTGATTCATATGAATGCGCAACAAACACCAGATAGAGAAATTAATTAATGAAAACAAGATAAGAATAAATAAGTATCTATCATATCAATATACATGCGACAGATGATGCTTCATTTTTTCAGCAGGCTCCAAACCCCACAAATTCCTCTTCGATACCGATACATGCACAGAGAGAGAGAGAGAGAGGCCTGTAAGAAAAACCACGCTGAGTGCTATCTCGAAAATATATGCCGGACAGAGGCGTATCAGTCTTCACTTCATAATCCTTATCGAATTTTAACTGTCAAGGGTTTCTTTAAAGGGACAATAACACTCTTGCTGGCTTGGCAGCTCTAGAAAATAAATAATAGTCTAATTCTAAGTACCAGATGTTTATGTGTTCTACCTGTTGTGTAAATTATCCATTACATCATAGTTTACTTGTCCAGAGGGTTCGAAAATATTTTAAAATCCAAGTCACATTTGAAAAGGTTTACGTTAACCTTTTCAAATCATGTAGTTGAATTTTTCCAATTTTTTAAATTAGGTGTGTTACGATGAAATTTGTTTCATCAATTTATTTGAGTATTGTAAAATAATACAATTTGTTGACCAGAATAAAGATTGGGATATATTATTCAATTACAACAAGAGTGTTATTGGGGCTTTAACGTGCAATCCTGTCGTCATGGGGGATTGGATGGCCGAATGGTTATCATAATGTGCTGTATCATAAAGTCAATTGGCGTGGTTTCGATTTCCCTGTTGTACGTCCAACCTCGTGATTTTACCCGGGACCTCCGGGTTCCTGTCATTGCCAAAGACCCCTATACGCTCAAGCGAATTCTTTAATTTAAAAAATCATAAGCATAATATTGGCTTGCTAACTTGGAGGTCCTATGTTGGATGTCTGCGTTGGCCACGAAAGTTCATCGGGATTTTCGGGCATAGTTCCTCCTTGTCAGTGGTGCTGGGCCGAGAGCCTGGTAAGGAACAGCGTATGGTCGTTCGTATGATACGAATACCTGTACACATTGGCGTGTACGTAAATGATCCCCTGGCAGTTGGAATACGATGTAACAGTGGGCCGTAGCGCCGCTGTCAGGGTACAATTTCGCTCATGGCACACTGTATGGAGTACGCCCGCCTTCACTAGCCCAGCCTAAACAGAAACGAAATAGGACGATAAACCAATTTCATGTCATTTCATGAAATACATGTCACCTACAAGTCCTTTAAATTAGAGGCTTTACGCGGCTCCTTGTATTTATATATAACAACATTTCTTTTTATTATATTTACTTGATGCCTGTCCTGCCTCGTGGGTTTACTCTGATTCCCTTCCACTACCAAAGACCCCTATGCGCAAGCAAATTATTGAAATAAAATTAAACCATGTTAGTCCCAAAATGACCTAGTTTGTGTCGAGTGGACGTTAACCCTCTCTCTTTCTCTCTCTCTCTGGAGGTCGGGTGTTCGATCCCTGCATGGACCGAGAAAGTTCATCCAGATTTCAGGCGTGATTCTGATCAGTGATACAAAATAGAGGGCGTGACAAGAGGAGCTGTCTAGTCGTTCGGATACTCAGAAAAAAATCGAGGTCCCATGAACACATTATCGTGCACGTAAAATATCCCTTTCTTTTATAGCACACAGTATGTCTCGTCTTCGTTAGCTCATTTTAGAGTAGGACATTAATCTCCTTTTAATTTTATTTCCTTTCGGGTGGGTTTGTTATTTTTAAAGAATGCCGTCACATACTCGCTTATCGCGTACTGTATCATATTCCTGAAGCAATGGCCCGAGAAATCCCTCTCTGCTCATTGCTGGATCAGCTTCTGATTATAGAACTTTTGTGGGAGTGTGTCTATTCTTCCCGTTCAATCAAAGCTATCACTTGACTTTAGCCACATGACAGTCCTTCGTTTAATCTGGGTCTTCCCTAAAACTTTGGACAGTGATTTAAGGTATTAAAAGTATGTTCGTTTCCAAACAGTATTGTTTACATTTTAATCGATTTGATAACACGTTTGTCACGCAATTAGTTTTACTGCAATATTCTGCTATGCACTGGTTAATCAATCTAATTAAAATATAGATCTATATTTCGTTTCGTTTTTTTATACTTTCGATGGCCTACACTCATGTAGATCTAACTAGTTATAGTGGACGCTCACGTTCTATGACGTAAGGTATCAAGCACGGGACATTTGACCCGATAACGTCAGTCATTCGATTAACCAATTAGCGATCGCCATGCTTTTCAAAATCCACTTGTGTTTTGTTATGATTTCTATCTGCTGGTGTTAGTATAGACGTCGTTGGCTGGTAATATCTACCCACAGTTCCACGCATGAAAAGGTCAAACGGTCGATTCGACAGACCATTTGATTGGCTGACCCCTCATTTCAGCCAGAACACCAGTTAAATAACAAGTCCTCCAGATCCAAGAGTAGTGAAGACAAGTAAAAACGAAATTTTGAACTATAAAAAACGAAACGAAATTGGATCTGTGTTTTAATCAGATTGCTGGTTAATTGGATATAATAAATCGTGAGCCATGACGTAACGTTATGTAAACATGTTTGGTCCAATTTGGCGCTTTGTTTTAAGGTAAAGCCTTTGTAACGCTGTTAGTTACTGGTTGTTAATGGGACTACTGACCAATTTAGAACAAGAATATTCGCTCTTAACAGCAGTGAGTAGTGGGATTAGCTGTAATCAAACGAAACGCTGCGCAGAGTATGGTAGTGTGTGTACATCAGAAAGGAAATGAATCCCCTACCCCCAAAAAGATGTACATACATATTCTGTTCTGCTCCGACTGGTCTAATGATGACGGACATGCGCGGTACATCGGCGCTACCACTCTCTCATATATCGATTTTCACCTGCCGGGGCGTTTGCATTCAACACTTTAATAACGTTTTAAAATGCCACGTGGCGGTATTTGATATTTTACCAATGAACGGCTGGCGAATTGAGCGAGTAACGTCGTGATAAATAAATTTATAACGCAAACTGAAACTTTCAATTGTAAAATTGAAGAATTCCGAATTTTAGTATAAAAGCGCTGGTAACATTATTCAAACGCACAGATCAGCCGAATTCCTCACTTACTGGTTAGGTTAACTGAAATCTGAAATTGACAAGATGGATTCCCAGTTCGTTATTCTGTTGGTGGTAAGATCACATTTAAGTGTTTGATTATTAATGCAATTTTTAATGCTTGTAACTATTTGTAAATGAAAACCAGCGAATATCCAAGAGCAGCCGCAGTGGTCCACTAAGTAAGAAACTAACTCACAAACCAGGGGGTTCTGACAAGGAACAGTGTCCAGTTGGTCTGATGTTACGAAGAACCGTGTACACATTGGCGAAACTAATGGTGTTTTCTGAACTACGCTATACCCCACAGTAGATTCTAATGGTGTTCTGAACTGCGGTTTATTCTCCAGTAGATTCTACTGGTGTTCTGAACTGCTGTTTATTCATCCATATGTACATTTACAGTTCAGTTATGTTTTTGGCTTATTGTAGAAAACAATATTGGTTATATTTATGGCTTTATCAATTCAACAAATCGTGTGATTTTCATTGCCACGAGATTACATTTGATTTTAGTTGTCAGTTTGCTCTGCCTCATTTCCAAAACCATTATTTCATTTATTTACTTATTTTATTCAGATTGCGTGTCTCGGTGTGTTCTATGCGAATCCAGACGAGAACCCTTGTGAGGTAAATACTGTAGTTACAATGAGGTTGTTGGTGTTGTTTAAAGATACATTGTCCCGAATGTATTTATCGCCAAAGCCAAGTCTAAGTTGGGCTTTGTTTATCGGGTGGATATTTTGAATAAAAGTATGGCAAATTTGGTGTATATGGAAAATATAGACATCTAATATTACTAGAAAAATACTGGATGCTGTGATCTTACCGGAAAAGATGGGCTTCTGATATCCAATATTTATTTTATCATTGGTACACGAATCGTGTATCATAATGCGTTTCAGTGCCATTTGTAACAGGGTACTCGAAGAACGAGAGTAGACATGTTCTACAAGTCATGTCAAACGGTGGCGTCATTTTCTTATCTGGAGAGCATACGCAAAAAATACTGTCGGTGTAGACTGGAATAACCAGATTCTAGCGATTGCCACACGATTGAGACTTCTGATGTATTTCGCCGAACATAATTGATTTGAAATTAAAGTAACGCTGAATCGATTGAATGTAAATCAGTTTATATACATTCATATTATTATTTGGGTTGCGACTCAATTTCTAGGTCCCAAATATTAACGATTTAACTGCTTTAAGTGAGCAGATATGATTAATTGAATTATTGGTTGAATTATCGCTTAATTGATTGATATAAAACTGTAAAACACAGTAATAAAAACATCTTTCTTCATTCACAGGGCGTTGAATGTAACGAGGGTCAAATATGTGTCGGTGTTTTGCCAGAATGCAACTCTACTGTCTGTCCCCCTCTCGAACATGCATGCATTGGTGAGTAGTTAAAAAAAAATATTTTATGTTCTTCGGGATCGGCTGTTAGAATGTTGCTTCCTGTTTCTTCTTGTTTAAAACGGAGCCATGGTGGCTAAGTGGGTAGGACGCTGCTACGGTAGCCTAGAGATCCCTGAATTGGGTGAGAAAGTTCATCGAGAACCTTTTCCGTTGTTCAGGGCGGAGGGCCTGACAAGGATTGGACGAACAACCGAGTCCTGTGTACACATTGGCACGCAAGTAAAAGATCCTTTGTCAGTTGGAATTCGATATAAGAGTAGGCGTTTGACCCTATGACTTCAGACATTGATTAATCAATCCGCGTTGACGTTTCTAATGATTTACCCACAGTTCCGTGCATCAAAAGGCCAAGAACTCACCGTAACAGACCGTTTCATTGGCTAATCCCTCACATCACCCACAGCACATCCATGATAACAACTTTTCCAGATCTTAGTGGAGTAAAGACAAGTAAAACGAAATTTTGAACAATAAAGACGAAACAGAATAGGTAGTTTACTAACGTTTCACCATTTTGCTTTTTTTTTCTTCAGATGAGCCTGCTCCAATCCAAGAGGATTGATTACACATAACTGCATTGTATATGTTATTCATCGTTATACTCTTCTATCAACTGAAGTAATAACTCTGTCTAGAAAAAATATTGAAGTAGAAACATGGTTATCAATTTATAAAAATCGAAGAAAAGTGACCTAGTTTGTTTCTGTTGATTGGACAGTAATCTATCTATATCTACTCTCTCTCAAAATATTTGATCTACTTCATTCTGAAAAAGTAAATATATTATCCATATAATTTATTTATCGATTAATTATGTGTTTTAGATAAATTATTAATTGCAATAATTAGCGCGTGATTAGTTTTGTTCATCCCAGTTTGTCGGATCGATGAGTTGGTGAACTCCAGTATTCTCCAGACCAGGATTCCACGGAGGCGTTGAGTGTGGTTGTGTGTGTGTGGGGGGGGGGGGCTAGATAAAGAGTGTAAAAATGTGCTTGGAAATGAATTGAAATTTGGTTTATCCTTTAAAATATTTTGAGAAATGAAATGGGGTTTAACCTCCTACTTTTTTGCACCGATTCGGCAAACGGAGACGGCCATACGACATACAGTGAGCTATGAGGATAAATTTTACCCGGGCAGCGGCGATACGACCTACTCTTAAATGGTGCTGTTACGTGCACGCCAATGTGTTGTCAGGAACTCGGGGTTTTTGTCCCATCTGAACGACTTTACGTTGTCTTTTGCCAGTCTCTTCGACCTGCACTACTGAACACAGGGGAATCGCGCCCGATAATTTCGATGAACTTTCTTGATGAACACGGGGATGGAACACGGGGTCTCTGGGCTAGATAATCTTCGAATGAAATTGGACATAGGACAATAGAAAATGACACACATTCGCATTGCACACGTAAGATTCTCTCAACATGGCAGATGTTTCGTGTTCCAATTTGATTCAAGAAACCGCAGCCGAATACGTAGTAAATGCGCCCAACGATATTCGTCCAGCACTACTAAAAAGCGGGAACCAGTCTGGTGCCATTTTCTTTAATACAGTGTGCTATGAGGGAAGTTTTGCCCGGGCGGCGGCGCTACGGCCTACTCTTATATCGAATTCCAACTGTCTAGGGATCTTTTACGTGTACCCCAATGTGTACACGGGTCGTCGGTTTTCCGTCCCATTACTAAATACCAATCAAAGACAAATACAATAGTTAAAACATTTATATAAAACATGATCTATTATTATTATATAAAGCAATCTATTAATTACAAAATTTCAACTTTGAAAATATCGTGATTATATCATTCGATATCCAAAATAAAAATACAAGATTTGATTTGACCGTGTCAGTAGCAGACATATAACATATGCCTATCTTTCATTTATTAAATAATTTGAAAAAGTAGAAATAATTTTAAAATGAAAAATTCAAAGATAAAGTAAATATATATATAAAAAAAACAATCTTCCCAAGACAGTTATCCTATGAAAAGAAGTAAAAAATGTTCTGGGGTAATGAAGACGGGTATACGCTTTACTGTGTGCTGTGATGGATATTTTGCAGAAAAGAAAAAAAAAGTCATCACATTAAGAAAAGATAGTTCCATGACACCCATAGAACCTCTCTATTTTTGATGAAATGATCTTATCAGTTATTTCAGATAGATCACCAATACGTAAACAATGTAAATGGGGGAATTCCCCGTTTAAAGATGGATTTATTCTTTTTACGTGTATTAACATGTTTTAAATGGCCAATATACACCTATCTAAAGTTGAAAGGAGGCATTACTCTAATCAAACTTTACATGTATTATTATCTATCTCAAATATTTATAAATCGTATACAGATAGGATGACAACTATAGTCGTTTGAGAATTCATCCGGTTCCACAAAGTGAAACGAGGGCCATATCTCTCGAAGTAATTAACGCAAATTGTTAAGTTAAATAGGATTCTTCATCTCACTAACTTAGTCTGTAGAGAGCTCACAAGAAGTATAACACCGGTCCTACGAACGGAGCGACGAAAATATTCTACTACATTTCCATGTGGATGTGTTTTTAGCATCCTTTTTTGTCACGTGAGTTGAATGGGCTGGAGATCTATTTGAAGATGCACTCGGCTAATCTCGACAGATTCCGTAAACTACATCTAGTCTCGGATGTATGACAGTAAGTGATATGTACCTACGCCCATACATTTGCGATGCGGCTACCGGTTTACTTTAACAGGAAAACTTGACGCTATTACACAAATTGGGAACCTATTCGGCTAACGACCGATCGAGCTGCAACCTGTTCGTTGGAAACCTATTTAGAGTAAAGACAACAGTCTCTATTTATCAACCAATAAAATCCAACGTTATGTCTATCAAATGAAAGTGGAATATATTATTTTTTATCCATTCCTTCAGCTCAGAATAGAAGTGTAATTTCGTCATTATCTTACAGCTGGATCGGTCGAATAGGTCGCTAGCCAAATAGGTCGCCAACTTGTGTTTGGAATGGGCGCAGCCATCTTTCATCCGGGACCTTTAAAGTAGTTCCAATATGGCGGAATTCATCATACAGCCGAGTTTAGATTCCGAAATCTTCCGAGGTTTGCCGAGTGTTTGAAGATGGTGTATCCTTTGCCATTGTCCTTTCGATCAACAAATGTGCGCTCCAGGCGCCAGAGCAGACAACAAGCTGACAGGGTGCAAGTTTATAAAGCCCTTACGTGCGCGCATCAAGTGTATTTTTCAGTATATAAGAGAGGCTAACATTGGTTCAATTTTATTTCAACATATAAAAGAAACAATCACACCATTTGACACCACATCTTCCCCAATGACAATCATACCCACCGTAACCGCGATACTAATCGCAACAGTCTCCATTACAAACAGTCAAATAGACACCCTCCAAGGTTACACCCACCGCAATTACAATCGCACCCACCGCAATTACAATTGCAATCACTATCACAACCACCGCAATTACAATCGCAATCGCAAAAATCGTCGTAAAAATCACATCGTTTACCACAGTCGCAACAATTACTGTCACAATTACATGGTTTGCTACAGTCGCAACAACGACCGTTACAATCACATCGTGTATGGCAGTCGCAAGTTACACAATCGAAGCATGGCCATAAGGTACAGGTGTCATCAACTACCGTAGATTCCCTTCCGTCAACTGTTGTATAACTGAAAATAAATTATCCACAAAATTACCAGATTTTAAAATAGAGAGAGAAAGAACAAATGGAAATTTATGTCCACTCGACACAATGTAGGGGTGGAAGAAAATCTGAGTACCCGGGGAAAACCACCTTGTTTTACAAGCGACTCGACTCCTCGTCACGAACAAGCGCTTAATCGAAACCACGCCAATTGAGGAATCGCAGAAATCCCCTGAGGGTGGGCAGTCGACCCTTACTCCCTACTCTCTGTCACGCACTGGCGGGGAATAGAAACCTGGCCACTTGACTCAATGGCAGACATTCTGGTCGTATTTGTTACGCTATTAGCCACCACCACAGCCCCACCATTCATAAAAGGACACTCTCTGAAATCTGAGGTTGTCCCGAGCTTAATCTGATTACAATACAGATATTTCGTTTCGTTTCTTTATACTTCCAATGACCTACACTACTAATCCTAGTGCTGTGAAGACAAGTAAAACGAAATTTTGAACTATAAAAAACGGAACAAAATAGGATCCGTGTTTTACTCAGATTAGGGATCACGTGGCTAAGTGGGTAAGACGCTGGCTCGCTAGCCTGGAGGTCGGGTGTTCGATCCCTGCATTTGCCGAGAAAGTTCATAAAGGTTTTTTGGCGTGGTTTCCCCCTTGTCAGGGATGCAGGACGAAGGGCATGACAAGGAAAGCTGCCTTGTCGTTCGGATGGTACCAAAAACCGAGGTCCCGTGTACACATTGGCGTGCACGTAAAAGATCCCTGGTCAAAAGCACACAGTATTGCGTATGCTCGTCTTCATTAGCCAAGGTCAGGAGCAGAGCAGTAGGACGTTAAACCCCATTTAACCAGATTGTCCCGAATTACAAAGAAAATCTTTCGTCCAAGAATACTTACGCTACAACTGGTACTGGTTGAGTTCTACCAACGGGAGTAGACCTAACCTCGGAGAGCGGTTGCATGGCAATGGCGGTTATCCTTTCTTGTATTCCTTCAGCTGGTTTACTTCTAGTGTAGGGACTAACCTCGGTCACGAACGTTCTCTTTTGTTTTTTGATTTCTTCTTCTTTCTCACTTGGATTGAGATCGCTAACCGCTTCTTGATAGCTTGGGGGTGGTACGACATATTTTTCGGGTGGCTCCATGACAATATACAAACGGTCTTTCTAATTTATCTGAGGAAAAGGATAAAGTATAATTGTAACAACGGGAGAAATGGTCAAAAATGCCAAATTGATATAGAAAAGCAATTGGTGGGAGGAGACTAAATTTCCTTCCGTGGACACGCATACATGCACCCTTTTTATTTTAATATTTTAAATTGTGGTACTTGTTTAAGCTGTAGACGGTTACGTGGCTGAATGGTTAGCTCGTGCGCGTTGTATCTTAAGGTCTATCACTGAATCAAGTGGCGGGGTTTTGATTCCTCGCTTGTACGTGACAGGCGTAGGGTCGCCTGTGAAATGTCGTGTATTTCCTCCGGGTGCGCTCTGTATCCTATATTATGTATAGCAGGATACCCGGACTCACCCGGGGAATAGATTCGCACGGAGCCTTAATCGCAAAGGGCCTGAATCCGACAGGGGTCCAATTCGCCCGTGTCCCAAATTCGATGGTCTGTAAGATTCACGGGGTCATGCTGGTTAATTTGCCGGTTGTACGTGACAAGGAGTAGGGTCGCCTGTCCAACCTCATGGGTTTTTATCTGGTTACTCCGGTTTCCTCCCACTGCTAAAGATCCCTAAGCACACACGAATTATTAAAATAAAATTTAAACCATACGTTAGTCCCGAAATGACCTAATTTGTGTCGAGTGGACGTTAAACCCCATTTCTCTCTCTCTCTCTCTCTCTCTCTCCTCTCTCTGGTTAATTTGATATTACATATGTTTGAGATGAGCGCGGCGTCAAAGCGTGATGGGCGAACATACACACATTGATTTTATTTATACACATAACTTTTATAAAAGATCGAGGTGTATATAAGGTAGCTAAACTCCGGGTAAAATTTACATACAAAATAAGTAAGAGGACGCACTTTCCTTCGGCTTGACTACCCTCCGGCATATGTAGGCTAGATCTATTTCTTAAGGCCAAGTCAAGATTTTGTTAAGATCGTGGAGAGATCTAAATAAGGTTAGGGCGCGTGATCGTTGGCGAGATTGTGACTAAACTTAAAGTTGGCCTTATGAAATGGATCTTAGCGGCAGGGGTATCAAATACTCACAGTAGTCAGAGAGAGAGAGAGAGAGAGAGAGAGAGAGAGAGAGAGAGCTGTTTACTCGTTCGGATGGGACGAAAAACCGAATCCCATGTACACAATGGCGTGCACTTAAAAGGTCCCTTGGCAAAAATACCTAGACAGTTGCCCAACTATCCAGGCAAAATCTCCCTCGTACAACACTGCATGTTGTATGAGTGTCTTCATAACCGCAGAAAAGTGAGAGAGCGAGAGAAATGGGGTGTAACATCCATTCGACACAAACTAGGCCTTATTGAGACTAACATATGGTTCAATCTTATTTCAATACTTCGCATGCGCGTAGGGGTCTTTAGCAGTGCGAGAAAACCGGAGGATCCGGAGAAAACCCACGATGTTGGACAGGCGACCCCACTCCTTGTCATGTACAAACGGGGAATCGAAACCAGTCAGTTGACTCAATAAAGGTAAAGGCGGGAATACTGCGAACCCGTATCATTACCCAAAAATTCATCAGCCCTCTTGCATTGAAATAAAAAGATATAAAATGGCGATACACAGGCTATGATTATATTCAAACAAACATGGCGTAGGTTATAGCCCTATAGTTATTACGCAATATGGATACTTAAATGTCGCAATGTTGAAAATAGTAGATATGGATACTTAAATGTCGCAATGTTGAAAATAGTAGATATCGTCAATCCCGTATGGGATCCCTGACTGAACATCCCAGCAAACACAAAACGTTTTGGTAACATTCGTAATTGGTTCTAATATGGTTGCGTTCAGAATGTTTGTTTAAGCACGTTCTCCGAACGTTCAGAAAGGGTTCAGAGATAGACTGTACTTTTTCTAAACGTTCCAGAAACATCGCCAAAATGTTGTCTTTTGACGTTTTAATTTTACTTTCATTCAACAATGACGAAACGTTATTTTGAATGTTTTTATAATGTTCCATCGGCAAACGTTGCATTAAAACATTAGATTAATGTTTTTTTTATGACGTTATATCGTTGATACTGTGATACGTTACTAAACATTAGTTAACATCGTTCTACTGATGTTTATTTTAGAAACGTTCAGATTAGTTGTTCCAAGAACGTCAACGGAACCACCTGATTCAACGTTATTTGTCAAGCCTGGTTAGACAAACTGTAGACGTCAGTAAATTATGTTCTTATAACGTAACTTTTGTAACGTTTTAAATTATGATTCTTTGAACGTTGGTAATACATTTGTTTGTGACGTTATATTGATTATATTGAATTTCAGTTTTTAAAACGTTCTGTTTTCCTAATCTAAAAACGTTAAAATAAAACGAAAAATAAACCCTTCCAATAAAGTTCGTAAAAGGTTGTATTTCTATTTTACATTCTTTACTTCTTACATCATTAGCAAACGTTGCATTATAACATTAGATTAATGTTTCAACCATGTTTTTAGTGGCGTTATCTCGTCGATACTGTGAAACGTTACTAAACATTAATTAATATTGTTCTGCTGACGTTTACTTTAGAAACGTTCAGACCAGCTGTTCCGAGAACGTCAGCTGAACCACCTGAATCAACGTTATTTCCCAAGGCTGGTCAGACAACTTGGAAACGTCAGTAAATTATGTTCTTTTAACATGACTTCTGTAGCGTTTTAACTTATGATTCTTTGAAGGTTAGTAATACATTAGACTAATGTTACGACTCCGTTTTTTATGACGTTATATCGTTGATACTGAGAGACGTTACTAAACATTAGTTAATATCGTTCTACTGACGTTTACTTTAGAAACGTTCAGATTAGTTGTTCCAAGAACGTCAACTGAACCACCTGATTCAACGTTATTTGTCAAGCCTAGTAAGACAAACTGTAGACGTCAGTAAACTATATTCTTCTAACGTAAATTTTGTAACGTTTTAAATTATGATTCTTTGAACGTTGGTAACACTTTTGTTTGGGACGTTATATTTATTATATTAAATTTCAGCTTTTAAAACGTTCTGTTTTCTTAATCTAAAAACGTTGAAATTAAACGAAAAAATAAAACCTTCCAATAATGTTCGTAAAACGTTGTATATCTATTTTACATTCTTTACATCTTACATCATTAGCAAACGTTGCATTACAACATTAGATTAATGTTTCAACCCCGTTTTTTATGACGTTATATCGTCGATACTGTGAAACGTTACTAAACATTAATTAATATTGTTCTACTGACGTTTACTTCAGAAACGTTCAGATCAGTTGTTCCAAGAACGTCAGCTGAAGCACCTGAATCAACGTTATTTCCCAAGGCAAAGCAGACAACCTCGAAACGTCAGTAAATTATGGTCTTTTGAACGTTAGTAATACATTAGACTAATGTTTCAACTCTGTTTTTTTATGACGTTATATCGTTGAAACCGTGAGACGTTGGTAAGCTTACTCTTCCGGACACCTGTTACCACTGTTTGTCGTGTATTTTGTACACGGTGACCAGTCCATCTGCTGATTACACTATTTTGCCTCGACCGTTTTTATTGGACTTCGAATTTTGATTAATGGTTTGGATTGTTCGTACTTGGTTTTATTTTATTAATATTGTTCTGCTGACGTTTACTTTAGAAACGTTCAAATTAGTTGTTCCAAGAACCTCAACTGAACCACCTGATTCAACGTTATTTGTCAAGTCTGGTAAGACAAATTGTAGACGTCTGTAAATTATGTTCTTCCGACGTAAATTTTGTAACGTTTTAAATTATGATTCTTTGAACGTTGGTAATACTTTTGTTTGGGGCGTTATATTTATTATATTGAATTTCAGTTTTTAAAACGTTCTGTTTTCCTAATCTAAAAACGTTGAAATCAAATGGAAAATAAAACCTTCCAATAAAGTTCGTAAAACGTTGCATTTCTATTTTACATTCTTTACATCTTACATCATTAGCAAACGTTGCATTAAAACATTAGATTAATGTTTCAACCCCGTTTATTATGACGTTATATCGTCGAGCCTGTGAAACGTTACTAAACATTAATTAATATTGTTCTACTGATGTTTACTTTAGAAACGTTCAGATTAGTTGTTCCAAGAACGTCAACTTAATCACCCGATTCAACGTTATTTGTCACGCCTGGTCAGACAAACTGTAGACGTCAGTAAATTCTGTTCTTCTTACGTAACTTTTGTAACGTTTAAAATTATGATTCTTTGAACGTTGGTAACACATTTATTTGTTTGTGACGTTACATTTATTATATTGAATTTCACTTTTTAAAACGTTCTGTTTTCCTAATCTAAAAATGTTGAAATTAAACGAAAAAATAAAACCTTCCAATAACGTTCGTAAAACGTTGCATTTCTATTTTACATTCTTTACATCTTACATCATTAGCAAACGTTGCATTACAATATTAGATTAATGTTTCAACCCCGTTTCTTATGACGTTATATCGTCGATACTGTGAAACGTTACTAAGCATTGATTAATATTGTTCTACTGACGTTTACTTTAGAAACGTTCAGATTAGTTGTTCCAAGAAAGTTAGCTGAACCACCTGAATCAACGTTATTTCCTAAGCCTGGTCAGACAACCTGGAAACATCAGTAAATTATGTTCTTCTAACGTAACTATTGTACCGTTTCAACTTATGATTCTTTGAACGTTCGTAATACATTAGACTAATAATGTTTCAACTCTGGGGGTTTTTTTATGACATTATATCGTTGATACTGTGAGACGTTACTAAACATTAGTTAAAATTGTTCTTCTGACGTTTACTTTAGAAACGTTCAGATTAGTTGTTCCAAGAAATTCACCTGAACCACCTGAATCAACGTTATTTCCTAAGCCTGGTCAGACAACCTGGAAACATCAGTAAATTATGTTCTTCTAACGTAACTTTTGTAACGTTTTAAATTATGATTCTTTGAACGTTGGTAATACTTTTGTTTGGGACGTTATATTTATTATATTGAATCTCAGTTTTTAAAACGTCCTGTTTTCCTAATCTAAAAACGTTGAAATTAAACGAAAAGATAAAACCTTCCAATAAAGTTCGTAAAACGTTGCATTTCTATTTTACATTCTTTACATCTTACATCATTAGCAAACATTGCATTAAAACATTAGATTAATGCTTCAACTCCGTTTTTTATGACGTTATATCGTCGATACTGTGAAACGTTACTAAACATTAATTAATATTGTTCTACTGACGTTTGCTTTAGACACGTTCAGATCAGTTGTTCCAAGAACGTCAGGTGAACCACCCGAATCAACGTTATTTCTTAAGGCTGGGCAGACAACCTCGAAACGTCAGTAAATTATGTTCTTCTAACGTAACTATTCTAGCGTTTTAACTTATGATTCTTTGAACGTTAGTAATACATTAGACTAATGTTTCAACAATATTTCGCAAGGCTGGGCAGACAACATAGAAACGTCATTAAATTATGTTCTTCTAACGTAACTATTGTAGTGTTTTAACTTATGATTTTTTGAACGTTAGTAATACATTAGACTAATGTTTCAACTCCGTTTTTTATGACGTTATATCGTTGATACCTTCAGACGTTACTAAACATTAGTTAATATCGTTCTACTGATGTTTACTTTAGAAACGTTCAGATTAGTTGTTCCAAGAACGTCAACTTAATCACCTGATTCAACGTTATTTGTCACGCCTGGCCAGGCAAACTGTAGACGTCAGTAAATTATGTTCTTCTAACGTAACTTTTGTAACGTTTTAAATTATGATTCTTTGAACGCTGGTAATATATTTGTTTTTGACGTTATATTGATTATATTGAATTTCAGTTTTTAAAACGTTCTGTTTTCCTAATTTAAAAACGTTGAAATTAAACGAAAAAATAAAACCTTCCAATAAAGTTCGTAAAACGTTGTATTTCTATTTTACATTCATTACATCTTACATCATTAGCAAACATTGCATTAAAACATTAGATTAATGTTTCAACCCCGTTTTTTATGACGTTATATCGTCGATACTGTGGAACGTTACTAAACATTAATTAATATTGTTCTACTGACGTTTACGTTAGAAACGTTCAGATCAGTTGTTCCAAGAACGTCAGCTGAACCACCTGAATCAACGTTATTTCCCAAGGCTGGGCAGACAACCTTGAAACGTCATTAATTTATGTTCTTCTAACGTATATATTGTAGCGTTTTAACTTACGTTTCTTTGAACGTTAGTAATACATTAGACTAATGTTTCAACTCTGTTTTTTATGACGTTATATCGTTGATACTGTGAGACGTTACTAAACATTAGTTAATATCGTTCTACTGACGTTTACTTTAGAAACGTTCAGATTAGTTGTTCCAAGAACGTCAATTGAACCACCTGATTCAACGTTATTTGTCAAGCCTAGTAAGACAAACTGTAGACGACAGTAAATTATGTTCTTCTTTGTAACGTTTTAAATTATGATTCTTTGAACGTTGGTAACACTTTTGTTTGGGACGTTATATTTATTGTACTTAATTTCAGTTTTTAAAACGTTCTGTTTTCCTAATCTAAAAATGTTGAAATTAAACGAAAAAATAAAACCTTCCAATAAGGTTCGTAAAACGTTGCATTTCTATTTTACATTCTTTAAATCTTACATCATTAGCAAACGTTGCATTACAATATTAGATTTATGTTTCAACCCCGTTTTTATGACGTTATATCGTCGATACTGTGAAACGTTACTAAACATTAATTAATATTGTTCTACTGACGTTTACTTTAGAAACGTTCAGATTAGTTGTTCCAAGAAAGTCAGCTGAACCACCTGAATCAACGTTATTTCCCAAGCCTGGTCAGACAACCTGGAAACATCAGTAAATTATGTTCTTCTAACGTAACTATTGTACCGTTTCAACTTATGATTCTTTGAACGTTCGTAATACATTAGACAAATGTTTCAACTCTGGGTTTTTTTTTATGACATTATATCGTTGATACTGTGAGACGTTACTAAACATAAGTTAAAATTGTTCTTCTGACGTTTACTTTAGAAACGTTCAGATTAGTTGTTCCAAGAAATTCAGCTGAACCACCTGAATCAACGTTATTTCCTAAGCCTGGTCAGACAACCTGGAAACATCAGTAAATTATGTTCTTCTAACGTAACTTTTGTAACGTTTTAAATTATGATTCTTTGAACGTTAGTAACACTTTTGTTATATTTATTATATTGAATTTCAGTTTTTAAAACGTTCTGTTTTCCTAATCTAAAAACGTTGAAATTAAACGAAAAAATAAAACCTTCCCATAAAGTTCGTAAAACGTTGCATTTCTATTTTACATTCTTTACATCTTACATCATTAGCAAACGTTGCATTAAAACCTTAGATTAATGTTCCAACCCCGTTTTTTATGACGTGATATCGTCGACACTGTGAAACGTTACTAAACATTAATTAATATTGTTCTACTGACGTTTACT
The DNA here is from genome assembly GCA_963678685.1 of Patella ulyssiponensis. NCBI lineage: Eukaryota > Metazoa > Mollusca > Gastropoda > Patellidae > Patella > Patella ulyssiponensis. The sequence goes on from OY783226.1 coordinate 86,245,407, forward strand.
TTAGAAACGTTCAGATCAGTTGTTCCAAGAACGTCAACTGATCGAACCACCTGATTCAACGTTAATTGTCAAGCAGACATCAGTAAATTATATTCTTCGAACGTAACTTTTGCAACGTTTTAAATTATGATTCTTTGAACGTTGGTAATATATTTGTTTGTGACGTTATGTTAATTATATTGAAATTCAGTTTTTAAAACGTTCTGTTTTCGTCAACTAAAAACGTTAAAATTGAACGAAAAATAAACCCTTCCAATAAAGTTCGTAAAACGTTGTATTTCTATTTTACATTACGTCATTAGCAAACGTTGCATTAAAACATTAGATTAATGTTTCAACCCTGTTCTTTTATGACGTTATATAATCGATACTGTGAAACGTTACCAAACATTAATTAATATTGTTCTACTGACGTTTACTTGAAAAACGTTTAGATTAGTTGTTTCAAGAAAGTCAGCTGAACCACCTGAATCAACGTTATTTCCCAAGCCTGGTCAGACAACCTGGAAACGTCAGTAAATTGTGTTCTTCTAACGTAACTACTGTAGCGTTTAAACTTAGCACTAATTATAATCGTTCTAGCGACTTTTACTTCAGAAACGTTGGGATTAGTTGTTGTGAGAACGTCAAATGAACAATCTGATTCAACGTTATTTCCTGAGCTTGGTCAGACAACCTGTAAACGTCAGTAAACTATGTTCGTCTAACGTAACTTTTGTAGCGTTTTAGCTTATGATTCTTTGGATCTCATTAACATATTTGTTTGTGACGTTATATTGATTATTGGATTTTAGTTTTTAAAACATTTTGTTTAACTTATCTTAAAACGTTGAAATTAAACGAAAATATAAACGCAACCATATAATAAAATTCGCAAAACATATTTCTATTTTACTTCTTTTTTTACATCTTACATCATTAGGAAACGTTGCATTAAAACATCAGATTAATGTTTTAACCCCGTTTTATTATGACGTTATTTCGTTGATACAGTGAAACGTTGGTAATATAATATTTGTTTGTGACGTTATATTAATTATATTGAAATTCAGTTTTTAAAACGTTCTGTTTTCCTCATGTAAAAACGTTAAAATTAAACGAAAAATAAACCCTTCCAATAAAGTTCGTAAAACGTTGTATTTCTATTTTACATTTTTTACATCTTACGTCATTAGCAAACGTTGCATTATTGTAGGGTTTTAACTTATGATTCTTTGAACGTTAGTAAATATTTGTTTGTGACGTTATATTGATTATATTTGATTTCGGGTTAAAACGTTCTGTTTTCCTAATCTAAAAGCGTTGAAATTAAACGAAAATAAAAACCTTCCAATACATTTCGTAAAATGTTGTATTTCCCTTTTCGATATCTTACTTCATTAGCAAACGTTGCATTAAAACATCAGATTAATGTTTTAACCCCCTTTGATTATGACGTTATTTCGTCGATACTGTGAAAAGTTACTAAACATTAATTAATATCATTCTACTGACGTTTACTTTAGAAACGTTCAGATTAGTTGTTCCAAGAACGTCAGCTGAACCACCGGAATCAACGTTATTTCCTAAGCCTAATCAGACAACCTCTAAACGTCAGTAAATTATGTTCTTCTAACGTAACTTGCATGGCGTTTTAGTTTATGATTCTTAGAACATTAGTAATACATTAGGCTAATGTTTCAACTCTGTTTTTATGACGTTATATCGTTGATACCGTGAGACGTTACTAAACATTAGTTAATATCGTTCTACTGACGTTTACTTCCAAGAAAGTCAAATGAATCACATTCATTTCAATCAAGTTCGCAAAAACGTAATACCGTTTCACTTCTTGTCTTACATTTTACATCATTAGCAAACGTTGCATTAAAAATGTGCGAGGTAAGGTCAAGTTCAGGGTCATTTATGAAAGGTCATTATATATCATAGGTCAAAACCAAGGGTTGGAACATTTACCTTGAAAAAGTCTTTTATTTCGGAGTCATTTTTCATTCAATAGATTTGATGGTCATTTCATGTTCTTTTGACGCATGAACTTGAACCAGACCGAAAGTCCCATTTTAAACTGGATATTAGGCCAAACACAAGTTCAAGGTCACTTCTTGGTAGGCAATTACATGGACTTTAACACATTAAAGGTCAATTTACCTGACTTTACCACAGGTGTCCCAGTAAGGTCGAGTAAGTTTCATTTTATTTTCCATCTTTGAACAATTTTCAAGTTTGATATGACTTTGACCTCTGAGGTAAAATACAACGCGATGTTCTGGTTCACCGTGGACGATTTAGTTGGGATGGCCGGAGTCTTAAAGGTGTAAGTCATCAAATTAAAGATTTTTCCCCAAAGAGCAAATGTTCAAGCTAAATTATTTTAGTCTTGAATTTAACTTTGACTCAAGTTCGTACAGACGCCATATCTTTGGAACCATAATAAGTATCAATCCGAAATTCATTGTGTATCCGAATGGGGCCCGTCACCAGAGGGCCCTAACAATCCCAAGCCACCCTTCAAATAGTTTTTCTTCTAGGCAGCCGGAAAGACAAAGTAATTGTTTAAGAACTCAATCCAGAACTCTAGTCAACCTTACTCCGATAGTAACATTGGTGTGCCAATATTTGTCAACTTCATTTCACACCCCGGGAGATGCTTATGGTATAAGGTCGGACTTTGATACCGTGGGTAGGCTTCTCCGCCATAATTTTCAAAAGTAGCCTGGATAGATGCGCCGTAAAATCTCAGACGATCATAAAGATAGGTTGCCAGGCAACGAAACATACGCCCAAAGCAGCTAAATCGTCCGGGCAGTCAACAAGAATTGTCGCATATTTTACTTTTTTGGTAATGAAACATTTACAATACACTAAAATCTGATTAAGAGTAACAACTCATTAAGTAATTATCAGAAAATCATTAGAATTTGTTTGGCTTTTATAAAGTTCTCCTCCATGCTAACGTTTAGTATACGAAACATTTAATATCAATAAAGTGGGACTTAATGCTAGTGAGGGATCCCGAATTGTAGACAAGTTCTTTGTGGTCGCTATAAAGCATATTCTATTTCTGAACAAAAATGGCGCTGTTTCAGCGAAGAGCAAAAAGAAAAATGTTTGCAAATTTTCTTAAAGACTCAAAAAGAAGCGCGACGTAGAAGAAATTGTTTGTTCAACAAATAAAATTTTTGTGTTGTAAAAAAAGTAAAATTACCAGCCAAAAAAACCCATCAAACCAAAAGGTGTAGAAGTGTTCGCACTAATAGAAGGGATTGTGTGGGATTACACCTCAAATAAAAAATAGTATTCTTATTCAACTTGTTGTATTCTTTTTTATAAAAAAAAATAAAAAACTAACCGTAAAATAGTGGGCTGTAACAAAGAATCATTAAGCATGGTCGGCGGTAACAAGTATTTGGTCGGCGGCAGTGCCCGATTAACCTTGTGGGGGTCGGGACAATTTAGGCAGCGATTTCATTGACGTTTAGAATTCGTTGACAATTTGAGTATTTAAAACAGACTCTTTCTCTTATGATGTTTTCATTTACTTTATTTTAGTGAAATCCTGGATAAAATTTTGGGGGCCCGGAACATTTGTCCCACTTTGCCCCCCTTACCGGGCTCTGGTCGGCGGTAATTATATTTAAAAAGCATTTGGGCGGCGGTAGTCGGCGGTAAAAAGTGCCACCGGTGTTGAAACACCATCCGGGACATGCATCTAAAAGGGCCTTTGCGTTAAGAGATATAGCTAAATAAATGTGGGACGTAAAGCCAAGTTCAAGATCATTTATGGGACGTTATTTACAGGTCAAGGACAAGGGGTGGAAAATTGACCTTTAAAAAAAAGAAGTTTTATTCAAAAGCCAGTTTCACCTATTTGACCTTGGCCTAGGACCTTGAGACCGTTCAGATGGGTTGAAAGTTATTTAATGTTCTTTTGAACCACGACAGTGAACTTGGCCAAACACCCAATCTTTAAGGTCACAAATAAATGATCTATTTTTTTTTTTTAAGCAAATGTTATTCAATTTTATCTCTAAATTATTTTAAGTTTTTTATTCTTGTACTCAACTTTGTTCAAGAAAAAAAATGTTCAAGGTCATGGAGTTATACCCACAAATGGGCTCTTTGTGGGTATTGAGGTTAATATCACCGAAATATTAAAACAAAATGTTATAGGCCCTGAAATGTGACTGTTAGTGTTAGGTCATATTCATGGCCGAAAAAAACCGAAGTATACCGACTGTCGATGAGGTTCAAAATTGGCGCGTTTTTTGTCACAGCCAGTCATTGAGTTACCGGTAAATGTATGTCGAAGACACTGACAAGACTACAACACGAAAGGAAAATTTATTACTAATACTATTAGACGGTGAGTACAATTTATTTATTGTTAAACTATAAGTAGACACGTTGTAGGCACTTGACAGCAACTTTGTGTGACTAGTAGTAAAGTCAGTAGACATAGCCGAAAACACATAATGTGACATAACTATAACCAGCCTTGCTAGACCAAATGATTTATTATTATTATTGTAGAATATTACTCGTCTAGATCTAAGACGAATATTAATAGTTTGAAATCTGTATAAACCCATAAACTGCCCTTTTTGTAGGTTGTTCAGAATGTTGAAAAGTCAATTTTGTTTATAAAATTTCACAGAACTCTTCTTAGAAGTTTTTTTTTTAACAAAAAAATTGGTTTTGATCACCAGGTACTAGGCCTAGTAGGGCCTACCAATTAATACCAATTTCAATTTGTAGGCTAGGCCTATATCATGATGCAGGCCTTGTGTCAGTACCATATCCAAATCAGTTCTCAATAAATTGTTAATTTTATTTGCAATGATTTGCTTGGCAAGATGACAATCAATACTACTATACTACATACTACATATTGTACAGCTAAAAAAAAGTGGAAGTGCAGCTTTGTCTGTTACCACATTGCGGACTTAACTGGTCGCGACTAAAATAGTAGGCTAAAGTAGTAAAATCGTAAGTGCAGCTCTGTGACCACATTACGAACGTGACTAGCTTTGGAAATGAAATGAAATGGAGTTTAACGTCCTACTGTTCTTGACCCTGTTTCACAAAAACTTAAAATCGTCTTCTTAGCTTAAGATAGATGAGTTTCAGAAAACGATTTTAAGCATTTTAGTTGGGGTTTCAGGTCACGTGTCTTGAGTGTGAAATCGAACAGCAAATGGCTGAAATATTGCCAAGTTCAATTAAAGATTCTGAATTACTATTTTATGTAAATGTATTACAAGCAATTGTATTGTAATAGTTTAATGTTAATCTCGATATCTGCAAAGATTTGGGCTAAAAAATTATCGAAATGTAAGCGAAATTACCGTTTGTTTACATGAGGCGCCAGCGGGAAAATCCCGCTCTGACGTCACGCGACCTAGAATTTTCCATTGCTACGACCCACTTTATTGGATTTCTGCACGTTAGTTTCCGGCCGATTTTCATATAGAACCAATCAAACGATAGATAACATTTTAGGGATTCTACCGATATCTGATACCACGTGATCTGAAAATAAGCACCGGAGAAAACAAGATTTATCTGTTTTGATGACTGAAATTTGCTAAATTTCGACTAAATATAGCCTAATTTTTTTGTGGTATCATCCAGATTATAAATAGTTGACATATTATCATTAAAATTATTACGATTTTAATAAATCTTAGCTGACAATAACATGCGGCTTTCAGTTTTAAAATTGGTACTAGCGATTCTGAAGGGAAAATTCCCATTATGACGTCACTCAGATATGACTGAAAAGCACTTATTTAGGTCCATTCCACGCATTGACTGGTATAGAGCGTTTTGATTACATTTTTGACGTCGATCTCGGATTTTAAAATTCCATAACTTCGGATCTAATTGGAATATTTTGATGAAATAAAAAAATTTGGGTAGCATTTTATGTATATTTTCAAAAAATATTTTTAAAAATTTTTTTTCTGTCATTTGAAACTTTGACCTGAACCCCCTAATTTTAGTTAAAATACAATAAATAAATTAAAGGGACAGTCCCGATTTGAACAGTCTCAAAAATAAAAGTTCGAGTACATGTGAAATTTAAACGCCAAAATATAGAGGAGAATGGTGTATTGACCTTGTCTCCAAATTTAAGCTCAAAATATTGTGTCATTTGGACCTGAACGCCAAAAATGCTTATCCGGACACGTAACCCATTTTAAGATTTCGGGTCATTTTTTTCGTTAGTGACCCGATAATCGATTCTCGTTCCTTGAGAGGTCTATATAGTGAATGGCCCATGTGCTGTACTTGATAGCGAACGGCAAATTTCAACTACACATTATTTTTATTTAAAAGTAAGCCTGCATGTTTTTACGTAGACACCGCAATTATACAGTTTGGGACACCGGTACGACACAGATGGTTAATTCCATGCTACGTCGCTGCACAGCGTGCATAAGAGCCAGTGGAGGAGACAAGCACTACTGACATTTGTCGTACTTTTGGTTTTGACCCCTCTGACTTTGTACCGTTGATTACAAATTAAACATCCAAAAGTGTACAAATGTGTTGTTATTGATGTGTTCCCATTTGAAAATTGTTAAACAAGAAGAAGCAAAATAAATAAGATATGTTTACAGGATCATTTTTGTTATATGAAAAACTAAGTGATGCATTTTCTATGGCGCTCAGTGGCTATCCAATGTCGTGAAAAGAGAGCGAGAGGAATGGGGTTTAACGTCCACTCGACACAAACTAGGTCATTTCGGGATTAACAATTTGTATCATTTTATTTCAATAATTCGCTTGCATGTAGGGTTTTTAGCAGTGGGAAGAAACCGAAGGACCCGGAGAAAACCCACGAGGTTGGACAGGTGACTTGTCACGTACAACCGGGGATGCGAAACCACGCCAGTTGACTCAATCTCAATGACAGGCTTTATGATGCAACATGTGCGTGCTAACCATCGGCCATCCAACCCACCCCCATGGAAAGAAGCTCAGAGCACTCTCATCTATAAAGAAAATATCTTCGTGTACCATGGTTTAATGGCTTTTTTCTTGATTTTAGAAGACCCAAAGGCCTATAATATACTAGACATACATAGTATTTATTCATGCTTTCGGGGGTTATGATTTGCAAAAAGAAAAATCAATAATCACAAATGTGGTTATTGAAAAATATTATAGCTATTTGGAATTAAATTTTATATCATAAATTTATTATTATTTCTTAATGAAGTCTAACGTTAAAAAAACAACATAAATAAGGTAAATTTTAGGAGGCAAAGCTATTTTATCTTGATTGACCGAGAAAGTTCATCCAGATGAGGGCCTGACAAGGACAGAGCTAGTCGTTTGTACATGTATGGGATGGAAAACCGAGATCTGAGTACACATTGTCGTGCTCGTAAAAGATCCCTTGGCAGTTGGAATTCGATATAAGAGTAGGCTGTATCGCTGCTGCCTAGGCAAAATTTCCCTCACAGTACACTGTATTGTCTGACGCCCGTCTTCATTAGCCCAGGTTAGGAGCAGAAAGTAGGACGTTAAACTTCATTTCATTTATTTTATCTCGGGGGGAAAAAATCATTTGATTGAGTAAGATAAGTAGACACTTTGGCATTTTCAAAGTATCATTGAAAGGGTCTATTGGAATGACATTTCAACAAATCAAGGCATCGGAACATTGGCTATTGCCTATTTGTTTGTGATACCATAAAACTACAAACCCATTACACATTATTTCCATTGGAGCCCGCGAGTAAATCAATTGCTAGTGTCACACATCAAATGTCAAGTTCAAGGCCAACCCACCAATACTTTTCGAATCATTATTACGCATTAAACTTTTTTATTTGACCTCTCTACGACTGTCTGACCGTGTGCAGGGGGGTGGGGTGGATGACCAAATGGTTAGCATGCGCATGCTGTATCATACAGCCTGCTATTGAGTTAACTGTCATGGTTTCGAATCCCTGGTTGTACATGTTTGCATGGCAAGGAGTTGGGTCGCCTGTCCAACCTCGTGGATTTTCTCTGGGTACTCTGGTTTCCTCCCATGGCTAAAGACCTCTACACGCAAGCGAATTTTTTGAATAAAGTTGAACCATGTGTTAGTCCCGAAATGACCTAGTTTTTGTTTGGACGTTAAGCCCCATCTCTCACTCTCTCTCTCTCTGACCGTGTGCAAACATTGCCACAACGTATGAAACCGTTAATTCAACCTGTCAACAATTTTCAGTTTCGAAGCGTATTTGCTTTCAAGGTACATGTAAGTACCCGCAGCGGAAATGTGCGTGGGCGCAAGCGATTTTAACTAAAATCAATTAAAATTGCATTTTAAGTTAAAATCAATCTTCGTGAAGTAGAAACGTATAAAATTTAAAATTGCATTTTGATTTTAGTTAGTTAAAATCTATTTTAGTGATTTTAGCTTAAGTGATTGTGAAACAGGGCCCAGCTTCTAAACTGGGCTACTGAAGATGGGCATACGCCATACAGTGTGCTATGAGGGAAATTATGTCCGGGCAGCGGCACTACGGCCCACCCTTATTACATATTCTCCCAAGAAAGAAACGCAAAGTTACATTTCGTCGTCGGTATATCCTCCCTCTACCATCGCCTTGTTGCAATAAGAACCGCGACACGTTGCTGAACCAAACTGCTCTCCAGTGTTGATGTGGCCATACCCTAGGTGCCTGATCCATTAAAGTTGGATTTCAAGGTGTTGGCGTATTTCAAAACAGAAGCTCTAACAGGGACGCCTGCGTCGTTATTCGGTTTCACGTTACTGATTCACGTAGGCGTTTACCTACTCTCTGGTACGAGATTCTACGCCGTCCTGGAATTGTTGCTGCGGTAGAGGTCGCTGTTGAAAACCATTTACACCAATGACGATCCAGGACAGGTGGGGTCACTCTTGTTTGGCCTGAGCTAGGGCGGTAACGTGTTGAACTTTGTTGTCGGTACCCATCCCAAAGGCGAGAAATGAAACCAAGAGAAACATTCAGCAGCCTGGCTACATCTGTCTTGGATTCGCCTGCTTGCAATCGTCCAATAGCGTTGTTGTGTTGGTCTTTGTTCAGATGTGGCATCATTTGGTTCTTTGAGTGTTTACATGTGCAACTGATTTGGAAACCGAGAACCCCAGGATTTTAAAGACCTTAGATCTAGGTTCCATGCGAAAAGCTCGCAAAGTTGTTAAATTCATGTTTCTTGGTGCAATCAAGCGATAACAAATTTCGACAAAAAGGATGACCAGACACAATTAGTGACCCTACCTTTAAAATCAATAATGAATTTCTTTTATCCTTACATAATGGCATTGAAAACATTGTAAGATTTACCGAAACAACGACCTCGTTCAAATTGATGAAGAATGGGTTGTGCGTTTCTTTTTTTGAAGAGTATAGTTATATTGAAGTCCAACTGCCAAGGGATATATTATGTGCACGTCAATGTCAAACGACTTAACACCTGTCATTATCAGGCCTTCGTCCGACATCACTGACTTGGGGAAACCACGTTGGGAAATCTGGGTGAACTTTCTCGGCCAATGCAGGGGTCAAACACCCGACCTCCATGCTAGCGAGCCAGCATCTTAGCCACGTGATCCGCGGACGAGCTAGCTACAGGTTTGTAGATTGTTGTGTTTGTCTACTGTACTCCGGGGTGGTCCGTATTAGAACCCACATTAATAATGCTAAAGTTAAAGGTTCACCAATATTAAGGGGGTCACGGTGGCTATGTGGATAATACGCTGGCATGCTAGCCAGGAGGTTGATCCCTGCATTGGCCGAGAAAGTTCATCCTGATTCTATTAGTAAGGTACATGCTAAAAAGAGATATCGATAATATAATCACTCAAGTAACAAACTACATTTTGACTCCAAAAACACTGTTCATTATTGTCCCCCGCCTTTCGAAGAAAGTTGGGGGACTATTAAAATGGGTTCGTCCGTCTGTCTGTCTGTCTGTCCATCACACATTTTGGGACACAATAACTCTCTTCCTAATTGAGCTAGAATGTTCAAACTTGGTGTATGTGTTTATCAATGCCTTGATGGAGTTCGAAGATGAGCATTTTCCACTTAGGGTAAGCAGAGATAAGCAATTTGATTGGTTGATGCTTTGGCACATGATAACTTTAGTTCTAATTAAGTGAGAGTGATGAAACTTGGTGTATAGTTTCAGTACAGTAATACCTTGACAAAGTTCAATAATGAGCATTTTCTGCTCAGGGTAAGCAGAGCAATACGCAATTTGATTGGTCGAGACTTTGGAACACAATAACTCCCCTTCTAATTGAGTTAGTGTTCAAACTTGGTGTATAGGCCTATGCTTATTAGGTCAATGCCTTGATGGAGTTCGAAGATGAGCATTTTCCGCTTAGGGTAAGCAGAGATAAGCAATTTGATTGGTTTATATGCTTTGGGACACGATAACTTTAGTTCTAATTAAGTGTGAGTGATGAAACTTGTATAGTTTCATTACAGTAATGCCTTGACTAAGAGAGTAAGATCGATAATGAGCATTTTCTGCTCAGGGTAAGCAGAGCGATAAGCAATTTGATTTGCCAAGACTTTGGAACACAATAACTCTCCTTCTAATTGAGCTTAAATGTTCAAAATTGGTGTGTACATGTATGCTTATTAGGTCAATGCCTTGATGGAGTTCGAAGATGAGCATTTTCTGCTTAGGGTAGGCAGAGATAAGCAATTTGATTGGTTGATACTTTGGGACAAGATAACTTAGGTTCATCTTGATTGAGGATTTTTATGCCAATACAATGACTGCATTTTCATTCAGTAATGGATTCGACAGTAACAGTGTATAGAAACGATTGACTCGGACACGAGGGTCCTTTCCCTTGGCCAGAGGGGCCCTTTTGTCAAGCGTGGGGGCCCTTTTGTCTGCCTTTAGGGTCCCCCTAACTAGGGTACATTTTCATTTTTCTCGTCGGTTTTAGCATTTTTCTTTATAAAACACTTTTGGATGACACTTCGTGTACAGTTTGATTGCTCGATACGTTTGAAAAAAATAAATGTGCGATTAATTAATATGTGTCGTCTATTTATTTTGGGACTTCGGCGGGGGACATCAGCCTCACTGTTGGCTTGTTTACCTTCAAATGAGATTTTGTGAATTGTGTTTGATGTATTTACTTCAATTATACATTCAATTCCTTCGGACGTCAAACATGTAGATTTCAATGATCCAGTTGGAATTCGATATAATAAGAGTAAGCCATAGTGCTGCTGTCCGGGCAAAATTTCCCTCATAGCAGAACAGTATGACGTTAAACTCTGTTTCATTTCATTGTGTCTAATGGCCCCTCCAAATTTGATTTCCAAATTCCAAAGTAATTTGTGGAGTTTTTACCAAATCCACTATTATTTCAACTTGTATCACAATTATTTACATGTAATAAAATATTGGATAATATAAGCTTGCTGTTTTTATATACACACATTTTGGAAGTTTCTCACCCTGTGGGTGCTCGACATGTCACAATTTTTATCTGAAATTTTCAAATGTTCTCGATTCCTTTCGAAATTGGCATGTGACGTACAACTTTAAACTATTGTTTAATGGCCACTGATTGCACTGAAAATCACGTTTTTGCTTGGTGGACGGTCACAATTTTTATGCGCCCACATTTACATGTGGACGTATATTGTTGTTGCTTGTCCGTCTGTCCACAATTGTTTGTGATCACTCTACAGATCACAATTTTTATCCGATTTCAACGAAACTTGATGGTTTTATCACCCTAAGATCTCGGTTCGTTTCGCCATTGGCACTATCGAACTGTAACTACGTGGATTATGGCCCCTGATTGTACCAAAAATCATGTTTTAAGCTTGTCAACACTGTCTAGGTCACAATTTTGAACAGATTTTTATGAAACTTGATATGCGTGTTTATAACCTAAAGATCCTGGTTCCTTTTGATATTTGCACATATCGGATCGTAACTCTAAGAGGTCACAATCATTAGCCGATTTAAAAAAGCGTTCGAATATATCACTGTTACACCTTGTTTGTCCGTAATGATGGTCGAGTTCGAATTTCAGGAAAATCGACCAAAACTGCCGAACAAAAAGGCTGCTCTGTCTACACCAATTGTGTAAAAGTAAGTAATACCAAGGTTGTGGACTCTCCAGAAGTCGCAATTTTTATACACCCACATTTTCATGTGGACAAATATTGTCATCGCCCCTGTCCGTCCGTCCGTCCACAATTGTTTGTGAACAGTCTACAGGTCACAATTTTTATCCGATTTCAATGAAACTTAAAATATTAATCACCCTAAGATCTCTGTTCATTTCGATATTGGCATGTATGGAACTGGAACTTCATGGGTTATGGCCCCTGGTTGTACGGAAAATCACCCTTTTTAGCTTGTGAACAGTGTAGAGGTCACAATTTTGAACCGATTTGGATGAAACTTGAAATGCATGTTCATAACCCAAAGATCTTGGTTCCTTTCGATATTTGCGCCAATCGGATCGTAACTTCCTGAATTATGGCCCCTGATTGTCTGAAAAATCGCCCTGTTTAGCTTGTGGTCCCTCTGGAGGTCAAAATTGTCATCGATTTAAAAAAACGTTTGATTATATCACCATCCCATGGTTATGAAGGTTGAGTTCGAATTTCGTGAAAATCAGACCGAAATTGACGGACAAAATGGCCGCTGTTTGTACGCGAATAGTGTGAAAATATGTTCTATCAAGGTTGTGGACCTTATAGAGGTCACAATTTTGAACCGATTTTGATGAAACTTGACATGTATGTTTATAACCCAAAGATCTTGGTTCCTTTCGATATTTGCGCCCATCGGATCGTAACTTCCTGAATTATGGCCCCTGATTGTCCGAAAAATCGCCCTTTTTAGCTTGTGGTCACTCTGGAGGTCAAAATTGTTATCCGATTTAAAAAAACGTTTGATTATATCACCGTTCCATGGTTATGAAGGTTGAGTTCGAATTTCGTGAAAATCGAACCGAAATTGACGGACAAAATGGCCACCGTTTGTATGTATGCGAATGGTGTGAAACAATCTGATTAAAACACAGATCCAATTTCGTTTCGTTTTTTATAGTTCAAAATTTCATTTTTACTTGTCTTTACTACTCTTGGATCTGGAGGACTTGTTATTTAATCCGTGTTCTGGCTGAAATGAGAGGTCAGCCAATCAAATGGTCTGTCAAATCGACCGTTTGACCTTTTCATGCGTGGAACTGTGGGTAGATATTACCAGCCATCGACGTCTATACTATAAACACCAGCGGATAGAAATCATAACAAAACAAACGTAGATTTTGAAAAGCATGGCGGTCGATGATTGATTAATCGAATGACTGACGTTATCGGGTCAAATGTCCCGTGCTTGATACCTGACGTCATAGAACGTGAGCTTTCACTATAACTAGTTAGATCTACATGAGTGTAGGCCATCGAAAGTATAAAAAAACGAAACGAAATATAGATCTATATTTTAATTAGATTGGGTGTGAAAATATGTTATATCACAGTAGTGATGTGCGGTTTTTAAATTTTCTTTCGGTTTCGGTTTTCGGTTTTTCTGAGGCAAAAAACCTCGGTTTCGGTTTTCGGTTTTTTTATTCATTTAAACACTGTGTAATGTATGTACTGATTTATGGTTATTTTATAGGAATACTTGAAAGCCAGAAAAAATATTAAAAATATTGATGTAAATAGTAAACAACAAGTTGTTTTTTTTTACTGTTATATGACTTTAATTATGACTGGTAGTAATAACAAAGTTACTGTAAAAAAAAGATCTGACACACACAACGCCATAGGCATAATAATAAATTAACATAACGACATAATATTAGTAACAATAAAGTTAAATTCTACTTAAAAAAAAAAAAAAAAAATAAATTTGCATAACAATATAATACCAATCCAACAAATCGAAACATGTGGTCTTTCATTTCTCGTTTATAAACTTAAAAAAAAAATTTACGCATTGCAGTTTTCGGGTGTTGTTCAATTGTTGTTCTAAACAGCTGACTCAAAATTGTTAAATTATATTCTTATAATTTATGCAGCAGAAATATGTTTTGTACAAAGATTAAATCTACATTTTGTGTCATCTAATCTTTCATAGTTATTGAGCAAGCCATGAAGACATTTTACTTTTTAGAGGAAGCCATCGTTCGATATTGACAACCGGCTTCGGGTTGCATAAAATTTTGGATTGTAAACCGAACCGAATTGAGAAAATAAATAGTCTAAGCCAACCAGACTGATTAAACACTCTATCACTCTATACATACGGGCTCTGGTTGATCGAAAATAAAAACGGAAGTGGTGGCTACATTAAAATTTTGGAATTATTAAGTAAACGAAATACGGCTACATAAAAATTAGGAATTTGGAAAAAAACGAAACGCACAGTTATTTTTATACGCCCACATTTTCATGTGGACGTATTATGTCGTCGCCCCTGTCCGTCCGTCCACAATTTGTTTGTGGACTCTCTACAGGTCACAATTCTTATCCGATTTTGACAAAACTTGAAATATAGGTTTATCCCCATAAGATCTCGGTTCCTTTCGATATTGGCATGTATCGGATCGGAACTTCATGGATTATGGCCCCTGATTGTACAAAATATCATGTTTTTATACGCCCACATTTTCATGTGGACGTATTATGTCGTCGCCCCTGTCCGTCCGTCCGTCCACAATTTGTTTGTGGACTCTCTACAGGTCACAATTCTTATCCGATTTTGACGAAACTTGAAATATAGGTTTATCCCCAAAAGATCTCGGCTGCTTTCGATATTGGCATGTATCGTATGAAAACTTCATGGATTATGGCCCCTGGTTGTACGAAAAATCACGTTTTTAGCTTGTGGACCCTATAGAGGTCACAATTTTGAACCGATTTTGATGAAACTTGACATGCATGTTTATAACCCAAAGATCTTGGTTACTTTTGATATTTGCGCCTATCGGAATGTAATTTCCTGAATTATGGCCCCTGATTGTCCGAAAAATCACCCTTTTTAGCTTGTGGTCCCTCTGGAGGTCACAATTATTATCTGATTTAAAAAAAACCGTTTGATTATATCACCGTTACACCCTAAGGAAGGCTGAGTTCGAATTTCGGGAAAATCGGACGAAAATTGCCATACAAAATGGCCGCCGTTTGTACGCGAATACTGTTAAAATGGTATATCAAGGTTGTGGACCCTGTAGAAGTCACATTTTTTATTCGATTTTGATGAAACTTGAAATTCATGGTTATAACCCAAAGATCTTGGTTCCTTTCGTTATTTGCGCATATCGGAACGTAACTTCCTGAATTATGGCCCCTGATTATACGCAAATCGCCTTATTTTAGCTTGTGGTCCCTCTGGTGGTCACAATTATTATCCGATTTAATCAAACGGTTGATTATATTACCGTTACACCATAAGGAAGGTTGAGTTTGAATTTCGGGAAAATCGGACCAAAATTGCCATACAAAATGGCCGCCGTTTGTACGCGAATACTGTTAAAAAATTGTATATCATGGTTGTGGACCCTGTAGAGGTCACAATTTTAATTCGATTTTGATGAAACTTGAAATGCATGGTTATAACCCAAAGATTTTGGTTCCTTTCGTTATTTGCGCATATTGGATCGTAACTTCCTGAATTATGGCCCCTGATTGTCCGAAAAATCGCCTATGGTCCCTCTGGAGGTCACAATTATTATCCGATTTGAAAAAACGTTTGACTCTATCACCGTTACACCCTACTGAAGGTTGAGTTCGAATTTCGAGAAAATTGGACCATAATTGCCAGAAAGAATAGCCGCCGTTTGTACGCGAACAGTGTAAAAATATGGTATGTCAAAGTTGTGGACCCTGTAGAGGTCACAATTTTAATTCGATTTTGATGAAACCCGAAATGCTTGTTTATAACCTAAAGATCTTTATTCTTTTCGATATTTGCGCATATCAAATTGTAACTTAATGAATTATGGCCTTTGATTGTAGGAAAAATCACTTTCGGTATTGCTTGTTCTCTGTCTATCTCTCGAACAATTATTATCTGATTTTAAAAAAAACTCTGATTATATTACTATCACCGACGCGTTGTTCGTTCGGAATATTCTTTTAGTTGGCATATGCACCCTGGTGATACATGTGTACATATGTAATATTTCATACATATGGATGAGCTAGGATTGGGGGTGTGTATAGCTCATTACTGGAGAAGTATTCTGGTGAGGGCGTTCATTAAAATTCCAATTCCAAATCCATTTCAATATTACTTTATATCCAGTTTAAAAATACATTATTTACAAATTATATACAAGTCATTCGATCTCCTTGTCTATGTGTGTGTCTCTAATCTGTTTGTGTATGGGTCTTTCAAAGACACTAATTTGCATACACACAAAGGAAGAATTTCGACAAATCAGATGAAAGATAAAATTATTGTAACACATCAAATGAAAAGAAGTTAAATAAATATATAAATTTCATTGGTTGAAAGTTTCATAGTGAAATATAATTTAAAGGATCTAATAAGCTTTAAGCCATAACAATTAAAAAGCATTGACACTTGATTGGCATTGATCAGACTGCATTGTTAACTGTATAAATCTTTGCTCAAGGTTTCTCATCTACTGGCATTCAAAGAATATAAAACAGTCAACACCAATCATGCTTTTAGGCAATTACTTTAAATCAAAATATTGACATTAAATGTAAGAAAGACCAATTGATAACCTTAATATTAGCTATATTGTCTAAATGCTTAATAGATAAATTCTGTATATCCTTAAAGATAAAGTTTGAAAAAGAAGTAAAATTTAGTATCACTATTTGGTGATATTACTGTTGCACCGTAAGGAAGGTTGAGTTCGAATTTCGTGAAAATCGTACCAAATTTTCCGGACGAAATGGTCGCCGTTTGTACACGAATAGTGTAAAAATATGGTATATCATGGTTGTGGACTCTCTACAGGTCACAATTCTTATCTGATTTTGACGAAAAGTAACATTTCTAGGTTGTGTACCGTCACACCATAATCATTGTCGGCTTCGAATTTCATGAATATCAGACTGGAACTGACCAACAAAATGGCTGCTCCCAATACAGTATGAAATACAGGACTTAATGATGTAGGAAAAATCACTTTCGGTATTGCTTGTTCTCTATCAATCTCTCAAAAATTTTCTTAGCTTGTGGCCCCTCTTGAGGTCACAATTATTATCTGATTGAAAAAAACCTGTTGATTATATTACCGTTACACCCTAAGGAAGGTTGAGTTCGAATTTCGGGAAAATCGAGCCAAAATTGCCCTACAAAATGGCCGCCTGTTAAAAAATTGTATATCATGGTTGTGGACCCTGTAGAGGTCACAATTTTAATTCGATTTTGATGAAACTTGAAATGCATGGTTATAACCCAAAGATCTTGGTTCCTTTCGTTATTTGCGTATATCGGATCATAACTTCCTGAATTATGGCCCCTGATTGTCCAAAAAATCGCCTATGGTCCCTCTGGAGGTCACAATTATTATCCGATTTGAAAAAACGTTTGACTCTATCACCGTTACACCCTACGGAAGGTTGAGTTTGAATTTCAAGAAAATCCGACCATAATTGCCAGAAAAAATGGCCGCTGTTGGTACGCGAAAAGTGTAAAAATATGGTATATCAAAGTTGTGGACCCTGTAGAGGTCACAATTTTAATTCGATTTTGATGAAACCTGAAATGCTTGTTTATAACCTAAGGATCTTTATTCTTTTCGATATTTGCGCATATCAAATTGTAACTTAATGAATTATGGCCTTTGATTGTAGGAAAAATCACTTTCGGTATTGCTTGTTCTCTGTCTATCTCTCGAACAATTATTATCTGATTTTAAAAAAAAACTCTGATTATATTACTGTTGCACCGTAAGGAAGGTTGAGTTCGAATTTCGTGAAAATTGTACCAAATTTGCCTGACGAAATGGTCGCCGTTTGTACACGAATAGTGTAAAAATTACTAAAAATATGGTATATCATGGTTGTGGACTCTCCACAGGTCACAATTCTTATCCAATTTTGACGAAAAGTCACATTTCTAGGTTGTGTACCGTCACACCATAATCATTGTAGGCTTCGAATTTCATGAATATCAGACTGGAACTGACCAACAAAATGGCTGCTCCCAATACAGTATGAAATACAAGACTTAATGATGTAGGAAAAATCACTTTCGGTATTGCTTGTCCTCTATACATCTCTCGAAAATGTGGGCGTATCCTGCCTGGCAGTGCCAGCCTATCTTCGGGGGGGTTCAAATCCATTAAATCTGATGGACTGGGGGATTGATTGTGTCATGTGAATAACTATCTAAATAATAATTTAAATAAAATTTGAGGCCGGAAAGGCAAATTTAGCTCTTACAAGATACTTATTTAATTCATGACTCGTTATATCTCTGATTAAGATTTCCTTCCTTCCTTGTTCATTGATTGCTGGTTAAGATTTCCTTCCTTCCTTGTTCATTGATTGCTTGTCAACAAACTTTCAAGCAGAAATATCCTGGTTACTCAAATAAATTGTCGTTTCATAAATGTTATACCGGGTGCTGCAAGGACATTATATTAAATGATACTGTTTAAAACCTATTTGGTGGTTAAAATTTACTCATTTCAACACCATTGAAGTATTTCAAACATTTAGAATTTCTTAAAATAACAAAAACACTATGATTTTTATACGACCACATTTTCATGTGGACGTATATTGTCATCGCCCCTGTCCGTCCGTCCGTCCACAATTTGTTTGTGGACTCTCTACAGGTCACAATTCTTATCTGATTTTGACGAAACTTGAAATATAGGTTTATCCCCAAAAGATCTCGACTGCTTTCGATATTGGCATGTATCGGATCAAAACTTCATGGATTATGGCCCCTGATTGTACGAAAAATCATGTTTTTAGCTTGTGGATCCTACAGAGGTCACAATTTTGAACCGATTTTGATGAAACTTGACATGTTTATAACCCAAAGATCTTGATTCCTTTCAATATTTGCGCCTATCGGAACGTAATTTCCTGAATTATGGCCTCTGATTGTCCAAAAAATCACCTTTTTATACACCCACATTTTTATGATTGTCCGAAAAATCGCCGTATGGTCCCTTTGGAGGTCACAATTATTGTCCGATTTAAAAATTATCCGATTTAAAAAAAACGTTTGACTCTATCACCATTACACCCTACGGAAGGTTGATTTCGAATTTCGAGAAAATCGGACCATAATTGCCAGAAAAAATGACCGCCGTTTGTACGCGAACAGTGTGAAAATATGGTATATCAAAGTTGTGGACCCTATAGAGGTCACAATTTTAATTCGATTTTGATGAAACCAGAAATGCTTGCTTATAACCTAAAGATCTTTATTCTTTTCGATATTTGCGCTTATCAAATTGTAACTTAATGAATTATGGCCTTTGCTTGTAGGAAAAATCACTTTCGGTATTGCTTGTTCTCTGTCTATCTCTCGAACAATTATTATCTGATTTAAAAAAAAACTCTGATTATATTACTTTTGCACCGTAAGGAAGGTTGAGTTCGAAATGGTCGCCGTTTGTACGCGAATTGTGTACAAGTATGGTATATCATGGTTGTGGACTCTCCACAGGTCACAATTCTTATCCCATTTTGACGAAAAGTCACATTTCTAGGTTGTGTACCGTCACACCATAATCATTGTAGGCTTCGAATTTCATGAATATCAGACTGGAACTGACCAACAAAATGGCTGCTCCCAATACAGTATGAAATACAGGACTTAATGATGTAGGAAAAATCACTTTCGGTATTGCTTGTTCTCTATCCATCTCTCAAAAATGTGGGCGTATCCTGTCTGGCAGTGCCAGCCTATCTTTTAGCTTGTGGTCCCTCTGGAGGTCAGAATTATTATCCCATTTAAAAAACCGTTTGATTATATCACCGTTACATCGTAATGAAGGGTGAGGTCGAATTTCGTGAAAATCGTACCAAAATTGACTGAGAAAATGGCCGCTGCTTGTACGCGAAGAGTGTAAAAATATGGTATATCAAGGTTGTTAACCCTGTAGAGGTCACAATCTTCATTCAATTTTGATGAAACTTGAAACACATGTTTGAGGAAGTTTCGATGTATTTTTATTGACGATGTTGATGGTACATGTATGTAACTGAACAACAGAGAGCACACAAAAAAGTTAGACACATGGTGGTTACATACAAAATTCGGAATGAACCAAATAAAATGAAACAAAATACAAAAGTAAACGAAACGAAAATACGAGTTACAAATTACATCATGACAAGTAAAATTCAGTTAACACATCCCTCTCCTTGATGTGCCCTAAATACTAACAATGTTGACGTTACAATGCGAAAAAGAACTAGACTCATGCGATGTTCAAACGATGTTTAACTTGGCCTACGATGTCAATACAATTGATTGAAGCGATGTACAAAACATTTACGATGTCAGTATAAAAACTAAACGATTTCGATGTCGATGCGAAGACGATGTCGATGCGTACATTATAACATTATCAAGTATCATGATCTCAAACATTTGACTAAGAATTTAATTGAACATAAAATTAAACAACACAGTTTGTGAATGTCCAGTGACATGTGCATATAGTCTCTAAATTATGCCTCAAGGGGACACAATCGATGAATGGACCGTTTATAAATAGTGTCACCAACTTTGACCTCTACGACACGAACCAGTCCGTCACTACCAGGAAAGGTCCTAACAATTCACCCTAGCGGCCACTTTCCACGAGGCGAATGGGGATCCATGACTAATACGACATCACCGATTTCTAAGTTATTCGAAGAATTGTTCCATTTATTACGATTGTTCAGGGTAGGCAGGAATTCGCGTAACCATCTTTGCCGAAAGTGTTTCAACAAGTCTTGTACGCGACGCCGTCTCCTTCGTGGATTAAAACGGAGTTCGTCAACTGATTCAGGTGCAAGCGAACCACCTAGTTGTCCAAAAAGGAAGTGATTTGGGGTTAGAACGGGTTCATCGTGACAACTATCTCCTATATAGCACAATGGACGACTATTCATAAGTCCTTCAGCGCCCACTATAGCGGTTAATAATTCTTCATCGGTTATGTCTGCATTACCTAGTATCACATTCATAGCTCGTTTTGCAGATTTGACAGGGATTCAAAAACCCCGCCAAAATGTGGAGATAAGGGAGGGTTAAATTTCCAAACAATTCCTTGGTTCGACATGTTCCTGAAGCAACAGTATACTAGTTTTATAACTATTATCCGTTGCTTACGCAGCACCATATTCTCGTCACTTATGAGTAATAACCTCCCTTTGCGGAACCTACGTCACTATTCGATGCCAGCCTATCTTTTTAGCTTGTGGTCCCTCTGGAGGTCACAATTATTTTCCGATTTAAAAAAACGTTTGATTATATCACCGTTACACCTTAAGGAAGGTTTGAGTTCGAATTTCGGGAAAATCGGACCAAAACTGACAGACAAAATGGCCGCCGTTTGTACGCGAATACTGTTAAAAAATGGTATAGGTCACAATTTTAATTCGATTTTGATGAAACTTGAAATGCATGGTTATAACCCAAAGATCTTGGTTCCTTTTGTTATTTGCGCATATCGGATCACAATTATTATCCGATGTAAAAAAACGTTTGACTCGATCACCGTTACACCCTACGGAAGGTTGAGTTCGAATTTCGAGAAAATCGGACCATAGTGTAAAAATATGGTATATCATGGTTGTGGACTCTATCTACAGGTCACAATTCTTATCCGATTTTGACGAAAAGTCACATTTCCAGGTTGTGTACCGTCACACCATAATCATTGTCAGCTTCGAATTTCATGAATATTTGACTGGAACTGACCAATAAAATGGCTGCTCCCAATACAGTATGAAATACAGGACTTAATGATGTAGGAAAAGTCACTTTCGGTATTGCTTGTTCTCTATCGATCTCTCGAAAATATGGGCGTATCCTGCCTGGCAGTGCCAGCCTATCTTTAGCTTGTGGACCCAATAGAGGTCACAATTTTAAATCGATTGTGATGAAACTTGACATGCATGTTTATAACAGCAAAATCTTGGTTCCTTTCGATATTTGCGGTCATCGGATAGTAACTTCCTGAATTATGGCCCCTGATTGTCCGAAAAATCGCTCTTTTTAGCTTGTGGTCCCTCTGGAGGTCAAAATTATTATCCGATTTAAAAAAAAAATTCGATTATATCACCGTTACATGGTAATGAAGGTTGAGTTCAAATTTCGTGAAAATCGGACCAAAATTGACAAACAAAATGGCCGCCGTTTGTACACGAATAGTGTGAAAATATGTTATATCAAGGTTGTGGACCCTATAGAGGTCACAATTTTGAACCGATTTTGATGAAACTTGACATGTATGTTTATAACCCAAAGACCTCGGTTCCTTTGATTTTTTGCACCCATCGGATCGTAACTTCCTGAATTATGGCCCCTGATTGTCCGAAAAATTGCCCTTTTTAGCTTGTGGTCCCTCTGGAGGTCAAAATTATTATCCAATTTAAAAAACCGTTTGATTATATCACCGTTACATGGTAATGAAGGCCCAGTTTGAATTTCGTGAAAATCAAACCAAAATTGACGGACAAAATGGCCGCCGTTTGTACGCGAATAGTGTGAAAATATGTTATATCAAGGTTGTGGACCCTATAGAGGTCACAATTTTGAACCGATTTTGATGAAACTTGACATGCATGTTTATAACCCGAAGATCTTGGTTCCTTTCGATATTTGCGCTCATTGATTCGTAACTTCCTGAATTATGGCCCCTGATTGTACGAAAAATCACCCTTTTTAGCTTGTGGTCCCACTGGAGGTCAAAATTATTATCCGATTTAAAAAAACGTATGATTATATCAACGTTGCATGGTAAAGAGGATTGAGGTAAAATTTCGTGAAAATCGGACCAAAATTTACAGACAAAATGGCCGCCGTTTGTACGCGATTAGTGTGAAAATACGTTATATTAAGGTTGTGGACCCTATAGAGGTCACAATTTTGAACTGATTTTGATGAAACTTGACATGCATGTTTATAACCCAAAGATCTTGGTTCCTTTTGATATTTGTGCATATCGGATTGTAACTTCCTGAATTATGGCCCCTGATTGTACGAAAAATGACCTTTTTTTTTTAGCTTTTGGCCCTTCTGGGGTCAGAATTATTATCCCATTTAAAAAAACATTTGATTATATCACCGTTACATTGTAATGAAGGTTGAGGTCAAATTTCATGAAAATCGGACCAAAATTGACAGCTGTTCTTGTCAGGCCATCCATCCTTCATTACTAACAAGGGGAAACCACGCCAGAAAATCTAGATGAACTTTGTCACCCAATGCAGGGATCAAACAGCTAACCTCAAGGCTACCGAGCCAGCATCTTACCCACTTAGCAACATGATCCCCAGTCGAATTTGAAGCCTACTGAAATGAAGCTTTATAACCCAAAGATCTTAATTCATTTCGATATTTGCACATATCAAATTCTAACTTAATGATGTAGAAAAAATCACTTTCGGTATTGCTTGTTCTCTATCCATCTCTCGAAAATGTGGGCGTATCCTGCCTGGCAGTGCCAGCCTATCTTTTTTTTTAACGGTTCGGTTTTCGGTTTATTTGTAAAAACCGATACTGTACGGTTAAACCGAAAAACCGCACATCACTATATCACGGTTGTGGACCTTATAGAGGTCACAATTTTGAACCGATTTTGATGAAACTTGACATGTATGTTTATAACCCAAAGATCTTGGTTCCTTTTGATATTTGCACCTATCGGATTGTAACTTCCTGAATTATGGCCCCTGATTGTCCGAAAAATCGCCCTTTTTAGCTTGTGGTCCCTCTGGAGGTCAAAATTGTTATCCGATTTAAAAAAATGTTTGATTATATCACCGTTCCATGGTTATCAAAATCGTGAAAATCGGACCAAAATTGACGGACAAAATGGCCGCCATTTGTACGCGAATGGTGTGAAAATATGTTATATCAAGGTTGTGGACCTTATAGAGGTCACAATTTTGAACCGATTTTGATGAAACTTGACATGTATGTTTATAACCCAAAGATCTTGCTTCCTTTCAATATTTGCGCCCATCGAATCATAACTTCATGAATTATGTCCCCTGATTGTCCAAAAAATCGCTTTTGTTAGCTTGTGGTCCCTCTGGAGGTCAAAATTATTATCCGATTTAAAAAACCGTTTGATTATATCACGGTTTCATGGTAATGAAGAGAGAATTTGAATTTCGTGAAAATCGGACCAGAGTTGACGGATAAAATGGCCGTCGTCTGTAGGCGAATTGTGTAAAAAATATGTTATATCAAGGTTGTGGACCCTATAGAGGTCACAATTTTGAACTGATTTTGATGAAACTTGAAATACATGTTTATAACCTAATAATCTTGGTTCCATTGCATATTTGCCCATATCGGATCGTAACTTCCTGAATCATGGCCCCTGATTGTACGAAAAATCACCCTTTTTAGCTTGTGGTCCCTCTGGAGGTCACAATTATTATCTGATTTAAAAAAACGTTTGATTATATCACAGTTACACCGTAGTTATGGGTGAGTTTGAATTATGATTTTCTGATGATTACTTAAAATGCAACAACTCTTCTTGACTGCCCGGACTATTTGGCTGCTGTGTGGGCGTATGTTTTGTTGCCTGGCAACCTATTTTTAACCAATTTTGATAAATCTTGAACTGTATGTGTATAACCCAAAGATTATAGTTCCTTTTGACATTCGCTCATATCAGACCGTAACTTCCTGTATTGTGGTATGGCCCCTGATTGAACAAAAAATTGCGTTTTCAGCTTGTGGTGCCTGTGGATGTTATAATTTTTATCCAATTGAGAAAAAAAAGATTGAATATATCATGGTTACACACAAATGATGGCGGAGTTCAAATTTTGTGAAAATCGGTCTGAAAGTAGGCCTACCCTACAAAATGGCAGCGCCTTGTACTCAAATAGTGTAATAGTATGTACATGTAGCCTAATACTAAGGTTATGGTGGACCCTCTAAAAGTTTTAAATTTTATCAGGTTTTGATGAAACTTGTTGAAATTTTTTGTTTATATCCAAATGATCTTGGTTCTTTTCGATATTGGTGCATATCGAAACGTCACTTGCTGGTTAATGGTCCCTGATTGTACAAAAAATCACTTTTATTTTTTAGCTTGTTCTCCGTCCATCTCTTGCAAAATGTGGGCGTGTCTGCCTGTCTGGCATGGCAACCACTTGTTATGCTGAATTGTCATTTTTAAGGGAGTTGAGTAGGCCTATTCTACGATAAGCTCTAAATTTTCAACACCAAACTTATTGAGACTTTTCAGTTTGCGTAACAGTCCGACGGTTTGTATTGAGGTAGGCTACAAGCGGAGAGAAATCAGAAGGAATTTGCTGTGAGATGCGATTATCCAGGTTTTCCATCTATCGTGATTGGCACTTGGGTGAATTTCATTTTGATGATCGAAGATTACTATTTTTGAATGTATAAAATGATTTTTAAAGCGGCAGAGTAGTTCACTGAAGGAAATATTTACTTTTACGTCTAAATTTTTGTATTTTAGAACTTGTTGTGGACGTATTCAACGAATTGTCTGAAAATGTTCAAACTTAGGGTAGGTGTAAGCAGAGATGAGCAATTTGATTGGTGGATGCTTTGGGACATGATAACTTTAGTTCTAATTAAGTGAAAGTGATGAAATTTGGTGCATAATTTTATTACATCAATACCTTGACTAAGTTTGATACTGAACATTTTCTGCTCCGAGTAAGCAGAGCGACAATATAAGCAATTTGATTGGTAGAGACTTTGGAACACAATAACTCTCATTCTGACTTAGCTAGAATGTTCAAACTTGGCGTAGATGTTTATTGGGATAACGCCATGATGGAGTTTGATGATGAGAATATTTTCTGCTTAGGTTATGCAAAGATAAGCAATTTGATATGCAAAGATAAGCAATTTGATTGGTTGATGCTTCAGGACAAGATATCTTTAGTTCTTATGAAATGAGAGTGAGGAAACTTACATGTAGTGTATAATTTTATCAAATCAATACCTTGACTTAGTTCGATAATGAACATTTTCTGTTTTGGGTAAGCAGAGCATCAAGCAATTTGATTGGTCGAGAATTTGGAACACAATAACTCTCCTTCTAATTGAGGTAAAATGTTCAAACTTGGTGTAGGCTTTCATGAATGCCTTGATGGAGTTCAGTTTTAAACATTGTCTGCTTATGTTAAGCAGAAATAAGCAATCTGATTGGTTGATGCTTTTGGGCACGTTAACGTTGATTAAAATTAAGTGAGAGTGATGAAACTCTGAATATAGAATTCGTCATATCATTACCTTGACTAAGATTGATGATGAAATATGTTTTTAATTGGTTAACCCTCTAGAGGTCACAATTTTTATTTGAGTGTAAAAAACGTTTGAATATATCAATGTTAAACCCTAATGACAATTGTGTTTGGATTTTCTCAAAATGGTACCAAAACTGCCAGGCAAAATGGCTGCTTCTTGCACATCAATACTGTACAATTATGTAACCCGATAAAACTTCAAATGCATGTTTATATCCTAAAACTTGTGGCCCCGGCGGTCATATTAATATACGATTGACCTTAAATTTATACATAATGTTTAAGGTCATGAGCTGAAGAACCCTATTGTTTTTCAGCGATTACCGATAATAACTACCAGAGTTATTGCCCTTGATCACTTCAAACAATCTTGTGGACGCTCTAGAGGCCAAAGTTAATATCCGATTGACTTTAAATTTATACACAGTGTTTAAGGTTATGAGACGAAGAAGCCTATCGATTTTCAGCGATTTCCGTTAATTAGTGCCAGAGTTATAGCCCTTGATCACTTCAAACAATCGTGTGGACGCTCTAGAGGCCAAAGTTAATATCCGATTGACTTTAAATTTATACACAGTGTTTAACGTCATGAGACGAAGAAGCCTAATGATTTTCAGTGATTTCCGATAATTAGTATCAGAGTTATGGCCCTTGATCACTTCAAAAAATCCTGTGGTTGCTCTAGAGGCCAAAGTTAATATCCGATTGACTTTAAATTTAAACACAGTGTTTAACATCATGAGACGAAGAAGTCTATTGATTTTCAGCGACTTCTGATAATCAGTGTCAGAATTGTGGCCCTTGATCACTTCAAAAAAATATTGTGGACACTCTAGAGGCCAAAGTTAATATCTGATTGACTTTAAATTTACATACAATGTTTAAGGTCATGAGACAATCTAGAATCCTATTAATTTTCAGCGATTTCAAATAATTACTTCCAGAGTTATCTCCCTTGATCACTTCAAAAACCTTGTGACACTATAGAGGTCAAACTTATCATCCGATTGACTTCAGATTGATACACAGAGTTTAAGCTGTTGAAACGAATAAGTATTTTGATTTTCAATGAATTTTGATAACTATGCTCAATACATGATATTGAATGTTTCGTATACTAATTGTTAGCCTGGGGCAAAACTTAATAAAGTCCCACTTTATTGATATTAAATGTTTCGTATACTAAACGTTAGCATGGAGGAGAACTTTATAAAAGCCAAACAAAGTCTAATGATTTTCTGATAATTACATAATGAGTTGTTACTCTTAATCAGATTTTAGTGTATTGCAAATGTTTTTTTACCGAAAAAAGTAAAAATATGTGACAGCCCTTGTTGACTGCCCGGACGATTTAGCTGCTGTGGGCGTATGTTTTGTTGCCTGGCAACCTATCTTTGGTATTGTCGCATGTCGTACCATACCCTGGATTATCGCCCCTGATTGTATGAAAAATCAGTTTTTGTCCCCGGCCTTTCGACTATTAGAATGGGTTTGTTTGTCTGTCACATTTTTTGGGACACAATGACTCTTTTTCTAATTGAGCAAGAATATTCAAATTTAGTGTAGGTAGCTCCAAATGCACCCTAACATGAACACATGTTTAACTAATCTTAAATTTGATTTCAGAAGCCTGTAGAAAACTACATGTACATATAAACAGTACTATTAAAGACATCAATGATTACAGTGGAGATATCCTCAAATATGCTCAGGTAATCAACTTTATCATATTTTCAATTTGAAAGAATGCTGTTGCCATTAGTCTGTAAAATTCCAGTAATTGTGAAACTTCATCAGTCCAGATTAAATCATAAGTTCAAAACTTCAGTGTGACTGTCGTCCAAAGATTTGTTTTATCTACAGAATTTCTTAACAGACTTGCGAAAATCTTAGCTGTGAAGTATTTAAAACTTTTACTTCATACATTTATCAGGAATCATAAAAAAATATTCAAATGTTATTGCTGCCAGCCATGCTTCTGAAGATTTTTTCGGACATGATTTGCAAAACTGCTAATCAAATGAGATAAATTTAGGCAATTGATTATCAATTTCTGCGTTTTGATTAGCAATATTTTGGGAAAATTGTGATTAAATAATGTCTACCTGTTGAATTGACAATATAATGCAAAGCTTTATTGAAGTATAAATATTTCAAAAATTATTATTATAAGTAAAGATTTCAAAATTTGCCCACTGCTGTCTATACTTGCATATCTTACTAATACTTTCTTCAAAGCGTGCCAGTTGAGACACTTGTTGTAAGCATATCGAAATAGTTTTGATAAATTTCGGTGTTGACTGGTAGTTTGGAAATGACATGAAATGAAATGAGGTTTAATGTCACAATAAGCACAACCATATTATGTGCTGTCATTCACTCATTAGTTTACTGGATATTTGTATAGACATTTCATGCCAAAGCTAATAACTTGCCTCATTTTGTTTTATTACAGAAAAGTTACCTTACAAGATACAAGTGATACATGTAGCTACAAGTGATAGTGATGAGTCATAATTATATATTGATTCTTTGATACTGCATGATTATATGCTGATTCTGTGATACTGTATGACAACATATAAACTGATTCTGTAATAGTGTAGTATGACAATATTTATACTGATTCTGTAATACTGTATGATAATATACTGGTTTTGTGGTTCTGATTCTGTGATATTATATGATTGTATGCATATTTTGTGATTCTGATTACTTTGATAATGCATGATTATATACTGATTTTGTGAAACTATGATTATATATATATATATACTGATTCTTACTATATGATTATATACAATGTACCGGTACTGATTCTGTGGTTCTGATTCTGTGATACTATGATTATATAATATACTGGTTCTGTGATACTATATGAGTATATACTGATTCTGTGGTTCTGATTACTGTGATACTGTATGAATACTGATTCTGTGATTCCAATTTCCGTGATACTGTATGATAAGATAGTGATTAGAGAGATACTATGATTATATAGTGATACTTTGTGATTATATACTGATACTGTATGATAATGTACTTATTCTGTGACACTTTGTGATTATACATGTATAAAGATACTGTATGATAATATACTGATACTGCACGATAATATATTGATTCTGTGATACTTTGTGATTAAATACTGATACTGCATGATAATATTTTGATTCTGTGATACTTTGGGATTATTATATACTGATACTGTTTGATAATATACTGATTTTGTGATTCTGTGATATTTTATGATTATATACTGATACTTTATGATAATGTACTGATTCTGTGATACTTTATGATAATATACTGATTCTGTGATACTTTGTGATTATATACTGATACTGTATGATAATATACTGATTCTGTAATACTTTATGATTATATACTGATACTGCATGATAATATATTGATTCTGTGATAATATACTGATTCTGTGATATTTTATGATTATATACTGATACTTTATGATAATGTACTGATTCCGTGATACTTTATGATAATATACTGATTCTTTGAGACTAATACTACATATATATCATTATAATACTGATACTGCATCATTATACATGTATACTGATTCTGTGGTACTGTAGGATTATGCTGTGATGCACTGATACTTTAAGATTATTTACCGTTTTTGTGATATTGATGTGTATGATGTCTGATATTGATTTATACTTTTTAATTTGTTGTTGTCATTACTTATTAAATTTATTTTTTAAAAATATTCTGGTTAATATTCATATTTTTGATAGAATTAAGCTGACCTTTGAAGAAATAATATTACAGGTTATGCTTGAATTACACGTTGTTTAACGTCCCAGGGGGAAGAATGTAGTGCATGCTATAGAGTTATAGAGAACGTTTCAGGGGGAGAATTGAAAACCTGCTATAGATGTTATAGAGAACGTTTCAGGGGGAGAATTGGAAACCTGTTATTGACGTTATAGATAACGTTTCAGGAGAGAATTGAAAACCTGCTATAGACGTTATAGAGAACGTTTCAGGGTGAGAATTGAACACCTGCTATAGACGTTATCGGTAACGTTTTAGGGTTGGGATTAAAGACGTACTATTGACGTTATCGGTAACGTTGGGGCCGGGGTTATTTAACACATGCTATATCCGTTATGGAGAACGTTAACGGAAGGGGTTTCACGCCTGCTATAGATGTTATAGGGAACGTTTACGGAGGGGGGTGTCATGCATGCTGTAGACGTTATAGGCAACGTTTACCGAGAGGATTGTAACACCTGCACTAGACGTTATCTGTAACGTTAAAGGAGGGGGGAAACGCACGTGCTATAGACGTTATCAGAAACCGAACAGGGGAGGATTTTAACATTCTCCAGAGGTTATCTGTAACGTTTAGGCTAGGAGAATTTTAACACGTGATATAGACGTTATCATGAACGTTTAAGGACAGGAATTTTACACATCCTATTGACGTTATCCGGAACGTTAAGGGGGTGAATTTTAACACATGCTATAGACGTTACCAGTAACTTCCCTGGCTTACGTCAAATGAACATTCAAAACTAACGTAAAATAACAGAATAACTGATGTTGTCAAAACGTTTACATTAATGTTCAGTTAACTTATCCTGTAACGTTTGTAAATAACGTTTGCCATACGAAAACAAAACTTTCCTGGCTTACGTCGGATGAACATTCGAAACTAACGTGAAATAACAGAATAATTGATATTTTCAAAACGTTAACATTAATGTTTTCAAAACGTTATCATTAATGTTCAGTAAACGTATCCTGTAACGTTTGTAAAAACGTTAACGTTACGACAACAAAACTTTCCTGGCTTACGTCAGATGAACATTCAAAACTAACGTGAAATAACAGAATAATTGATGTTTTCAAAACGTTAACATTAATGTTCTCAAAGCCTTAACATTAATGTTCAGTAAACGTATCCTGAAACGTTTGTAAAAACGTTAACTTTACGACAACAAAACTTTCCTGGCTTACGTCAGATGAACATTCAAAACTAACGCGAAATAACAGAATAATTGATGTTTTCAAAACGTTAACATTAATGTTTTCAAAACGTTAACATTAATGTTCAGTAAACGTATCCTGTAACGTTTGTAAAAACGTTAACGTTACGACAACAAAACTTTCCTGGCTTACGTCAGATGAACATTCAAAACTAACGTGAAATAACAGAATAATTGATGTTTTAAAAACGTTAACATTAATGTTCAGTAAACGTATCCTGTAACGTTTTTAAAAACGTTAAAGTTACGACAACAAAACTTTCCTGGCTTACGTCAGATGAACATTCAAAACTAACGTGAAATAACGCAATAACTAATGTTTTCAACACGTAAACATTAATGTTTTCAAAACGTTAGCATTAATGTTAAGTAAACGTATCTTGTAACGTTTGTAAAAACGTCGACGTGACAACAACAAAACTTTCCTGGGTCACGTGCCACAAACATTCACAGGGAACGTTAAATAACGAAAAAATAATATTTTGAAAACGTTCGGAAAACTAAATTTTGTTAGCTGGGATGTCACTATGGGGGGAATTTACATCATCAGTGAATATAGGGGCATTTGCCACCCCTTATGGAGCTTCTGACTGCAAATATTCCGGAAGGGGGAGGGGGTATCAACGGTGGCCCATTACGGATCATCGCCAGTCGCACTCACACAATTACAATAATACAACTGGTTGCCGCCCAATCACCCGCCCTATTAAATCGGCCATGCTTAAGATTCTGATAGTTAAAATGGGCTGAAACGGACCTTCTTATAGGACCGAATACTCGGTTCTACGATAATCGTTTCAGTAATTCCATGGTTTCAGCATCCATATTATTTACAGATTCTATGAATGACCTACACTGTATAATTTATAATAATATAGGCACGATCTACAATAACATACATGTATCTGAAATAAAATGAAATTGGGATTAACGTCCTACTGTTCGGTTTCGACTGAGTTAATGAAGACGAGAATACGCCATACAGTGTGCTATGAGGTAATGTTTGCTATGGCCTACCCTTGTATCGAATTCCAACGGCCAAGGTATCTTATACGTGCAGTATAACGTGAACACGATGGCTCGGGTTTTTCTTCCCATTCGAACAACTAGACAGCTGCCCTTGTCAGCCCCCCTGAACCACTGATTAGGGACAACCACGCTGGAATCGAGATGAACTTTCTCGGCCAACACAGTGTTCGAACCCGCGAGCCAGCGTCCTACTCTAATCACCGTGACATTCATGTATCTATACATACCTCTGGGAATTGTGGAGCATAGCGAAGTACAACAATTTGTCAGAGATGTTAACAAACACAAAACGCCGGGGACATGGAAAAACAAACAAAAAACGATTTTAGTATAATTGCATTCTTGGCTGGAATTATATTGTACAGATAAAGGTGATCAATTGTATTATTTGTAAGATAATTAAACACATTAACACGAAATAAAGTAAATAAAATTGGGTTTCCAATTTCAAAATACGGACAGAAATGCTGATTTATGTGTTTATCCTACATAATTACAAATAATTAAAGCCGAAGGGGGAGAGAGAGAGAGAGAGAGAGAGAGAGAGAGAGAGAGAGAGAGAGAGAGAGAGAGAGAGAGAGAGAGAGAGAGAGAGAGAGATACATTAAAAATGATCATAGAAAAACTCACAAAAAATTGTTTTAAATTGAAATCGTGTGAGTAAAGTATACACCAAAAGCTAGCTGATGACATTGACCGATGGCAAATTCAACACTGAGTATGAATCCAAATAAGATTTATTTTCGGGAAGTAGACTTACGAGGTTTTTTCTATGTCACCGACGAAATACTACTTACTTGTTTTGTCGACTGTAACGTCGACAATAATATGATTAAATGGCCGAGTTTATAGACATACTGGTAAATTTAAAAGACACGTAGTAATAATTACACAATAACGAACATTCACCATCACGATCTTAATTCGTTGTCGGGGGAGTGGCATACCTTAATTAAATTGACAATAGATTGTACTTTAAGCAAAATATTATTTCAATATTAGATCATTGTTTGTATTGGTATTTATAGGCTATGACCGACATCCTCACACACTATAACCAGTAGTATAGAGTTACAACTGGATATGGTGTTACCCTTATAGATGCTTACAATATGATTAAAACACAGATCCTATTTCGTTTCGTTTTTATAGTTCAAAATTTCGTTTACTTGTCTTTACAACACTGTGACCTGGATGAGTTGATATATAACCCGCTTTCGGGATGATGGGACGGATTAGTATCTTTTTTACGTGAGGTGCATGGAACTGTGGGTAACCCATTAGAAACGAGAGAGAGAGAGAGAAATGGGGTTTAACGTCAACGCTGATTGGTAAATCAAATGTTTGACGTCATAAAGTGAAAAACCTATACAGATGACATTATAATTTTCGTTGTTTGAGGGTTCACAAGGTTCTAAAACTAATACGACGGCATTTACTCTGGAAGTAATTCAAATAATGCATATAAATTTCGTACAGATCGAGTGACAACTTTTGTCGTTTTGAACGTTCACAATGTTTAACAAAGTAAAACAAGGGCCATAACTCTAATGTAATTAATGGAAATGCTGGAATTCAATAGGCTTCTTCGTTTTATTAATTTAAACGATAGATAAAGTTCATACAGATCCGAACGACTAGACAGTCATTGCCAGGCCCTCCGCCCCTTATCACTGACAAGGATAAACCATGTCGGAAAATCCCAGGTACCTTCTCGACCTGGTTAGTAAGTCAGCGTCTTACTCACATAGCCACTGCGGCTCTCTCAATATAATATACATTAAATAATAACAAATTCAATAGTTAAAACATTTATATAAAACATGATCTAGTATATAATATAAAGCAATCTATTAATTACAAAACTTCAACTTTCAAAATATCGTGATTATATCATTCGATATTCAAAATAAAAATATAACATTTGATTTGACCGAGTCACTAGCAGACATATAACATATGCCTATCCATTATTTATTAAATAATTTTAAAAAGTATATACAATAAAAAATTTTTTAAAAAAAGTAAGCCAAGTAAGTACGTTACTGCCAAGAAAGTTTTAAAATATATATAAAAAACATAACAATCTCAATAAGACAGTTATCCTATGAAAATATATAAAAAATGACAACGGGGTTTCATGTCCTATTGTTCTAATGGGCTAATGACGGCGGGCATACGACACACAGTGCGCAGTGGGAGAAAACAGTAAAACTATATGATGTAGCACTAGCAGACATGCATGCAATATGCATATAAAATTAACTTTGTACTTAAACATTTTGTGCGGCAATATTTAGTAAAATAATATACGAATTACTATGAGTGTATATTTACATACGTATACGATAAAAAAAATCCACCAAAACTAAAAAATATATACAAATATAAAATATTCCGAGTGAATACATTAGAGTCTAGTAAATATACAAAAAACATAACAATACTCGCAAGACACTTAGGCTATGATAAGATATAACAGTTATCAAATTCAAAGACATAATTCCTTGATACCAATTGTTTTTAAATTCAGAACCTCCCTTTGTTTGATGAGAGAGAGAGAGAGAAATAGGGTTTAACGTCCACTCGACACAACTAGGTCATGTCGGGACTAAGATATGGTTTCAATTTTATTTCAATAATTCGCATGCGCGTAGGGGTCTTTAGCAGTGGGACGAAACCGGAGTGCCCGGAGGAAACCCACGAGGTTGAGAAGGCGCCCCTATCTCCATGCCACATACGCTCACACCAGGGCTCGAAACAGCCGCAAGCCAGAGGTGACCGGCTAGCTAGAGGTCGAAGCGCGTCACTCTAGACCACTAGGCCATCCCCCCTCCCCCTTTGTTTGATGAAATGATCTTATGAGTTATTTCAGACAGATTACCAATACGTTAACACAGTAATTGGAAGAATTTCCCGTCTAAAGATGAATTTATTGCAATAACGTGTATTAACTTTTGTTAAATAACCAATATACACATAGTTGTAACTACTCTAACCGTAACAACCAGTTTGAAAAATTCAAATACCCCAGCCCCCCTAAAAAAAACACTGAGATTTAGAGGCTTATTTAGCAGTATTTGAAAACTAACACTGAGATTTTGTCGGTTTATTTATCAACATTGACAATCAAATACCACCGATAAAAAAAACACTGAGATTATGAAGGCCTATCAATTAGCATTGATAAGATCGTATACTCTGAATAAAACAAACATTGAGAATTTGGTTGAATGAGACGCGTTCTATTATGCTCAGCAATTGAAGTATTATGCCAGTTTTTGATAATAATGAGGTAATAGGTGGTAGTGTTGTGTTGGGTAAATCACAACCCGGCTTTAAGAGAGTCGATTTTATTAGTTTCGATAACGATATCTGTGAAATTAAAACGAGTTCCTCTTTATTGGGTGAGTCACTGTAAATAGCTAAAAAAAAGGGCTATAATATTGCGCTGGTGGGGGTATTTCACTACTGGTTTATGTCGTTACTCGCTGTCCATTTCACATACATATCGAAGGCTGGATTATCACATGTCAATGTCCTTTCCGGCACTCCATGCGCCTGAGCAGACGGAACGCCAACAGGCTGCCAGTTGTGATGCCCTTTCACGTTTGTAGTGTGGCGCTACTTGTGTGTTTTTTTAGTTTATAAGGAGTTTATTACTTTTCTTATAAGATTGGTTATCTCTATACTTTTAATACATAAACATTGACCATACATTTACTATAACTAAATACCCTGTAAATACTTTCCTGGGAATGTACCTTTAACAATACGACCGAACAAGAGTCCAATATCCAGAGTGGCGCACAGTTCAGGCACTAACGGGTTTATGCCGCTACTGAAAAAAATCCCTTTCTTAAGGAAATAAATTAGCCAATCCCATAACTTAGGTCTGGCTACATCTACATTCCAGCAATGCCAGCCCGTTTGACTACCAAAGTCTTCCATTTTCCAGTAAGGCCAATTCCACAGTGTCATTGTATACACGATGTTTTCAGAAGTCCAGTATTAATTTGGTAACTCTTAACATGCCGTAAGTAATGTAAGTAGTTTCTGAAACAAGAGACACTTAAAAGGAAGAATCACGCCCAACGCAACGACAATCATAAACGTAACAATCGCAGTCATAGTCACGTCATTTACTGTCACAGTTAAAACAACCACTTTTGACATGAAATATGCAAGTAGATTTAAAGAAAACGGAAGTCACTTAAAAATTAATGAACAATCGCAATCTCCAAGGTCACACCCATCGCAATCGCAATCACGGCAATCGCAATCACAGTCTAACAATCCTCGCCACCGTCACAGGGGTCACCACTTAAAAAGAACAATCACAGCCTCCAAGGTCACAATCACCGCAATCGCAATCACCACAATCGCAATCACCACAATCGCAATCACAATCACATTCGCAACAACCGTCACAGTCACATGGTTTACAACAGTCGTAGGAAGGACAGGTTAAACAGAAACACAAGGTACAGGTGTCATCAACTAATGTAGCTGTTCCACCACCATCAACGGCTGTATACCTGAAAATATCCACAAAAATAGCCTAGATTATTGAAAGATGCATTATGTCAGATTGGGAGAGAGAGAGAGAGAGAGAGAGAGAGAGAGAGAGAGAGAGAGAGAGAGAGATTAACGCACACTTGACACAACTAGGTCATTTCGGGACTAACATATGGTTTTAATTTTAATTCAATAATTCGCTTTGCACGTAGGGGTCTTTAGCAGTGGGAGTAAATCGGAGTAACCGGAGTACCCGTAGAAAACTCACGAGGTTGGTTCAGATAAAGATCTGTCCGTTCTTGCTACACAGGTTCGAAAATAGGTAATGCAAAATGAATATATTGACAATTTCATTCAAATTACTTTATTTTGAGCGAAGTTATCAGGGATTTTAGTTTTGACAAGATGTGTGCATTGATTGCCGATTATCGTAACCAACTGCTGGTGATTCGAATCTTAGCCACGTTTCTCCATTTTTTTTTTATAATCACTAAATGGCCGAACTGTTCTAATGTACTAAAATTGGGAGCCACCAGCTGCCATTGAGAGTTGTTTATGTCTTGTCGTGTTAATAAATGTCTATTTAATAATGGATATAACATTGAGGCCTAAAGAAAGATCTGTAATAGGCAGATTCAGCTCTTGAATAAAGCCCTTTCATTTCAACTGTCTGTTGGCATTAAATGACATGACATGAAATGGTTTTTAACGTCCTACTGTTCTGCATCGGCTGGTCTTGTGAAGACTGGCATAAGCCACACGAGCGCTATGGGGGATATTTTGCCCGGACTGTGACACCATCGTCTATATTTCGCATTCCAAATATGTTAATTTTCATATTTTTAAATCCACCTTTATAAACGGATATCACCGGAATCTGACCTTCTATCCATATATCTATGCATACACCATACCGAACTAGACAATTCCTTCTATCTGTATATATATGCATACACCAGTTCGGTATGGCGTATGCATATATATATACAGAAACAAGGTCGGATTCTTGTGACGGATATATACCGTCTGCATCCGCGTCTTTTTCGCTTTACAACTTGCTTACAAACAAGAATACTCACGCTACAACTGGTACAGGTTGGGTTCTAACGACAGGCGTAGAATTAACTACGGAGAGAGGCTGTAAGGTAACGGCCGTTCTCTTTTCTTGTTTAATTTCTTCTTCTTTATCCTTTGGATTGGGATCGCTGACGGCTTCTTTGCTTGGTTTGGGATCGCTGACAGCTTCTTCGTAGCTTGGAGGTGGTACAACATATTTTTCTGATGGATCCATGATGATATTGTAAACTTAACTTATCTGGGGAAATAAAATAAAATATAATTCTAAAAACTGCGGAAATGGGCCAGTAATGTCGAATTAAGATTTTAAAGCTGTCGATGATCGGAAATTAAATTTACTTCCATGGACACAAAAAGGACATGCGTCATCTTTTTCATTTTTATATTTTAAACTGATATTTGTTTTATGATTTTATGTATCTAAATATTCTTTTTTTTCGGGGGGGGGGGGCTTCATATAATTTCATCGTTTCTCTTTCGGCCTGACACGCTCAAACAGTACTTTGGGGATGGGTGGCCGAATGATTTAACGTCAAGCGGCGTGGTTTCGATTACCGAGTAGGGTCGGCTGCCAAACCTCGTGAGTTTTCTCTACGTTCCTCCAATCTACGCCGCCTACGCACAAAGATTTATTGAAATAAATTTGAAACATGTTAGTCTCTCTCTCTCTCTCAGTACGTTTCATATATATGCCCAATCCTCAATAGATTATACTCACTACAAAAACCTGTTTATCGTGCTGTGTAGACAGTATTGTGTTGCACCACACGCGAGGTCATCAAGTCGGACGACAGAAGTAGGTTAAACGCACTAGTTGTCATAAACAGCCATAACTTTACAAATAAACTACCCTCCGATAAATGTATATTCAGATAGTATATCCTCTTGAGTGGCTTTTGATAAGAGAGCTAAATCAAATTTGGTGACAACTTCATGTAACTGAAACCCCTCTGATATACATGTAGTCTAATGTTTGTATGATGTGTTGTCTATGTAATATATGTATTATTAAATGTACACATATGACTAAGTATGCTGTTCATAATGGACGTTTTGGAGCAATAAACATCTTACCTAATCTTATCTTACCTCTGGGAATTAGTGGTGCATAGCAAAGTACAACTATTTTACAACTATTAAGTTTACAAACACAAATGAAATACAGCTTATTTGTTTTCCAAAGTACAAATAAAAATGGTTTAACTTATTCAGTTCTGAACGTAGGTCCCATTACACTCGCCTGTTCAGAGTTAAACTGGGGTTTAAGGTCCTTTCCAAATTACAACAATTTGTCAGCGATGTTTACAACTTTACAAACACAAATACAACTTACTTGTTTTCTTATGTAATATCTGTAAACGTCGACAATATGTTCGAGTTGTAGGCCTACTAGTCGATTAAATAACACCTAGTATTCTAGTAATATTACACAATAAACTGTCATTGCCCACGTCACGACTTACTCATTACTATCGCAATTCATTATCGGAGGTTCCGTACCTCAATTATACATTGACAATAGGACATTAAGCAGGATATTGTTTCAATATAGATTCTTAATGTTGACATTTGAAAGCTTTTATCATTGCCATTGGTCGGTTTTTGTTGTTCTATTTATAGACTATGACTATGCTACAGGATCGTATTACTACAGTTATATTGTTCGGGAGAGAGAGAGAGAGAGAAATGGGGTTTAACGTCCACTCGACACAAACTAGGTCATTTCGGGACTAACATATGGTTTTTATTTTAATTCAATAATTCTCTTGCGCGTAGGGGTCTTTAGCAGTGGGAGGAAACCGGAGTGCCCGGAGGAAACCTACGAGGTTGAGAAGGCGCCCCTATCTCCATGCCACATACGCTCACACCAGGGATCGAAACCACAGCTGCAAGCCAGAGGTGACCGGCCCGCGCTAGAGGTCGAAGCGCGGCACTCTAGACCACTAGGCCATCCCAACCCCCCTATATTGTTCGGATACTACGCGATGTTACCATGAATGTAGAATGGGAACGGTCTGTCACACAGTACTATCACAAACAAACTGTTATCAGTACACATCAGCAATATTACCTGTGGTAGATGCGAATAGATCTAGCCTAACAGCAATCTCTCCTCATCACAACTCTCATAACCATCGCATTCTTGTTGACAAAAATCTGACGTTACCGGAATTGTGGAAGGGAGATAAATCCAATAGAAAAAAGCTGGATGCAGACCACCATATATTATCTCATTAATTTTCATTTTTGACTTTCTTTAACCATTTCAACAAAATGGTCAACTTTTTTCTTTACATTTATTAACTTTTCATAAAGTGTACGATGAAAGCAGATACATTAAAATTTGCGGCATTTAAAGTTGGACCGGCAACCCGGCAAGCTTGGAATCGAAACTGCGCCATATATATATATATCAGTTCATTGAGGCACCCACTACAGTGGTGTAGGACAGAGGGACTAGCAAAGAACATCGTATAGTTGTGTGGCTGGGATGAAAAATCGAAATCCTGTGTACACATTGGCATGCACGTCAAAGAACCATTGACAGTTGGAATTATAGATAAGAGTAGGCTTTAGCACCGCTGTCAGAGCAAAGTTTCCCTCATAGAACACGCATGGGGTATGCCCATCTTCATTAGCCCAGTAGGAGCAGAACAAAAAGATGTTAAACCCCATTTCATTTCATTTTGTCAATGAAACCTGGAACAACTGAAACGTTGTTTTTGTCAACACCATAGGCACCACCCCTGATAAGTGGGAGTCAGGCCCTGAAAACCCCCCCAAATACTTCTGTACATTCTGGTTGTTAGTCGAATATTCTAACCACTGGGGCAGACAAACATATCATGTGCCGGACGGCAGGTGTTTGATAAGGTTCATAGTTCATCAAACTTTTAAAGGCAAGGACAGTAACTCCATAAATAATTGAGGAAAGATGATGATTTCGTTACGACGTTCTTGTCCCAAGCAACATGAAATGGGAATTTTAGAAACTAAATGCCTTTTCTCAGACCCAAATATGTCCGCTCCAAACGTTTACTTAGACGAAAATATCAGCAAAATAGCTATTTGAATGGCTCCAGATGCAAGGAAATGACGGATAATTGTCTCGGGGGGACCCCCATCTCCTCGCAGCGGCGTGCCCCGTCTCCGCGGTAAGTGCCCTCATTTTGCGCCCGCCCCCTTTTCAAAATTCCTAGATCCGCCCCTGTATATTGAATAGGAAATGAAATGAAATGGAGCTAAACTTCCTACTGCTCCGAACTAGGCTAATGAAGACAGTATAATGTATAATACGTTATATCAAATACGAACCATACGCTGTTATTTACGTTTACGCATTTAATTCGCCGACATTTTACATTCTAAATCGACTTTTTTAGTCAAAAACACCTCGATAATTCTGAGAAGTACTTTGTTTGAAACACGAAGCTAATTTATCCACATTTTAATTCTTAAGTCGACAGTTTTAGTCAAAACCACTAGGTATACTTTGAAAATTTAAGAAGTATTTTTTTTTTGCTTTAATTTAATCATTCTAAGATGTTTATTTTGTTTTAGTGTGTATGAAAGATGTAAACGGATTAAAATTCTATTACAACATAGAGGACGGATTTCTGAATATGGCGGACATCCAGGACATAGATTTATTCTCAAAGTAGACATTTGTCTGTGTGGAGAATGGTAAAATCTGACCATGGCCCTTTCCAGAGTTACACCCATAAGTTTTTTTGGGGAAAAAAATGACGTCATGCACAGCAAGTCATATCTTGGAGGATAAGTCAAGTACGGTAAGTTATATATTGAGATATAAATGACGTCATGCCAAGTAAGTTATATCTTTAGTATAAATGACGCCATGTATAATAAGTTATCTGGGAGTATAAATGATGTCATGTGCAGATATATGCCGTCATGTGCAGTAATTATATATTGGAGTATTATAATGACGGCACGTGTTATAAGTTATATCTTGAAGAATAAATGCCGTGTAGAATCTTGGAGTACAAACGACGCCATGTGTAATGACGTCAAGTGGAGTAAAATATATCTTAAAAAAAATAAATGCCGTCATGTGCAATAAGTTATATTGGAGTATTAATGACGGCATGTGAAATAAGTTATATCTTGAATAATAAATGCCGCCAACTGTAGAAGGTATATCTTGGAGAATAAATGACATCAAGTTATATCTTGAGGGTACAAATTACCACTTGTGTAGTAAGTTATAATCTTGGGGTATAAATGACGCAAAATTGACGTCCATCTGTTTTCACCCTTTATTTGTAAGCCCAGAGGGCGATACCATTTTATAAAGGCACCAAAAGCCCCAGCAATTTTACTTGCATAACAACACAGATGTAAAGTGTAAAGAGCTGCTGAAATGCAATGGGGTTTACCGTCTACTGTTCTCTACCAACCGGGATAAAGAACACGAGTACATGCCATGTACTGTTCTTTGGGAACACTTCCGCTAGGTTTCTTTTACGTGCACCCAGCACCTTGATTTTACGACTGGACGCTACCCGGAAAACATATATGGCTTGTTTAAAAATCACCCATTAAAATTCATATATTTCATTTCACATATTTAATTTCACATACTTTATTTCACATATTTTAATTCACATTTAATTCACATTTTAATTCACATGCTATTTTCTGAGTATGTGGAATAGACACAGATTGTCTAAGAACTGTATCTTATATAAAAAATTTTTTTTGACTCATACAAGTGTAGAGATGAAATATTACACAGATTAAATTCAAGTCGGTAGAAAAACAATAAATCCAATAAATACAATGGATCCCATAGAACAACTGTATATATTAAAATACAATAAATCCTATCCCAATAGAACAACTGTATAAGTAATAATATACAATAAATTATATCCCAGCAGAACTACTGCATACATGAAAATACAATATACAGTAGAGCGACGTATTTACAGTAGAACAATACAGTAAATCCTATTCCAGTAGAACAACTGTATATATCAATATACAGTAAATCCTATTCCAGTAGAACAACTGTATATATCAATATATAATAAATCCTATCCTAGTAGAGCAACTGTATATGTCAGTATACAACAATTCCTATCCCAGTTGAACAACTGTATATATCAATACACAATATACAACAGAACAACAGTATATATTAATATAGTGAGCATGAAAAGAAAGAAGAGAACACGATCCAGTAAAAGAGATACTTGACGCCATTCACCAAGCATTTCCTCTTTTACTTCGTTCGTTCGAGCACGTGCTGTTAAAACATGCAATTGTCTGTTTAAATCTCCAACATCAGCCTCTAACTTTGATCCTACAAAATATAATAATACAGAAATACACACACAGTTATCCCCCTTATTTTCATTTAGAGAGCAGAACATTAGAAGGTTGAACCATTTTCATTTTGCTTAGATCTAGCGTCTCTATAAATTACAATTAATAAACTAGATTTTACTCACCGTTTTTGCCGTCGCTGTGTCCATCATGTTCTGGGCTTAACCTAGGACTTTCAAAGCCTTGCATTGGAACACAACCAGTTGAATGAACTGGATAATAATTGTCATTTTCCAGACACACAATGGGTTTCAGACAGCTTAAGAAAACCTGGAATGCCAGAGGGGGGAACGAGTTAGCTTATCCATGAACATCAAGAATTAACAATACCATGCGAAGAAGCAATAACATTTGCTAAAATAATATCGGGTGTTCTAACAAAGTGGTATGGATAACATGTCCCACGCAGGTTAGCGTACATAGATTTTCATCTACAGTACATGATAAATCACGACGGACTGCTTGGATATCTTAAACAAAACTTTACTCTGGATGGTAACATGTTACATTGATTAAATACATACTACTAATAAATACCACAAGGAGTTCCACAATGATCGGTTCTTGGACCTGTTCTTTTTATAATGTTTACCATGAATGTAAGACAACTAAACCTAATCATGACATAAAATTATGTAATTTTAATAGTGATAATATAAACTTTATATAAATATATGAAATTAAAGATTGGATGAGAAAAGAAATTGTGGAGATCGCGGGTTCGCTCATGGTGATGACCGAGAAAGTTCACCGGGATTTTCAGGCATGATTTCCCCCTGTCAATTGTGAAGGTTTCGGGGTCCTAATTATTAAAAGGGGCTATATTTTACTTAAAATAAAGCGAACAATTTTGAGTATATTCTTAAATAAAGTCTGAGAATACTTTGCGAAAAGAGCAAGACCTTCACCACTTCTGTTGCTCAATGTGGAATTTTAAATCGCTCTCAGTGAATGCACAGTAAAACAATTCCAATAGTGATCAAAACACCTTTTAATCCCACCTGCGTGACCATCTGTGTGAGGATTATATGCGCTATAAAATTTATGCATATATTGTTATAGTAATACTCACTGATCTAATGATATCGGGCACCTTGCTTTGTCTAGACCCCCTGTTATGTAGATTCAGAACACATATAG
Source organism: Patella ulyssiponensis (assembly GCA_963678685.1). NCBI lineage: Eukaryota > Metazoa > Mollusca > Gastropoda > Patellidae > Patella > Patella ulyssiponensis. The sequence goes on from OY783226.1 coordinate 86,289,994, forward strand.
TTGCCAGTAAAGAGAGGAATGACCAGATCAAATTTAAACTATAGAAGATACCTGAAAATATAATTCATGGGATGTAGAGGGTAATAACTCTTGAACATTTCTATCATTTGAAAAATGTTACAAGACGTTAATGATAGCTAAAGTATAGAAAATATCCGGAACTATAATTCTTGGGAAATAAAATGGCCATATTTAAATTGTTGTTTACAGTTGCTTTGGACTTGCATAACACCCAATTTGAATAGTGATCAATGGGGGTTCAATGATATGTAAGAACGGCATCCATGACTACTTATTGTTGACAGACTTTATGTAGGTGATTCGCAGCCTATAACGATATATGGGTGATGGGTTACCACTTAATTCAAGTAAAGCTTCTTCTGTGTCACTTTCCAGATAAGGGTTTGAAATGTATGACAAGTATCAGTTTTAAATCTTACCAAGTAATGGAAATGTCGCATGTTGCATTGGTAGAATTTCCTGTAGTTTGAATATCATCAATATATTAGATATTAGCAATATGGAACCTAAAACAGATAAACGATAGAACATCTTGAAACAGATAAATACGAGAGAGAGAGAGAGAGAGAGAGAGAGAGAGCGAGAGGGGTGGGGGAAAACGTTCACTCGACACAAACTAGGTCATTTCAGGACATGTTGTTCAATTTCATTTCAATAATTCACTTGTGCGCAGGGTCTTTAGCAGTTGGGGGGGGGGGGGGCGGAGGACCTGAAGAAACCCACGACGATGGATATGCGACCCTACTCCTTGTCAGGTACAACTGGGGAATCGAAACCACGGCAATTGACTCAACGAGAGTCAGATTAGTTATCATCATCTTTAGCTTGAATGTTAAATGGTTGTAAAATGAAAGTAGCTATAAAATGAAGTGAGATTTTGTATAATATTGTCTCCTCATCGAATTCAGTGTTCAATCCATGACATCCCGTTGAATTTATTCTTTATCACCACAAAGTAGCGGGGGGTGGGGGTGGATGGATGAATGATTAGCACGTGCGTGCTGGTTTCGAATCCCCGGTTGTACATGACAAGGAGTAGGTCGCCTGTACAATCTCGTGGGTTTTCTCCGGGTCCTCCGGGTCCTCCGGTTTCCTCCCACTGTTAAAGACCCCTACGCGCAAACGCATAATGGAAATAAAATTAAACATGTGTTAGTCCCGAATTGACCTAGTTTGTGTCGAGTGGACGTTAAACTCCATCTCTCTCTCTCTCTCTCTCTCTCTCTCTCTCTCTCTCTCTCTCTCTCTCCACAAAGATCAATATGTCAGCAGGAATGAAACTGAAGAACCTTACCTCGTGACTCAATGACACACCTTATGTTCCAATGCACACGCATTAGCATTAACCAGCACTCCCCCGACAACAAAAAGGACAACAGTAATTGCAGTGCAAAAAATAAGCGAGCGTTGGGGAGGAGGGGCACCCGACTTTCATTTTAGTTATTTTAGATTTAAACTAAACATAAACGACTTATGTGGTCGATTATGTTTTACGTGTTTGTACTTACCAAGCGTGAGTCTTTCTCTTGATTCTGGTGGTAGAAAAAGTTGAAATGGAATCAGTAAAGACAAGATAACAGCAGGTAGAACATAAACGTGTATATAATATATAGGCTTCCTCTCCATCATCAATGTATATACCATAGTTTGATATGAACAACAGCTGTAGTGTGTAACCTTTAAACCGGCCGTATGATTTACTAACATCCAGTCTTTTCCACTTTCATCCATCTCAATTTCAAAGGCCGTTGATACGTCATCGTTGACATACGTCATATTAAGTGTATGCATGTGGTGTACTGCTGATCCGAATTTGAATTTACAAGTTTGGTTATCAAACGGGAATGATGCTAAATTTAGGTCACATCTAACCTGCATGCGTATTGACCGTATCCATCGGAGCTTTCCGCTGTGTTCCAAAATAATTGTATCGTCGTGAAAGGCTTGTTCTGCTCCAATACTGAAACAGAAAGTCATTTTAAAAAACAATCTGTTCAATACGGAAGCCCATAAGGGTCAATCAAATGAAAAAAAAAATTCTGACTATCTTGTAATTACAAGATAGGCTATCTTGTTATTACAAGATAGCTATCTTGTTATTACAAGATAGCCTAAGATAACCTATCTTGTAATTACAAGATAGACTATCTTGTTATTACAAGATAGCTATCTTGTAATTACAAGATACCGAGATGCCAATTTAAAGGTCACCATACACCGATTTCATGCTCCCATAAATACCATTGCCTTCATACACCCACCAACTGCATATTTATATCATGACTCATCAATTTTAATACGCTCTTTGAAGCCACAGAATGCTATTTCTATTTTTCAAACTTCTTTAAATTTTGATTTTTGAAAAGTAAGTAAGGAAAGGGATATTCTGAAAAACGGACCCTCCATCAATGAAATGAGCTGACTGACATAGCGTTTAAAAGCAGATTATTTATAGCTTGCGGTATCTCCTGATGTTTACAATGTTTTGAGAGGGATTTGAAGCAAACGTTTGATAGATTAATTAGCTTGAATATATTTTTAGCCCAAATATATCATCAAATCACACAGTTTGTACGCGCGGAAGGTATCTTTAAGGAGAACATGAAATCAATGTATCATAAATGCTATTAATGAGGGAATGAAGTTAATGAGAGTATGAATAGTATTTAATAAGGGCACAACCTGGTGATGCCGATCCCGTGACATACAAGTGGGGGATTCGAAACCACGTCAGTTGACTCAATGACAGGCTTTTAAGATAAAACACGCATGTGCTAACAAATCGACCTGCCAACCCTCCAGCTCAACGAAGTATTATTGTATGTTACGGGATCGGCATCATCAGGTTGTCAGTCCTCCGGGTTCCTCCAACTGCTAAACAGAGAGGGGTATATGTTTTAACGTCCACTCGACACAAACTAGGTCATTTCGAATCCCCATTTGTACGTGACAAGGAGTAGGATCGCCTGTCCATCCTCGCCTGTCCACCGGTTTCCTCCAACTGCTAAAGAGAGTGAGGGGAGGTGTAACGTCCACTCGACACAAACTAGGTCATTTCGCGACTAACATATAGTTTAATTTCAATAATCGCTTGCACGTATGGATCTTTAGCAGTGGGAGGAAAGCAGAGGACCCGGAGAAACCCCACGATGTTGGACAGGCGATACTACTCCTTGTCGCGTACAACGGGGGATTCGAAATCACGCCAGTTGACTCAATGACAGGCTTTACGACACAGTGCGCATGTGCTAACAAATCGACCTGCCAACCCTCCAGCTCAACGAAGTATTATTGTATGTTACGGGATCGGCATCATCAGGTTGTCGGTCCTCCGGTTTCCTCCAACTGCTAAACAGAGAGGGGGATGTGGTTTAACGTCCACTCAACACAAACTAGGTCATTTCGGGACTAACATATGGTTTAATTTTATTTCAATAATGCACTTGCGCGTAGGCGTCTTTAGCAGCGGGAGGAGAGAGGAGGGCCCGGAGAAAACCCACGATGTTGGACAGGCGACCCTACTCCTTGTCACGTACAACAGGGGTTTCGAAACCACGCCAGTTGACTCAATTACAGGCTTTGTGATACTGCGTGCACGTGCTAACCATTCGCCATCCAACCCCCACCCCACTACTAAAGACCCCTAAGCGCAAACGAATTATTGGAATTAAATTAAACCATATGTTAGTTCCGAAATGACCTAGTTTGTGTCGAGTAGACGTTAAACCCCATCCCCCCTCTCCCTCCCTCTCTCTCTCTCTCTCTCTCTCTCTCTCTCTCTCTCTCTCTCTCTCTCCCACACACACACACTTTGGCTTATAACTATCCGATAAATCAGTGTGGGACGACCTTGAAATACAAGAAAACTAATTTGGCTATCTTGTAATTACAAGATAGGCTATCTTGTAACTACAAGATAGCTATCTTGTAACTACAAGATAGGCTATCTTGTAATTACAAGATAGCCTATCTTGTAACTACAAGATAGCCTATCTTGTAACTACAAGATAGCTATCTTGTAATTACAAGATAGCTATCTTGTAATTACAAGATAGTCAGAAGGCTTTGGCTATCTTGTAATAACAAGATAGGCTATCTTGTAATTACAAGATAGGCTATCTTGTAACTACAAGATAGCTATCTTGTAACTACAAGATAGCTATCTTGTAATTACAAGATAGTCAGAATATTTTTTTTTCATTTGATTGACCCTTATGGGCTTCCGTAGTTCAATACTTTTCAAGATTCCGCATCATTTTCTGCTCCCAGATAACTAGGAAGATCCCACATATATACGGTAGCTCTATCATTATGTGACTGTCTATTATAGATGCCAAGTAAAGAAGCTTCATAATTTTTCATAGTGTGTTTCGTAACTCTGATGATGACTCTGATGATGATGATGACGACGACGACGACGACGACGGCGACGCGACGACGCGACTCTGATGATGACTCTGATGATGACGATGATGATGACTCTGATGACTCTGATGATAACCTTTATGATCATGATGATGTCGACGACGACGACGACGACGACGATGATGGTGATCATGATGATGATGATGATGATGATGATGAACTCACCCGTTATATAAGATAATATCTGGCTTCCACAACATAGAAGCTGGAATTGCCAACGTCTTAATATTTCCATAATCTGAACTGTTCCACCTCAACCTTTCATCCACCCATTTCTGTTGGAGCATGGCATTTACATCCAGTTGTCCCGACTTCGCATCCTGGTTGATAAAAATAGATTTAGATTTAAAAAAAACCCACCCACCTCCCCCAAATCAAAACAAGATACAGTCTATATTTTATTGTGATGTAGGGCATTTCTAATACCCACTCCGTGTTTCTTGACGTTAATGATGACTTTTGTTTCGTTTGCGCTACACACGTTGAAACTGAAGTCAGGTCTGCTGAAGGTATGGCCTGATGAACTAACGGGATAAATGTCCAAACAAACTTACCATGCTGATAAAACCAGTTAATCTTAAACCTACACCCACAGTTACCGCCCCTGTTTCACCGTTCACTGGTACCACATGGGTCTCATAACCACCACGATACAGAAGATCTTGAAATAGTCGACGTTCGTTCGCTTGATTGGCTCTGACCCCAATCAATACTGAAAAATACAGAGTCTGGTTTAAGCCCGGCTTTGCTACATGTAGTATCTACCCCATTTTGCTTTACCTAAGTCATTCCCTGTGTGTGTGGGTGTGGGGGTGTGAGACAGAGAAAGAGGGGGGATATCAAGAGTTCAGGGGAAGAACGATCTAAGTCACTTTTTCCATTTTTCCATGAACCCCAGTTAAGGGCGCCATCTTGTAGCAAATGGTATAAGCTTTCGGTGGAACAATCATTTCAGGTAAAAACGACCGGAGTCACATCGAATCAAGGTCGTTCTGAAATGCCCCCCCCCCCCATAACAAAAACAAGTCCAACGGACTCTTTAATTAACCTGAATTTGCCCGAAAAGTTGAGTTCAGTTGTACTGGTAATTATGGTTTGTGTTACATATCATTTTGACGTTGGATTTAAACCCATTCGTTGTACTGTTCTCGTCAAAGATTCTCGTCCAAAAGTGTGTTTTGCGTTTTATGCGAAAAGATAAAAATGTGACTTAGATCGTTTTTCCCTTGGACTCTTCATACGATTTAATTTTATTTCAATAATTCGCTTATTTGGAAGGAAACATGGGAATGAGAACCCGGAGAATGCCCAAGAGGCTGGACAAGCAGTCCCTACTCCTTGTCATGTACAAGCGAGGAATTGAAACCACTCCAGTTGACTCATATGGCAGACCTTAGGATTTCACGCGAACGCAGTAAACCCTAGACAATCCAAATACCCACTAAGCATTCTAAATCGTTGTTTACTTTCGCCCGGTAGCCACGGTGACTTAGTAGGTCTTGGTGTTGGCCATTTCACTTATTCGAGATTTTTCGGTGCATGACGCGGGACTAACCAATATGGGCTGGTAAGAATATGTGAGCCTGATACTACGAGGCACTCCAACGCTAGCGGGTATGAGAGTCCCTGACAAAATAAATATTTTGAAAAACTAACTGTAGAGGATGCTATCTTGATTATATTCTTTTTTATTTCTAGCTTTTGAACAAATTCATACGCCAAGACATGAAATTAAAGTTTAGGTGCCCCTTAAGCCAGCCACACCCGCAGACTCCTTCACAGTCCTTTTCTATCTGGCAAGAACCAACGACTAGTCGATCGGATTGGGCGTCCCTTGCACACGTTGGCGTACACATAAAAGAGACTGTGTCACATGTATGGAGCATGCACTGGTTCAGTAGTACGTTAACCCCCTCCCCAACCATTTATTGATATATACCCCCCCCCGCCCTCTAGCTGGCCAGTCACCCCTAGAGCGTATGTGGCATGGATATAGGGGCGCCTTCGCAACCTCGTGGGTTTCCTCCCACTGCTAAAGACCCCTTCGCGCAAGCGAATTATTGAAATGAAATTAAAAACCATATGTTAGTCCCGAAATGACCTAGTTTGTATCGAGTGGACGTTAAACCCCATTCATTTCTCTCTCTCTCTACCCACCCTCTTTATCTCTCTCTCTCTCTCTCGCCAACCATTTATTGATATATACCCCCCCCCCTCTCTCGCCCTGATTAGTCAAGGTCGGACAGAGCAGGAAATTATTCACTAAGTTAGATTCGCTATATTTAGTGTACTAAATTATTATAATTGTATGTCATATATAATTGCACAATTAAATACAAATTGTTTCCTACACATTAAGATAGTTTATTCTCACACATGAAATCAAATGATATGGGTTTTAACGTCTTACTATTCGGTGCCAACCGGGATTATGAAGACGTGGAGGTGCTCAATTTGGTTTCAATAATTCGCTTGCGCGTAGGGGTCTTTAGCAGTGGGGGGGGGGGCGGAGGACCCGTAGAAAACCCACAAGGCTGCCATGTACAACCGGGGAATCGAAATCACACCAGTTGACTCAGTGACACGTCTTATGATACAACGCGCACGAGCTAACCATCCACCCGCGTGCTAATGTACTTGCTAAAGGAGAAGCTATAGCCCTTCTCTTTTAAATTGCTTGGGAATTAAATGTCCCAACAGCATGGTGACCATGTCCTTTGTGTAGCGGCACCTAAACTGTGGAATAGTTTACCATTGTATCTAAGATCTTATACGAAACGCCCTCTTTTTCAATCAAACCTGAAAACTTATAAACTTTTTTCTGGTTTATATTGCTTAATGTTTTATATTAATTACCTTCCATCATACTGTGTGTAATTGTCTAAAAACAATAAATATTATCATTATTACTCCGGGCAGTGATGCTACGGTCTATTTTTTTATTTCTAATTGAGAATACGTTTTAGTTCGTCTCGACTTGACTAATGATGACCGCGGTTAGCCTAAAATTTCAAAAGCTTTTTTTTGAGCAATATGACTGAAATTTTCAGTATATTCCAATTACGTTATTTATTGTTTGACAATTATAGCGAGAACTGTCAACCATTTATCTAATATAACATAATTCCCCTTTATTCAGTTTTATTTACTAAAATTAACAATTAACCTTTTAGAATATTGAAATATAAAACTTACCTTGGGTGAGAAAAATATCCACAAATATCAGGCATAAAGTAGACGTTTTCATCTTGAAAACCATACGCGTTGATGGTTATTCAAACGACAATTATAGTAGTTAATTGTCATAAAACGGCAACTGCAAGAGTCCTTTGTAGTAGTAGCCAATGGGAACGATTATCAATCAATGCTTGGTGATAGTAAGCTAACGATAGTCTCCTGCAGTGATCACCAAACAGAAGTTTATCACTATACGAGGACTAATATCAAACGATGGTCTCCTGTGCTGTAGTGATCACCAAATGATTACCTAACAACAACTAAGCTTGATGATGGACATGAAACGGCAGTAGTCACACAAAAGATCGGAAATATCAACTTGCCGTATATCATTCTGCACACAAAAACCCATCTACTTCATACTCTGTCCTGAATGACCGCCACATACAAAATAAGTATATTGTTTTCCCTAACCCTAACCCGTTTGCAAACACACAAATACTAAATAAACCTATTTAATAAAATTGAAGCAGCATAATTCTTCTCAAAATTCTCGAAGTGTTGTTAGTGTTTTCGACTAAAATCGTCGATTTAGGACTTTAAATGTCGGTCAACTAGCTTAATGTCTGTTCTCAAGCGGAGCTAACTGTGGACAATCGGCCTAAGTTTAGTATGGCCGTATATCACCCACTTCAACTAAATTGTTTCAACGACATTTAGTAATTGAACTGGAAATACACAGGTCAGGTCACTTATCAAATTTTACGTCTCTAATTGGTCATCGTGAATCACGTTTTGTGTTTTCATGTATATTAAATGTTATATATACCATTGGGAGCCACGGTGGCTAATTGGGTAAGACGATGGCTCGCTAGCCCAGGAGTCGCGTGTTCGATACCTGCATTGGCAGAGATAGTTCACAGAGACTTCCTTGCATCGTATCTCCTTGTCGGGACCTCCTCGCGTCATATCAGCTGGTCAGCAGTTCAGGGCGGCGGGCCTGACAAGACAGAAGTTTGGATTTGGGCGAAAAGCCGAGGTTCCATGTACACATGGGCGTGAAGGTAAAAGATGCCTTGGAAGTTGCAATTCGATATGATATTAATTAAAGTAGTTATTGACTGTTTTGGTTTATACTTAATGTAACGATGTATATTACGTAATTATAGTTAACACACGTTCTTACTATGTCCATATCTTCTTCTGTATTTAAACCAGGGGCGGATCTAGAAATTTTGAAAAGGGGGGGGGGGGGCGCCGCAAAATGAGGGCACTTACCGTGGAGAGGGAGCACGCCGCTGCAAGGGGGATTTGGTGGGGGGGGGGGTCCCCCAAGACAATTATCCATCATTTCCTTGCGTCTGTAGCCATTCTGATATTTTCGTCTAAGTAAACGTTCGGAACGGACAAATTTGGGTCTGAGAAAAGGCACTTTCAGCAGTAAAAAAAGGGCACTGTCGAAAATTAGGGGGGGGGGGGCGCCCCTCGCGCCCCCCACTGTATCCGCCTCTGTTTAAACATCTGTTTCCTATGTACAATTTAACATCTTATCAAATATTATTTTAATCGTAATTTGTAAACATCTGTTTCCTATGTCCAATTTAACAATTCTGATTAAATAAATGATAATTGCAATCCTTATTAGCTGAATATATATATAGGTTCTTTATTTTACTCTAATTTTACTCTGGTGACCGGCTCGTCCTAGTGATACCTACATCTCGTTTTTATAACTGTTAGCCGGTTTTGGACACTCGTTTATTGAAAGTACAATGTTAATTATCTGTTCGGATTGATCGTCGTTATTGTTGGAATAAGCTACAACCCTAACTGGACCCAACAATATTCTAGAACTCGTACGTCAAATTATATTTCTTATTCCATTACCCAAAAGTCCACAGAAAATACGAATAAATCTTGTCGGTTGTTATTTGTCGTGTATGTTATCGGCTTCGTAACCATAATACATAACTCGTTTTCTTCATTCTAATGTTATGGCTATCTGTCTTTGTGACTGCTTCCGGCGTTAACAAAGGGGTCTTCTGAGTTCGACTCCGTTCTTCGCAAAGAACGTTAATTCCTCGTGTTTTTTTTCAACTAATTGCTTTCCGCTTGTCGGGGATAGAGGAATGAGAAACAGAAAAAATGTCTGGTCATTTGGATGGGATGGAAAACCGAGGTGAACCCTTATACTCATTAGCGTTCACGTGGAGGAACCCTGACATGGCAACACAAACCATTTGGGCACAGGTTTTGTTTATTTATAACCGGAGTGGTTTCTCCTTTGTCAGTGGTGCCGGACAAGGAACAACATATAGTCTTTCGCATTTGGAATTCGATATAAGCGTAGTCCGTAGCGCCACTGTCAAAGCAAAATTTCAATCATAGCCCACTGTATCAAGTATATTCTGTCGTAACAGAAAGACAGGACGCTAAATTAAGCCTCATTTCACCCCACTTCATTCACTTGATTTGATATTAGTGTGGTCCACCTGCACTTACTAATACACTAAGGATCTTCCCCAATCCCATATAGACAACCCGGTATCCTTCAAGAAACATCAACGCTAATTGGTTAAACAAATGTATGTCGTCATAAGTCAAAAGCCGTTCGTACTACAGCTGATCAGATCTTCATATGACGTCATATATGGATTGTGGGTTAGGGTTAGGGTAAGGGCTAGAACCTGTAGATTTGGTCCCGAGATGTAAACAGGGCTAGCCCTAACCCTAACCCATGATCAAGCCTAACCATTACCCTAACCCACAATTCACATATGACGTCACAATTTGCGTAGGACCGTCTCCGATCTAGCGTTCTCCTCAGGTTGTAGAGGTCATCGAAAGTATATAAAAAAAAACGAAACGAAATATAGATCCGTATTTTAATCAGCTTGCTCGAGATCTATCTTATCTAGCATACATCTCATTTATATTATAATTTCTCATTCATTATTTCATAATTTGCAATGAATTGGAGAACGCATTGAATAATTAAATCTTGCGGTGGATATATTCCACTCTTTCTATTCGGCATTCTAAATGGATAGCTGAACTTGTCTCAACTATTATACTGCTTTTAAAGTAATAATTGTAGATGATATAAAATAATAATATATATAAATATACAATGAATCCTATCCCAGTTGAACAACTGGATATATCGATGTAGAATAAATCCTATCCCAGTAGCACAACAGTATATATTAATATAGTGAGCATGAAAAGAAAGAAGAGAACACGATCCAGTACAAGGGATACTTGACGCCATTCACCAAGCATTTCCTCTTTTACTTCGTTCGTACGAGCACGTGCTGTTAAAACATGCAATTGTCGGTTTAAGTCTTCGACATCTGCCTCTAACTTTGATCCTACAAAATATAAAATTATAAAAGGACTAAGACTAGTAATTATTAGTAATGTAGTTATAAATAGACAATTTTTTCCTTAATTTCCCTCCCCCCTCTTCCTTCATTTTGGGTTGACTTTTTGGTCTAGAATAGGAGAAAAGGGATCAATTTTGCAATTCCATAGCAGTTTTGAGTAATAATGATGACATTATGAATGTTAAGTGTCTTTCTGCAGAGCAATCATTGTGTCGGAACAGGTCGGAAGTGAGATTTTCACCTCAGTCAACTTCAAATCCCCGTAGCAAAACATCTAAACGGCCAACCCCCTGCAAATATGTGACGAGGAGATTGCCAAATGTGGTCCCCATTGTACCTATAAAAATTTGAACCAACGGCATGTTGAGTAAAAAGCTACAGGCATTTAACATTGAATACAATGGGCAAATAATTACTAGTCTGAGCCCATGAATGCATACATAGTTACCTCCCTTCAATTACTGCCACTATTACATAAATACATAATACAAGTTCGGCTACAGATCAATTGAGAGAGAGAGATAGAGAGAGAGAGAGAGAGAGAGAGAGAGAGAAATGGGGTTTAACGTCCACTCGGCACAAACTAGGTCATTTTGGGACTAACATATGGTTTAATTTTATTTCAACAATTCGCTTGCGCGTAGGGGTCTTTAGCAGTGGGAGGAAACCGGAGTGCCCGAAGGAAACCCACGAGGTTAAGAGGGCGCCCCTATCTCCACGCCACATACGCTCACACCAGGGATCGAAACCACAGCCGCAAGCCAGAGGTGACCGGCCAGCTAGAGGTCGAAGCGCGGCACTCTAGACCACTAGGCCATCCCAACCCCCCACAGATCAATTGACTTTAATGTTAGTTCTCGTCTCTTAGACCGACTGTAACTTTCCCCCAAATTTTCGGTGGGTAGAACGCTTTCCACCACAGATGGAGCAATATGTGGCAACCTCTCGTTCAAAAACATGTGTGAGATTCACCATGGAAAACTTGGAATACACAAACCGACCACTTAAAGACTGCGATAATTACCGTTGTTAGTTTCTTTTGCTTTCTGTCCATCAGTAGAGCTGCTCAACATGGGATTCTCTAAACCTTTCATTGAAACACAATCAGCTGAACTAAGTGGATAGTAATTGTCATTTCCGAGACACACGATCCGTTTTAGACTTCGTAAGAAAACCTGGAATGGCAGAAGGAGAAAATATAGTGAATCAAAATGGAATTTTTTGGCAAAGTTCCATTTTTGAAATTTGTTTTTGATCGACATACATATGTACAAAGCGAGCGTATTCAATTTATTTCAAACAATTCTACCCCCCCCCCCCCCCGTTCGTTACTGTCTATCAAACAAATGGAATAAGAGTCGCTCCAGCTTAATAAATAGCGAACAGACATCTGTTTTTTCGAGAGCCCGTTACCCAGTATTTGTTGTCCATCTAATGGTAACGTTTACTTACCCATTTAATCACATGGTTTACTCAAATATCTTATGATATCGTTTACTTACTCATCTAATGATGTCGTTTGCTCAAATATATAATGATATTGTTTACTTACCCATCTTATGATATCGGGCACCCTGCCTCGTCTAGGCCCTCTGTTATGGACATTCAAAACACATATTGTTGCTAGTAAAGAGAGGAATGACCAGATCAAATTTAAACTATAGAAGATACCTGAAAATATAATTCATGGGATGTAAAGAATAGCAACTAGAGAAAATATACATCATTTAGAAAGTGGTAACAGATGTTTTGTTAAAAGGTATATTTATATCACTTCAGTTCGGAAACCACGTCAGAAAGTAACTCGTTCATGTCTTCTTTTAATAGTGTACACGATGGCTGTCTTGACATGATATTACATGAGGTTTAACTTCCCATTATTCTGCTACGACCAGGATAATAAAAACGGACATACGCCCTTCAGTGTGCTATGAGGGAAAGTTTGTCCGGACAGCGGCACCATGACCTACTCTTATATCGAATTCCAACAGTGAAGGGAACCTTCACGTGCACGCCAATGTGAACACGAGATCGAGGTTTTTCGTACAGCCTGAACGACAAGACAGCTGTCCTTGTCAGACCCTCCATCCTGCACTACGCCGAAAAACCACGCCGGAGAATCTCGATGAAGTTTCTCTATCAACACCGGGAGCGAATGATGACTGACCGTTGAGGTCACGTCCCAATTAGTTCTTCGTGTGTTGTCACATCATAAGGCAGCGTAAAGTAGCTTGATGAATAAGTAGCTCGTTTTTTGATATTGTTGAATAACAACAAACCAGCTACTGATTTAATAAAATAAAAGAATCAGAAAAAAAATCCCAAAAAGCAGATTTCAGGAATTGATATGGAACAACTCAGAAACTCATTTTATTAAATCAAATAATGAATCTAGCATTATAAATAACAAAATGATGTATTAATTCGCCTGAGCAATGCATTCACAGAATATCTCTGACACATCTTTCATTCAATCGGATTTCCAAAACGATCTAGAGATATTGTGAATAAGGATGACTTGGCAGTGAATTGACATAAAAAATGGACAGAGTGAATCAAATGCTAAGACATCCTAATTTATGATATCTTTAGTTCGTTTTTAAATAAAACTTATTTAATTAAATATGTTTTGGAGATATTCTATAGATATACACATCCACCAAATCTGCTTTTTTGAGATTCATGTTTAAACGAGATTCCCCTAATATCGAAGAACGAGCTACTTGTTTTCCGTTATTCGCCAATATCGAAAACGAGTAGCTTATTTTTTGATATTCCCAAACATCGAAAAACGAGCTACTTGTTTTCCGTTATTCGCCAATATCGAAAACGAGTAGCTTATTTTTTGATATCCACCAATTTCGAAAAAAAAAATGACGAAAAATGAAAATCGACCGAACTTCACACAGCCGCATCACACAACGTTGCAAAAAGTGCGTTGTTTAGATCGGACGTAATGATACAAATTGGTTTTTGCTCGATTATCCCCTTATTTTATACACCGATTTACATTAAATATGATAAAATATTATTAGCTTTTATCAATATATAATAAACACACGTTCCCAGCTTACCAGTCCTGATTTGTTTATTAGTTTTAATTCCTAGTTTGACCAGTTTTAAACCTTACCAAGTAATGGAAACGTCACATGTTGCATTGGTAGAATCTCCTGTAGTTTGAATATCATCAATATATTAGATATTATCAATATGGAACCTGAAACAGATAAACGACAGACGTGAAATAAAATAGAGTTTATCGTCCTACTGTTCCGCCCCAACTGGATAATCAAGACGGGTGTCATACAGTGTGCTAGGAGGGACATGTTGTCTAAACAGCAGCACTATGACCTTCTCTTATATCGAATTCCAACTGCCAAGGGATCTTTAACATGCACACGTATGTGCACATGGGACCTTGGCTCGTCCCATCGAATGACTAAACAGCTGTCCTTATCAAGCCCCCCGTCCTGCACCACTGATAAGGGGAAACAACGCCGGAAAATTCTGATTGACTTTTTCTGCTAAAACCCAGATCAAACCCGCGGCCTCTAGTCTAGCGAGCCAGCGTCTTACTCACATAGACACAGTGGCTCCACAACCGATAGAACATCTTGTAGCTAGCTTATGTATCACAGTGAGTAAGACGCCGGGGAACTAACCAGGGGGTACCAGGATAGATCTCCTTGCTGACCGAGACGGTGTCCTGGTCCATGAGGCAGGGTCTGGAGCCTACCAATGGACGGTCTCTCGTAGTTCGGATACGAAGACAAACCGTGGCCCCTTGGTACGTAAAAGAACTCTTGGCGCTTTTAATTCTATTAAACGCGGGTGGTGAAGTTGAACACCATTACAAACATGGTCAGATGCTGGCGACTATGCTGCCAGAAAACCTCCAGGATAGCGAATTAGAATCTTATCTACTTAGCTATCGTGCCCCCGCCCCCTGACTTCTTTATAAACTTTAAACATCATTATTTTCCAAATTAAAATCTTATTTTCAAATCTGAAGTAAACATTCACTGATTCTATAATTGTTAAGTGATCAGTCACAAAGGAATATTACTTGCTAATTCCACGATGGATTATCTGATTGGTTGTAGTGGAAGGTCGTGTCAGGGGTCGTGCGAGCGACTTTTAACCCTATGACGTCAGAAATTGATTAATCCTATCAGCGTTGACGTTTCTATTAGTTTACCCACAGTTCCGTACATCGCACACCAAGAACTCACCGTAACGGACCGTTCCTACACTTCAACCAGAAAACGGGTTATATAGTAACGCTTCCAGACCCTAGTCTTGTGAAGACACGTAAAACGAAACGAAATCAGATTGTGATGAGTAGATGGAAGTGCCATTATCATTACAATAGTGATCACTGTTTTTATGTTGTCATTTTTTACTTACCGAGCGTGAGTCTTTCTCTTGATTCTGGTGGTAGTAAAAGTTGAAATGGAATGAGTAAAGACAAGATAACAGCAGGTAGAACGTACACGTGTATATAATATATTGGCTTCCTCTCCAGTACCATAGTAAAGACCATAGTATGGTATGGTTCGGGACAACAAGCATAATGCAACACAATTATCTCAGCCGTATGATCTACTAACTGCCAATCATTTCCACTTACAACAAATTGACTTAAATCGAAGGCTGCTGGTGCGTTACCACCAATATACGTAAGATTAAGCTCGTTCCCGTGATATGACCATGAACCAAACCTAAATTTACACGTTTGCCTATCGAACGGAAATCGGAGTAAATTTCCCTGGCACGTGGCTTGCAAGCGCATGGCTGGAATCCACATTATACTTCCACTGCGATATATAACCACCTGCTGGTCGTTGAACGTACGCTCATCCCCCATCCTAAAACAGAAAAGAATATTTGAGAAAAAAACAAAACAAAACAAACTGTTTTGGTATTCCTTTGTCTAAGAATATCTGACAGTAGGGTGAAAGATATAGAAATAAAATGCAAGAGTGGCTTCACTTTATCAGTGACACAGGACGGCAGTCACCAACCTTTGGGATGCTGCTGCTACTGCTGCTGCTTAGTGCTGAGTAATGCCACGGCAGTCACAATACAATACGTATTGCGATTCATATGCCACGATACGAGTCGTAACACGATTCATAATCAGGTCAATATTTACCAAAGAACAATAGGATAAATTACTAGTTAATATTTTTAGTCCTGCCATGCAATTGCGAAGAAATTGTTTTATATCACACTATTGATCTTCAGTAAAACGTTAAAACCTGGTAACACACTTTTTGTAAAAACAGAATTGAGTTTTTGCCAAATTTGTAGTTACTAGGGTATAGTAGGGTGAATTACGGCCCAATAGTAAATGTTTAATACGTCGTGCTAATCCGCACAGTATTACTTAATTTTGAAGGCCATATTTTAATGGATCTTAATCCACCTTAATTACTCCCATTTATATACATTTATATTGTCTTATATATCTCATTGATCACATGTCTCCAGTATTCTTTGTTTTACACTTTAAATCTATCTTATTAATTGTAATTAACGTCTACGGGCTATAGCATTTTAGTTGCCACGGTGTACTGTTTGTAGACGATAGATTTATAGGATTAATGCCCTAGGCAATGCATGGGTATATATAGACCCAATTGACAGAATTAGGAGAGACCTTGCTACACACCCGTCTTGGGAGATCTGCTTAGATCGCATGCCTTAGAACAGACCTGTATTCGGATATTTGGAGACATAACTTTATGTCAGTTTCCTTATCCACATTGGAGCTTATATTCTATTAAGCATTTAACCAATAATTGTTTTATTAATTATCTGCTATTAAGTATTGTTGACTAAAGAATATATCGAATTATTAACAACCAACAAGAGTCCTGTCTTCATTTAATTAACAACAAGATTCCAGAAGATACACGAGAAACGCACTTCTACAGTTGTACTAGTTATTCAAATCTTTTGATTTTGTAAGCAGTTACACCCATGATATAACCTAGCAACTTCCTTCATTTGACTAGTATGTAACAGAAAATCCTAGTAACTCAATAGTCAAATTAATGAATAAGTTGGGGTTTAATATTCATTCATTACGTTTTCCATTGTTTTCTCAAAATAAGAACAAAAGTGAGTTACTTGGTGTCGCCTTTTGATGGGTATGACTGCTTACAAATTCAAAAGATTGGAATATCTAGTACAACAACAGGAAGCACATACCCTAGTAACTACAAATTTAGTCCTAACTCAATTTTAATTAAAAAAAAAAAGTGAGCTGCTAGGTGTTGCCTTTTGACGGTTGAGTTACTGAAGCAACGAAAAGCATGAAAAGGAATCGCGATGCATCGCATCAATACGCTTATCGTGTGAAGGTGAATCGCGATACATTGATTCAACCATATTGTGCTAGCACTACGCTGCTGTTATTGCTAATGTTGATTCTCATTCTGACGTCGACGACAATGATAATGACTTCCACTCACCCGTTGTATAAGACAACATCTGGTCTCCAAACAATGGACGCTGGTAATCTTAAAGATCTAATATCTCCGTATCTGCTGGAGTCCCACGCCAGCCTCTCATCCATCCATTCTTCATAGAGTATGGCACTTACATCCAGTCGTTCCCTAAACTCATCCTGATAAAAAAGAAACATAAACTAAACGTCATAAAGAATTATTTTCGAATAATGCTTTACAATAAAATAAACCAAGTACGAACTATCCAAACCATTAGTCGTAAAAATAGTGTAATCAGCAAATAGACTATTCACCGTGTACAAAATGCACGACAAACAGTGGTAACAGGTGCCCGGAAGAGTAAGCTTACCCTACCTGTTTTGTCGATGTCATAACCGCCAGTTTTTCCTGTAGTTGTGTCAAATCCATGCTATAGTCGCAGTCCTCATTGTGTTCCTGTTATGTCTGTTCTATCATACCCTGGTATCTCTACATGCAAATGCTATAATCGCCAGTCTTCCCTGGTATCTCTACATGTAAATGCTATGATCGCCAGTCTTGCCCAGTATGTATCTCTACATGTAATGCTATAATCGCAGTCTTGCCCCGTTTCTCTACATAAAAATGCTATAACCACCAGCCTTCCCCCGTATGTGTTACGGACTCAGATTAGTAACTATTGCCCCTTATTTCATGATGGACGAATGTAGTGCCAGTAAAAATAGACAATTTCTCCCTTAATTTTTTTCTCCCCTTTTCGTGCATTTTTTGGTTGTTGTTGACTTTTTGGTTTAGAATTGGAAAAAAAGTGATCACATCTGTTATTTCATAGCATTTTGGGGTAATACTGATGATATTACAGCGGAGGGATAGGGGGTGTAAAGTGTCTTTCTGCAGAGCAATCGTGTCATAAGTGAGATGTTCACCCCAGTCAACTTCAAATCCCCATCGCAAAAAATCTAAACGGTCAATCTTCTACAAAACTATGACGGGGAGATTGCCAAATGTGGTCCATATTGTGCCTATGAAGATTGAAACCAACGGAAGGATGGGCAAAAACCTACATTTAACATTGAACTCAATGGGCAAATAACTGTTAGTCTGAGTCCACTCCAGCGTCGATGCCTTTCCGTGTGTTCAGGTTACGATCATATAAGAAGATAGCGGCTTTAAAAGTGTTTGCTACGATAATAAAAATATTTTTACGCTATATTTATTCAAAAACTCTAAAAACATAACGTCACACAGAATAAAGCAGTTTGATTGAAATGTTCAATATATCCGTTTTTTATTATCTGTCTTTGAATTATTATATACAAAGGCCCATAGTGCCAAACAAAAACAAAATATTAATCCTTACGAAGGCCCATTAGTGTCAAACTAAAAATTAATATTAATCCGTTTGAACGAATCAGTATTTCATTTGAAACCTTCGTAATTATAGCAAGAGTGGCCAACTCTTTATCCTGGTGGTCGTGGGTCGGATTCCGGTGTTGGCCAAAAGTTCATCTGGATTTTCCAGCGTAGTTCCCCTTGACAGTGGTGCAATACGACATGTCTGACAAGGACAGTTGTCTAGTGCGTTAGGGACGGAAAAACCCGAATCTCCGTGTACTCATTGACGTGCGCGTAAAAAAAACCTCGATAGTTGGATCTATTTTCGAGCTGTTTTAGTAATGGAGTTTAACGTCCAACTGCTCTGCACCTAAACTGGGCTGATGGAGACGGGTACATAAGGCATCTTTAATTTAAATAATGCATCTTTAATTTACATAATGTATCTTTAATTTACATCATGCATCTTTAATATACATAATGCATTGTTAATTTACATAATGCATCTTTAATTTACATAATGCATCTAAATTTACATAATGCATCTTAATTTACATATGCATCTTAATTTACATAATGCATCTTAATTTACATAATGCATCTTTAATTTACATAATGCATCTTAAAAGTTAGTTCATAACTTACCATTTCTATTATACGGATTAAAGATAATCCAAGACGTACATTAACTGATCCTGTGTCATTATTCACAGGCATTATGACGCCCGTATAACCAGTAAATAAATCATTATACAGTTGCATCTCATGTTTAATAGCTTCACTCACTACCCGATCACCAAACACTGTAAAATACAAAATGTAATTAAATAAAATGGAGTTTATCGTCCTACTGTTCTGTTCCGACTGGGTTAATGAAGACGGGCATACACCATCAACACTTATCGAATTCCAACTGCCAATGGATCTTTTACGTGCATATCAATGTACATACAGGACTTCGGTTTATCGTACAACCGAAAGACTAGACAACTGCCCTTGTCAGGCCCTCCGCCTTGCACCACTTATTAGGTGAAACCCAGTCGGAAAATCCCGATGAACTTTCTCGGTCAACACCTGGGTCTAGTCCCCGACCTCCAGCGAGCCAGCTTCTTATTAACTTAACCACTGGTGTGGTTTCGACTATTGAAATAAAATTAAACCTGAACCATATGCTAGTCCCAAAATGACCTAGTTTGTGTCGAATGGAAGTTAAACCCATCTCTCTCTCTCTCTCTCTCTCTCTCTCTCTCTCTCTCTCTCACCCCTCTCTCTCTCCCCTCTCTCTCTCTCTGTCTCTCTCTCTCTCTCTCTCTCTCTCTCTCTCTCTCTCCCTCTCTCTTCTCTCTTAAAGAATATACATAACATATTTCCAGATATGATATAAAAGAAATTAGATGGTTTTTAACGTCTAACGATTCCATTAATACCTAAAATATATGCGTCAAATGGAAAAATAATCCAGCAACAAAAAAGGATACGGTTAAAATTTAATAAACTTGGTATTATTTCAAGTCATGACACCAACGATTTGATTAACAGTTAGCCAATAAAGCCAGATTAAAACTGATTTTTTTTTGTTCGATCTTATTATTGAACAACCGCTTTATAAAAATTTGACACGGTGCTGGTCTGTAATAACAGAGTAACAACAGATCGAGTGGAATTGCATCTTGAATTCAAGAACAGGATAAACCGATGTCGCAGCCTTGACATCTGAACAGCGTAACAACTGAACTTTAAACATTGCACGAAATAGCTCAAAGAAAATACACGAGGCATAAATACACAAAGGGTTGCATGTACCATACTTTAAAGGGGTAGTCCCAAATTCAGATGTCACAAAGACATACCCCCCCCCCCTCAGTACACGGCAAACCAAACACGGTTTTGGTTAGACCAAAGGTCATCGGAGACCAGAATTAAGCCCTCTCGAAATTTAGAAGACACAGTGGTGTGTCTTATTGTAAATACGGATGCCTCAGTGATTCGAAGAACATGGCACTGCCGCTCTGATCAAGTGGTCTAGGGTACTATCTCAGTGTTGGCTGAGACAGTCCCCCCCACCCCCTGGTGAATGATACAAGGCGGGGCGTCAGGAAAAGGGAAAACTTTTAGTATGTAAAATGTACCAGGTCCCATCTATGTCACTGCAACACATTCCTTTGGCAGTTGGAAATCAGAATCGAAATTCGTCTATCATGCTGGGTGTGATGAAGAATGCCACTAGTAGCTGGAGACCCACCACTGATGGGCATTGACTAATCACCTCTGTACCACCTCCCCCGCCCCCGCCCCTACCAACCCCTCCAGCTAGAGGCAGTGACTAATCACCACGCTGTAAGTTATATCTGAGAGTTTAAATGATTACATTTTAAATTGAAATACAATATATAAATTCAATTAATAAACACATGGAAATCAGTTTAAACATCAATAATCCATCGTCAATCAGAATTAACTCGTGTTTTTTTCCCGGTTTCCTCCCACTGCTAAAATATCCCTCCGCGCAAGCGAATTGATGAAATAAAATTAAACCATATGTTAGTCCCGAAATGACTTAGTTTGTGTCGAGTGTACGTTAAACCCCATCTCCCTTTCTCTCTCTCTCGGAACTCTTACCTTGTGTAATAATAATATCCAAAAATAATATCCCACATAGAATCCATGTTTTCATCTTGAAGTCAGGAAAGGGGGGCGTGTATGAGTGTCTCAAGTCTCCAACATTAATTACTAAGAAGAAATCTGAGACGGGTTATTATCCACTTCATGTGAACTCTTGTCTAGTGGCAAGTTTTAACAACACAATCCTGCATCGTATTTTTACATATAAAAATACTTGAACGAATTCAAGAATAGCGAAGACAGTCTTAGAATGATTAAAGGTAGGCATAGACATTTACATATGCATTAATGACGACATGTGAAGACAATTGCGCCATGAGCATATACGAATCAAATGTGCGCATTATAAATACACACTATTATTATTTATTATCATTACATCTGTATGTATTGAACCATGTTTGTCGCGATCAGGCATTATCTCAAACATCTGGAGTTCATACTAAAGCCCTTTTTCCACGTATGCTACTTGGCAGGGTTTCCGGGGCCCTTTTTCGCCCATTAAATTTGCCTTAGATCACGAACACGAGTGCAGAGAGAGAGAGAGAGAGAGAGAGAGAGAGAGAGAGAGAGAGAGAGAGAGAGAGAGAATACATGGTTCAATTTTATTTCAATAATTCGCTTGCGCGTAGGGGTCTTTAGCAGTGGGAGGAAACCGGAAGATCCAGAGAACATCCATAATTTTTGAGGCATCAGAAAGACTTTGGCGGTCAGAGGCGCACGATTTCAAAATCTCTTTATTCGATATTAAAGGGTGATCTAGAGACTATTTTACTCCCAGATTGCAGAATTTGGTTAGCTCAGGTTATAAGCCGTATCTAACGAAATTTCCCGTCAAACTCTCACCCCTCTCTTCCGTGTGTCTTATTGTAAATGAACCAAACTGTGTAAGTGAACCTTGGACATGTTGAATTAGAGCCGTGGGTTATTGTTAGTTATACCACGGTAGAGAGAGAGTAATATATTGTCAGCCAATATGAGATACTGCATCAATGAAATATGGAATAAATGATGACTTAATCGGATTATTGTATCGCTCAATAGATTACTATAATAATATTAATTTACTTCCAAATTTCCTATCAGTTCTTTATTGGCAGGGTAATCTTTCAATAGACATATTAATGAACCGAAGGCAGTGGGCATGAGAGAGAGAGAGAGAGAGAGAGAGAGAGAGAGAGAGAGAGAGAGAGAGAGAGAGAGAGAGAGAGAGAGACTGAGAGAAATTGGGTTTAACGTCCACTCGAAACAAACTAGGTCATTTCGGAACTAACATATGGTTTAATTTTATTTCAATAACTCGCTTGCGCGTAGGGGTCTATAGCAATGGGAGGAAACCGGAGTGCCCGGAGGAAACCCACGAGGTTGAGACGGCGACCCTATCTCCATGCCACTTACGCTCACACTAGGGATCTAAACCACAGCCGCAAGCGAGAGGTGACGGGCCAGGTAGAGGTCGAAGCGCGAACTCTAGACCACTAGGACATCCCCCCCCCCAGAGGGCCTTATAAATTGGGAGCCGTGACGACTCAGTCCGTAATACGCCAAAAAGGCGGTCTCGGGTTTGCTTTCATTTTTGTCGACAAGCTTCCTCTAGTATATCCGACGTGCCTAGTCGCTCGGATGGAACGAGGAAACGAAATGTCGATGACTGGGCGAAATGTCCCTCATGGCACACTTTACGGCGTGTGCGAGACTTCATTATCCGAGTGGGTGCTGAACAGTAGGACGTTAAACTCTATTTCATTTCGGTTGTATATAGATACTGTAAAACAAATGGGTGAAATAGCTTTATTTCTATTGATGTGATAACGCAGACAAAACGTTGCCAGAATGCGTAAATTAAAGACTGTTGAGCATGGAAACAGTGTCGGTGAATTAAGGACCTACAAAAACCTTTCATAACGAAATGAAATGTGGTTTGACCACTGAAGACTGACAGAGGGGATTTTCCCGACACATCCGTGCTATGGCCTACACGTAAAAAATCATTTTACAGTTGAAATTTGAATAATTGACGCCATCCCCAACTCAACACTTTTAATGCGCATCACAGACGTAACCATAAAAACAAATTGTTAGTCTCAAAATACTCGAAGCATTGCGTTGACGAGACTGTTCTAGATAGTGAGTTCAATATAGCCATTTTGATTTCTGCAATATCCGATAAACGTGAATGAGGTAATTATACACCGACAGCAGACGTACAAATATGTCGTCTGCCACAAATCAAATCATCTCAATTTTACTTTATTCTCTTATCAAATAATTCCATCTTTGATTTATTTACCCGTGGGAAATTATCCACAAATTACTATGCTGATTCACGGCCTTCGTGCGTCTTGTTATAGAGAGAGATAGAGAGAGAGGTTTGGCGATTTAATCTAGGCCATTTCGGGACTAACATACGGTTCAATTTTATTTCAATAATTCGCTTGCAAGCAGGGGTCTTTAGCAGTGGGGGGTAACCAGATGACCCGGAGAAAATCCACACTGTAATATGGCCTACTCTTATATCGAATCCCAAGTTCAACAGCCATGGAATATTTTACGTGATCCCCAATGTGCACCCGGGACCTCGGTTTTTCGTCCCATCCGAACGAATAGACAGTTGTCCTTGCCAGGCCCTCCACCCTGCACTGCTGCCAAGAGGGAAGCCACGTCGGTGAGTTTTATTTGAAATATTCGTGAATAAGGCAGCAGTAATTGTACTGTATTGTATATACAGACCTTCCTTACATACACAGGCCACAGGTTCCAGCGATTCCCGCAATGAAACGTTACATGCTTGTTTTTATGACGTCACAATTCCAAGATGGCGGTGATACGTCATGCTCGGTTCGTGGGTTGTTAGAGTATTTTTAGTACTACGCCTCAAAATTAATCTCTCTGTCTCTCTGCCCCAATCCCTGCCCCCTCAATAATCTCTCTCTCTCTCTCTCTCTCTCTCTCTCTCTATCTCTCTCTCTCAATAACAATATGATACATTATGATATATTTAAATATATATTTATTATTGTATACAAACATAGATATTAGCTATATAATCGTCATCATCAAAATGTCTCTTTATAGAACTTGAACCGTGTTCTAGTGTTATAATGTTGTAAGCTGTGAGTTCTTACATCATGTACTAGAGATCGTGGTCCACACACGAACACATCAACTGTTTTACTGAAAATAATCAAAAAAAACAAAATAATTTAGGTCGTTAAATCAGCTGAATGCCACGTATATTTCAATATTATTCATAAAACAAAAAAAACCTTTAAACATTAAATTCGTTGATTGTTATTTATATTTAAATATAATCATTCATGTTCAAACTGATGGGTTTTCGCCGGGTCCTCCGGTTTCCTCCAACTTCAAAGACTTGGCATGTGAATAAATGCCTAATTAATGATTTATATAACACTTGAGGCCAAACGAAAGATCTACAATGGGCAGATTTAACTCTTACATAATGCACATTTAACATTTCAAATGAACTGAAATGGGGTTTAACGTCCGATTGAGCTAAAGGAGACGGATATACGCCATACAGTTTGCTATGTATCCAGACAGCGGCAGCTAGACTTCATCTCATTTCAAATTCAAACTTTTAAGGGTTGTTCTATATGTACGTAAATTCATTAAAACTGGCTGACGTGAGAGGAGTGGGTGGTTACTCTACCCCCTTGGTAATATAACCAGTCGCGGATCCAGGGGGGGGGGGCAGGGGGCCGTTGCCCCCCTCCCCCCTCAGCCCCAGTGAGACTGGTCATCACTGTTCAGACCAACACCTGCAATCAGCAATGAGATTCCCAGATTTTAGTTTCTGTACAGGGTCGGTATGTATGCCCCCCCCCTCTCAAACAAAATCCTGGATCCGGGCCTGATAACACTATAACTCTAGCTTCTCGTTACCTTTTATGTAATTCACTTAAGTGTGAAAATATTTCTGACCAATTAGGTCTCTTTAAATGTAATCTACGGTCTATAAAATCAACAGCATCCCGTGATAAGGTCTGAAACGTTAATAAACAAAAAATATTACAAACACGACCCAAGATAAGCATAGAAAAGTGACGGACTTCAAAAGCAAGATCCGTCAAAGTTTTTTTTAGCTCACTACTTTCCAGAAAGTCTTTCATGGGAAGTAACTCCACTTAATGTTCCATAACATTAAAAATGAATTATTGATATATAAACTAATACATGTACAAACGTAGCTATAAACGTACCTGACATATGGTTGGAATCTGTGTTTGTGATCGAGTAATATACAGCTGAACATCTAATATATCGATTTTATTTCGTTCACACAGCTGAAACAAGGGAGATAAATCCATTTAAACAAGCCGGATTCAGATTTGTAATTTTCTCTCCCAAAGACTTCAAGAGAGAGAGAGAGAGAGAGAGAGAGAGAGAGAGAGAGAGAGAGAGAGAGAGAGAGAGATTTGTTGGCATTATCTCTAACATTCCGGTGATCTTAATCATGAAAATTATAAAGAGAGCAACATGTTGCAGACATCTGATAAACAAATTGAAAGGGGTCGAACGCTTCGCTAGGCCAAACACTTCAGAATGTTTTGATCAAAACGGTAGAAAAGAACACGACAACAATCATTTAAGCATTTGTATATCTTTTAGAAAATTGACTTTAACGGATAATTTAAAGTACGTTTTAAAGTACATTTATAAAGTGCAGGCTTAAGATTCCCAATTATAGAATACTAATCACTATGTTATAATCTGCACCATAATACTCGAAAATTCCCCTTTTTATTTTCTAAGTTAATAACCCCTATATAGTAACGTGCAGGCTCTTGACACCCCATACAACATCATATAAGAGCCTTATAATAAGTGCATGGTTAAGACACAGTCCCCTACGATAAACTACTGACCTATATACTATAAGTGCACAGTTAAGACTCTCTCAAGCCTAACTATGATAAAATACCAACCTCTATATTATAAAGTACAGGTTTAAGACTATCTCATCTTTATTAGGCCAATGGCATATTATTAATCTTTATATTAAATAAAGTGAACGCTAAAGATCCCCTGTCGTATATCATAAAGTGCACGCTTAAGACCCCTATAATATGGTATAAAACTAACCGCTATATGTGTGTTGATTATTCCATCTATGAACCAGGTTATATTCACTCGATCTCTGTTGATCCATATAAAATACACCTTCTTTAATCTCGATAACTTGTCACTACGATATCTAGAATATATTCAAGTAAAATTAAAAACAAATAAAGAATTAGTTTAATTAAGGATTGCTAGGACCAAAAACTACACGGATTAAGATATACGCAAGCTTGGAAATAAATTCAAGTAAAATTAAAAACAAATGAAGAATTAATCTTATTAAGGTTGCTTAGACCAAGAACTACACGGATTAAGACATACACAAGCTTGAAAATAATTACTCAAATCATATAATTGCGTGAAAAAATACTCAAATTAGGAATTCGTTAAATTAAGAATTTCCTGAATGAAGAATTATTCGAATGAATAACTAGTCATATTTGGAAAACGTCATGGGCCTAACATGGTCTGAATATCTAATTATAATTACTTAAGACATACGCAAACTAAGAAGTATTTACCCAAATTATATACTTACTTAAGTGAAACATTACTGAGATTATGAATTCATGAAATGAGGAATTACTCAAACTACGAATTACTCAAACTACGAATTACTCAAATGACGAATTACTCCAGTGAAGAATTACTCAAATGACGAATTACTCAAATGACTAATTACTCAAATGAAGAATTACTCAAATGACGAATTACTCAAATGAATTACTAAAATTTGACACGAATGAATAACTACTCATAATATGAATTACCGGTAGTCACATTGAATTTATCATATTTGGAACGCTCGTGGGCATAAAATCTGATGCTCTGAATATATAATTATTTGAATAAAGAATTACTTAAATGAAGAAAGTTAATTTGGTGGGCTAGTCGTTTGGATGGTACTAAAAACCGGGGTTGATATTGTGTGCACGTAAAGGAACCCTTGACAGTTGTAATTCACTTCATTACATTTTCCATTAGGGTTGATTTATTTCGTATATTGTCAAGATATAATGTTTATTACCGTAATCTATCCAAAAAAGACATGAATGGTGTCACACCGATTCCACCTGCAATGCACACAGCTATTTTTGATTGGTTCATCCGACATAACGGAGAGGTATATGGTCCGTCAATATAAACAGAAAACCTAAAATAGAATTGATGAAAGGTATGGTATTACGACATTACGTGACCCAAACAAAAAAAAAAGATGTGTCGTTTTTTAGGGTGAGGTGAGGTTGTCAAGCTTGATGCTGGACTGGGCTGTACATCCAACTTGGACGCTTGGTGTAGAATGACGCTAGTTCACTATCCAAGACCAACTTACGTTATCCAAATAAAGATAAGGGGTTGGTCATGCTTGATGATCGGCTGGGCGGTGCGTCCCACTTGGGCAATTGGGGTGGATGTCGCTAGTACTCTTGTAAGGGGTCAAATTAGTGGATGGAGTGTAGAACCCGTTTGGATGCTTTCTGTGGGTGCTTACTGTGAAGTAGATATGACTTTCGAATGAGGGGTGGGGTTTTATCGCCCACTCAATACAAGCTAGGGCCTTTAGGGTGAAAATCTTTATTTCAATATTTCACTTGTGCGTATGGGTTGACCGAAACGCGGACTCGAAGAAAACCCACATAGGTGCCCCTGTCCCTAACTAATCTGATTAGAATACAAATCTATATTTTCGTTTCGTTTTTTATGCTTCCGATGGCCTACACTATATGAAGATCTGACCGGTTCTGTTGAAAGTTCTTTGTACCATATGAAGGCTTTTGAACCTATGCTGCCCGACATTGATTAATTAATCAACGTTGAAGTTTCTAGCGGTTTACCCACTTCGGTGCGTCACACGCCAAGAACTTGCCGTAACAGACCGTTTCATTGGCTAATCCCTCACTTCAACCTGAACGTCGCTAATATAACAACTCTTTCAGATAATAGTGTAGCAAAATAAAGTAAAACGAAATTTTGAAATATAGAAAATGAAGCGAAGTAGGATCTATGTTTTAATCAGATTGATGGCCTGACCCCCCCCCCCCCCCCGCCACCCCGCTCACACCTTCCAAAAATTAGTGTTCCTAGGCACACACCATCAATTATGTAAAAATATAAGCGTAACATGAGTTGATCTGTTGTGTAGTTACGAGTAAATGAGTCGATCCCTGCAGTGCCCGAGAAAGTTCATCCAGATTTTCCGATGTGATTTCCCCTTGTCAGTGATGTAGGACGGAGAGCCTGATAAGGACAGCTGTCTAGTCGTTTGGATTTGACGAACAACCGAGGCCCCGCGTACACATTTGTGTGCACGTCAAAGATCCCTTGGCAGTTGGAATTCGATATAAGAGTAGGCCGTAGCGCCGCTGTCCGGGCAAAATTTCCCCCCAACACACTGCATGGCGTATGCCCGTCTTCATTAGCCCAGGTTAGGAGCAGAACAGTAGGATGTTAAACCCCACGATGTTTATGAAAGTTTACCTGTCCTCCGACGAATGGCCACCATCCACTGTTTTCTGTAGTTTACCTAAAAACATTCAAATATATTAATTTATATTTGTATCCAATGAGATCCAAATATAAATAAAACCTATAACGTATGAAAAGTATGTATACCATGCCCACTGGTTTGGACAGTTGTCGGAGTATTCAAAACTTTAATTGGGAATCTTCCACCAATTTTCAATAAATATCCCAGTTGAATAACTATTAAGTTAAAACTTATTCATAAATAAGTATTATCACTATAACCATATTATCACTATAACAATATGTATTATCACTGTAACAATATGTATTATCACTATAACTATATGTATTATCACTATAACTACATGTATTATCACTATAGCTACATTTAATATCACTATAACTATATGTATTATAACTATAACTATATATACTATAACTATATGTAATATCACCATATGTATTATCATATTATAAATATAACTATATGTATTATCCCAGTTGAATAACTATTAAGTTAAAACTTATTCATAAATATGTATTATCACTATAACCATATTATCACTATAACAATATGTATTATCACTGTAACAATATGTATTATCACTATAACTATATGTATTATCACTATAACTACATGTATTATCACTATAGCTACATTTAATATCACTATAACTATATGTATTATAACTATAACTATATATATGTTACAGTCAATGTGTAAAATCAGTCAATCTGTAGATTGACTGGAATTTTTAGTCATTCTGTAGAT
This sequence comes from Patella ulyssiponensis, assembly GCA_963678685.1. Taxonomy (NCBI): domain Eukaryota; kingdom Metazoa; phylum Mollusca; class Gastropoda; family Patellidae; genus Patella; species Patella ulyssiponensis. The sequence continues at coordinate 86,319,738 of OY783226.1, forward strand.
TGACTGATTCACTCAGTCATTCTGTAGATTGACTAAAAAAATCAGTCAATGTATAGATTGACTGGAAATTTAGGCGGATTTCTAGACAGATTGACTAAAATGAATTATTCTCACTAATGGAATCACATAAGGCTATCAGATTATTTAAAGTATATCATATGATCTGATTTGATAATAGATTGGAAGCCAAAGTTTTAACTCTTTCTTAATCCTTAATTTCTTAAGATATCAGGTATGGATAATTAGTTTTAACAACAGATAGGAAGCCAGTTCAAGTAACAATTCGATTCCTTAGTCTACGATATCACCTTTGGTGGAAGTGGACGTTTAACTCCCAGTAACTCACTCACTCACTCAACAGACTGTCTAGTCTACGATATCACCTTTGGTGGAAGTGGACGTTAAACTCCCAGTAACGAACGAACGAACGAACAGACTGTATCATTGCTCTTTCAACTTTTGCAATGGAGAAGTCAATGGAAGATTCCTTTAGAGAGGAACTTTTGATGAAGAGAGAAGCTGACAAGCATGACAAGTCCTTATTGTTGACGAAAACAGAGTATTGCACTCTACTTGAAGAGCTGAAAGAAGCTGGTTCTGGCAAAAGTAAAACACCTCGTCAGTATTACATCCTTGGTCGCTATGAGATATTGCAGTGTGGTGACGTGGAAAAGTTAATCAGGAAACGCAATACCAATGATGATGAGCCCATTTACTTTACACATATCGATGATATGTTTGACATTGTTAAGAGAGGTCATATTTCAACTGGTCATGGTGGCCGAGATAAAATGAAGCAATTTTTGAAGAAATATGCCAATGTGACCCGCGATGCAGTAGAATTGTACAAGTCACTTTGCGTAGAATGCCAGAAGAAACGTAAACGCATCACAACCAAAGGAGTAGTGGTTAAGCCCATTCTATCAAAGGACTTTGGATCATGAGGCCAAGTAGACCTAATTGACATGCAGTCAATGGCAAGTGGCTCATCCCGATGGATAATGGTCTACCAAGATCATCTCACTAAATACTGTGTACTACGTCCATTAACATCCAAACGTGCTGCAGAAGTCGCCTTTCAGTTGATGGACATTTTCCTATTACTCGGAGCACCTCAGATTTTGCAAAGCGATAATGGATCTGAGTTCACGGCATCCGTTATCACAGAGCTAAAGCTTCTATGACCTGATCTTCTCATGGTGCATGGTAAGCCAAGACATCCCCAGAGTCAAGGTTCAGTAGAACGTTTGAACTGTGACGTGAAGGACATGCTCACTGCATGGCTAGGGGACAACGACTCAACAGACTGGCCTATGGGACTTCGCTTTGTGCAATTCCAAAAGAACAGCAGCTACCATTCTGGAATAAAGCAATCACCATACAAAGTCCTGTTTGGAAGTGAAGCCAAAGTTGGATTGCGCTCGAACACCCTTCCAACAGAAATACTTGAAAGAATGGTCTCTGAAGAAGACCTTCTTGCAGCATACTCAGCCCCATCATCAGAGAGAGAAGCTACTAGCCATGTAGAACATCAAGATGTGAGTGAAGCTACTGGTACCATGCAACCTGATACAGCAGACCCTGAAGATTCAGAGCTAAGAGTGAATCAACAGAACATCGAGGTCCAGAGGAAAAGAGCAGTGTCGCTGGCAATCCGGGTGACAATGTGACCATCCCTATTCCATTAGTTGATCGTGGTAAGGGTGACCCTCGCAACATAATGGGTGTCATTGTAGACAGGAACGAGAATGACCTGTATCGTGTTGCTGTCAAGGCTGGGATTCTTAAGGGACACTATAGCAGAACTCAGTTCGACCTGTGCACCAATAAGCTGTTTAACATTGAGGACATGTCCAGGGATGTTGAAGTGGTCTACGCCAGGCAGTACAGAGTGAATCTCGATGCGGTGGCCAGGGATATGCTAAATGCAACTGTGCAGCGAGTGGCAAGCAATGTCAGACCAACAGATGTAAATGTTTCAAGTCAGGCGTTAAATGCAACAGCAGGTGTCACTCCAGCACCACATGTCCAAACAAGAATTGAAGTCCTCCATGATATGTCAAGCATCCCATTCACAACTGTAACTGAAATAAATCATACCTGATATGTGAATAAAACTATGAACGTCTTCATAACTGTTTGTTTTGTTTTAATGTTGTTGACCCATTAGTGAGAATAATTCATTTTAGTCAATCCCATTCACAACTGTAACTGAAATCATACCTGATATGTGAATAAAACTATGAACATCTACATAACTGTTTGTTTTGTTTTAATGTTTTTGACCCATTAGTGAGAATAATTCATTTTAGTCAATCTGTCTAGAAATCCGCCTAAATTTCCAGTCAATCTGTACATTGACTGATTTTTTTAGTCAATCTACAGAATGACTGAGTGAATCAGTCAATCTACAGAATGACTAAAAATTCCAGTCAATCTACAGATTGACTGATTTTACACATTGACTGTAACATATATACTATAACTATATGTAATATCACCATATGTATTATCATATTATAAATATAACTATATGTATTATCACTATAACTATATGTAATATAACTATATGAATTATCACCATAACTATATGTAGTATCACTATAAGTATATGTATTATCACTATATGAATTATCAGTATAACTATATGTATTATCACTATAACTAAATGTATTATCACTATAACTATATGTATTATCACTATAACTATATGTATTATAACTATAACTAGATGTATTATCAGTATAACTTCATATATTATAATGTATCATCACTATAACTACATTTAAGATCACTAAATTTATTATCACTATAACTATGTATATTATCAAGTTTCTATAGTTACCAATTCACCTGACCAGTCGCCTGTAGTACGAATATGTACAGAAAAATTCTTGGAATCTTCTCTCGGACACTGGAATAAAATACGTTTACAAATTTAAAAAAAATCATCAAAACTTACTCATCATCTCACTCGAACCTTCCGTCGTCGACAACAAATGGTAATCTGGATAATGTAGCGTAACTGACTGGGTGTTCGCGTCTACAGTACGCAGATTGGAAAATGTTTTCGCAATCGACCAGATAACATTGCATTGTTCCGATTACCAACTAAAGGTCAAGGCCACATTTCTTCTCAGGCAAGCGTAAGGCATACAGAAATCTTCGTATGACATGCCACCATCATGTCTATTTCTTACGAAATTTCAACGCAGGTTCTCTCGTTGTTTTCAAGCGTTGAGATTTCGAAGTTTCACTCAATAATGACGTCATTATAATGTGCTATACTTACCCGTGTTATAGAGAATGGATGCCACTCAAAATATGATATTGATGAACATTTTAACAAAACATACTGAAATTAAAAAAACATACTAAAATATTTGTACATACTGAAACATTTTAATCCTATTCGAGGGCCTGACAGGGACTGCTGTCTAGTCGTTCGGATGGACCAAAAAACCGAGGTCCCGTCTATACATTGTCGTACACGTACAAGACCCCTGGCAGTTGGAATTCGATATAAGTGTAGGCCATATTGCCGCTTCTCGAGCAAAATGTCCTTCATAGGACACTGTATGGCGTATACCCATCTTCATTAGCCAATTCGTAGAAGCAGAAGAATAGGACGTTAAACCCCATTTCATATCAAATGTCTTATGAGTGGGTGATTGTTATACAGTAGCCGCACGGTTAGGGAACTACACGAGACGCAGAGGGGCGACGGTGCTGGGTAGCTAACAAGGGGGTTCGGTTTGACCGCGAGAAAACAAAAAAGGATTACAATTGATCGATTAATTCTTTACCCTCCAATAATTTGGTCTTCGATCGCTATGATTAATCGGATGTTAATAATATACTGTGAAAATACAATAGAATGTGCCCAGCTCCATAAGTTATGATATCACACACCCAACAAATTATCATACGATCCAAAAAATCGCTAAAAAGGGCCCGATCTTTCTGAACCAGGACCCTCGCATTCGTCTTGCACAATTTTCCAAAAAGAGTAAGGATCCGTCGAGTACGATCGATATGAAACTTGGTATCCGTGTTCTTTGATCAATTGCGCACCCAATAACGGCCTTCGATGTTTCATACGAACGCACAATTCGATGATGGTTGTGATGACGTCGTTACTGGTTCTTGTATTCCCTTTGGATTTGGATTATCCCACTTCTCCAATCACATTTGAACTTGCCCTATAATACAACAAGAGTTACCTGGCCAGGGGTAGCTTTGAATCCATCGCAAGTCATATTGACTTCAACCACGCCACCGGGATAGGATTTTAGACTTTCAACCTTCAATGTACTTTTACCCCTCCTAAAGATCCGCACAGCACTATCACAGATATAGATAAACAAAGGGATACCAATCCAATACCAAGACTGAAATGATACAATATTATAAAAGCTGGGTCTCTAAAGGGTATATTCAATATTTAAAGATGCATTATGTAAGTTTCAGATAAAGAGCTGGACGTTCTTGCTATGATAGTTCAAAAATAAATAATGCAAATTTTATTCAAATAACAGTACTTTATTTTTAAGCCAAGCTATCACTGTTTGTAGTTTTGTGAAGATGTGTACATTGATTGTTTATTATCGTAACCATGGCACTGGTATATTCGAGGATTGGCCTCGCTTTTCCATTTTTAAATTAAATCATTAAATGGCTGAACTGTTCTAATCTACTTAACACCCGACCTATCCGATGGCATCGGGAGTTGAGTATAATCTAGTCATGTTAATCAATGTCTAATTAATAATTTTTATAACCGTTTAGGCCTAAAGAAAGACCTGCTTTAGGCAAATTTAGCTCTTGAATAATCTATCCTTAACTCCGTCTGGAATTGCTTTTGTAAACCCGCTTAATTTTGATGGTTGGCTTTAATTCATTTTAATCAAAATCGAGAGATTATCTAGAGTTGTTTTTTTTTCATTTTGTTTTCCTAATATTATGTTAAATATATATTACCCAAGAGCTAAATCTGCCTATTATAGGTCTTTCTTTAGGCCTAATGGTATATAAATTATCAATTAGACACTGATTAATTTATTCGTCCCATAATCAACCTGTGATATTTACTGAAATAAGATCTCATATGCTGCTCGACTTACCTTCATGATGATCTAGGCTAGGCCTAAAATTCAATCGCTAAAATCTCGGTTCAGAGTGGATCAATTTGACTGAAATGTTACTCGAATTCCCTTTACATTATCTAGTTTGTAACCATAACAGTGAAAACTGCCAGGAGGTCGGGTGTTCTATCCCTGCGTTGGCCGAGAAAGTTCATCCAGATTTTCCAGCGTGGTTTCCCCTTGGCAGTGATGCAGGACGGAGGGCCTGACAAGGACAGCTGTCTAGTTGTTCGGATGGGACAAAAAACCGAGGTCCCGTGTACACATTGGCGTGCACACAAAAGACCCCTGGCAGTTGGAATTCGATATAAGAGGAGGCCGTAGCGCCACTGCCAGGGCAAAATTTGCCACATTGCACACTGTTCGGTGTATGCACTTCTTCATTAGCCCAGGTTAGGAGCAGAACATTTCTGAAAACTGACATCTCTTTATCTAATCTCATATAATGTATCTTTAAATATTCATTTTGAATACATTTTAGTATAGAATAACTGAGATTGTAACACTCACTGACCTGAATCTTTATTTGTTCAAATCGAGGTCTCTCTGTACAGTTAGTGATATTAGACGTCATAAAATAAAACTCTGTGATTGGTTCAGATTGAGGTGCAATTGATGACGTATTACAGCCTGGCCAATGGCTGTTCAAATTTGTTTGTTGTTTAATAGATCCTCTGAAATTATTGAACATAAAAATGACGTCATACGTCACATATATTCTAGTTGATGGACACCATAAACTTGAAAGCCAGAATTTCATATTTTTCAGTTATATTTTTAAAACGTATTAAAATATCTACAAACAGTCCTACCATTTTAAAGAATATTCCTATTCATCCAATAATTCACTATTGTGTTATTATTTCCTGTGTCACTGACTTTAATGCCTGGGAAATAATACCCGGAGAAAACTCACGAGGTTGGACAGGCGACCCTACTCCTTGCCACGTACAACCGGGGATTCGAAACGACGCCAGTTGACACAATGACAGGCCGTATGACCTAGAAAGGATTTATGAAGCCAATGGTAAAAGAGTATAGATGCGTGCTAAGTACTTCAATTATTTTCGTAACAAAGTATCCTTGCCATGATAGCGGGCTATATGACGTTCAGTGCTTCAAGGAAAAAGACATCCTTGCGGGCTATATGACGTTATACAAGGGTGTGGTAATAATAGGTGACTCTGTGCAAGACCTCGCTCATTTGCATAAATGACGACATAATCTGCAAAGGGTCTAGAACTTACCCCACAGCGTGAACTAATAATATTACCTAGACGTTGATGTTAAAAACTTACCCCACAGCGTGAACTAATATTAATATATAAAAGACGAGAATGAGACGATGTGTAAAACAAAACAAATCATAGTTGACGTCCCTGAAACATACAAATGTTGTTTACAATGTCGGATTATTTTGTTATTCACAATATCGTGTCAGTGGCTGCCACAGTCACCGGACCTGAATCCGACGAATTACGCCATCTAGACCAGTCTCCAAGAGGTCAGTAAGATGTGACTTCTCAGTCTGACAAAGGAAAATTAGACATTATTTTTTTAAAACCTACGCTATAATTATATTAACTATTTGAGTGAACTGTTCATGTATCCTTATTGTACGACATGGGAAAGGTTGATAATATAGTTACAAACAGTGGCGGCGCTAGCCGTCTGTTGTTGGAGGGGCAAACTGGGGCAAAGTCCAAGGTTAAAGGGGCAAAGGCTCGAGGATCAACTAGGGGTAAGGGGTTCTCCCCCAGAACATTTTGAAAAGCAGGCTGTCGGAAATGCAGCATGGCAGCATTTCAGGCAATGATCGTTGAGGTAAAGTGTCAAGCGAACCTCGACGAATCCCACTCACGAGCGCCAAAGTAAGGAGTCTTTATGGGGGTACGGGGGTCTCCTTAAGAATATATTGAAAAATGGACTGTCGGAAATGCTGTCTGACAGTATCCAGTTAGGCACCGATCGTCGAGATAAATAAATCTGACCACATACCGTCCCCAAGAAAATTTCGTAAAAAAGGCTGTTGGAAATGCTGCCTGATTCTTGATGTATAAAGGCCTAGGATTGACACCATTAACACTAGACTCATTGACAAGTCCTTATGATCTATAGCGCACGTGTTCCCTTACCTCATATGTCTGTAACTGGTGGTTACTATGACAACAAGAATAACACACATTAATAAACCAGTAATACCTGCAACTGAAATTAAACGAAATATTCATTTCAAAAATATCACCATTATCCAAGTTGTATATTCATACACGATTTAAAGCATAACTGATATGATAAAAACTGTTACTGTTCTACTACTAAATGATCGAGACTAGTCTGCCTATAAACAGGATGGTTACAATCTACCGTGGAACTTCCGGTCGAGGTACTGACTTGGATTTTATGTAAATAGAGAGAAAGCACGCGACAAAAACTAGGTCATTTCGGGACTAACACATGGTCCTTTTTTATATTTCCAAATAATTTGCTTGTGCATAGGGTTGAATACACAAAAGGTTGAACTGGCGACCTTACTTCTTGTCACGTACAAGCGTAGAAATCGAAATCATTTTACTTGACTCAATGAAATACCATTCGCCTCCCCATCCCCCCTTTTGAGTAAATATGGCACAGAACTGTTGAGGGTTAGCCGCAAGAACAGAAATAGGGAATAAACTTACCACTTCGAATTGCTATATATACGGGATCCTGAAATCAGACGAGTTTTAATTACTATATTTTATATTATCTGAAATGTCAGTGTCCTTTCTAGAACATTGGGAGCACGTTTAAGATCTTTTGAACAGTTGTATGTAGAAATAAGGGAGCCACGGTGGCTAAGTGTGAAAGACGTTGGTTCGCTAGACTGAAGGTCTGGTGTTCGGTCTCTACATGGCCCCCTTGTCAGTGATGCAGGATTGCTATCTATTCGATCAGATGGGACGAAAAGCCGTGGTCCCGTGTACACATTGGCGTGCACGTAAAAGATCCCTTGACAGTTGGGATTGGATTTAAGATTAGGCCGTAGTGCTGCTGTCCGGGCAAAATTTTCCTCATAGCACACTGTATGGCGTATGGCCGTCTTCTTTAGCCCAGTTCAGAGCAAAACAGTAGGACGTTAAAGCCCATTTCATTTCATGTATCATCATCATCTTTAGTTCAGTCGATGCAGGAAAGCGGGAAGTTAAACCTCATTTCATTTATACCTGCAGGTTCATCACGAATTTCAATGGTCATTAATTAACTCCGTTATTCACCTTGGGTACTGGCGATGTGTTGACAAATTTGAAACAAGTTTGGTATTCGGTGACAAAGAATTGAACTTGGTTCTTATATAATTATTACATTCTCTGCATATTCAGTACTAGCACTCGGCAAACCTCGGCAGATTCCGGTACAATCTAACCTCGGGTGTATGACGAATTCAGCCATACTGGAACTACTTTAAAGGTCCCGGGTGAAAATGGCGGCGCCCATGGTGCTTTGTGTTTTGTAGGAATAGAGATACAATCTTGACAATCGTACATAGCTTCCAGTGTCTGAAGCTGTTTGTCCTTCAAGTTTATCCGATTTTCCTTACACAAAGGACAACTTTGCAACGAACACTCTACACACTCTACAAAAGACGCCATCTTGGCAATTTTTTTGTAAAAGCGGCAAGTTTTCTTGTTAAAGTAAACCGGTAGCCGCATCGCAAATGTATTGGCGTACATATCATTTACTGTCATACAGTTGAGGCTAGATGTAGGGTACCGGAATTAAAAAGGTTTGTCAAGTGCAGTGCTAGCTAAAATATCATCAGATCTTACAACACGGTGTCCCGCCATAGTTAGATTTACATTCAAGGACACCGCTACTTTGACATGCTTTCAGTGGAATCCGATATTATATATAGCAATTTCAAACACACGCACGAACTATTTTGACTAAATCAGTGACGTTAATTCCTGATTCGTCGCCTTCAGATTGATTTACCATAATTTACCTGCTGTGGGTACTCGGCGCCATTAACTTCCGTATACATGTCATTATAATAACGGGAAAAATTGACGTCATTAAACATGTGACCGATAAAATGGACAACTGAAAATGAAATGATTTTTTAAATACGTTATTAAGCATACATTAATTATACATTATGTAATATTTAGGTAAAGAACTGGCCATTCTTGCTATAATAGTTCGAAAATAGATAATGTAAAATGAATAATTAGAAAATTTCATTCAAATTACTCTATTGCAAGCGAAGATATTAGCCTTTGAAGGTTTGACAGACGTGTGCAATAATTTCAACCACCGTACTGGTTGATCGAAGCTAAGTCTCGGTCCTCCATATTTGATTAAATCAAAGTATCGCTGAACTTTTTCAATCTATTTCATATCGGACAAATCTGATGCCACCGAGAGTTGATTAAGGCCTGGATCAGTTAATTAATGTCTAATTGATACTTTAGAAAACATTTCAGGCCTAAAGAAAGACCTGCAATAGGCAGATTTAGCGCTTGCATAATACATGTTTAACTTATCCAGACCAAAATCACCTCTCGATGCCAGAGCTAGCATGTGATTTGAGTATGTTTCGTTGTTGATGATATAACCGAAAACATGGATAATCAATACTGTTTATTATCATAAAACGGTAGTAATCACGATCGAGGCTAGCCTAAAATTCAAAAGCTAATATCTCGGCCAGAGTGGAGCAATTTGACAGAATTTTCTTCATATTCTATTTATGCTATTTATATGTTACTATTATAGTGAGAACAGTTAACTCTATAATCTCCCATAAATTATCTTTAACAGATCTTTATTAACGTCATTTGACATAATAAACCAATATCAATTATATCGATTACTAAATTGAAGTATATTTGAGAGGCATTCAGAAAATCAAATACCGGTAACAATTCTTACTCGTGGTAGCAGTCTGAACAAATATGTACAGTTAAAGTCATTTCGTCCAGCTCAATATACGCACTCATACCGAGCGAGGTCGTATGTACATTTAAGGCCATTTCGTCCCAGCGGGTATACGTACTCATGGAATTGAAGCCAGGCCGCATGGTCATTTCGCCCTGTGCGGAAAACGCACTAAGGTATCCAAGCCAGGTTGTATGCACATTTAACGTCATTTCGGCCATGGTCAGACGAGCGCTCAACGAATCCAAGCCAGGTCTTATATATGTTTAAAGTCATTTCGCCCAGACCGATATACGTATTCATGGAAACCGAGCCAGATCATATGCACAGTTAAGGTCAATCCTTCCAGACCAAGTACCTCATTGTCGAGACAATCTACCTTATTTTTTCACAAAAGAACATATGAGTGTCAGTCTACGAATAAGGCCACTGTCTGTGCATGACTGAAAATGACGTCAAAAAGGCTGGAACGATGAAAGTTATTTTTAAAGCCCCAATAACACTCTTGTTGTAATTGAATAATATGTCCCAATATCTTTATTCTGGTCAACAAATTGTTTTATTTTATAATATTCAAATAAATTGATGATACAATTTTTATCGTAACACACCTAATTTAAAAAATTGGAAAAATTCAACTACATGATTTGAAAAGGTTAACGTAAACCTTTTCAAATGTGACTTGGATTTTAAAATATTTTCGAACCCTCTGGACAAGTAAAATATGATATAATGGATAATTTACACAACAGGTAGGACACATAAACATCTGGTACTTAGAATAAGACTATTATTTATTTTCTAGAGCTGCCAAGCCAGCAAGAGTGTTATTGTTCCTTTAAGTGTCCTATCCATCGTATTTGAATTGGCAGGGTTTTTTGTGTAGAGCAGAAGAGAATTACTAAGTGAATGAAGCCAGTTCGTGGTTTTATAAATTCTTTGTGTTGTAAGTACAAACCTGTAGTTATGACAATAATTACAGCACATGCTATATGGAATCCTTTACAGGAATCTAACAAGGTATTTGTAGTACTGATCTGTATCTGAAATAACAGAAATAACCCGTCTCATTAATTTTCTTCAAATACAAACAAAGCCCAACTTAGGCATGGGCCTGGGGGACCCAGGCCCAGAGCCCCGCGGTTTAGGGGGGGGGGAGCGTCCGCGGTTCATGGCAAAAAGAGAAAAAAATCGAATTCCAGATAAAAGTTTCACGGTGGTCGCCGTTATATGTCATTTTTCGCGTATTGTATGTCATTCGGAATTGAATAGATTTCGTATGTGATCAGATATTATGTATACATTCTTGTATTACAGACCGTTTAGTTGTTTGTTACGCATACGTGCCATTCAAAAGGATATGAAATAATCTTTTCGTCGCGTTAGGGGCCCTGCGATTCTAATGAGCCCCGGGGCCTCGCTCCGGTAAAGCTGGGCTTTGAATACAAATCATTAAAAAAAAATATCGAAGCATAATATTTGGACAGTTGTCCTGTGATTTTACACTTTAACTTAAACATACAATATACAAGAGCTAAATCTGCAGGTCTTTTTGTACGCTAGAAATATTATCTAAATTATTATTTAGACATTAATTAACTTATCCAGACCATTATCAACTCTAGATGTCATCGCTAGCCTGCAGTATTTACTGGATTGGTCTCCGTTCTGCTGCTCAACGCTCATTGATTGATGATTGAATCCAAAAATGGATAATTGAGACTATGTTTTTATGTGTAAAATTCAATCGCAGCTCTCTACCTAATCTCCCATAACGTATATTTAAAGTTAGATTACCTGCTTGTTACAAGACCTTAAAATAGTTAAAATATATCGGCACATAGGTAATAAAATTAAACCACAATTTAAATTCAATATGGCTGCCGATCCTCTCGAGATACACATGCACCTCTGAAATATGTAAATTAAAAATCATATTCAAATATTCATGTTCCTGTATTATAACTATAGAATAAAAAAATCGTAAAATGTTCGAAGTGATGGTGTCCTCGGATTCTTTTGTCCAGCGGGTAACCATCCAGCAGGATATCATTTTTAATTCTTTACACTACGATATGTAATACTACCCTGCCAAATGACAATATATGAATGGGAGGATAATTTATTGACCGGTTATCAGCCAAACACATTCAACTCCTCCTTAATGTTCTAATTGTAGCTCAGCTGTTTCCATTGTCGGTAGCTCGAACAAGAAATGGAATTTTGTTTAACGTCCTACTGTTCTGGTCCGAACTGAGATAATGTAGACGGGCTTACGCCATACTGTGTGCTATGAGGGAAATTGTGCCCGGATAGCGGCGTAACTCTTTTATCGAATTCCAACTGCCAAGGGATCTTTAACATGCATGCCAACGCGTACACGAGGTCTTGGTTTTTCGTCCCGTCCGAAGGGCTATACGTTGTCCCTTGCCAGAAATCCCGATAAATTTTCTCGACCAACGAAGGGATCGAACACGGCACCTTCAGGTTGGTGACCTCACGTCAACCCACTGTGCCACCGTGGCTTTAAGTTCAAACAAGATGGCATTTCTATACAGGAAAATACAGCGGTATGTAAGTAAATTCACGATACCATAGGTTTTAAATGGTTTAGATACTCTCGAAATGAAATGTCGAGCTGAGATTTTTCTCATCGTGATCGAAACCGGGACTTTGCGAAGATCTGGGAAGTATGAGGGGAGAGGGGGGGGGGGATGGGTCTAACGCCCACTCGACACAAACTAGGTCAATAATTCGCTTGGGCGTCGGTCTATTTTAGTAGTGGGACAAAACTAGTGGACCTCGCGACCATATTCCTTGTCACGTACCACTGGGTAATCGAAACCACGCCATTTGACTCAATGGGGAAATGAAATGGGGTTTAACGTCCTACTCTTCTGCACCTGACCTGGGCTAATGGAAGACGAGGTGACTCAATGGAGGCCTTATGATACAGTGTGCACGTGCTAGCCATGTCGCCATCCCCTGCTCAGTCAGATGGATTTTGTTTCATGATCTATGATCGGATGAATAATCATTAAATAAAAACTAATTTTTTCCCAGTCAATCGGGACTTCCTGATCAGTGAGCCACTGCCATGGCGAGAGATTTTGTTCCAGATTCTATTGGCAGGTGAATAATCACAAATGTTAGTAATTATATAAAAAATTAGATAAAATGTAATCGACATACCCCTAACATTTGATGTACGTAGTAAAATCTGGGATCATCTCGGTAATATTGATAATCTCTATAGAATAATCCCATACAGCCGATTAACCATAATACCTACAAACAATAATTTAGTAACTGACTTGGAAATAAACAGTCGCACAACTCCATGGAGAGAGAGAGAGAGAGAGGGAGAGAGAGAGAGATGGGTTTAACGTCCACTCGACACAAAACTAGGTCATTTCGGGACTAACATATGGTCTTTAGCAGAGAGAGGAAACTGGGGGGCCTGGAGAAAACCCACGATGTTGGACAAGCCACCCTACTCCTTGTCACATACAACTGGGAATTCGAAACCACGCGAGTTGACTCAATCACAGGCTTTATGATACAGCGCACGCGTGCTTACCATTCAGCCCCACCCCCAACTCCATGGAATAATATGTTTTGGGGACCTTAGTCCTTATGGATGCAGACCACCGTTATTTATTGACCCAGAATGGCTTGTAGTCAAACTAACCCTACTGTGAAAAGTTGAATCGGACGAGCAGTGCAAACAGGGCGAATCGTGTAAACGGACCCTTAGTATTCATACACGATTTGGGTGCATTAGGTTAATTGCAGGTCACATTTATCTTGATGTAGTAATTAAAGGCCGTAGTTTGTAAACTGGAACCATATGTCTATAAGTATAAACATATTGACCGATATTTGTATTTACACTCAGCCCATACATCATCAATATATCACAATATTTATTTTATCTACATAGAGAACACGCATCAATTAACATGTACTCGTTGACACACCCTAGGTTTTAATAGACATCTAATGGGTATTAATTAGCCAGTCAATCCAATATAGTCACCGAACTAAGCTAAAAGATGCAGACATTTGTTAATGGGTTTAATTAACTATTCGTGGGGACCTTAAATATATGGAACTGAGAGAGAGAGAGAGAGAGAGAGAGAGGGAGAGTCAGAGAGAGGGAGAGAGAGAGAGGGGTCTATAGTTTGGGATATTATCTTTCGGTTGGCTATATATCGCACTACCTTGTGGTCTATCCATTTCGCATCTATTATGACCCAGTGTGAAGCTAAATAATGTTGTTTGTCCCATAATGACCTTAAAAAAGCATTTTCTCAAAGAAAATCTAAATCATCTCATATTTCCAACGCAAAATTGTATGGTTTCAGCGAAACACTACATTCTTGGGTTGGCCAACTTTTCAACTTTTCTCGCTACCGAAATCTGTTAATTATTAGAATTTTGTGATTCCAAAACTCCTATAACACTTCCAGGCCAAGAATTAATAGGAATCAGCTGTTCATGTCTTTGATATCCTAGTCTTAAAGTCTGTGTTGTAAAGATCACTTTGAGGGCGGTGCCTCTTTTATTAAGTTTGATATCTGATACGGTGAATATCTGGCGGCGGTTAACGATGATGTAAATTCCTACACAACAATAACAACATTGTGTTTTCATAGAACTCCAGTATTCCATGCCCATCTTTAATCGTTTTATTCCTCCAGATTTATTAATATTCACCAGAGATCTTGTGGTATTTACAACTCCCGGTCTTTCATAGTCCCAACACACAAGATTATGAAAGTTTTAGGAAACGAGAGAGAGAACGAGAGAGAGGGAGAGAGAGAGAGAGAGAGAGAGAGAGAGAGAGAGAGAAATGGGGTTTAACGTCCACTCGACACAAACTAGGTCATTTCGGGACTAACATATGGTTCAATTTTATTTCAATAATTCGTTTGCGCGTAGGGGTCTTTTAGCAGTGGGAGGAAACCGGAGTGCCCGGAGGAAACCCACGAGGTTGAGAAAGCGCCCCTATCTAGATGCCATATACGCTCACACCACGGATCGAAACCACAGCCGCAAGCCAGAGGTGATCGGCCAGCTAGAGGTCATCTAGACCACTAGGCTATCCCAACCCCCCATTAGGAAACGAAATAAAGTTTAACCATCTGATTCAAACACAGATCCTATTTCGTTTCGTTTTTTATAGTTCAAACTTTCGTTTTACTTGTCAACTGGTCATATCTTCATGTAGTGTGGGCTATCGATAGTGTTAAAAAATCGAAACGAAATATAGATCTCTATTTTAATCAGATTTTTAAGTTAAACGTCCTACTGTTCTGCTCCGAGGGAGCTAATGAAGACTGGCATACGTCATACGGTGTGCTATGAGAGACATTGCGAATTCTA
Organism: Patella ulyssiponensis; assembly: GCA_963678685.1. Taxonomy (NCBI): domain Eukaryota; kingdom Metazoa; phylum Mollusca; class Gastropoda; family Patellidae; genus Patella; species Patella ulyssiponensis. The sequence goes on from OY783226.1 coordinate 86,335,190, forward strand.
CCTGTCAAGGGTTCTTTCATGTACACATCAATGTGTATCCATGACGTCGACTAGTGCATTGTCTTTGTCAGACGAAAATTGTGCCGGAAAAAAAACCGATGAACTTTCTCGTCCAACACCGGCATCGAACAAGGGACCTCCAAGTCATTTAGCATTAATAAAATCAATATTTCAAAAACAATATCATTTTACAAAAAGTTAAATATACTTTAACTTTGTTTCTTGGTTAAATTTGAAAGTTAAAATCTGACACAGCTACTGATTTATATTTTAATTTTACTTACCATAACCAAATATTTTTCTCCATTTCGCCTGCACAAAGCAGAGAATGAAACGTCCATTATAGTGCTGCTATTCTCGCCCTAATTTCTTTATTCCATAAAACTGTAAATCTTGCAACATATCACAATGTATAAATTACACAATTATAGAAATACACAGGGCAGAATTGTGTATGCATCATATTTCCTGTCTTTTTTACGGAGCAATGTTTCCAGAAGTCTTCCCTGGTCTTTATTAAAATTGAGTAAATGTGAGGGAGAAATTAGGTCATTTCGGGACTAACACATACGGTTCGATTTCATTTCAATGATTCGCTTACTTACAACCGGCTAATCGAAGTCTCGCCAGTTAAAAGAAAAACCAGAGAAATAATAAGATTATTACACACCTTCTAATTTCCACGTATTTATTTGGATGAAACGAATATATATGCCCGAATTCTTTAAAAGCAACGCCAAGGTTGTATTTCCTCGGAAGAACTGTAATATCTAGAAATTACGCTGAACAAGAATTTAATGTTTTTGATATTTAAGTAAAAACAGTGCCACATACTCCTTCTAAACACGAGCAGGTAACTCTTTCCACAGGGAAATATCTCGCACACTCGATCCAGGCAAACAGTCGAAATTATAAAATCCAATGTACGAATTCGGCAAGTTTAGTCATCTGCCCTCACCTACTTGAGAAGGATAAGGCTATGGTATAGATAACGAGAATTATGCCTGATCTGTTAATTTGTAACATAAGACCTCCAGTACAGCTGTAACTGGAATCGACATATAGATGAATCAGTTACCAAAATAACCTTGTTCAATGGAGTTTAAATACCCCTTCCACACATATTCATATCGCAGAAACTGGACACGAATGAAATGAGCGTTTCAGAACCCCGTAGAGATTAATATCCACTTTTACACCTCTTCATATCGCAAAGGGTTTTCTCTAACTGGAATATAAACGTTTAGAACCTCACATGTATCTTCCGCAACCATACACGCCCATAACGCAGACAAATTCATCCCTGTTAAAGATGACCGGTATCACTTAAATCTGTATATTAGTCATATGAGGTTTATATGTCCGCTTCGCCATAGGGCAATGTCGCGTAAACATCAATGGCTGTAAAACAGATAACAAGTTACCACTGGAATCTACATCAATGAATGGGCTATCTGTCCATCTGTTGAACATAAACCCCGCCCACAGACCTGCTATTTCCGCTTGTTCATTCATATTTTCTTTGTAGGAAGATGAGCTATTTGATACGACTCGGACGTCAAGAAACTATATCTCGATTGTCCAGGACAGAAGTATATCTTCATGGCTTTTATCTAAACTCAACACGGCAGTTTTGGTTCGCTACCTGATTATTTTGAGATACACCGGAAGCGTCCTTAGACATACCATATGCATTGTATCCAATTTGGAAAGCGCGTGCCTTTATCTAGGGGGTTGGGATGACTAATTGTCTATTGAATTGGCCCTTTCTTCCCCTCTCTGTCCTACACTTACCCTCAAACACGACTGGCTGTTATAGTAAGTATCTTTTAGGAATCAATCGCATTATGGAAGATTAAACAAAGAGAGAGAGGGAGAGAAATGGGGTTTAACGTCCACTCAACACAACCAGGTCATTTCGGGATTAACATACGGTTTTAATTTTATTTCAATAGTTCGCTTGCGCGTAGGGGTCTTTAGCCGTGGGAGGAAACCGGAGTTCCCGGAGGAAACCCACGAGGTTAAGAAGGCGCCCCTATCTCCATGCCATATACGCTCACACCAGGGATCGAAACCACAGCCGCAAGCCAGAGGTGACCGGCCAGCTAGAGGTCGAAGCGCGGCACTCTAGACCACTAGGCCATCCCAACCCCATGTTTAAAGAAAGAGTTGACAGCTCTCGCTATAGTAATTCAAAAATAGATAATGTAAAGAGAATATATTGAATATTTTAGTTAAATTACTTTACTCTGAGCCGAAAATATTCATTTCAAAAACACTGTAGCCTCGATTGTTCACCGTTGTTACGATAATAAACAAAGTCTCGATTATCTACGTTTATGGTCAATGATCAACCGTAGATAGGATTTGAATCTGTTGAAAATCAGACCCATCAGGTGGCACCGAATGTTGATTATGGTATTGCCAGGTTAATAAATGTCTAATTACTAATGAAACACCTAAGGATTAAAGTAAGACCTGCAATAGGCAGATTTAGCTCTTGCATAATGTGTATTTAACATACGTTAGCAGACCTACATGTAACAAGGTCAAATGTTTACGGTTACTTGGCACCTACATATCTCCCGCCAAGAGGAAAAACATAGTAACTCACTTTTTGCTCATTTTGAGAAAACAAAGGAAAATGTAATGAATGAATATTAAACCCCAGGCTTATCTACTACTATTACTATTAAGTTACTAGGTTTTTCCATGGCATACTAGGCCAATGAAGAAAGTTGCTAGGTTGTGTCATGGGTGTAACTGCTTACAAAATCAAAAGATTGGAATATCTAGTACAACAACAGGAAGCACATACCATAGTAATTACAAATTCGGTCCTAACTCAATTTTAATTTTAAAAAAGTGAGTTACTAGAGTCGGTCGGTTGGTCACAAAACCTTAATTCATAACAGTTCTAGCTTAATCTTTCCGGCGTGGTTTCCCCTTGTCAGTGATACAGAATGAGGGCCTGACAAGGACAGCTGCATAGTCGTTCGGATGGGACGAAAAACCGAGGTCCCGTGTACACATTGGAGTGCAGGTAAAAAATCCCTTGGCAGTTGGAATTCGATATAAGAGTAGGCCGTAGCGCCGCTGCCCGGGCAAAATTTCCCTAATAGCACACTGTATGGCGTATGCCCGTCTTCCATTAGCTCGGGTCAGGTGCAGAAGAGTAGGACGTTAAACCCCATTTCATTTCATTTCTAGCTTAATCATTGAGTAAGATATTGTAAAATAATGTAGAGTAGGGAATGGTATGAGACCGAAATTTTTGTGTCAGCCGAAAACCACGTCAAAACTGATTTATAGGACCTGGGAAATATTCAATAGCGCGGTGGAGGGGGTAGAAAAGTTGGACGTTAAACTCCATTTAATTCATTCATTTATCTTTATATTGGTCCTTTCCGTGGAAATGAAGAAACGTGGGGCTTAACGTCCTACTGTTTTGCTCCGTACTGGACTAATGAAGACGGGCATACGCCATACAGTGTACTCTGGGGGAAATTTTGCTCGGACAGCACGTTCCTTAAGCAACGTCCGCGAGTTTTACATCTAACTTGATAATATGTACGTAGTTAAGGTGAGATCAAGCCTTCTATTGAAGATCCGCTACAGCCTTCTCTTATATTGAATTCCAATTGTCAACGATCTTTTAGGTTGGCACTAATATATACACGTACTATACCTCGGTTTTCCTCCTATCCGAACGACTACACAGCTGTCCTTGTCAGCACCCCCCCTGCACCACTGACAAGGGTAAACCTTGCCGAAAAACCCGATGAACTTTCTCGGCCAACAGTCAGAGCGAACCCGCGACCTCCAGGCTAGCTAGCCATTGCCTTATTCACTTAGCCATCGAGCCACCCTCTCCCCCACCCTCTATTAGTGGTAACCAAATGTTTTCTTGAAAATGGATACCCACATCACAAATCCAGACTACAAAGAAGATTTAAAAAAGGCGTTTAATTTTTGTTACAGGGTGAACCAAACAAATATTACTATTTCTGATTGTTTTGGGGCCTGTTTCACGAAATAGTGTAATTTTGGATTTTATCTTTAGTTGAGATTTCTGTGATAATTTTCTCAAAAAAAATCCCTTAAACATACATTTTGCGAAAGCTAAATCTGCCTATTGTAGGTCTTTCTTTAGGCCTGAAATGTTACATATTCTATTAATTAGACATTTATTAACAAAACAAGACCATCGGATACTTCAGATTTTTTAGATTAGAACTGTAATTCGCCATTTAAAAATTTAATTTAAAAATGGGTAAGACTCAGTCTCGAATATGCCAGTGCCTTGGTTACCACTATGTACACATCTTGTCAAAACTACAAATAGTGATAAGTTAACGAAGAATGAAGTAATTTGAATGAAATTTTCAACATTTTCATTTTACATTATCTATTATTTGGGGCTTTTCCAGCAGGAATGGTCAGCTCTTTATCTAAATCTTACATAATGTATCTTTAAAGTATTTCGATTGTTCGTGACAAGGATTATGGTCGCCTGTCCATCCTTGTGGATTTTCGCCGGGTTCTCCGGTTCCCCCCCCCCCCCCACTGCTAAATACCCTATAAGCGAATTATTGAAATAAAACCAAACCATATATTAGTCCCAAAATGACCTAGTTTGTGTCGTGTGGACGTTAAACCCCATTTCTCTCTCTCTCACTTTAAAGTATTTACATTTAAAAAAGTAGTGTACATTTTTTCGGCAATTTTGCACACAGAGAAGTATTTACTTCGAGAGTACATCCCGTCCTAAATGGCTACCATACCCCAAAATTAGCATACTATTGAGGTTTTCGTACCTTTTATACATGACGCCCCCCCCCCCCACACACAAAGACTAAATAAAGCTTTTCAGTTATGTTGAATGGAACAGGAATCAATTTGTCTTTCAATATTCTCGATGTATCTTGGCAGTTGGAATTCGATATAAGAGTAGGCCGTAGCGCCGCTGCCCGGGCAAATTTCCCTCATAGCACACTGTATGGCGTATGTCCGTCTTCCATTAGCCCAGGTCAGGTGCAGAAGAGAAGGACGTTAAACCCCATTTCATTTACACAGTACTTAGAGTTTCCGACTCAGATTGTCGATTTAGGATTCAAAATGTCAAATCAACTAGCTTCGTGTATGTTTTAAGCGGAGCTAACTGTAGAGAGACAGCGCCAGTCTAGTATGTTAGAATGCTACAGGATAAAAATGGCCCTGAGATCTCAAAACATTCTCAGACTTAAAGTGAGAATTTACCCAAAATTGTTCGTCTTATTTTAACTAATATATATAGCCCTTTAAAACACTTTTGTTGTTTTAATGTATTTTAAGAAACTATATGCAAAGTTTTGTATTCCTGGATCAAAGATATTTCTCATAAAACAGTGATTGAAAGTTGAGTAAATCCTCAGTTTAAGCCTGAGAATGCTTTGTGAACTTGGGGGTCTGGGTGGACAACAAGTGTACATTGATAACACACAAGGAGCCGTGGGTATTATGATAAACGTGTCAGTTAAACCTAATTCTCACATAACATGCTTGTCTTGTCTCAGAAATAAACAGTCATTCTATTCCATGTGACCTGTGTTTCAGACGGTTTGTAGCTGTAATTATTATGTTAGAAATGTCAGCTAAATTTAATTCCCACATCCTCTGCCTCGTCGTAGGGTCTTATATAATGTCTTTAGTCGTCTAGCCATTCATTGATAAACACAGGATATGTCTACAATTTGCTGAATTAACAATGACTTAACACGATATGTGTCCGTCATCTCTCGCGGGGCTACGGAGGATCAACAAACGCGAGGACCCGGGTATGATGTGACGTCATTTGACACTGGATTAACAACCGGAGGGTTCCGGAGAGAGCGAGAGAAATGGGAGAAATGGGGTTTAACGTCCACCCGACACAAACCAGGTCATTTTGGGACCAACATATGGTTTCAATTTTATTTCAACAATTCGCTTGCGCGTAGGGGTCTTTAGCAGTGGGAGGAAACCGGAGTGCCCGGAGGAAACCCACGAGGTTGAGACGGCGACCCTATCTCCATGACACATACGCTCACACCAGGGCTCGAAACCACAGCCGCAAGCCAAAGGTGACCGGCCAGCTAGAGGTCGAAGCGCGGCACTCTAGACCACTAGGCCATTCCAACCCCCCAGAGGGTTCCGGCTATGACGTAAGGTTATTTTAGTAGGCGATGTTACCCAATTAATTATGCCAGTTTATCTCCCGATCATTTCGTCTGTAAAAGATCGACATTCACTTATACCCGATCATTACGCCCGTAAAACATCAATATGAACCAATACCCAAAGTTCTATATTTACGATTTGTCTGATTGTATGACAAAGTGACTCAAATCATATTTTATGTTTCTGGCACTCGAGCGTGCAAGTGTAATAAATTATAAGTCTTTATCTTTGCCACGAGCTCAATCGAGGAGTTTTGACATAGGTGCTCGAATCTCGCTGGTTTCAAGCCATAGTTTCTGTAACAATGTCTTACTCCGCGATTAGAAAGTCAGAATCTCGCAGATACAAAATGTTTCGCACAGCTCTCATATTCCGTGTATATCACAATTATAGTTGTAGAGAGAGAAATGGGGTTTAACGTCCACTCGACACAAACTAGGTCATTTCGGGACTAACATATGGTTGAATTTTATTTCAAGAATTCGCTTGCGCGTAGGGGTCTTTAGCAGTAGGAGGAAACCGGAGTATCGGAGAAAACCCACGAGGCTGGACAGGCGACCTTACTCCCTGCCACGTACAACCGGGGGTTCGAAACCACGCCAGTCGACTCAATGGCAGGCCGTATGATACAGCGCGCGCACGATACCCATTCGGCCATCCAACCACCCAATTATAGTTGTGAACACGGCATATACTGCATATTAAAGGTTATTTAACGCTGCATCAAAATGGTTCAATTTCGTTTAATATTTACAAAGTTACGATAAATTAAAATCTCGCTATTTTTTATTGGTAGTGGAGAGTACGTAGACTTGGTATTTTGATTTTGTTTTTTCATTATATATTAAGTAATGAATCGTACCACAAAGTGTTTATACGATAATTACATCCACGAGGTAAACTACGCTGGCTAAGTGGGTAAGACGCTGACTCGCTGGCCTGGAGGTCGGGTGCTTGATCCATACATTGTCCGAGAATGTTCATCGGGATTTTGGACGTGGTTTCCCCTTGTCAGTCATAGTGCAAGGATAGCTGTCAAGCCGTTCGGAATGACGAAAAACCAAGGTCCCGTGTATACATTGGCATGCATCACTAAGCAATTGTGCCGCTGCCCGGGAAAAATTGTCCTAATAGCACACTGTATGGCGCAATAAGCCCGTCTTCATTAGCCAAGTCGGAGCAGGTGCGTCAGTTAGTGGGAATTCTCGCTGCACAAACTACCATATTCTGAAAGTTTGATGACGCACCGGGCCTTTAAATACGTTAATCATATTGTATTGTTCAGAAGATATATGATACAGGTAAAATATCGGTTATCTTTATAGATTTACACGTAATCAATAATATATAACAGGTATGTTATCTTATAACTGCACTGTTTGTACGTGACAAGGAGTAGGTTCGCCTGTCCAACCTCGTGGCTTTCCGCCTAGCCCCCAGGTTTCCTCCCACTGCTAAAGACCCCTAAGCGCAAGCGAATTATTGAAATAAAGTTGAACCACATATTAGTCCCGAAATGACCTTGTTCGTGTCGAGTGGACGTTAAACCCCATTTCTCTCTCTATATATATATGTATATACCTGTAATAATACCATCTTATATCAAATACTACCTGGCCCCGTGTTCACAAAGTATTCTCAGATTTAAGTTACGAATTTACTCAGAATTGTTCATCTTATTTTAACTAAAATATAGTCTTTTATAAAACTTTTGTTATTTTAATATAGCAAATACATCATCAAGAAACTATGTGCAAAGTTTTGTGATTCTGCATCAAAGTTATTTCTGAGAAAAAACATTCCCCGTATAGCACACTGAATTCATTAGCCCAGTCGGAGTAGCACAGTAGGACGCGAAACCCCAATTCATTTATAAATTAATATATCGTGCTACTTCATATATATGAGTAATTTACCAATCTGTATTATTTACAGTTCAACATTATGCTACATCATTATCGCCAAACCTATCCCGCAGTGAATATTAGCTTGGCCGCTACAATCACTGATAAGCATGACATCGACGAGGCTTAATAAGTACGGCATATTAACTTTTTTACTCCGACAAATTAAATTCTCAAAACATTTTTTTGAGGTAAAAGAAAAATAAATAAAGACGTTTGAAGTATTTGAAGTTAAAAAATATTTCCTATTTAGTGTAAATGGGTATTAAAATGAGTAAAATGCATCATTTTGCCCGAAGCAGTTAGGTGTTAAGTAAACATTGCACGAGCAGTTGAGCCAATGACTGGCGCGGTGAGCAGTCAACGCACGTGCTATGGACACTTATCTGTTACAGAGATAATTCGTAAGTAATTCTCTGTGAAACAGATTGCATTATCGTCCCTGTCTCATATATCTCTGCACGTGACGTGAATTATAATACGACTTATACTTATAGTTGGACTACATTAAAGACAGAGAGGTAGGCTGGATTCGTGTTGACAAAAGTAGGGTAGATTTATACACGAGGTTTGGTTGTATGGTCTAATGAGTTTACCTTCTACATTAAGCTCGACTACATAAGAAAATAGCTGGTAAGAGAGGATGTTTGTTGACAAACGTAGGGCATTTTCATACTAGAGGCTGGGTCGCAAACTGATCCCGCAGTGAATATTCGCTTGGCCGCTACAATCACTGATAAGCATGACATCGACGAGGCTTAATAAGTACGGCGTATTAACTTTTTTACTCCGACAAATTAAATTCTCAAACATTTTTTTGAGGTAAAAGAAAAATAAATAAAGACGTTTGAAGTATTTGAAGTTAAAAAATATTTCCTATTTAGTGTAAATGGGTATTAAAATGGGTAAAATGCATCATTTTGCCCGAAGCAGTTAGGTGTTAAGTAAACATTGCACGAGCAGTTGAGCCAATGACTGGCGCGGTGAGCAGTCAACGCACGTGCTAGGGACACTTATCTGTTACAGAGATAATTCGTAAGTAATTCTCTTTGAAACAGATTGGCTGGGTCGCATAGTCTAATGCGTGTGCTGCAGATCTGTCATTGGGTCACGTGGTCGTAGCTGTGTGCAAACCGGACATATGTAAGTAGAGACATGGTGTGATTGAGCTTGGGCCAGTGGACATAACCCCTGGGATCCAAATACCACACTTGAATCGACGACGCACGACATAATTCTAACATAGTGAAATGAAATGAAATGGGGCTTAACGTCCTACGGTGCTGGTCCGACTGGGGCGAATAAAGACGGGCATACTCGATGCAGTGTGCTCTTATATCGAATTCCAACAGCCAAGGGAGCTTTTGTGTGCACGCCAACGTCTACAGGGTACCTCAGTGGTTTGTTTTACCCAAACGACTACACGTTGTCCCCTGTGGAGCCATCTGTCCTGAACCACTGACAAGGGGGACCACGTTCGGAATTCCCGATAAACCTTATCGTCCAACACGGGAACTCCAGGTAGGCGAACCAACGTCTTAATCACTGAGCCACCGCGGCTCCGAAACTGGTAATGTACGCTACTACGCTTATTTCACTGCATGTAACTTGCTACTTACATATAATAAAATGGCTAATGTATTTGACGTATTTCTGAATATTGTGTTTAGAATTTGCGCAAACATTGGCAAACGTTGCGGGACATTGTGATTAACCGAGGTCCCATGTGCACATTGCGGTGAACGTAAAAGTTTCCTTGACTGTTGAAATTCGAAATAACAATAGGCCGCAGTGTCGCTGTCCAGGAACAATTTCCTTCATGGCACACTATAATGACGTATGCCCATATTCAAAAGCCTACTGGGAACAGAATAGTGAGACCTTAAAACCCATTTTATTTCATTTCCAACCACTGGACACGTAGCCATATAAACAAAAATAACCACATGTTAGTTTCATTTCATTCCTTGTATTCTGTACAAAGCTGAAGGTGGGAATGTTTCGTTGTCTGGCATCCCTGATTTCTGTACTTGCAGACATGGATATCACAAAGTTAAAGGCGGTGGCCGGAGACGCTGTGGACAATTATAAGGACGAACTAAATGAATTAAGTCAAGCTATTTGGTCTGTACCAGAGCTCAACTTCAATGAACATTCTGCTCACAGAGTTTTAACAGAGTTTCTAGACAAAACGGGATTTAAAGTTGAGAGACATTTTATCCTAGAGACGGGATTCAGAGCAACTTATGGCGATGATGATTCTTCTAAACCTAATGTTTGTGTGATATGTGAGTATGATGCTCTGCCGGAAATAGGACATGCTTGTGGACATAATCTAATAGCTGAAGTTGGTGTAGCTACAGGATTAGCTATTAAAGCTGCTATGGAAGCTTCCCAGATTCCACTCGGAAAGGTATGTATATTGTCTAACTAGGCCCATCTGAAAGCTCCTCATTTACTACCCGATTAGGTATGCATAGTCTAACTTGGTCGATTTGATTTCGAATTATTTTAAGTTCATTTGGAGGCCACGGTGGCTGGGTGTTGATGGAGTAGCTTTGGGAAGGTGGTCGAGTGAACTGAACTCTCAATAAGAATATTATGGACCTGAAACTTGGCGCGAGCAGACAAGATCCTTTTGAATTTGAAATTCATTTGACAGTGGTGCAAGGCAGAGAGTATCTAGCCCTTTGAAGGGGACAAGGAATGAAGGAAGGAGCGATGTCTTTTATTGGAAGCACTTAACAACCCTCAGGCGGTTTGAAATTGAAAAACGCATAAGCCCACGTATGAGACATCAAAATCCATTGCATTTCATTTAAATTTCAGGTAACGGTTTTAGGAACACCTGCTGAAGAAGGCGGAGGTGGAAAGATAGACCTGATTAATGCGAAAGTATTTGATGACATCGACATTGCTATGATGTCACATCCGTCACCGTATGATCATGCCAAACCACCAACATTATCCATTGACCAGTTAGTGATTAATTATATGATTATATATATATACACACAAGGACAGCTGTCTAGTCGTTCGGATAGGACGAAAAATCAAAGTCCCATGTACACATTGGCGTGCACGTTAAAGATCCCCTGGCATTTGGAATTCGATATAAGAGTAGGCCGTAGCGACGCTGCCTGGTTCAAAGTACACTGTATGGCGTATGCCCGTCTTCATTAGCCCAGTTAAGGAACAGAACAATATTCATTAAACCCCATTCATTTCATTTCCGATATATATACAGCGTGTACCGCCTTTACGTGTTATCTCATTATTCGGGATAATGCAAACGACAATACGGTACGCCATGGAGTGTTCTATGAAGCAAAGCATTTGGTGTTCAAAGTTTATCTGGACTCTTTGTTGTCCGACTAATGGCACTACTGTCCAGTCTTATATCGATTTCAAACTAGCGGTGGATTTTTGCTTTTTATTTAAGATGCAAGGTCGTATATCACGGACGGGCTTCACATGCGGCTGGTTTTCCATGGGAAGGTATTAACGCTCTTGACGCAGCTGTTCTATGTTACCAGAACGTATCCTGTCTAAGACAACACTTTAAGCCAAAGTGGCGAGTTCATGGTAAGTTTTATACAAGAAAACAAATCTGGGATTACTATAATCAGTGATTCTTTTACTGGTGAAAACTTTAAGCTAGACAGGTCGATCGCGTGTAGTCAGTGCTGGGTGTAACTATAGGCTTGAACGTGATTCTATCGAATGTGATTCAAACGAATATGATTATTTCGAATGTGATTATTTTGAATGTGATTATTTCGAATGTGATTATGTCAAATATGTTAGTATCGAATGTGATTACGTCGAATGCGATTATACCAAATATGATTATATCGAATGTCATTAAGTCGAACATGTCTATTGTGATTACATCGAATTTTATAATATTGATTGCGATTATTGTATTTGCTTGTGATTACACCCCCTTACGAATCTATTATATATGTTATTAACAGGTATCATAACAAAAGGTGGAGCTAAACCAAACATTATACCAGATTTAACTGAATTAGAATATTATTGTCGAGCACCAACTGATACTGAACTAGATGTATTAAAAAACAAGATCAGTAAATGTTTTGAAAGCGCTGCCGTGGCTACAGGGTGTACGGTATGTTTTTATCCTCTTTATTTAATTGGACCAAACGAGATACTGAAATGGAGTTTAACATCCCACTGCTCTGCTCCAACTGGCTGATGACTACGGAAAGACGTCATTCAGTGTGTTATGTTAGAAATTGTGCCCGCACAGAGGCACTACGGCCTTAATCGTATTACAACTGCCAAGGTGTCTTTTACGTGCACACCAATGTATACATAATACCTCATCTGTTCGTCCCATTCGAACGAATATGTACTTTCCCTAGGACGCTTTATCGACTAATATCCAGGAACCCCCAGTTAGTGAGACAGGGTTATGCACAGTCAGTCCCCATAGCCAAACCGAAGATTTTTAAAGCGCTGATGTCCCATTAGCCCGTGCATTTGTAGGGTTATTGCCCAACCCCCTTGGCTAAAGAAGACGTACCGGGGATATTATGGTTAGTGAGACGGCGTAATACTCAGTGAGTTACTGTGGCTATGGGTTGACTTTTCTGCACCAACGTATTTGTATAAGGTAGGCTGTAATTTTGTCTGTCTATTTGTGAGGTAGACTATAGTTTTGTCTATTTGCAGGTAGACTATAGTTTTGTCTATGTAATTGCCAGTAGACTATAGTTTTATCTGTCTCTTTGTGGGTAAACTATAGTTTTATCTGTCTACTTGTGGGGTAGACTATAGTTTTATCTGTCTATTTGTGGGGTAGACTATAGTTTTATCTGCCGTTTTTGTTAATTTGTCGGTAGACCATAGTTTTGTCTGTCTATTTGTCGGTAGACTATAGTTATACTGTTTAGTTGTCGGTAGACTATAGTTTTATCTGTCTATTTGTCGGTAGACTATAGTTTTGTCTATTTGTAGGTAGACCATAGTTTTGTCTGTCTATTTGTCTGGAGACTATAGTTTCATCTGTTTAGTTGTCGGTAGACTATAGTTTTATCTGTCTATTTGTCGGTAGACTATAGTTTTCTATAGTTTTGTCTATTTGTTGATGGTAGACTATAGTTTTGCCTATTTGTGGGGTAGACTATATTGTTGCCTATTATTTGTGGTGTGGACGATAGTATTGTTTATTGCTTATGGTGCACTATAGTTTTACCTACTTGTGGGGTAGACTATAGTTTTGCCTATTTGTTGGGTAGACTAAAGTTTTGTCTATTTGCAGGTGGACTATAAATTTGATGGGAGACGATATTCCAGTTTAATCAGTAATAAGACTATTGTGGGATTGTTCGAAACGAATGCTGCAGAAGCTGGAATTGAGTTATGGGATGAACCCGATCCCCCAACTGGATCAACAGATATGGGTAACGTTTCGCACGTGGTTCCCAGTATACATCCTATGTATTATATTGGTGGTAAAGCAGCCAATCATACCAAGGAATTCACCACTGATTCAGGTACGGTGTCACGATTTTGTCAGAAGAGAGAGAGAGAGAAGCAGAGAGAGAGGGTGAGGGTCTGATTCAACTGCACCTGCCATTATATTATTTTAAGATATTATATCATCTACAATGGCCCGGTGAAGCTTAATAATGTTGTTAGTTCGAAAGAGATCTTTAAAAATGCATATTTTCAACGTATAACAAACTTGCATTGTTGGACAACTTTTCTCGTTACCCAAATCTGTTAATTATTTGATTCTATACCTCCTATGACACTTCCGGATCAAGACTTAATACGAATCAGCTGTCGTTTTCTGTGATACTCTAGTTTAAGACTCTCCATGCCGTCTTTAACAGTTCTATTTCTCCAGCAATGAAACCGAAATCTCCAATTTTACATCGATGGCCGCTCATATGATGTACAGGGCACACGCTAGACAAGCTTTCTATTCCAGATAATTTTTATTGTAGTTTATTCAGCTATATTTGTTTTATTTGCCAGGTTCTGCTGTTGCCCAGCCGTTAACATTGAAGCAAGCCAAGGTGTTAGCATACACAGCTTTGGATATATACAGTAAACCAGAGCTTCTCAAACAAATCAAACAAGACTTTATCAAAGATTTAGAAAATGCCTAATCAATTATCTCGCTCTTCTCTTACTTAAAATATACAAGAGCTCCATCTGTCTATTGCAGTCATTTCTTTAGACCTTGTTTGTTATATAAATCATTAAAATTAGATATTTACTAACTTGCCAAGACCATAATCAATTCTCGATGACATCATGATTTGATATAAATGTGGATAATCGTAACACAAGTGGCAATGGCTATCGTAACAACACTGTTCTACAACCGGGGATAACTCCGCCCGGAATGAAGTAATTGTATTGAAATATTCAGCATATTGCGCTTTCATTATCGATATTTTAACTTAATAACGAGAATTGTCAACTACATTTTACATAACCGTATGTCACATTAAAGTAGCGTAGCTACTATTTGAGTTCTGGTAAATAATAAACGGATTTCTTCGATTATGAACAAACTAGTTAACTTTGGTTTTCATAAACTTACCTGCGTGTTTGAAATGAACTCCCGTTAAATAAAATCCATTGCAACACTAAATGTCCCAACGTATAGAAACAGTTCTCTCTTGAAAAATTGAAATCCGAAAAACTTTCGGTTAAGAAAAATATCAAATATGGCAGCTGGTTACGTCACACCTCGGGAGATATCACTTTGTATCAGGGGTGACAGCATTGGAAATGTGGCATTTTTACGTCAATTCTTTGGTTTAAGTTAAAAGCACGTCTCGACTCGGCATTGAGTTTGAGCGTTCGCACACATAACAACCTGTATTTTTTAAAATTTGTTACCGACTTAATTATTTGATTAGCGGCTCGGATGGGATAATTTTCTTTTTAACACGCATGAGGAACAAAAATAACTACATTCTTTTCATGGGCCTTAAATATTACCCATCTTTATAATATGGTAAGATAATATTATTATTTAACATATATGCAGGCCATTTACAATTAATGTTCCGCTTCTTAGGGTGTTACGGACTTATCGGCATTGTATCCGCCACCCAATGCCATTAGCCACTTTGAACGCTGCCGCAACACGCTTAAAAATGTCACTGAAGCGGTTATTATTTGATCCAAAGAATGAGATCAAATTAATAATACACTCAGAGTCCTCAGACACCTCGGAGGTGTGCTTCTTGATCCGTGTTAAACTATTTATAACATAAATAAGATAGGATATTAAAATTTATATTTTATATATGACTTTATTTTTACGAGTATCCGTGCAATCAGTGATTCTTTCATTGTGAATAAAATTTGATAGACTGGCGATCAATGGTTTCAATATAAAGCTCCTATGTAATTGCCTTCAATTGATATTTTCGTCGCCCAAACTCAAACGATCGTAATGTTGGCGCTTTGCTTTGAGTATAGCACGTGGTTGCCAAAATATGCGTCAAATTTAAACAACCTCGCTTCAGTGTGTTGGATTCGTCCAATATGTGACGAAAGCAATGTTATTATCCACTCTGTCGAAATAACAAGTAAATATTCAAATTTTTCAAGAGAGAACCGGTTTTATTCGTTGTGATTTTTAGTGGTGCAATGGATTTTATTTAACGGGAGTTCATTTCAAACACACGGGTAAGTTTATAATAACTAAAGTTAACTAGTTTGTTCATAATCGAAGAAATCCGTTTATTATTTACCAGAACTCAAACAGTAAGTCTCTAACTCAATATCTATCCAAAGTTTTACACATTTAACTCGTTCTTCTGATACATTAACCATGCATTATGTTAGATCATGTCTCCCTCGTGAATGAACTCAGGCTATGGTGGATTCCGAGGATGATCAACAAGGACTAGCGTTTAATCCTATTTAGATTGGGCGAACATCCGAGTACCATGAACATATTGACATGTACTCTACGTTAGATGTAATGAATGTGTATATTTACTTTAGTAAAACATAGCGCACGTGTATTGACACGCACGAGTTGTAGCGTTTGACAGCTCGCGGACCACCGGAAAGAAAAATTTGTGTGTGCAGGACCAAAAGTCTCTACGTTCAGTCTGTGATTTTCTACGGTGCCGTACACGCGCAAGTGACATATTAGTCTCACGCACAGATATGCTAATATTTCCCCCGTTGTAGCACATACACCGGGTTGTGAGCTAGGCGTTAAGCCGGTCCGGTCTAGGATTTTATCGAGTGTGGGGGGGGGGGGAGCATACATTGGAACAAAGGGTATTACGTTTACGTTGCAACCTTGGTTTACTTGGCCGGAGACAATGCGATAATCATGTTTATATCATCTTTTAAAGAGCCGATATGTGAACTACAACAGTAACGCAAATGAAATTTCAACTATTTCACTGGGGCTGAGGGGGGAGGGGGTACAGCCCCTGCCCCCCACTCCTCGATGGATCCGCGCCTGTTAAGTTTACTCTATGCAGTGGATGGGAAAGAGGATCCAACGATTTTACTTTTTCCAAAGTATCTCGATCGATCTACAATAAATATAAAATTAACCAGTTACACATATGTACCGTACCTTCATTAGCCCAGGTTAGGGCGCGGAACAGTAGGAAGATAAACCTCATTTCATTTTGTTTTATTTCATTTCCGTACCTGGCCTTGTCTCTGTGCCCCTTCCCCCTTTACATGCACAGGTAATTTTCGATCTATTAACTTACGCCAGCATCTGCAACCGTGTCCCTCACAATGGGGTGAAGAAGTACATGGAAGTGTTCAAGAGCCCGGTTTGTTGACGGAACACCATTACCGAGGAATTCCTGGCCTACCCTTTTCTTCCCAGTATAGCTCTGTAATCCCGAGACCGACACTCGCACGTCCTTGTTAGGTGGTGCCAAACACCATTTGCAGAAGCCTAAACGTGGAAATGAGCTTGGGTATCCCTCCTAAATTTGATGGCTCATTTTGGCAGGAAACTTATGAATTTTCCTAAAAGGTGTGTAATATATTGAAATATATATCTTCAATACGTGTAGTTTCGGAATGCTGATGATGCCACCCTTCCATCTTTGGCGAAATCAAGATATTCAAGATAGTTGTTTTGAGGCATTTTCTGGATATTTTATTTAATTCAGTGGAGTAAAATTCGGGAAGATTCTGTTAGAATTTGACCCACTGAAGCAAATGAACTTGGGTATTTCTTTTAAAAATGATTGCTTATTCCACTAGCTAGCCAAATTCAAAACTCCCCCAAAAAGCCGGGCAATATATTAAGCTACATGTGTTCGGTCTCATTTACTAATGATAGAAACATGAAAACATGTTCCAACCAAAAACTATTCCGGGTTGAGCTCATCTTCAAAATGGTAGCAAAACATAGCGATATTAGGTTTTCGGGTTCGTCGAATTCATGTCTGAATGGCGAAATGTGTCGTGACCTAACGAACCGCCAATATGGTTCCCAAATTCAACAAACTAACAACGTTTAGTAGACCATGGAAGGAAATAGAATCGGTAATGTACAAACGTATGTATCGCAGGACTAAGAGCCAAATTACAGGGTCATCCGAACAGAAGCCTCGAAGGGCGAATTGTCAAGCATAAATTAATAAATGTGACCAATTAGGGCAAAATGTGTTGAAATGTGCACAATCTAATTACATATACATACAAAATAAGTGAAAATATTTATTTTGATCGAAATTGCGATTTTCACCAAAATGAATCTATAAATATACTATCTATCGGTTCAAAAGATCAAAATAGCAATAAAACCTTTTAAAACACCTTTATTTGAACGTTGTTTTCTGAATATTCTCAGAGAAGTTAGATATTTTTCTCCGCGCGCAGCGGGATTAACGGTCAAATAATACTTGCCATCGTTGTAAAGTGGAGAATCTCTAGTTAATAACTATGACAAAAATATTGCTGATGGATTCAGTGATATAACGAATCGTTTGTAAATTAATTGCCATAACATTTAACGTCCTGTCACCTCAGTGAATTGTAATGAATTATGTATTCTAAATAGTTCATATCAGTTTTGGGTGAGTTTACCCATCCCTATTATTATTACGAACTGATACAGGATGAGGGTACATCTATGGCAATTGTATGATTAGTGGCGTAATAAGCATACCGTGTCGCGGGAACCATTTCATCCACCCAAATCCTCTCAATGGCCTTTCTCGCTAAGGATCAGAGGGCATAATTTATAGGCAGTCCCACGTGACCATATTGTTAATCTAACGGCATGCTTTTCCTGTACATTCATTACAAACTGGCGTGCCGACAAACGTTAGTTTTTAATCATTAAAATGAAATTTAATCACGATACGTTGAAATGCGGTTCTCTTACCATCGAAAAGGTCATGTGAAACCGAAGCTTTACTATTTACATCTCAAGGACATTCTCTCTCTCTACACCATCGTTCTTCTCAAAACGTTCTTTAACCTGCTGAAGTTCCGTGTTTTGTTACACGAACTGTGTGCATTTTGTATCCATCAGACTATATGCCATATATACGTTTAATAATGAGAGTAAGTAATTTGCGCAAGCAGTTAAGATTCCAGATCCCAGATTCCAGAATATATTTAGACCATGAGATGACATTTAGATACGTGTTGGTTGGACGACTCCACGGTATTCGTATTATGAACTGATTCATTAACGATATTATCAAATAAATACAAGTTCATTTATGTTTAGGTGAAAATTAGAAAAAAAAACAAAAATTAGATTGATAATTACTCCAGTGAAAATGAAAATTATTTGGGGTGAAAATTTGGAAAAACAAATTATAGTAGAAAAAAGCGTCACCCTTTGAGGTTAGCGTACTATTATTCCATATATTTGTACAGGCAATGTACCAAGCGTACAGTATTTATACTAGTAGAAATATAGGTCCCGCCTGACGTATTTTATTGAAATGCACGTGCTGGATACTGTCTGTATTTTAAGCTGTTTAATGGTCGCGTGCAAGACATAGTGTAAAATATATAAAGAGATTTAGCTCTCGTGCAAAACGCACTCGTGCATTATCAACATATTAATGTCTCGCGTTTCACCATTAAACTGCACTTAATTCATGGTATTATTTACAGGTTTGATCTACTAACATTCCCATTTTACATATCATTTTCCTCTCTTTTTCTCTAAATCGCATTTTGAACCTGAAACTCTTCTATGGAATAAGGATCGGGTATATAACTTTTAGATAGGGTTTAAATTCTCAAATAAGTCCTAGAGGAGAAGAATTCGGAAATGTTCAAATTTAACTGAAGAACCTGCCTTTAATGTTCCAATGATCCTTTTTAGTCAATAGACTAAGTTTAGTCAAGTCTATAAAACAATACTGTTATTTTGTTTAAGGCAATGGCACCAAGATCATCTAACCAGAAATTTGAGCCATCCGTTGATCCAGTTAGAAAACTTCTAGTACAGTTAGGATGATTCGCGAACCACCAACCGCCTCCGTATCGTTCAGCACATCGATAGTCGGTGTAATCTGCTTCAAAAGTTGAGAATGACATTCCTTCAAGATTTAAACTTCCAGTTACGGAATCCCCACAGTCGCCGCTATTGCTATCAAACATCATTGTGTAGCCTGAGGATTTGTTGCCGAGCCTTAATTCTAAGTAAATCTGATTACAATATACCCAGTTTGTATCAAACAGGTTGAATTGTAAATCATTTTTAATATCATTATTTAATATTGCCTGGAGCTTATCAAAACCTATCCATCTATTCATTGGAACCATTCCAAACCCCCTTTCGTAATCGTCTAGAGAACGGTTAAAGTTTTCGTATGCACAGTCGATACTTCGGGCCAGTAAGACTACGTCACCGTAATACGTTTCACACACAACTTCAAACGGTTCAAACGATGCGCTTGGTTGAATATAAAATAAGGCAAATTCAGCACTGATATTGAAAGGATGCTGTGAGATATTTTTGCAATCTGTAATAACAAAAATAAAGTAATGATCAATATGTTATTTTAATTTAGCTAATAATTTCTTGAGATGTACTTGATCTAACCAATGGTTTAACACGACGGTGTTGTTGCGGGTGCATTGAATTGTAAAAGAGGGAGGGGGCGGGTAACGTCTACTCGACACAAACTAGGTCCTTTCGGCATGAAGTTTAACGTCTACTCGACACAAACCAGGTCATTTCGGGACTAACATAAGCTTCAATTTTATTTCAATACCTCTGCGCCTAGGATAGCGGCCTTTAGTAGTGGGAGGATAACCTACTCGACGACAGAGCTTATGATACATTGCGAATGCTCTAACCATTTGCTAGCTAAGTTATAAATTCTTGATTTTCTCATATCTTAATTTTCTCATACATTTAATTGATAATGTTTTATGTAAAGTGTTGAGGTGGGAATAGCCTCAAGGAGGGAGAGAGAGAGAGAGAGAGAGAGAGAGAGAGAGAGAGAGGAGGGAGAGATGGGTTTAACGTCCACTCGACACAACCTATTAAGTCATTTCGGGACGAACATATGGTTTAATTTTATTTCAATAATTTGCTTGCACGTACGTGTCTTTAGCAGTGGGAGGAAACCGGGGAACCCGGAGATAACCCACGAGGTTGGACAGGCGACCCTACTCCTTGCCACGTACAACCGGGTATTCGAAACCACGCCAGTTGACTCAATGACAGGCCGTATGATACAGCGCGCGCTAAACGGTTGATTCCGCATTAAGATTTGACTATTAAAAATAAATATTTCGAAATATTTCATTACCTGTTATTACCTGTTGACAAGTGTCACCATAAAATCCCAACGGACACGTTATCGTTGATGGTACAGTTTGACCAATTTCCTGAAAACATAACGTCATCTGTATGTTAGCTGACTACAGAGATAAAACCGCCCAGCACTAGCCACAGTTGCTGATCGGCTAAACTTATTAGATTAGAAACCTCATCAATCGAACCTGTATGTCTTGCGATAATCAGATGTTAATATCTAGTTTCACTTTTCAAAGAATGATGCTAACCAGATGCTATCTTAATTATTAATTAATTAGCTTATGTCCGGTTCGACACGGGCTACGATGCCACATCTTCAATTGAAGGCTTGCTCTCGCCTGAACTACGTACATTTTGTTAGATGTTGTAAAATAAGCGGACGTTGCTTATGGAACATGACGATGCCAAGAACCGCCGCAAATTCAAACTTTTTTTCTGATTCGTAGATAAACCATGCAATGGTTCTTGAAGTTCGTATGTGATTTTTGAAACAAAACCCTTTGTGACTCGCTTTCATATGGAAACACGAATCGTCCCGAATCAAAACCTTTTCCGGTTCTTAGATAAATCGTAGACCGTTCTTAGAGGTTGTGATTGATTCTTATTTGGTTCTTACACATTTGTATTGTTCAATTTCACCCCGAACTTTTTTGTTTGTCAAAAACATTCGTGGAAGGGAATTCGTAGATGTATCGTAAACCCATTGTAGCTCTTTCTTATCGCCCGTAACTCCTTCATATTTGATTTGTGACGAATAGTTCCAAATATCGTCCACTTTTCATAGTTTTATCGGCATCATTCCTGGAGAGCATAGTGTATTCGTAACTGAATTCGGCATATCCGTAAGCATAGTGTAATCGTAACTGAATTCGGCATATCCGTAAGCAATTCGGCATGTCCGCAGCTCATTCGTATCTGAATCGCTTCAATTCGTATAGATGATTATGTCATTTCGGAATTTTATCGTAACACTACCGAGACCGAGACACACATTTGTCATCAGATTACCCACGAATTATCGTAACTTTTTCGCAAACTATTCGTCTTCGTAGCTTCTCCAG
Source organism: Patella ulyssiponensis (assembly GCA_963678685.1). Classification (NCBI taxonomy): domain Eukaryota; kingdom Metazoa; phylum Mollusca; class Gastropoda; family Patellidae; genus Patella; species Patella ulyssiponensis. The sequence continues at coordinate 86,357,134 of OY783226.1, forward strand.
ATTCTCTACGATATTTTTTTTTTGTTTTTTTTTAGAAATGCCACGAGTTTCAATTCACGACTATTCGGGGCAATTCGTAGCAATTGTAGACCACGTGAAAGCCTGGCATTATGAAGACCATACTTAACTCTCGATGCCATCGTAAGCCTCTGATATTTAGTGGATTTTAGTACCTTTTTTACAGATGACTTAACATAAAAATAGATAACCGAGACGTTTTGGTTATCGTACAAACGGAAGTTATGACGTTCGAGGCTGGCCTAAAATTGAATCGAAAGTTGTTTTAATGATCATACGAACCTTTCTATAACAAGAACAACCAGTGGTGTCACCAGCCTTTATACAATCTGTACCATCCTGGTATAATCTACACTCTGAATTCCCGGAACAATATAAATATCGTCTACAGTTAGATTCCCCTGTACAGGCAATTCCACAGTCAAAACGACGTCTAACTGTATTGGTAAACACAAGTAGGGAATCATCACAGGTATTCGGAATAACCTTTGTTTTAGTAAAATGAGAAAATTGGTCACTCTCGGCTTTACAATTGACGCACAGGGCAATTGCAATATATATCACCAACAATTTCATGTCAGCAGATTTAGTTTATAAACTCCTTCGACTTACCAGGAATCTAAAATAACAATTTCAGAAATTCATTTAATACCCACACGAAAAAATATCAGTAATAATAATAAAGATCAATAGTATTTTATAACAGAACTTACTAATGGGAGATAATGTAAGCTGAATAAAGTTTGATGGGTGTTTTGTTATGCTTGATTGCATATCCATTAAGATATAAACTCCAGAAGATTACTGAAGCAATCAGTGTTGGTGTTTAATGACCTACGTGAATTGTTAACGTTGAAATATTGTTCTATTGTTTACATCGAGAGTGCAGTTAAGTCACATCCTCTAAAAACGTAAAGGAGGCATTAGGTAAGATTGGATGAAAAGCTAACAGTTCTCGCTATATTAGATCAAAACAAATAGATAACCCAGGAGAGAGAGAGAAATGGGGTTTAACGTCCACCCGACACAGACTAGGTCATTTCGGGACGAACATATGGTTTAATTTTATTTCAATAATTCCCTTGCGCGTACGGATCTTTAGCAGTGGGAGGAAAACTGGGGTGCCCGGAGGAAACCCACGAGGTTGAGAAGGTGCCCCTATCTCCATGCTACATACTCTCACACGAGGGATCGAAACCACAGCCGCAAGCCAGAGGTGACCGGCCAGCTAGAGGTTGAAGCGCGACAATCTAGACCACTAGATAATCCAGGACGTAATGGTCGGAAATGCGAGAATATCTAAAGGTACCGAGATCTTTGGGATATAAACATATACTGTAAATTTCAGCCTTGGTTTTGCATTCTTTTACACTATTTGCTATCAACGAACGGCCATTTTGTCGGCCAGGTTTGGTCCGATATTTCTTAAATTCGATATCAACCTTCAGTAAGGACTCATTGAGGTATATTTAAACGTCTTGTTTAATCGAATAAAAATTGTGAACTCCAGAGGGACTTACAAGCTATTAACGCGATTTTAGGTAAAATTGGGGCCATAATCCAGGATATTACGGCCCGAAATGTGAGCGAATAACAAAACGAACCGAGATCCTCGGTTATGAACAGAAGTGTTAAGTTCCATATAAATCGGATCAGAATTATAAACTCTAGGTGATCCACAACCGTAAAATAACATACTTTAAGACTATTGGAGTACAGGGAGCGGCCATTTTGTCCCGCAGTTTTGGTCCGATTTTCACGAAATCCGAACTCAACCATCATTATGGAGTAACGGTGATTTACTTAATAAAAATATAAACATGCTAAATCCACCTTTATTCATTCAAAGGTCAAATTTTTTCTTTTCGCACTAGGAATATTTAAAGCAATACACATCAGCAGTTTAAATTTTTATTTATTCATTTTCAGCATGTGTTCATGGTACAAGAATGGCTGCGTAATCACTTTCGGTGTAAATGACCCCATTTGACCCTTTATCCCGAATATCTCGAAAACGCCCCAGCGGCGGACTGATTACTGTAGAAAAGTTGAGTATGGTTTTGTGTCCATCTGATGGACACCCCCTCCCGTACTGAGCCGTCAGACTATTTGTAACATTGTCGATTTCAAATTTATTAAAACTAAAACAGAGCAGTAAAATAATTGCGAAACCGCTTTATTAGTTTACGTATTTGTTTATTATTCGCTTCAAAAAGATGAATAACTTAATTAAAACAAAAATTAAATCGAAAATGTAATTACGAAACTCCCGCCTTGCCAATAAACAAATAATATATACATATTTAATACCATCGATAACTGCAGGCACATTAACAAAAGACACACCACGGTAGATATTTCTAATAAGGAAATGAAATGTCAATATAAATGACTAGGAACCCAGACTATTAGGTGCAAACGGTAAAACAACTTGGCTAAAGATGCATAATTACCTTGGAGTCTTTGGTAAAAAATTTGAGTAACTTTCGAAATAGAAACACTGAATAGAATAAAAAAAAAAACACTAATATGAAATAAACGATTGATACAAATTGATTCAACTAATCATCATTGAAAACAATACAAACGGTAAGAGAACAAAAGTAATGTACTAAAAACATTGCTAAAGATGCATAATAATTAAGCATGAAACACTGATGGCAATGAATAGAATAATTAAGCTTTGGACTAGTAGCAAATGTTAATATTCTGTGTAAACACTGGATGCACTGAATAGAAACAAATAACACTAATATATACTATTCAAAATAAGTAGGGGATATTTGATTTTTAAGTGTTATTAAAGTCACCTAATGAAAGTGACGAAGAAACAAATGACAAAATGAAATGAAGTTCACATTCATCGATTTATTCCAAATGATCGTTAGACTTAGTAAGGCACAGACTGACCATTATAAGGGTAAAATGATACCCGGGGTCAAACAGCAAAGTTACCACAGCATCACAACAAAGTCAGTAACGGGTAAATCCTCCTCTGTTTGCCAAACAAGCATTGAAAACGCATCACTTAGTTTTTCGTATAACAAAATGATCCTGTAAACATATCTTATTTATTTTGCTTCTTATTGTGAACAATATTCAAATCGAAACACATCACAACAACACATTTGTACACTTATGGATGTTTAATCTGTAATCAACGGTACAAAGTCAGAGGGGGTCAAAACCAAAAGTACGACACAGATGGTTAATTCCATGCTACGTCGCTGCACAGCGTGCGTAAGAACCAGTGGAGGACACACGCGCTACAGACATCTGTGTCGTACTTTTGGTTTTGATCCCTCGGACTTTGTACCGTTGATTAAAGATTACACATCCTTAAGTGTACAAATGTGTTGTTATTGATGTGTTCCCATTTGAATATTGTTCACAATAAGAAGCAAAATAAGTGGACTATAGACGAAAAGTAATGAAGCCTTCAGAGGTCTATCTATGTTAAAGTTCTAAAGAGATATACAATTACACGTTTCATGTAAATTGTACACCAATCCTGTATTTAAACAAGTTTGGATAGTAGAATTACCCATAAAAGAGTTCAAATACAACGTACATGTACATTAACAAACATATATGTATCAATATGGGTTACATATAAAAAAATACAGCTCTAAGATTTGAAACTACACTTTTATGGTTAATTTACCCATCTTTTACTGTAATCACAGTAAATGTATAGTATAAAATTTTTTACAGTGTTATGTTAAAAACAATACGCATTTGTCGTTGCAGTTTTACATTTTTTTTTAGCAGTGCAAACATTATAAATCGCCACCAAAAGCATTGCAATACGACTACTTTCCTATTCTCTTGAAAATCCCCGTACGTTAAAAATATTTTATTCGTGATATTTGAATAACATTTTCTTTCATAATTAATTTACCAAAGACTTGAATTTGAAGCATTTTAAAATTTGCAAGAACAAGAGGACGGTAGATAAATGTATTGAGCATAATGAGAATATTTTCTGAAAAATGAGCGACAGCACGTGGCTAAATAAGGGCTTTGAAAAATTGGCGTAAAAATGTTTCTTAAATAGTTCCACAGAAAATCCCTAAATTTTAGGGCTACAATATCGATAAACACGTTCCTGTTTCGAATTCGATGTAGAATACGCTTTTCTTGTAAATTGTACACAAATCCTGTATTTAAACATGTTTGAACAGTAGATTTACCCTTAAAAAGAAGTCAAAGTACAACATACATGTAATTTAGCCAACATAGCTGTATAAATACAAATTACATGTAATAAAAATACAGTTCTAACTTGTAAACCTACACTTTTATTGTTAATTTACCAAATGTCTACAGTAATCTTATGTAACCTCACTGGTACAGTAAACTTATAGTATGAAAACATGCAGTGGTATTTTTAAAGCGTTATGTTAAATAAATTACGTATTTTACACTGTAATTTTACAGTGTAGTAGCTTCGTTCCAGCCTGGGGCAGTGGGGGCAACTTGTTTGAACGTGGTTGGGACGTGGCTGTAAATGTAACCTTAGACTAAGTTCGATTGGGAATATTATTTTCTGCAGTGATGCAAGAATGATGGCCTCTCAAGGACAGTTGTCTTGTCATTCGGGTGGGACGAAAAACCGTGGTCCCGTGTACACATTGGCGTGCACGTAAAAAGATCCCTTGACAGTTGGAATTCGATATTAGAGTAGGCCGTAGTGCCTCTGTTCTAGCAAAATTTCCACGTATAGTACACCCTATGATGTATGCCCGTCTTCATTAGCCCAGTTCGGAACAGCGCAAGTAACAGGCGTGCACGTAAAAGATCCCCTGACAATAGGGGTGGATTATGTCCGTTTGCATTAGCCCATAACTTCTGTATATTCATTATAAACAGTATCAATATTATTACCGAGTGATACATAATGGACATTGTTCAAGAACATTGCAAAATAGCAGAGCTTAAACTGTCAAATTATCGAACAAAAAAGGGAAACATTTCATTCTGGCTTGAATAGACGTGTCGTCGCTTTAATATAGCCATTGTTGTTATTCATAGTCCTCATTCAGATGATTTAAGTGTTTGTTATTAACTAAAAAGGTTTTCAAGATAACAGTCATTAAACTGTTGCTAATTTAAATATTTGATACTTAGCTGTCAATCAATAGCCAGATAGTTATCTTTACCGGATCAGTGGCTTTTTAACAGAAAGTACACTTATTCTCCTCTACATAAGAAAGTACACTTATTCTCCTCTACATAGAATATATTTTTGGTTCATCAATTTAGTTTTAGTACTACTAAAGGATTTAAACTAATACGTAGGGACATGAACATTTTAAATGCATTTAAAGTTCAAGGGTCTCTGGTATATATTTTTATAATAAACACAGTACACATTATTCCCAGAGAATTCCAATTTCCCAACATTTATACTACAAGTGTTATCCAATATAAACTAATTAAAGAAGGATCCGTTAAAGCATGTAAAAGATCAAACAGACTGCACAAGAAGAGCAACAAACGAATGGTGGAAAAGCTAACTACGTTTATTTTAGCTCGTTTATTTTTGTGCAAATGTATTGCCCAATTTACTAATAACATTAAATGGGGTTTAACGTCCTACTGTTCTGCACCCTACCTGGGCTAATATAGACGGAATTTACTCATATATACCTACTTTGTTAGTTATATTTCCCGTCCGGTTATGACTATGTTCAATACGTGCCCAAATCGAATTGATTCGAGATCGTTGGGATATAAAAATAGATTGTAAGTATCCCCAAAGACGTATAAAAACTGTAACATGTTGATTTAACACAAACAAACGTGAAGGGATGTCTAATGTAGCCTACAGCTAATGTCAGATACATGCCGAAATCAAATTAATTGTGACATGTAGATATAATACAGCATTGTGCATTTTACTTCAGTTCTCACTGCATCAAAAATCTGTAATGGCAACATATTAACATTTTATTTTTTCAACTATAGCAATATGAAAATTAACAATATAGCAGAAACAGTAATGGGCCGAGTACTGATCTTTGAGACACGCTGCCGGTAAGGCGAGCAGACATCGACTGAACATTATTTATTAATACTGTCTAATAAACCACGTGGGCAACTTATATTTTACTGTCAATATTATATATTGTAATATGTGACCGTCGTCTGTATGTTTAAGATTGTCCGCTATACTAGGACTGTTCCGGAGCAAACATTAGGGGTGTAAGGACATTGGGATACGTCGAGTGGTTTACTGTCATTTCCGATTGCGTAGTTATTCTTTTTCGCTTTCACAAAACACCTATATATAAACAGTTAGTCGCCATATAAAAATGAACAGCTGATAACAGTTATTCATAAGATTAAAACCACTATAAAATAAAACATTCATATTTTACTTTCATATTTAATTAATATTATAGTTACTTTCACGGTTATTTTAACAGTAATGGATTGTTATCTTGCTCGCGTGTAGTTTGTTAACGGTCTGTAAAATTCTGTTGCTGGAAATTCAATTTCATTATCCTTTAGCTAGTGGGCGCAAGTTATTGGCTGCATTTTTAATTGCTTTAAATTCAAGGTAAATGTATAACAATTGCATAGAAGTTATTAACATGTAACTATAGAGTTTTCTACAGAAACACAATAAAACCTATAGAATACTATATTATTTCCTCAAAAGCAATTTTAGCATAAATCTGCCAGAAAAATTATAGGATTGGCACTGCAGAATTAGCAGAATATTTTGGGCCGTTATTTGCTATAGGCCCCCAAAATTCTATATTATATTATAGAATAAGATGTTCTGTAGAATTCTATAGCGAACCACACTGGCAATATGTAAGACTTTTTGCTAAGGGTATACCTCGACATGTGAAAGTTAACGGGGCTTCTAGCAACCGACTTCTCCCCGTTAAAGATAACGATTCTTTTACTGCATATAAGAGGTGTTATTCGTTAACAGAACTTTCAACAACCGGGTTGATATCAACAAATTATATGGGCAATATTAAAAAACAAAATAAATCGAATGGGGTTCGACGCACTGCTATTCTACTCCGACTGGGTTAATGAAGACTGAATAATAATACATATTTAACATTTTAAATTTTACATGTATAACATTTTAAATTTCAATATATTAAGATACAAACTAAAGCATACTATCAATTACTAAAATTAAATGAACATATACAAAATAAACAAAGTGTAACGTTAACATATTAAAATACAAAATAGACATATTATAAAAATAAACAAATTATTATTAAAATAAAAAATACAAAAATAGACATATTATAAAAATAAACAATCTACAATTAAAATTAAAAATAAAGCATCTTAAACTGTCAATTATCTGTATCTAAAATAGACGACATTAAAAGATAAATAAATTTCAATTCCCAAGACTGTATTAGAAGGGCTGTGATACCAAACGAATTATGGAAAGGTCTATATGCTTAGATAGATAATCTGTATATAAAATAAACTATATAAAAATGATAAAAAAATAAATTTTAATTTCATTTACCACCTGTAGTGACTTCCATTGCGGCAGGAACTTTCACTTGTCGTGGGTTGCACTGTGTAAGCCTACAAATATGGCATACGGTTACCAAACTGTAAATATTAGTTGTTAAATATACCCTAAATTAATGCACAATATTAATACTAAAATGTTGGTGAGAAATTGCGCGAACATCAGTTCTGAAATTACTAACGACTTTTATGATCCGAAATCGGAAAATTCTCATAGTCACATTTCCGTTGAGGAATATTGGAGTAATCCCCCTTTTCCTCGTCAGTTATCTCGTACTGGACATCCTCTGGGGGCTGTTCATCCTGATCATTCTCTCGTGTTTGTTCTTCATGGACATATAAGTTGCCATTATGAGCTAATTCGTACTCTACAATGGTTCCGTGCTTTGTGTCACCAATATGGTTGTAATCGTCTCCATCTACCACGTGCTCATTTACATTACCAAGATGGTGGTAGTTACCACCAATCTTCTCGTTGGTTACATCCCTTATATGGTTGTAGTCATTTTGAATTTCTGTCTTCTTGATTTCGCCTAGATGGTTACAAACAGCTTTTGTAATTTCGTTCTTGCCACGATGAAGATTGTTATAGTCAGCATCAGATTTGTCAACCTCAGAATCACCAATATGGTTGTAGTTGGCATTGTGGCGTTCTTCTAAACTGCGTGTCTCATTATTCGCCATACTGAGATGATTATAGGCCCCATCCGAATGCTCAACGACACGTGGTCTGTTGTTATTAGCATGTAAATGGTTGTAATCACCCATCGTTTGCCCCAGGTGGTTGTATGTGTTACCGGTTGTCATTGAGTTATCGTTCTTGATATCATGTAAATGACTATAATCATCCGATATAACCACATTTCCAGATGGAGAATTATCATTCTTGAAAATAACATTATTGTAACCATCGCTAGGTGCTTCGTATACTGGATTGCAGACTCTTGGGCTGCCTTTGAAGTGACGGCCAATAAAAATCCACATTGTTTTTCTACAAAGAAATAAAGAGAATCTGTAAACAAACTGTTCTACCAGGTTTGTAAATAAATACTATTATAATATTAAAGAAAAATACCAGGGTCCATTTATTGTATATAATTGATAAAATTGGTTAAACTGGTTCTAACTATAATAGACCAATATATATAAATATATATATATATATATATATATATATATATATATATATATATATATATATATATATATTTCCAAGGGTTGCTCTGTAAACACGGTTGGTGACAAACGTTGTTGTGAGCTCTTGGAGTTTGTATCCATTTCGGATCATAACTACAATAATATATACAAAAAAAATAAAAAAATAAAAAATTACAAAACACCGCTTCATTTAAATCTACACCTCGACAATCTATATTTATCAGACACGTGGGTTCCCGAAAAGAGCTGTTACAACTGATTATTGATATGATGCCTCAACCAAATCGAAAAGGACGCGAGTGATTTGATTGTATACTTATTTTAGGGCTTGTTGAGTCTTTGCTCAATAGAAGAATAAATATATTATCCTTACCGTTTTAATATGACGACTATAGCAATAATAACTAACATGACCAGCAGAATACACCCCAAGACGCTTCCAGCAATCACAGTCGTATCATCTGCAATAGATATATCAGAATAATCAGAATCTATAATAATTTATAATTTATTAAACTTATATAGCGCCAAAATGCAGATGGAAAACAGATGCTCTATGGCGCTTTTACATATAATAAACATGTAAAAGTATATTAGTAACCTTATAAGATACTATAAGGTATAAAAGACAAGTAAAAGTAATTCTGCAAACTTATAAAGAAAACAACAACATATAAAAGACATGTAAAAATATATCAGTAGAATTATAAAAATATTTTCTCACGAGGCTAAAACACGTTAAAAGCAGAGTAACCTTATAATCAATTAAAAGCTTTAATAAATAATTCTGTTTTAAGATTCTTTTTAAAAATATTGAAAGTTGGGCTAGTTTTTGTGGCGATGGACAAATCATTCCAACGTTTAGGTGCTGCCACTGAAGTTATACCGAGGTGTTCTCCCTTGTCCATATTTTAAATACACTGAACTTGTGTAAATGTTTGTTTTGTTAATTTATTGTTTATTAGTATCTGATATGTATATGTATAGACTTTGCTTCACTGACCACCTACAACAATTATATTGTATTGGAGAGGACTCTTTTGTAAGTTTTAGTAACTTTTGTCCGGTCCGTTTACTTTAAAGTAGTACAATATGTTTAAATGAAAAGAACGTTCACTAAAAAGAGATTTGGATTTTGGAATGTTGAGGATGTGTTGGTTTCTTAAACGTAGGTTCGTACTTTGATAAAATATTGTGGCGATAGACTGGTGATCCTGGACAATGTAAAGATAAATAAGTGAGACATTGAACTTTAAAATCAATCCTATTGGGAATAGGGAGCCAGTGAAGCTGCTTTAAAACTGGGGTAATAGGGTAGCGTGATGGGGTTATTGACACAATGGGGTCCGCCGGCAAATGTTTATTCGCCAGGCGGCGCGCGTGTATTAGGGGGGATAAGCGCGATGTACGCAACATGGCGGAACATCGTGTTTACATTCACATTGACAACGAATGAAGACGTATGACAAATTATTGCTGTGTACCTCATTGAATTCAATTTCAAATCGATGAACATTTCGCTTCAAGTGGCACACACCAATAAAAAGAATCGAGGCAAAGACAAAGAAATTGTTGAAGCCGAGTCGGGGGCGAATTATGCTGTCGTCTGCAGAGATCACATTTCTTCAGCTTCAAAGCCGCACGTAATATTAGGCCTAGAAGCCTATTAGGTAAGTTTTGATGATTTTTTCGAATGTAAGATCTATTTTATTAGTTAAGTTACTGTTATTAGGCATTAGTAACCGAATGTGGACTGGTGTTATAGGGTTAACGCACTTATATTCATGATTAAATTTGCGTTTGACATAAGTTCATTTAGGCTGTTAGGCCTACACTGCTACACATACGGTCATTCGACATGATTGAATATTAATATTATGCTGACATCTGTTCCGGTAGCAATATTATATAAAAGGAGCTAAGCTTAATAGTCAATGAGGTATAGATCTATTCCCAGGATTTTTTTTTAAATATTAAGCTTAGTTATGTTTGAAATTAATACTTAATTTCAATAATTTCTTTATGTTTAAATGATTATATGACTTTTTTTTCCAAAATTCAGTTGATAAACTAAAACAGTTATTAAATGTTACTGTTTTATGGTATATTATCTTCTGTTCCTGTTGCTTTGTGATGTCTTTTAATTTCTGTTCCAGATATCACCACCCAAGAGATGTCGATGAGAGTAAAGGTCTGCAAGAAGAGTGTCACTGCTGTACTGGTTTAATTTTTATAATCAACAACAACATGCCATGATGGGCTTAATTTAGTGCAACGTAAGTGATGTGTAGGCAGTGCTGGATTAACCATAAGGCAAATAAGGCACGTGTCTTGGGGCCAGCCAAAAATCCAGGCCACAAAATAATAAAGTAAAAGAAAAAAATGGCCAGTAGTGTCATATTAGGTTGCATTCAGGTCACCTATCAAAATGTGCCTTAGGGCCAGCAGAGCCTTAATCCGGCACTGTATGTAGGCCTATACCATTACCATGCTTTAATGATCTCCACATGTACAGTGTTCACTCGAACAACCAATAGCGAAGTTTTGTACTTTATGTAAGCTTATCATCATTATAATTATTTATAATACTATACGGTTCAATGTGTCCTAAAAATATAACTATAGAATATTATAATATATTTCAGGTGAACAGGGAAGATAAAAATGCAATGCCTTCTGTTTTCACCTTTAATAGGCCTACACGTCCTAGTCATCAACACATCGATAGAATAGATGTGCAGCAAGTAGAGACTCATACGATTACATCATGTGTACCTACTTCAAGAATACACATGATGGCAAATGGCCGCCATTTAAAATACTACGCCCGCCTCTTAGAGACGATAACTTAACTCGCTATAAATTGTAAAAAAATTTACTTCGGCTAGAATTAAAAAACACCTAAGATTAACATTTGCTAAAAATTTCTAAAAAACAACCTAAATTTATGGAAATGGGGCCAAATCAAATCAGGCAAATTACATCAAATAGTCCATGTTAAACGTATAGCAAAAATTTTAAACTAACGCGAGCACGCGCGTTTCTAGACAACGCCATAGCGGGTCATAGCAACCAGTGAGTATAAATTGGAAATCCCCAATGACGTAGATATTATAAATTGGAAAGCCGAGTCTGTCTTAAAATAAGTAGTACCGTCAGTAAACAAGATGGAAGCCATCTGCTATCGTGTTTGATCATGGAGTAGGCAAGCACAGGTGTGTCGTATGGTAGAGACTGTGTCATCTAGTGTAGAGAAAATTGATGATGAAATACCTGTACAAAGCCTTCAGATGTTAACAAGCAAAGCATCACTTGATCTAATAATACACATAAAATACACTTAAAACAATAATTGGTTGTACACCAAGAGGTGTTGTTTCATTTATTCTGTTGGAGGGACTGTCAGTGATCACAAGATCATTGAATGTTCTTCACTCCTTGTGGGGGGTTGGGATGGCCAAGTGGTCTAGAGTGCCGCGCTTCGACCTCTGGCTTGCGGCTATGGTTTCGATCCCTGGTGTGAGCGTATGTGGCATGGAGATAGGGGCGCCTTCTCAACCTTGTGGGTTTCCTCCCACTGCTAAAGACCCCTACGCGCAAGCGAATTACTGAAATAAAATTGAAACCATGTGTTAGTCCCAAAATGACCTAGTTTGTGTCGAGTGGACGTTAAACCCCAATTCTCTCTCTCTCTCTCTCACTTCACTCCTTAATCCCAATATAAACATGTTTGACTCCTGCGACGGTATCATAACCAACAGAGGTATTATTGTTGAAGATTTGTTTTGCATCACAAAATGTTTCTGTGAATGCCCTTACAATACTGTGAAAAGGAACATCACAACTTGAGCCATGTGCAGTTGTCAAAGACTGCAGAACTGCCTTTAAAAGAATATTCAGAGTGTATTATTGGACTCAGCAAAACATACAACAATTTTAAACACCCCACTACCTCCTATTAAATATTTAACTTGGATCAAAAATTGTATTTATTTACTTTTCTATTTCAAAGTTCAAACTTTCAATTGTATGTTAATTTGCATGAAACAAAAATTGCATTGGGTTGTATATATATATTTTATTATATATCAGGCTTTTCATTAAATATTAAATGATTACACTTAATAAAGCATTCAATTCATCTCATAGTAATGACTTCAACATGCCGGTGTTTGAATTTGCTGCTGCTTAAAAAAGAGCCCTCATTTGGCAGGGTATTAATATTAAGAGAAAAATTGATTGCACACAGTTTTCTTGATAATTCTACCATAAGTGATTTTAGTCACATCCCAAAAACTTGAGGCTGTTAATTTCCACCGCCTTTCTACTTCCTTTATTCTGTGTACCATTACCTGAAATAATTAAAAACTAATGAAGGTCAAGAAATATTTCCATTATTAAACCCAAATAGCATGTACTAAATAGTACAAATTATTTATTTTTGACCAAATCAGTTTCACCCACAATACAATGAAAAAAAAAACCCTTGCATGTGTAAGTTCAACCAGAATATTACAACCTGTTTGGCTCTGGGATGGGAGGTTACTATCGTCACCACTTACAATCTGTAATTGGGAATTATTCTGATGTCTCATGGACAATATATCATGTGCTAAGCTGTATAGGAATTGTGCATGGATATACATATATAAAAGTAAATCTTCTGCATCAAACTGATAATGGAAATTCCATGGATTCTGATTGGTCAAAAAGTGGTGTTGAATAAGTATAACAGCCCTCCAATTTTCATGCTCATGGGGGTGGGGATGGTATAGAATGTCGCGCTTTGACCTCCAGCTGGCTGGTCACCTCTGGCTTGCGGTTGTGGTTTCAATCCCTAGTGTGAACGTATGTGCCTTCATAACAGGAAAGCTCTCTGCATATGCACTAAATATATGACAACGTGTCTGTGATGTCAGTCACCTTCAGTGGAAGCGGACGTTCAGCACTAAGAACAACAACAATCTGCTTGTCTCACTGCAAATGAATATTTTCTAAGCTGCCTCTCAAAACTTTATGTCAGGATAACATCATGAAATTTTGCTTATGCAGCATCCATAATAGAATAAACCCTTAACTTATTTAAACAGAAATGGTTTCACTACTGATAACTTCCATTTGTAATTAACAATATTTACCTTCATTCTTGGTTTTTGTTTTGTGAAATTTATGAAAATTATTGGCACATGTCTACATGACATCTTTAATTTCACAATATTTTTGTTATCTTGCAATTGGAGGTTACCTATTAATATAAGACAATAATTCGCCAGATAAATAAAATAAATTAATATTGGATGTTATGCTGAATGTTACATTTGTATGGGTGCAAAGTGATTTAATCTTCCCATGATCTTTATCAGTATCACATGGCCTTAAAAGAAATGACATGGGGTTTAACGACCTACTGCTCTGCTCCGACTGGGCTAATAAAAACGTATGTCGTACAGTGTACTATGAGGGAGTTTTGGCCTGACAACAGCACTACAGCCTACTCTTATATTAGAATTTCAACTGTCAAGGATCTTTAACGTGCATGTCAGCGTGTACATGGGACCTCAGGTTTTTCATCTCAACCAAATTATTAGACAGCTATCTGTGTCAGGCCCTCTGTCCTGCACCACTGATTAGTAGAAACGACGGAGGGAAAATCCTGATTAACTTTCTCGGCCAACTCGCGACAGACTAGCAAGCCAGCTACTTAGCGACTGGGGCTCCAAAATGGCTTTAAAGTAGCGATGCCAAACGCCGCTAGAGGCGCTGACTGTCCTATTATTGGTATGCTAAAAAACCTGACATTTTGACAAAGAGCATGGCTTTACAAACACCTTACTTAAAGCTGTACATTTGGACATTCAGGAAAAACTCTACTTATCTGGATGCAAAGCACTCGGACTGACATCTAAATTTGTAACAGCCCCACTTTGGAGAATAATCGAAGTACCTGGTCACATTTTAGATATGAATGAACAGTACTATACCCTAGTGACATGTTTGGATAGAGCGAGTAGTGATATTGATTTGCAAATGACTTTGATGACGTCCAGTCACGAATGCCAGAAATATAAATTATTTTGTCATTTGTAATCTCTGTGATTATATATATATATCATATATTGTTAATTTTTTTTGAAAGTTTTACTTTTTTTAAATTTTGTTCTGTAGTAAGTAGTTTTCATATGATTGATGTTGATCATGATATGCAATTTTGTTTTCTGTTATTTTAAGATTTTGGTCAGAAGTTTTGACCCAGAAATATTCTGATATTTTATTTATTTTTGTTGATTTTAAGGTATATTGGTTTTGTTATTGAAATAAAGATATTTTTTATTGGTCATAATACTTGTGATTTTCCATTCCTGAAACAACTATTTTTGTCAGCTAAAAGATGAACACAGTCTATGTATTTTTGCATGTATATATATCCAGGAAAAGACTCTGTGAAAATCCCATAGCCGCCGGACCTGCAATTGACCCGTGACCTTACACTTTCTGTATGAACTTGACATCGTATAGACGAGAAATGCAATTCTAGCAGCTGGTGCCTAATAAATAAACACGAAAACAATGTGAAAACATTATTTGTGTATCCACCACACCCAGAAACGGGTTGGGTAAAGATTTCAAAGCCCTGGGACTTCTACATGGTTTGTTATTAACAGTCCGGTCATTTTTTTGCTGTGACCTTGAACGAAAATTGTCTCAGTCGTAAGTTCGAGAAATTAGTACCTCCAATTCGCCGTCTTCAAAATGCAATAACTTTTTTAATTTTCAATATTTTTTCAAAATTCTTTCAGATTATTGAATCTAAATAGTAGACGCTGGCAGTGGAATAGTCATTTAGCGACATTTTATGTATTTAAAAACCCTTTGGCAACGCTATTTAAAGTGTGTTGTAGAATAATTTGATCTACCTTATTTTCATGGTTCCAACTACATTCCTTGTTGTTTTTAAAACAGTATGCCTTAAAGCCCCAATAACACTCTTGTTGTAACTAAATAATATGTCCCAATCTTCATTCTGGTCAACAAATTGTATTATTTTACAATATTCCAATTAATTGATGATATAAATTTCATCTTAACACAACTAATTTAAAAAATTGGAAAAATTCAACTAATTGATTTGAAAAGTCTAACGTAAACCTTTTCAAATGTGACTTTGATTTAAAATATTTTCGAACCCTCTGGACAAGTAAAATAGGTCGTAATGGATAATTTACACAACAGGTAGGACACTTAAACATCTAGTACTTAGAATAAGGCTATTATTTATTTTCTGGGGCTGCCAAGCCAGCAAGAGTGTTATTGTCCCTTTAAGCACTCTCCCACCATGTCTCTTCCTTTTTAAAGAGCCTTCATATATCCTATGAAATGAAAAAAAAAATGGTTTACATGACCTTATAAATAATCAATTAATTGTATTTGATTAATATTTAACCATGCAGAATACACACAAACATTACTAATTCAAAGATGTATCCAGGCCTATACCTGCCTAGTTCAAGTTCAATTTGATAAAAATCTATTGAGGGCAAATGTAACCTACTCATTAGTTATTTATCAACTATCCTGACAGGTCCCCTATATAACTATACAAATGAAAGCTATCTATAGGGCATGTCTATACGGCAAAATATAGGCCTTAATACATACACCGATTACAACGATATCGTCTAAATTATAGTAAATAATTAAGTTGAATTACAAAAAACAGTTTTAGACATTAAAAGAATGTCACCTCGGCCTTACAAATATATATTATAATTGTTATTGTCACACATACAGAACAATACAAACGAAAGCGGCAAAATACCGGTAGGCTACGTGCAGTAATAACATAGGCCTTAAATTTCATGCAGCGATGCCATGGTGAATTAATAAATAAGTAAACTAGAACTACCCTATTGTTTCCAAAATAAGGATTCCATGGATAATTAATATTTATAATTTCATTAAAACTTTACAGAATTAATTGTTAGGATTCAATTTAAAGCAGATATTGTTCGCCAGCTCGTTTGACGGGGTCAAAGATTTGGCAGGTCATATCCGGAAATTCCATGCCCGTCTGCTTTGATTGTGCATTCACACAGAGGCCTAAGCAGTTGTATTATTTGTGGCGAAAAAAAAAGAAAAAAAATACTAAATACTAATAAATCAGTTTTATCTTAATTCGCGTTCTATTTAATATAGAATTTAATTCAGCATTTATCGTGCGGATTCCTCGGGAATCCTGTCAACATCTTGACGCGAGTCAACACTAACATTGGTAATTAAATTAATTAAAACAGATTTAAGCTACATTTTAAGTTACCATGAGAGAAACTATTTGTCATGTATACTTACCGTTCTATCAGATCTATGTTTCACCCTTGTTACTGCAGATCTTCTACCGGCTTCGATTTTAAGTTTGGTTACGGACCGGAGTCGATCATCGTCAGCCATGTTGTTCGGTATCCCCCCTAATACACAGACGCCACCTAGCGAGGAATGTCGACGGCGGACCCCATTCTTGCAGCTTTATTGTGTATAAGTTTTAAGGGGTATAGTGTTGCAAGTACATGTAATGGAGAGTTACAATAATCTAAAGGTGAGGTTATAAGAGAATTTACTAGCATTTCACAGGTTTCAACGTTCAGATATGATCGAAATTACAGCCTTTACATACTGACGAAATATGAGACTGCATATTTAATGATGAGTCGAACATAACTCCAAGGCTGCGAACACTGCGGCATATTACATTATGGAATATGAAACAAAGCAACCTAAAGGCTACCTTGTACAAGCATAATATATGTACAAGCAATTACCAATCAATTATCAGTTAGATTAAAACTCGGTGGGTGAGAAGCCACAAAAGATTACCAAACAATCACCAGTTAATCGGTGAGATTAAAACTCGCTACCGTAGGTCTTTGGTGATTACTTTGATAATTTTATAAACTCTTATAAGACAGTAATTGTGACAAATACTCAAGAATATCCACAAATTCACAGTCGTAAAAATATTCCTAGCACCTGTTTGAAACATTCGTTGCGCGTACCGATTGAACCCGAATAACGTCACATGGCAAATCTCTGCAGATTGTACCTGAATCTGCAGAGGTTTGCCGAGTGGAATAACCTAAGTTTGTTCACCGTACGGAGCTCTCCGAACCGTGTGACGACGACCTTGACATAGAACGACAGATTATCAATTAATGACAAACTTTACCTATTAAAAATGCATTCGCATGTTAAATGAAATAAAAATTAATGTAAGACCATTTTGAATGTAAAGAAAGGTTTATCATTTTTAAAGGGAATAACATTCTGGTGATTCGAAGCTACATTATAATTATACTCCCGGATATCGAAGTTACAATATTTCCGGTTTAGACAAAACTGGGCATTACCTTTTACATAGATTCCATATTTCACACATATATTTGTCGAATAGGATATGCATATAGCTAACATAGAGTCTGACAAATAATAGAACATGCCCATTTGAACATATTGCTAATATATACATTGTATATTGTAAAATAAGATGTGCGTTCTTCACCATCGCCTTTTCGATAACATCGTTTTAATGGGATTCCGAATAAATGTAACGTTTTTGCCGCGCCAGGAGACGGAACCATTGTTTTATTATTTAATCAAAAGACACTCTCATATGTTATTAGATTTACCTCATGTTTAATGACATGGACACAGTATTTAAGATTATTACTGTTCTTCCAGACCTACCTTCAGACGTATATGATTCCGTGGGATTTTCAGGTTTGGAATTGTGTTTTTCAGTGGACTGGGTTGTAGTATATATCTGGCGTGTTATCTGTTCTCTTGTGGTAGGTAATGTAGTTGTGACTGAAAATCATTTGAATTCTGGTTATACTAATGAATTTAACTCACACAAAAGTGGTTCATTGTCTTTAAAAGCGTTCACAGCTCGTAACGGACCAAAATGAGCCCATGACAGTAGGACGTTAAACCCCATTTCAATTTCGTAATGGACCTGACTATGAGGTCACAACACTTAAGTAATATTAAGTTATATCTTTCACTATAGCTGTCAAACACTACATATAGTGTATAATATGATATATACTGTAAGAAGTTAGACGTTACCTGCCAAGCAATCATAACATGTAGAAATATTTATAATTTTCATACGATTTAATCCCTATAAGACATATAGAAATAGATTTCACCAAAAATAAGCACAATTATATGGATATACTACTTCTGGATTTTATTAGCATGCTACGTTTCAATACATACATTTATCGTTATCAACCATGTAATGATTAATAACAAAAATGTGGTGCTATATATAGATGAACACTTTGGGAAGCCATTTAGCTGATAAAACAATAACAACAAGTAGAAACCATTGTAGCAGATAACACAATAACAACAATTAATTAACCAGATCAAAGACAACAAGTAGAAACCATTTAATGCAGATAAACAACAATTAATTAACTAGATCAAATATATAACCATTTTAGCAGAAAAAAGGAAAGGAAAACTGTGGGTGGGGGTATAAACTACACACTTATTAGGGATTAAGTAAATCTACCCATAGACCAGGGACAAAATGTCCCGAGTCTCGGTTTAATTTAGGCTTATGTTTCTGGATTTCTAGGGCTTCTCTGAGAATTCTGTTTTTTCACTCTGTCAAGTTCCTGGCTAGAATTCGCGCCTTTTCCCATTTAATTTCATGCAGCGGGTTTTTGTCTATATATTATACCTTTCCTCTTGTTAATTAATTTGTTATTGTTTTATCTGCTAAATGGCTTCCAAAAGTGTTCATCTATATATTGCACCACATTTTTGTTAATTAATCATTATTTGCTTGATAACGACACATGTATGTGTATTGAAACGTAGAAAAAAAAATCAGAAGTAGTATATCCATATAAGTGTGTTTATCACACGATTTGTTGTAGGTACTAATCCCTATATTATATATTGTATGACAGCTTTGAATATTTGGGTGTTAAAATGTTATATATCTGCATTCCAATCCGTAAGATTCGATGCGACTCTGGGATCAAACTTAAAAAAATATACTTATGCGAATATTTGAAGCTAAAGTAAGCCGATAAATGTAAATCCCTCTATCGGCGTCACAGCAAGAAATATGTAATCGGGGCAATTTTGAAAATTAAAGCCAGGGGCATAGATATTATTTAAGATCACTTCTGTTCTTCCAGAGTTATCTTCTGGCAAACAGGTTTCCATGAATTTTTCTGGTTTGGAACTGTCTTGTTTGACCGTACCTTACTTTTTAACAGTAAGTTTATATAATACCAGTGATACAAGACCTGTGCTTTGCAGGGATTAAGCGTCTGGTGCAATCTTTCCATTTTGGCCTTAGGCCATGGATTGGGTTTAGTGGGAAGTTCGTCCCTTTTTTTAATATAAAACATATCGTTTGGTAGATGATCTCTTCTGCTTCTGGATTGGTAGATGTCACCGTTTGGGATTAGTGTTTAGGTGCCAGGCCCGTCTTATCGTGACCTCCCCTTACTCCACTATCCCACTCTATGGGTTTGGTATCTGTTTCCTTTGCGGAATAGTGTTTAGTTGCCGAGTCCGTCTGACCGTACCTCCCCATTACTCCACTATCCTGCTAGTTTGGTAGATGTCATCTTTGTGGGATTTGTGTTTAGGTGCCAGGCCCGTCATATCGTGACCTCGACTTACTCCACTGTCCCACTCTGTAGGTTTGGTGTCTGTTTTTTGACGGAATAGTGTTTAGATGCCGAGTCCGTCTGATCGTGACTCTCCCTTACTCCACGATCCTGCCAGTTTGGTATAAATCCCCTATGTAGTTTCGTGTTTAGATGCCGAGCCCGTCTAACCGTGGCCCCCTCTTACTTCACTATTCTACCTAGTCCAACTGTGTCCATTAGGGCGTTTATTTGTTCGAATATTTGCAGTTTCAGATCTGGTCTCGGGACGAGTAAGTTCTTAGTGTTGAATGGTATGTTGTTGGTCTCCATCATTCTCACTAGTTCCCTTCTCGCCTCCTTGTATACCTCGCAGTCTACCAGGACATGGTTGGCGGTACATTCTTCTCCGCACTCACAGACGATGACTTGGTATTTGTAGTCTCGCAGCCGCTCTTTCACCCTTAGTTTTCATATGAGTCTGCATATATCTGTTCTAGGGTGATTGATCGCTGTCTTCGTGTAGATCCTGTCATCCAGCCGGAATCTGTATGCGTCAAGTTCAACGAGTTTTAATTCCCAGATTGAATTGACCTGTCTTTTAACCATACTGTAGATTTCCGTGGTGCTGTAGTCTATGGAGTGGGGTGGTGCTGCGTCCTTGAGACCGTCATTGGCGAGTCGATCTATCTCCTCGTTTCCTCTAATGTTGACATGTGATGGAATCAACACAAGCTTTATATTGCTTCCCTTCTCTAGGACCCTCTGGTACAGCTGCCTGATTTCCAAAATGACTTCTGGTCTTGAGTCCGAGTTGTCATTTTGGATTGAAATTAGACTGCTCAGAGAGTCGCATGGGATGACGAACTTACTAGTTTTTTTGATGGGAGATCCATGATATAGCGTCACGAATGGCCACAAGCTCTGCAGTGTATACCGAACAGTTATTGGGCAGTTAACCTGCTTATTCCCTGTTCCCCGTTTGGCAGGTATATTCCAAACGAGCTGGTACCCCTTTCAGTGTTGCGTGAGCCATCCGTGTACACATGGGGCCAGTCATCAGACGGCCAGTTGTCTTCCAGGTGTTTTCTGTAATAGATCTAGATTGACCGGCGGTATAGGGAGCGTTCAAGGGGCGATCGCTGAGGGTCGTGTTCATTTATCACGAGCTCCCCCAGTCGCAGTTCCTTGATTGTTTCCCTGATACCCTGGCCGAAGCCTTTCTTTCTGGGATCTCTCACATATCTTGTCTTCTGTAGACTGACAAAAGTAGGGGATCTTTCGCCCAGTTGCGAGATCTTAGCCCAATACCTTGTCGCTAGTTCTTTTCTTCTTAAGGATAGGGGCAACTCCCCGGCTTCCTGTAGTAGTGCCTCTTTCCTAGTCCCAACCCCTACGCCAGTCGCAATACACAGAGCTTTGTATTGGATGGTGTCAAGCTTACTTAAGAGTTTTGGCGCGCAGTTCATGAAAGCCAAAGAGCCGTAGTCTAATACAGAGCGTATTAGAGCACGATACACCATCATTAATGTAACTCGATTGGCACCCCATATGCACCTAAAAGCTACCTTGCACAAGCATAATATATGTACAAGCAATTACCAATCACTCGATGGGTGAGAAGCCACAAAATATTACCAAGCAATCACCAGTTAATCGGTGAGATTAAAACTCGCTACCGTAGGTCTTTGTTGATTACTTTGATAATTTTATAATCTCTTGTAAGACAGTAATTGTGACAAATACTCAAGAATATCCACGAATTTTCTCACGAATTCACAGTCGTAAAATAATTAAGTAATAGCACCTGTTAGAAACATTCGTTGTGCGTACCGATTAAACCCGAATAACGTCACACGACAAATCTTGGCAGATTCTGGTACCCTACGTCTAGATTGTAACTGAATCTGCAGAGGTTTGCCGAGTGGAATAACCGTGTTCACCGTACGGATCTCTCCGAACCGTGTGACGACGACCTTGACATAGAACGACAGATTATCAATGAACACGTGATAGCAAACACGTGTGTGCGATCAACTCATGACGACGAAGAAGATAAATTAATGACAAACTTTACCTATTAAAAATGCATTCGCATGTTAAATGAAATAAAAATTAATGTAAGACCATTTTGAATGTAAAGAAAGGTTTATCATTTTTAAAGGGAATAACGTTCTACATTATAATTATACTCCCGGATTTCGAAGTTACAATATTTTCGGTTTTGACAAAACTGGGCATTACCTTTTACATAGATTCCATATTTCAGACATATATTTGTCTAATAGGATATGCATATAGCTAACATAGAGTCTGACAAATAATAGAACATGCCCATTTGTACATATTGCTAATATGTACATTGCTTATTGTAAAATAAGATGTGCGTTCTTCACCATCGCCTTTTCGATAACATCGTTTTAATGGGATTCCGAATAGATGTAACGTTTTTGCCACGCCAAGAGGCGGAACCATTGTTTCATTATTTAATCAAAAGACACTCTCATATGTTATTATATTTCCAACATTGATGTAACTCGTGTATTCTTGTTCAATGACATGCACACAGTATTTAAGATTATTACTGTTCTTCCAGACCTACCTTCAGACGTATATGATTCCGTGGGATTTTCAGGTTTGGAATTGTGTTTTTCAGTGGACTGGATTGTAGTGTATATCTGGCGTGTTATCTGTTCACTTGTGGTAGGTAATGTAGTTGTGACTGAAAATCATTTGAATACGGATTAATTCTGGTTATACTAATGAATTGAACTCACACAAAAAGTTAATTTAAAGTTGTTCATTGTCTTTAAAAGCGTTCACAGCTTGTAACAGACCAAAATGAGCCCATGACTGCAGGACGTTAAACTCCATTCCAATTTCGTAATGGACCTGACTATGAGGTCACAACACTTAAGTAATATTAAGTTATATCTTTCACTTTAGCTGTCAAACACTACATATAGTGTATAATATGATATATACTGTAAGAAGTTAGACGTTACCTGCCAAGCAATCATAACATGTAGAAATATTTATAATTTTCATACGATTTAATCCCTATAAGACATATAGAAATAGATTTCACCAAAAATAAGCACAATTATATGGATATACTATTTCTGAATTTTATTAACATGCTACGTTTCAATACATACATTTATCGTTATCAACCATGTAATGATTAATTAACAAAAATGTGGTGCTATATATAGATGAACACTTTTGGAAGCCATTTAGCTGAGAAAACAATAACAAGTAGAAGCCATTGTAGCAGAAAACACAATAACAACAATTAATTAACAAGATCAAAGACAACAAGTAGAAACCATTTAATGCAGATAAACCACAATTAATTAACTAGATCAAATATATAACCATTTTAGCAGAAAAAAAGGAAAAGAAAACCGGGGGGGGGGGGTACATGAAGTACACACTTATTAGGGATTAAGTAAATCTAGCCATAGACTAGGGACAAAATGTCCCGAGTCTCTGTTTAATTTAATTTAATTTCTAGGGCTTCTCCGAGAATTCTGTTTTTTCACACTGTCAAGTTCCTGGCTAGAATTCCCGCCTTTTCCAATTTAATTTCATGCAGCGGGTTGTTGTAAGAAAGAATTGCAATTGCTGATTGGTTATCTTCTTGCTTTCCAAAAGCTGTGCGGTGTTCTTTAATTCGTAAGGAAAATTTTACGAGATGTTTCTCCGATGTACGAGTCATTACATTCACATTTAATTGTCCCCCGCCTTTCGAAGAAAGCAGGGGACTATTAAAATGGGTTCGTCCGTCTGTCTGTCTGTCTGTCCGTCACACTTTTTGGGACACAATAACTCTCTTCCTAATTGAGCTAGAATGTTCAAACTTGGTGTATGTGTTTATTAGGTCAATGCCTTGATGGAGTTCGAAGATGAGCATTTTCCGCTTAGGGTAAGCAGAGATAAGCAATTTGATTGGTTGATGCTTTGGGACACGATAACTTTAGTTCTAATTAAGTGAGATTGATGAAACTTGGTGCATAGTTTCATGATAGTAATACCTTGACTAAGGTCGATAATGAGCATTTTCTGCTCAGGGTAAGCAGAGCGATACGCAATTTGATTGGTCGAGACTTTGGAATACAATAACTCTCTTTCTAATTGAGTTAAAATGTTCAAACTTGGTGTATATGCTTATTAGGTCAATGCCTTGATAGAGTTCGAAGATGAGCATTTTCCGCTTAGGGTAAGCAGAGATAAGCAATTTGATTGGTTGAAGCTTTGGGACACGATAACTTTAGTTCTAATTAAGTGAGAGTGATGAAACTTGGTGTATAGTTTCATTATAGTAATACCTTGACTAAGTTCGATAATGAGCATTTTCTGCTCAGGGTAAGCAGAGCGATACGCAATTTGATTGGTCGAGACTTTAGAACACAATAACTCTCCTTCTAATTGAGTTAAAATGTTCAAACTTGGTGTATATGCTTATTAGGTCAATGCCTTGATGGAGTTCGAAGATGAGCATTTTCCGCTTAGGGTAAGCAGAGATAAGCAATTTGATTGGTTGAAGCTTTGGGACACGATAACTTTAGTTCTAATTAAGTGAGAGTGATGAAACTTGGTGTATAGTTTCGTTACAGTAATACCTTGACTAAGTTCGATATTGAGCATTTTCTGCTCAGAGTAAGCAGAGCGATACGCAATTTGATTGGTCGAGACTTTGGAACACAATAACTCTCCTTGTAATTGAGTTAAAATGTTCAAACTTGGTGTATATGCTTATTAGGTCAATGCCTTGATGGAGTTCGAAGATGAGCATTTTCCGCTTAGGGTAAGTAGAGATAAGCAATTTGATTGGTTGATGCTTTGGGACACGATAACTTTAGTTCTAATTAAGTGAGAGTGATGAAACTTGGTGTATAGTTTCGTTACAGTAATACCTTGACTAAGTTCGATATTGAGCATTTTCTGCTCAGAGTAAGCAGAGCGATACGCAATTTGATTGGTCGAGACTTTGGAACACAATAACTCTCCTTGTAATTGAGTTAAAATGTTCAAACTTGGTGTATATGCTTATTAAGTCAATGCCTTGATGGAGTTCGAAGATGAGCATTTTCCGCTTAGGGTAGGCAGAGATAAGCAATTTGATTGGTTGATGCTTGGGACACGATAACTTTAGTTCTAATTAAGTGAGAGTGATGAAACTTGGTGTATAGTTTCATTACAGTAATACCTTGACTAAGATCGATAATGAGCATTTTATGCTCAGGGTAAGCAGAGCGATAAGCAATTTGATTTGCCAAGACTTTGGAACACAATAACTCTCCTATGAATTGAGTTAAAATGTTCAAAATTGGTGTGTATGCTTATTAGGTCAATGCCTTGATGGAGTTCGAAGATGAGCAATTTTTGGATGACACTTCCTGTTCAGTTTGATTGCTCGATACGTTTGAAAAAAATAAATGTGCGATTAATTAATATGTGTCATCTATTTATTTTGGGATTTCGGCGGGGGACATCAGCCTCACTGTTGGCTTGTTTTATATATATAGTGTCGTCTCTTGGTAGTTTTATTCTGCCATTTGCGTTTAACGTGGTTTTCAGTGTAGTTCTGCTGCTAAATACAACATCTGCACATATTTGCTCTTTTAAAACATATTTACAACAACCTGCAGCATGAAATTAAATGGGAAAAGGCGGAAATTCTAATTGCTGTCTATATAATACACCTTTCCTCTTGTTAATGAATTTGACATTGTTTTATTTGCTAAATGGCCTCCAAAAGTAAGTGTTCATCTAAATATTGCACCACATTTTTGTTAATTAATCATTATTTGCTTGATAACGATACGTGTATGTGTATTGAAACGTAGCCAAAAAATTCAGAAGTAGTATATCCATATAAGTGTGTTTATCACACGATTTGTTGTAGGTGCTAATCCCTATATTATATATTGTATGACAGCTTTGAATATTTGGATGTTAAAATGTTACATATCTGCATTCCAATACAACGATCCGTAAGATTTGATGCGACTCTGGGATCAAACTTAAAAAAATATACTTACAATCGCAGTCGCTATTGAACTCATGCGAATATTTGAAGCTAAAGTAAGCCGATAAATCGATGCCATAGTTCTGGAAGGTTGTATGTGCCACTTATGGCCCCAATAGCTCTTTTGCATAGGATGACTAATCACATTTAGAGGCTTCTCTATGCAAAATTTCAAAACTGTAAGGTCGAAACTTTCATAAAAACATTGCTATTAAAATGTTGATATCCTTATGGCGTTATTAAGATTGGAATATGTTTTCCTCTCATATCTCATAAACTAAATCCGACAATTTTTGACACTTAACACCTTTCAGAACTATGACATCGAAATGTAAATCCCACTATCGGCGTCACAGCAAAAAAATATGTAATCGGGGCAATTTTTAAAAATAAAACCAGAGACTCTGTTCTTCCAGAGTTATCTTCTGGCAAATAGGTTTCTGTGAGTTTTTCTGGTTTGGAACTGTCTTTTTTGACTGTACTTTACTTTTTTTTTAACAGTAAGTTTATATAATACCAGTGATACAAGACCTGTGCTTTGCAGGGATTACGCGTCTGGTGGAAAAGGCAATTGTGACTGAAAACCATATGAAAACAGATTAAGGTTGTGATAGTCGCACACAAAAACTGTTTAAGTGAGTCAAATAATTTCACGGTTCTTAATTGACCTGATTACAAGGCACTGATAAATTATTTATTTGTGTTTTTTATCAGTGTAACATTATTCTGATTTATTCTTTATAACAAATGTTTAAGTTACCTGTCGAACATTCATACTGTATGCAGGAGTACTTATAATAATTATATGTATCATAGTACTTTGCATTATAACCAACGTATCTTTTTCTGCCATTGTAATTTTCTATATAATAACAAGATTTATAATCTGGATTTGGCGTTTCAAAGTTACACGTCTTCTTCCCATTACACGAATCTACAAGATTCGATTCGACTGTGTCATTAAATCTAAGAAAACAGTCATCGGGATCGTAATCATCCTTTAAACAGCAAAAGTATGTGAAACCATAGTAACCAGAAATGATACGAATCTGTTCTCTGTCCTCACAAGACATATTGTGCTGCGTGCACTTCACATTTCTTCGCCATTTACAGGCACAACTTTTAAATCCTGTTAAAGTAAGGGTTAAACAGTTATTAATGACCTGTGAGATAAATAACAAAAAATGATGGTGTATTCAGATTTGAATTAGACCCCAAGGTACAGAGACATACCAAATCCTATCCTAAGTGTACACACTCAAATACTCAATTGATATTTTCGATCATTGAAATATAGAATCAAAATTGAATAATAATTTTATCTTTATTAAATAACTTAACGCTATGTAGCTTTTGTGTAACCAATATAAATATGACCAACCTGTAGTCATAGGCATGAGAAGAAACACGGCAAATATGGTGTTCATATTTCTTGATACTGCAACAAGTTCAATTTATATATTACATGGCAAAATATTAATACTACTGACTAGAATGTACAGCTTGTAACACATCATAACAATAAACATACATATTCTTTATCCTAACAGAAAGGGGTCACGTGACTTCAGTTATACGTGCACGTTATTACGTATTGTTCGTGTATGACAACCTGTTTTATATAGTTTGAGTTAAACAAGTCTATCAACAAGGAAGTAACTTACATGTATAGAATGGGCATATGACGTTGTGTTAAGTAACAATATTTTATGCTATATTATGGTCATCGTATAAACCTCTGCATTTCTCAAAAATAATGCCTGAAAACTCAAATTCATCAATTGGTTGTCGACCAAAATAACGTTTATTTATATTAAGTGACGTTTTGAGGTGATAAACAATAGGAGTATTTCCTGGACATTACAAGGTAGCAGATTTGAAACTATTAAAATATATAAAATAATTTACATATTCTACCATTAGTATGATTAAAAACTGATTAATTAATGAAAACAAGTTATACACGCTTGAATAGACGTAACGTGGCTTTAATATTAACATTGTTAGTATTCATGGTTCTCATTCAGTTGATTCAAGTGGTTCATTTCCAAGATTACCAAAACAGTTGTTCAAATTATTGACCGGTTAATTTTTAAATTTAATTATTACAACTGCATCCACGCTATCATTAGCCTAACAATTATTTGTCTGTAACTAATCCACTGCTTTGTTAAATTAACTCTGCTACATAACACAGGGCCGTACGCGGGATTTTAAAAGTGGGCGTGCAGCAGAGTGGTGGAGCGCCATAGCCTCCACGTAAGTGATATAAAGAATGTTTGGATCAGGACAAACGAACCCATTGGACACCCTTAAAACAGACCTACTGATCAGTGCCTTTAGGTACGAACCTGATATAACAGACAGGATATATAAACTCAGCACACTTTAATATATTCAGGTTAACTAATACCATGGGGGATTTATAAAATAAAATATTCTCCGTCTTAGGTGGGTGACACTTGAATAATACGTTGGAAAATGGAGAATCACACATGTCATACAGTGGGTTATTTGAAAGGTAATCGCTGTGTGTCCTAATTGAGCAAGCCGAGTAATGCCCGGCTTTCGCTTTGACTATGGATGCCCCGAATCCTAATTTTTCGTATTAGTAGATAAATCGAAGACGATTCTTGAAGGAAGTTCGTAAGTTAATTCGGCTTATTCGTAAGCAATTCGGCATATCCGTAACTCATTCGTATCTGAATGGTTTCGTATCTGAATGGTTTCAATTCGTATATACGATTCTTTCATTTCTTACAACTCCACATTTACATCCGGCATACATTTCAGCTGATTACCCACGAATTATCGTAACTCATTCGTCAACTATTCGTACCTGATTCAGATTCTCTACGATATTTTTGATTTTGTTTTGTCGAATCGCTACGAACCTCGATTCATTTCGATTACCCACGATTCGTAGACCAAGTGAATGCCGGGTATAAGGTTGTTGTGGAAAGAATATTTGGGATACTAGATAACTAAACTCGGTATAGCTCTCAAGCACATTCGTTCAGCCCGAGTGAATGCCGGGCATAATAATATGGCAATATTGTTGTTGTGTAAAGACTATTCGGGATAGTAGATTAGTGCTCCGGCAATTTCTTAATAATCTCGGAGTACCAAGAATATTCTCGGGTTTCGCCCGTGGTCATTATCATAATACTTCATCATTATAGCTTCTTTAACTTCAAAACTTATACACCCCTTTAATCTCGCCTAAACATTATAAACTAAACAGTGCACACATCATTATCACAGGACCACAGTTTCCAACCCTGTGCACTGAATGTATTCAATAATATTTCGTTTCGATTTATTAACAATATTGTCTTTTGAATAGACATTATGCAAGAGCTCAGTCGTCATATTGCAGGTCTTTGTGGGGCCTTTAATGTTATATATACTATTAATTAGGTATTTATTAACATGGCAAGACCATAATCAACTCTTGAAGCCATCTGATGAGTCCCATTTCAACACTTTTGTATCCGATTTACGGATCACAGGCTGTTGATGATTAACCGTAAAAATGGATGATCGAGAATTTGTTAATTATCGTAACAACGGCAACCATGATCATCCAGGCTACGGTGATTTTAAAAAATGAATCCGCGGCTCAGAGTAAAGTAATTTGACTGAAATATGCAGTATATTATTTTTACATAATGTATTCTCCAATTATTATAGTGAAAAATGTCAGCTCTTTATCTTACCTTCCATAAATCCGGTACAACTTACGGTGGTATATATTATAAGTTGTTAATGTCTTTTTTTTTCTATTATTAAAATGGAAACAAAAGTCCTGTTTATTGACGCTTTACAAAATCCGGTTTTACTTATGAAGGTATAATAGATTCTAGGCTTTTTAATGTCTTATTTCTACTAATAGCATGTAAACATAAGTGCTCTTTATTGACGCTTTACACATTTAAATTGTGACACTTCACCTAGCACTGGCCATCATCAGGTCGTTTTGTGCTCCTGTATTCAGAGTTGTGGTTAAATCGTTGAACTATCTTAGTTCGTTTATTTTTTGTATAAATTTACAGTAATGTAATAATATGTACTTACGTTGTTAGTTGCGTGTCCTGTCTGATAAGAGTTACAGTGTGTGAATATTCACAACCATAAATATCAAATTTAACTGAACTTCCTTATGTTGACATAGTTTATCAACTCTTGACAAAGATATAACATAAAATATAATATAACGTCTATGCTTATGCATTTGAAGATGCAGACCGGGAGAATATTATTTAAAGTAATCATGCATCATTTGTATTTTTTCGCTAAAATATCTAAAACTTAATAAAAATAACCTCCCGGCTTGGATTCACTCTGATATTCAAAAAGGCCTAGTATTCTGTTCGCCCACAACAGAGAGAGAGAGAGAGAGAGAGAGAGAGAGATGGGTTTACCGTCCGCTCGACACAAACTAGGTCATTTCGGGATTAACGTACGGTTTTAATTTTATTTCAATAATTCGCTTGTTATATGTTTGAAATAAATAAATAAATAGGTGTTAAATATAGGGTATGTAATGCAACGTGGCACTATACCATTATTAGACAATATTCACGCTAGGAAACATATGTTGCTGGTGTGTATTATGTAGACTGTGTGCCGATAATAAAGTTAAAATGTTCGAAATCAAACTATTAAATCAGGACGAATGTATACATATAATACGTTTTGTGCTTTACTAAACTAATAATTCATTAATTTAATGGGTTATTTTCTTCTAATCATCAATGGTCTAAATTGCGAGTGGGGGGGGGGGGCTAGGGTATCGTTGAATCGAGTTATCTGAGCAAACTGATGAAAATACAGATCTATATTTATCTCCGTTTTTATATTTTGATTGGTTTCGACCCTATGACGTCAGGCATTGATTAATCAATCAGCGGTGACGTTTCTAGTGGTTTACCCACAAATCCATGCATCAAAAGGCCAGGAAGTCGCCGTAACAGACCGCTTTATTGGCTAATCCCTCACTTCAACTAGAACACGTCAATGATAACAACTCTTCCAGATCCAGAGCGAAATAGGATCTGTGGTTAAAACAGATTTCTATCTAGGTCTTGAGTGGGCGACTTTGTTAGCAAACAGGGTTTAACTTCCCGATGCATGCGACCGCGTAATAGTTGACTTAAAGGGGCAAGGTTAGATAAAGAGCCTACATTGCGCGTTATTATAGTGTAACAAAGAGATAATGAAAACCGAATTTGCTTAAAATGTCAGTCAAATTACTTTACTCTGAACCGAGATATTAACGATTCAATTTTAAGCCAGTGCGATCGCCAATTCTAACGTTAGTGCGATAATAAACAAAGTTTCGATTATCCATTTTTACGTTAAATTATCCATCACAAGATATTTTTAAATCCACTAAATATCGGAGACTAACGATGGCATCGAGTGCTGAATATGGCCTGGTTAAGTTGTTAATGTCTATTTAACAATTTAGATAACATTTCAGACTTGAAGAAAGACCTGATTTAACCATGGAACGTATATCAAAAGACTAAAAAGTTCTAGATGTAAAAGAAGATGTACGTTTGAACTGTAAAACCTTTTAAATATACCACTAGCGTCTGGTCGTTCGGGTATAACGAAAATTGACATCCTGTATAGTCGTTGGAATTCACGGAGACGAACTTATGACAATTGGATTTCCATAAAGAGAACCCATAACGCCGCTTGCAATTGTTTTCTCTTAGCCCTGTTGCAGCAGAAAAGTAGTAGGTTTAATCCCATTTCATGTCTACGATATGCTAGCCGGATGTGGCCATTGTGGCTGACAAGAGACACACTGAATGTGGGCGTGGCCTGTCACTACTTTCATACGCCGTACAGTCGCCATACTTCTACAAATTGAAAACAAGTATGACGATTATGTAGGGCGGTAATTTTTTTATTTAATTATTTCTGTAGGTTTGTAATGGGAGTTCAGCTATAACTGACAACCACCAACTTTAATGTATCTACCCGTGCGACCGACATTCTGGCCTACGGACGCATACTAGTATCACACAGTTAGAGACACACTGATAATAAATGACCACACTGAATGATAATGAATGGAAAATGTATGGGAGTGTTTGTTGAAACATAAAATACCTGTTTTTTTATATAAAAAAAACCTTTTGTACTATCGGTTCTAACAGGTATTCAATTTCAACATCTATATAGTATGCTGTAGTTTAACAGATCTTGGTATAATTTATGGGTTTATCCTTTTATAGAATTACTGGATTAAACGTTGTATTCATGTATAATGGAGTTTGACACTGATATGTTATCAACTTGACAATGGTTGTGCTTTATATTAACAAAGGGGAGATATAACAGGGAAGCAATTAAACCATTCAAAAATAACACGAATGGTTGCATATATAGCCCCAATTAAAGGTATGTCTTAAGCGACGGATTTAACGACCGGGGGGGGGGGTAACGTCCACTCGACACAAACTAGTTCATTTCGGGAGTATCATATGGTTCAATTTTATTTCAATAATTCGCTTGCGCGTAGCGGTCTTTAGCAGTGGGAGGATATAAGAGAAAATAATATAGCAGGCGGAACAACTATCCGGGTTGAAAAACCTGTCAATAAATAATCCGGATTTCAAAGACGAATATCATCGAAGAACTATTAAATATTTTGTGGAACATTTCAGCAAACGCTAATTACTATATTAACTATTCACCGATAAAATTTTTTCTAGACCCGATTTGAATTAACGAAAATATTTTTCTAGCGAGAATTTGTGTCCATAAAATGCGGCCTACTGGAAAATTTTCATAATTAGGGTCATCTCCACTTAAAGACACATTATGGGAGATTAGATAACGAGTTGGCAGTTCTCACTACAATAGTTAAAAACGAGATAATGTAAAGGCGATTTGATGAATATATCAGTCAAATTGATCTATTATTAACTTAGAACTAAGCGAATGAAAGTTTCGCTTAGCCTCGGTCATCATTACTAAAGTCGGTAAGACAAAACAGGTAGTCTCGGTTATCCATTTTTATTGGTAAATCACGAAGGAAAATATTTCAGCGAATAGAACTACAATCCAACAAAAATCTCATGCTATAGCTTCGACATCGAGAGTTGATTATGGTGTGGCAGTATTAGTTTTTTAATCAGGTTCTTGGATGACAACACTGGTATATACTTCTAATTATACTTTTATTCTGCTTCTTACAATAGGTACAAACATCGTAATGTAAACGACCGTAGAACAAACTTATATGAAGGGAATCATGCTTAGCTTGGCTTAGCACGAGTGTGCTAACTCCAGAAGCTCTCGTCTTGTCTCGTCTCGTGCCAAGGCGCCCATGGCCTTCGCTCAGTCCTGGCCGGACCTAACTCCTAGCCCTGGCTGAACCTCACTCCCAGCCCTGACTGAAGATTCGTTTCTGTTCTGAGTTTATAAACGTATTCAAGACAAAGGAGCTCATAAGACACCCGTCTAATGTACCAAGCATCATATCAGGTTTAACATTCAATATAGTTTATCAGACAAAGAAAGTTAGATAAGACATGCCAACAACAAGTTAAAAGTTACACAATGACATAAGGAATGCTACCAAGATCTCCAGCCGGGTGTTGATAGCAAGAGGTGTATGTTACAATCACTTACACATATTTTAATATGGCAGGACGCTTCTATGACACATGTCAATGTGTAATAATGGTCGGAATAAGTTAATTAGTGTCTAATTAATAGTTTTTATAACATTTCAGGCTAAAGAAAGACCTGCAATAGGCAGATTTAGCCCTTGTATAATCTATGTTTAAGCTGTGGTTACTCAGTTACGTGCACTATATTGTAGTTGCCACTGCGTTGTAGTTACCACCTTCTTTATCACACAAGCCCTTCTTTCTGAAATATACATATATACTTATAAACATTTATATTATTATTATGTCTATGAACACATAATTTGTTATGTGGATTCAAATGAGCGTGTCTCCAAATGGATATTAACATTTCGATTCTTTATAAGGGCTATATAATTTTAAATATTTGGCGCGTTAATGTACTGGCAACCAATGGGGTTTTTTAATGATAGATTAATATGATCCCCTTTCCTTGTTGCAATCATGAGTCAAGCTGAAGTATTCTGGACACATTGACGCTTCCTTAATTAGACTAAAATGACAGTGGGGCGGTTGGAGGCCCCCGGAGAAAACCCCCGAGGTTGGTTACACGACACTACTCCTTGCCAGTTGATTAAATGATACAGCGCGCCCGTGCTAACCATTCGGCCATCCAACCCCACAAGTTTAAAACAAGCATCCAATAAGACTACAATACGTGAGTGAATGAAGTGGTGAACATATATTACAGAAGTTTTGATAGGAATACACTATTCACATAGCACAATGTCAATGATATATATATATGGATATAAGGAGAGTATTATATAGTATCAGATGGGGTCAAGGGCAGGCATGTTCACCTAGGGTTAGATTGTGTTGGGAAAGAAATGTTGCAAGATATGATAATCATAAGTCCAGTTCAAATGCAATGGGGTGAATTTTATATCTGCCTATGTATAGCTGTAACAATCTTACCGTTTTAATATGACCATAGCAATAACTAATATGATCAGAAGAATCCACACCACGACGTTTGCAGTAATAACAGCCGTAACTATAATAAATATATCAATATAGTTAGTATCTATAATAAATATATTAATATAATAACGATAACAGTCGTATCTATATTAAATATGTGGGTATAGTCAGTTTTACATCATTTCTTGTTAACATATGTTTTCCATATGTATGGTATGTTGAATTTGAAATCAGTATAACTATATAGAGTCTGGCAAATACATAGAACGTGCCTATTTTATACAGACTTTGTTTACTGTAAAATAAGATATGTTTCCTTCACAATGGCCTTGCCGATAAAAAATATTTCAGTTTTAGGTCACTCGCTTTATTGGAATTCCCAATAGAAGTAACGTATATGATGAGTCAGGAGATGATAACATTGCTATTATTAGTATCTTACACATAATATAGTTCTCGATTTTCGACAGAGATATTATATAGATATAATAGTCACCTAGGACTGCTTCTGTTCTTCCAGATCTATCTCTAGATATATAGGATTCTGTGGAGTTTTTAGGTTTGGACCTGTCTATTTTAGTCGACTGTATTGTACTTTTAACAGTATGTAATCGGCGTGTTTCAAGACTTGTGCCTTGTTCACTTGGTTCGATTATGGTTCTGGTGGACCAGACAGTTGTGACTGAAAATCGTTTGAATATAAATTAACGATGTGATAGTGATCTAATTAAGTCGTATGCAAAAACTGTTCAACTAAGTCAAATAATTTTCTCGACACTTAACTGACCTCGGACCCGTAACCAGATTGCGGGGGGGGGGGGGGCATTGAATTCTTTAATAGGGTGGTGTTTCCCGGGGAATTTTGAAAATTGGACGGCCGCAAATGGCCATTTGGCAAATTAGTACATATGTACGGCAGATGGATATTAGTACATAACCAATAATACATCATGTAACGTATTCATCATCTTTAGCCGTCCAGTCGTTTGGATAGGACAAAAACAGAGGTCCCGTGTATACATTGTCGTGCACGTGAAAGATTGCTTGGCAATTATAATTCGATATAAGAGTAGACTTCATAGCACACTGTATGGCGTATGCCCGTCTTCATAAGCCCAATCGGAGCAGAACAGTAGGCCGTTAAAGAGAGAGAAATGGGGTGTTACGTCCACTCGACCGGCCAGCTAGAGGCCGAAGCGCGGCACTCTAGACCACAAGGCCATCCCAACCAACTCTCACTTATATACCCAACTCAAACAGCATCACCATATAGTTCACCATAGGCTTTATCGGGGATGCTGCCCACCAATCAGGATCAAGAAAAATTCCCGGTCCAGATATTTCGTACGACGCTTCGCGAACGATAAGAGAACTAGATAGCTCTCCGACGATGTGTCATTGGTCGTCTGGTCCCACAACCCCAGTTAGAAAGGATCCCAGCTGACACCCGTCCCTAGGTAGGAGACTATTATTTTTGTGTTTTGTTATCGGTGTGAAATTATTCCGATTAATAAAATATAACAATAGTATTGATTACCTGCCAAGCATTCATACTGTATGTAGGAGTATGTATAATAATCATAGGTATGGCAAGAGTTTGTATAAAGACCAAAGTATTTTGTTTTGCCATTGTCATCGATTTCTTTAGAGCAATATATAAAATCTGGAATTGGTGTTTCAGGGTTACACGTCTTCTTCCCGTTACACGAATTTATAAGATTCGATTCGACAGTGGCATTAAATCCAGGAAGACAGTCACCGGGATCATAATCACCCTTAACACAGCAATAGTGTCTAGGAAAGTCCACAAATGTGAAGCCATAGTAACCAGAAATATTATAAATCCGTTTATCTTTGTCATCACAAGATAATTTGTGCTCCGTACAATATCCCTGTTTTGACCCTCTGCAAGCATAACTCTTCAATCCTGTTAAAGAAAAGTTCAACTTGTTATTCATGACCTGTCAGATAAAGAACAAAAACTAATGATCTATTCACCAGCTAATTTCAGTTTTGAACAAGCCAACAGTGAGGCTGATGCCCCCCCCCCCCGAAATTCCAAAATAAATAGATGACACATATAAATTAATCACTCATGTAATTTTTCAAACGTATGGTGCAATCAAACCATCACTCCTTGTCCCAAAGCATCGACCAATCACTCTTTAGCCTAAGCAGGAAATTCTCACTATCAAAGTTACTCAAGGTAAATGGTATAATAAATCTATATTCAGAGTTCATTATAACCAAAGTTACCGTGCCCCAAAGCATCAACTAATCAGATTGCTTATCTCTGGTTACTGTAAGCAGAGAATGTTCATCGAACTCCATCAAGGCATGGGGGGTTGGGTGCCGCTCTTCGACCTCTAGCTGGCCGGTCACCTCTGGCTTGCGGCTGTGGTTTCGATCCCTGGTGTGAGCGTATGTGGCATGGAGATCGGGGCGCCTTCTCAACCTCGTGGGTTTCCTCCGACACTCCCCCCCCCCTGGGGTGTAGGGGGTGATAAGAATATACCCTTCGTATGTCCTGCATGTCGTAAGAGGCGACTAAAAGGATCCCTGTAATGGGGCAACGTGTTTGCCGTGCGTTGCGACCCGTGTCGGTGGAGAGTGGAATCCTGGTAATTGAGTGGGGATTTGGCTTGCGAGCCCTTTCTCGGCAACACATTACTTTGGCCCATGGTTCACCTAGACGGGAGGTCAGAGTGGCCCACTCTGATCAATCGGCTTTGGTCGTTTTTAGTTCTGCAGAATGTGCAACCCTAATTCCAATGCTTTGTTGTATTTTTCACTCAGCAAATATACCTTTGTGTCCTTAGTACATTCTGCAGAGCGACGGCTTGGGTCAATCAGGTTGGAGTAGTATTTTTACTTTCTGGCTTGAGTATACCTCTCGTCGAGCCCTGAGGCCGAGCACTGGATATCCGTGCCAGTCCTCCCCCTGGTAGGCAGGGATGTAACCTGGGGGACGACGAGAGGTGAACCAAAAACAATATAATATTCATGGATTCCCCAGTCCCCCCCACCCAAATAATGAAAGACAATAAAAGTAAACAGAAACGTCCGAGTTCAGAGGATGTTTCTGATTTATTTACAAATAAAAATAAAATGTCAAAGTCTTGGCCGAGATTTCTCTTGATTGAGAGTCCGTCTCGAGACCTATCTAAAGTTTCACCATTTTTAATAACCAAGGGCATAGCTGGCTTGGCCGGCGAGCCCAAGGCTATTAAAAAACTAAAGAACGGAACACTCTTGATAGAATGTGCCAAAGAACAGCATGCTAACATGCTTCTTAAATCATCATCTTTGGCAGACATTCCTATTAAGGTGTCTCCCCATAGGTCATTGAACTCCAGTAGAGGCGTAATTCGCTGTCGGGACCTTGAAGGCAGCAGTGAGGAAGAAATGGTAGAATACCTTTCTTCTCAAGGCGTGTCACATGTAAAATGAATTAGTGTACGCCGAGGAGAAAAGGTGATTCCCACAAGCACCTATATCCTCACGTTCAATCGTCCCGATCTACCAAAGACTCTCAAGGCAGGTTATTTAAACATATCTGTGGATTCTTACATATCCAATCCTCTTCGATGTTACAAGTGCCAAAAGTTTGGGCACAGCAAAACAGTCTGCAGAGGTAAAGACACCTGCGCTCGTTGTGGTCACGATGGCCACGAGAGCGCTACCTGCCAGGCTGATTTTTGTTGTGTAAATGGCAAAAAGAGAAAAGAATCCAACAGGTTATGTCTGAACGAAAAATATCATATTTTGATGCTAAAAAGCAGGTTGATTTAACTGCACCTTTCCCCATTGCACCACAGGGGAAATCTTTTGCAAGTGCAGTTAAAACTTCCACTAGATCCATCTCCGTTCAGACAGATATAACCTGGCCTGATAATCAAGAAATGAAGACTTTGACAACATCAGATCAAAATAAAGGGGTCTCGAGCTCTTCTCAGTCATGTGAGAGCTCGATTCAAACAACTTTGCCCTTGCCCGGTGAGGGTACATCTTCCTTGCCCCAAACTGAAGTTATTGGGACCAATCTCAATTCTTCTTCCCAGAATGGCAAGGGAACATCTTCAATGGATAAGTCGAAAGCTGCAACTTCTGATCCCAGGTCCACTGGGTCAGGATCGCAGTCAACGGCTATCCCACCCACACAAGAAAGAGTATATCTATCCTCAAGACAACGGAAATTAGCAAAGTTGCGTGAGAAGGGTAAAAAGGGTTCACAGGACCCTATTATCCATTTCACGAAATATGGGGTTGATCTGATGGACGGTATTGCCGTAGAGGGGGCCAATAATGACCCCCTTGGCGGTAAACCGCCAAAAATAAATTATCCCTGACAATGGTAAATTCCATTATCCAATGGAATTGTCGTGGCTTAAAACCAAATTTTAATGGAGTCCAACTTTTAATTCAAAAATATAATCCTTTAGCTATTTGTTTACAGGAAACTTTTTTACGGAATTCTGACACTTTGTCTTTTAGACATTTTGTTGGTTACCATCATCATGCAATTGGTGATGGTAGAGCTCATGGGGGTGTTTCTATTATTCTTAATGGAGATATCCCTCAGAGTAAAGTCACTCTCAACTCGCCTTTACAAGCAGTTGCAGTTCGGGTGACTTTGCATATTCCTATAACACTCTGCTCTGTATATCTTCCACCAAGTTTACATCTTAATCCCAGAGATCTTGATGACCTTGTTGCACAACTTCCTCTCCCGTTTATAATTACGGGAGATTTCAATGGTCATCATTCACTCTGGGGTAGTCCAGATGATAACAACAGAGGTAAACAAATAGCGGACTTCATTAACATTAATAATTTGTGTTTATTAAATGATGACTCGCCTACTTATCTACATCCTGCCACAGCTTCTTTTTCTTCCCTGGATCTCACCATTTGCTCTCCGGTCCTGTTTCAGGATTTTTCATGGAAAGTAAATGAAGATCAATGTGGTAGTGACCACTTTCCTATCATAATTGATAATAATGGTCCCTCTCCGGTCGAAAGACCCCAGAGGTGGAAGTTGCATAAGGCTGATTGGGCTCTATTTGAATCTTTGTGTCTCTTCTCCTTTGATGCAAAGGAGTTAGAGGATGCAGATGAGCCTATGGCCTTATTCACTTCAATTCTTCAAGATGTAGCTGAGCAGGCGATTCCAAAAACCACGACTGAACCAAAACGTTTCAATAAACCATGGTTTAACGACGATTGCAAATCCGCTCTTAAAGAGCGTGATCGTATCCTGAGACGATTAAAGAACCATCCTTCCATGGAGAATATTGCGGCATACCAAATGGTCCGGGCGAAAGCCCGTAAAATTATACGTCAAGCAAAGAAATCTTCATGGGAGAGTTATGTCTCAAGGATCAATTCCCGTACCACATCTAAGTCGGTATGGGATAGGATTCGTAGGATTAAAGGTAAAAGTAGTGCATTATCAGTTAACCATCTCAATGTTGATAATACCACCTTAACAACATTTCCTGATATTGCTAATTCTCTGGCCAGTACTTTTTCATTCAATTCATCATCCAATTTCTCCTCCGATGCCTTTCGAGGCATTAGAAAACAACAGGGGAAAAGGCGACTTAATTTCAAGTCCCGCAATGATGAATGCCATAATGATACATTTTCCATTGCAGAACTTCGGGATTCGCTTAAGCGGGCTCGGGATACTGCAACTGGTCCAGATGAAATTCACTACCAAATTCTTAAACATTTACCCTTTTCCACTCTCTTGATTTTATTAGATCTTTTCAACCGGATTTGGGTTGATGGGAAATTCCCTCCTTCGTGGCATGAAGCCACAATAATTCCCATCCCTAAACCGGGTAAAGATCATACGAATCCTACTAACTATCGTCCGATCGCTTTAACTAGCTGTATTTGCAAAACCATGGAGAGATTGATCAATCGAAGGCTTGTTTGGTACCTCGAGTCGAACAACCTTATTACTGACCTCCAATGTGGATTTCGGTCCCAAAGGAGCACTCTTGATCATCTCGTCAGATTTGAAACGTTCGTCAGGGACGCTTTCA
This sequence comes from Patella ulyssiponensis, assembly GCA_963678685.1. Classification (NCBI taxonomy): domain Eukaryota; kingdom Metazoa; phylum Mollusca; class Gastropoda; family Patellidae; genus Patella; species Patella ulyssiponensis. Next base: position 86,398,184 of record OY783226.1, read on the forward strand.
TCCAGAAGCAACATTTAGTTGCAATTTTTTTCGATCTGGAGAAAGCATATGATACCACGTGGAAACACGGTATCATGCGCGACCTCCATAACCTCGGCCTACGAGGTCGCTTACCTATCTTCATTAAAAATTTCCTCGAAGATAGGTCATTTAAGGTACGACTGGGATCAATTTTCTCTGACCCATTTCCTCAGGAAATGGGGGTTCCACAGGGAAGCATTTTATCTCCTACTCTTTTTGCTATAAAAATTAATACGATCCCAGCGTGCCTTAAACCAGGTACAAACGGCGCTCTTTATGTTGATGACTTTCAGATGTGCTATGGTTCTACAGACATGCGGATAATCGAACGTAAGTTGCAGCTTTGTTTGAATTCACTTCAACAATGGGCAACCGAAAATGAATTTCGGTTTTCGAAATCCAAGACTGTCTGCATGCATTTCTGTCAGAAACGAGGTTTACATCCTGATCCAGAACTTTTCTTGGATGGCAACCGCCTACCAGTTGTGGATGAAACCAAATTTCTGGGGCTGATATTTGATAAGAAATTATCATTTATCCCCCATATTAAAAACCTAAAAAAGAAAGCCCTCAACATATTGAGAGTCTTATCAAATACTGACTGGGGAGCAGACCGTAAGGTCTTGCTCAGATTGTATCGAGCGTTAATAAGATCAAAACTCGATTATGGGTGTATTGTGTATGGGTCTGCCCGCGAGTCTTATCTCAAAGAGCTCGACACCATACACAACCAAGGACTTAGAATCAGTTTAGGAGCATTTCGTACATCTCCAGTGGACAGTTTATACGTCGAGGCGCATGAGCCCTCACTGCACAACAGACGTGATAAACTGGCCCTGCAGTATGCTACGAAAATAGCATCTCTTCCAAATCATATTTCATTTAACACCATATTTAGACCCTATCATGAGCATTTATATATGCCCAAGACTAAAGTCATTCCACCATTCGGTATTCGCATACAACCCCTTTTGTCTGAGGCTGGTATCAGCCTTGACAGTATTGCGAATACCCCTTTCTTTAGGACTCCACCGTGGGCTGTATCTCCCCCAAAGATCGATTTCGATCTAACTCGGCATAAAAAGAGTGATACTAGCTCCTCGGTTTTTCAGTCTCTCTTTAGAGAGCTAAGGTCTAAATATGGTGCTTATGCTCCAATATATACAGATGGTTCGAAAGATGACGATCGGGTAGCTTCGGCTACCGTGACACCATCCGAGACCATTTCTGTCCGCCTTCCACTTCCATATTTACAGCTGAACTCCAGGCCATTCTTCACGCTTTGGAGTTCATACAATCATCTCATCAACAACAGCACATTATCTTCACTGATTCTCTGTCCTCACTTCAAGCAATTTACAATAAAAAGCTTGAACACCCATTAGTAGCAGATGTTTATCGTCTGCTACTATCTTACGAGCTTTCAAGCAAAGACATCGTCTTTTGCTGGCTCCCCAGTCACGTTGATATAAGGGGGAATGATCAAGCAGATTTTGCTGCCAAAGCTGCTTTAGATCTCCCCCTATCACCATTTTTAATACCATATCAAGATTTTAAATCATCGATTAATCATTTCATTTATGGCCGCTGGCAACGGTCTTGGGATCTTGCTGGCACAAACAAACTTCATCATATTAAGCCTCTCTTAGGAGATTGGCCAAACTCCTACAGAACTAACAGGAGGGATGAAGTTGTTTTGTGTCGCTCTCGTATTGGTCATACCTTTTTGACTCATATTTTCATTTTGAAGCGAGAGCCTCAACCAGAATGTGAACACTGTCATGTTCCTTTGACAGTGAAACACATTTTGATTGAGTGCAAGCATCTCAAGAACCTAAGATCGAAATATTACCGTTGCCAGTCTTTGCATCAATTATTTGCCCAACCGGGCTTATATTGTAAATTGTTAGACTTTTTAAAAGAGACAAGCTTTTATTATAAATTTTAATTGTATATTTATCATTTCATTTTGTATGTTTTAAATATTTATATGCATAAAAGATTTATTTGATTTTTTAATCTTATTTACTGTGATACTGTTTTTATTTATGCATATAAAACTTTTTCTGTGATATTTATTTAACTTGTCTCGCATAAATCTTTGTAGGTTTGGCGCAATATAGCCCGGTTGGTGCCGAAGTGCCATAAAACCATATTTCATTCATTCCTCCGACACTCCGGTTTCCTCCCACTGCTAAAGACCCCTACGCGCAAGCGAATTATTGAAATACAATTAAACCGTCTGTTAGTCCCGAAATGACCTAGTTTGTGTCGAGTTGACGTTAAACCCCATTTCTCTCTCCAAAGTTTCGGCCAATCAGATTGCTTATGGCTCTGCTTACCCTGAGCTGAAAATGCTCATTATTGAACTTAGTCAAGGTATTGATGCCATGAAACTATACGCCAAGTATCAGAACTAAAGTTATCGTGTACCAAACCATCAACCAATCGAATTGCATATCTCATTTTCGCACTCAATCAAGGTATCGACCTAATAAACACCTACACTAAGTTTGAACATGCTAGCTCAATTAGGAGGAGAGTTATTGTGTCCCAATAAGTGTGACGGGCAGACGGACGGAAGGCAAACAGACAGACGTACAGACAGACAGGCGGACGAACTTATTTTATTCGTCCCCCACTTTCTTCGAAAGGCGGGGTCAATGAGTCCTCAAAGTACAGAGACATTAACAAATTTTATAAATATATACCAACTCGTAAAGAGCGCTCACTCAAATACACATACACAATTGATATTGTCGGTGATTGAAAAATATAGAATCATAATTCTCCCGTACGCTTATCTTTGTTGTTTACCCTATAGCGTTTGTATAACCAATATACATACCAATATGAACAAACCTGTAGTCATGGGTATGACGAGAATCACAGCAAACATGGCGTTCATATTCCAACAAGCTCAATTTGTATATTACACAGCAAACTATTTTAATAGTTTGACCCGACGTTACAGTCTGCAGCACATCTATTACAAATGCAAACAGAGACTCAGATATACGGCTATGCTTATACGAAGTCTTATCAACCCGGATGTATAGAATGACGTAGAGTTAAAGTGGCAATATTATTATGTATTTATTTAAACACAATATAATAATATGATCATCTTATAAACCTCAAATACAACGTGTGAAAACTCTAATATAACTTTCATTTACAGTAAGTAACGTTATATTAAATTCATGTCGTTTGAATTTATGAATTAGACGTGAATTATTTTCTCCTGTTTGTGACCAAACTAGATAGGTGATGGCGCTGTTGGATGTTAGGGGGTGTTCCTATTGAATTGATCATTCAGCGCTACAGACATCGTCTTGAATGCACGTGAATTTATCTGATTGTCTTCACGTGTTTTTGTTTACTATGATGGGCGATGGACAATCGACTGATAACATCGGTGAAACACTGAAATTGGTTTTATTGGGGTCTGGGTCCACAGGCCCATGACTGATTAATCAACAAAAGGGGTTTAAAGTATAGTCTGTAGCATATAATAAAATACATATAATATGGATTCTTATATTATACCATTTCCAAAATTTTAATAATATGCAAATTAATACATATATAATATATCTTCTTTGATAGGCATTTAGTAATTGAACATATACTATTCAAAAAAAGTAGGGGATATTTGATTTTTAAGTGTTATTAAAGTCACCTAATGAAACTGACGAAGAAACAAATGACAAAATGAAATGAAGTTCACATTCATCGATTTATTCCAAATGATCGTTAGACTAAGTAAGGCACAGACTGACCATTATAAGGGTAAAATGATACCCGGGGTCAAACAGCAAAGTTACCACAGCATCACAACAAAGTCAGTAACGGGTAAATCCCCCTCTGTTTGCCAAACAAGCATTGATCCGACGTGGCATGCTCCTAATGAGACGTCTTATGTCATTTTGGTCCAGATTGTCCCATTCCTGTTGCAACGCAGCAGCAAGTTCTTGGACATTGGCAGGACGTTGTTAACGTTGACGTAACCTCTGTCCAAGCATGTCCCAGACATGCTCGATGGGGGAGAGGTCGGGACTCAGTGCTGGCCAAGGTAATGTGGTGATGTTCTGTTGTTAGAGGTAACCTGTAACGATCCTGGCCCTGTGACATCTTGCGTTGTCATCCTGGAAGATGAAACGGCGGCCATGACGTCGTGCGAACGGCACAACATGGACTGCCAAGATGTTGTACCGGTAGTACTGGCCTGTAACACGCCCTGCAACAACATGTAAAGCCGTTCTTCCAGTAACAGTGATGCCTCCCCACACCATAACAGAACCACACCCAAATCGATCATGTCTGATGACGTTAACGTCTTGGAAGCGCTCGTTTCGACGACGCCACACCCTCCTACGTCTGTCCAAAAAACCAACAGTGAACCTTGACTCATCTGAAAACATCACATTGCTCCAGCGTCGATTATCCCAGTGTTGACGATCCCTACACCAACGACGTCTTGCCTGAATGTGATGATCTCTCAAACAAGGGATCACGCGAGGACGTCGGGCGCGAAGGTGACCCCTATGCAGTCGATTCCGAATCGTCTGGCCACTCACTCTCACACCAGTGTCTGTTTGAAGACGAGCGCTGATCTGATTTGCTGTGATGACACGATTTCTCAAGGCCAAGATACGGATAAATCGATCCTGGGCTTGAGTTGTCGCCCTTGGTCGACCTGAGCGTGGTCTGTCCTGTACAGATTGTGTATCACGGTATCTGGACCATAGCCTGCTTATGACAGACTGAGAAACATTCATCGTCCGCGCCACAACCGCCTGTGTTGTGCCGATCTGTAGCATGCCAAGGGCACGTAACCTTTCATTTTGGGTAAGCCGACGCATATCAAAATTTGTTTTCTGGTCACTAAAACAATTAAACTGATGTTTCCACCGTGGAATTCAATGCCACAATGACTGTAACATTCAAAGTCAGAGTCGTGCAAATCTTGGGTTGGACCCCCATGATGATCCCAAGCATCACCTGCATTCCATGCGGTAGCTATTGGTGCGTTTGGGCGTCACATGTAACTGGAAATGTTTCTTCTGTTAGGTTCTATAGTGACTTTTTTCGTAGTCATTTGCATATTTTAGTATTATGCCCCCAAAATCAAATATCCCCTACTTTTTTTGAATAGTATATTAACAAATGATAAAGACGAGAGTATCGTCGTCGAACGTCGCTCAGTATCAAACTCAGTAATTGTGTATCCATAGAGAGAGAGGGAGAGAGATTGGTTTAACGTCCACTCGACACAAACTAGGTCATTTCGGGACTAACATATATGGTTTACTTTTATTTCGATAATTCGCTTGCGCGTAGGGGTCTTTAGCTTAGCAGTCGGAGGAAACTGGAGTACCCGGAGAAAACCCACGAGGTTGGACAGGCGACTATACTCCTTGCAACGTACAACTGGGAATTCGAAACCACGGCAGTTGACCTTGATAACAGCTAATTGTTGGGTCTTCGAAAAAGCAATCCATCTTTTAACTTACCCGATATTGTTCCAATCGTTTTCCTTTTCGTCTGAACATTTCCAACTGGTATCAGTTTTAATCCCGTTACTCAAGACACCGCTGATGCCATTCCAATCATTGTCAACCGTACATTTGATTGCTACCAGTTGTGTAGTACCAGGGATGTTGATGCGAGACACACCATTCCATTTGTAATCATTTTTATGTGTATATTGAACACCGTCAGCGTAGAATTCCATGAAGTTTAAACACGTTACAGTTCCAGTTATATTTGGAAGAGCTACATAAACAGCATAGGTTGACGTGAGATTTAACGTCCACTCGAAATAAACTAGGAAACCGGGAAAAAGCCAATGGGGTTGGACAGGCGACCCTTCTCTTTGGCACCTACAAACGGAGAACCGAAACCACGCCACCTGACACCCCACTCCCTGTATAGATAAATATAGACTTATGATACGAAATTTATAATTGGATGGCCTGCATCAGTAAATAAGAGTTACGTGAGGTTTAACGTCACCTCGAAAAAAACAAGGAAACCGGTCGCACATACCAGCTGGGAATCGAAAAGACGTCACTTGACACCCGCCCCCTATGTAGATAAATATGAAGAAATTAAAAGAGTCGGTCTGAGACTATTAACTCACTCAAAAATACTATCTGTAATTTAAAACGTTAGTGTTAATAACGTTTGTTGCTGTTTTGTTAAAGTCCATTTCTTTAAAGTTTCATGGCATTCGTATTCGACAATCAATTTTTTGAAACAGATAAACGAAAAATTACAAATATCTTTAGCCATGGCATTCTCCAATTGACAGTGGGTCTTTTACCACCAATTTATCGATCCTTGTGCACCAATTTATCGATCCTTGTGAACGAGATTCGGATTTGTACAAATCTCGAAGGTTGGGACACGGAGAGCGTGGGGTATATTCTTATATAAACTTACACATCTCAGCACAAACACAGCTCTGTACAGCAAATAATATGACGACAATGGCCATCGTGTATCTAACCCAAAATATCATCTCTGTTATAATCTAAATATGAAAATACATAAAACACATTGGTAATAAGATTAAATTCTTTTTAATAATGGGTAGTATTTAATGAGAATTTTATATTGCGTGCAGTTTTTTAGGGGAAGTTGTAGTAGGGGATAACATTAATTTCACCTACTCCTATCTTCGTTTTAAAAAAAAATGTATCTTTATATTTGAATTCCGTTTGCCTGGCGTCATACGGCATGTAAAATATACAAGCATGCCTAATTGAATATTTATGTTTCAAATTCTATTATGACCATTGATCAACATGGGCGGTTTAATAGCGGGGCATGTTGGGATCCAGGCCCCAGGGCCTTTGACATCAGGGACTGCGGACTACATCTGCTAGTAGCAGTGATGGAGTCCTCCGCGGACATTGGGGCCCCTTTGTGGGTCCGTGTTGCGGTTGATATCCGAGAAGTCGGTGTAATACGGAAATGTCGCGTCGTACTTTCAACTTGTATCCTGGTTTCGTCTTATACACCCACACTGAAATGTGCTGGTATAGTATCGTCGCCCCGTCTGTAGGCCCGGCGTTCATAATTGCTTGTGGGCGCTCTTGAGGATAAAATTAATATCCGATTGACTTTAAATTTATACATAGTGGTTAAGGTCATGAGAAGAAGAATCCTATTGATTTTCAGCGACTTCCGATAATTACTGCCAGGGCTTTGAAACATCGTGTGGACACTCTAGAGGCTAAAGTTAATATAAATTGTTTATGGTCATGAGACTGAACAATCGAACCAAACTGTAATGATTTATAATAATAACTTAATGGGTTATTACTCGTAATCAGAAATTCATGCGTAGTAAATGTTCTCATAACTGACAACAGAAAAAAAATGCCACAACCCTTGTTGACAGCCCTTGGCCTAGCTGCTTTGGGCGTATTGTTCGTTGCCTGACAACCTATCATTTTGGGGGGGTTTTAACGGGAAAAGTATATCAAGAAAACGAATTAAAATCCACTTTAGCGGTATTATTTTTGGTTACAACTTTGTGTACTACGTGGTGGAATCAAGGTAAAATTTTGAACATAGTTTTTCCTTTTCTTGTGGGTGAATCGAAGAACGTTGGTTTAGCTTTAAATGGTGTGTAATTTCCTGATAGATTTTATTTACTATATTTCGCCTTTTGGTTCTAACACAACGCATTTAAACAATGTATAGGAATACTAACGTATGGTGCAAGTACTAACGTGTTTAAGCGACTACTGACAACGCGTGTATTTCTCACGGGTTTCCATAAGTACTAACCACAATTAACTTATTCTACTTGATATGAGGATATAATGGATATTCTAACACAAAATCCAGTTATTCAATACTGGGAGATCAGCTCTACACACTATGCACCTTTCAGTGTATGGTAGCTGGATGGTTTCCATGAATACTAACTACAATTAAATTCAGATGTGACGTCACCCTTTGATGTTGGCTTTCCATTATTTCAAATAACCGTACGGGCAACTTGCCAATCGTACATTATTTATACTAGTGAAATATTGAACTAGTGTGATGTATTTCACTGTAAAAGCACGTACGGAGTACCTGTATTGTAAGTTGTTTAATGGTCTTGAGCTCAAGATATTGCGTAATATATTGTAAAAACATTTGGGCCTACAACCCTTTTTTTGTTACAATATATTACTTAATGTCTCGCTCTCGACAATTAAACAATACTTAAACAGTTATTTAATCCTCACGTACGCTTCTTCACACGTACGCTTCTATACATCTAACTACAGCATTAACATCATTATTCCTTCAGGCGTGTAGGGGTAACTTTTGTAGACATTTTACCCTTAATCCTGAACATGCCCGAAGAGTCTCTATATTATTATTATTATTTATTATACATACACTTCTATAGCGCTGCTTCCACAACAGTGTTCAGAAGCGCATTACAATATGACACAAGTATGTGATAAAATACAAAAAATAGAAATAACAAAAATAAGATCTGTTAAATATATAAAATAAAATAAATTTGATCTAAAATATAGAAATAGAAATGACAAAAGTTAAAATCTTTTAAATATAGAGTATAAAATAGATTTGATAAAAAGATATATATATGACAACACACAACATCAGGAGCTAGTTAAAAAAGCTTTCTTAAACAAAAAAGTTTTAAGTAAGGACTCATTGCTGCGAATAATAATTAAGGAAGTTTATTCCACAGTTTAGGTGAAGCAACTGAAAATGCTTTATTACCAAAAGACACAAGATTTGCTTTTTTCTCAACAAGGAGGTAACGATCTTAGTTGACGACTAGGATTAAATAAGTATATAAGATCTGATAAATAGGAAGGGATCAAATTATTTAAACACTTATAGGTTAAAAGTAAAATCTTATATTCTATTCTAAAAACAATTGGTAACCAATGCAACTCATAAAGTACAGGTGAAATATGATCTCGATAAGATGATCCTGAAATAAGACGGGCTGCAGAATTCTGTAGTTTTTGTAACTTATCCAGATGTTTAGCTGGAGTGCCATATAAAAGTGAGTTGGAATGATCCATTCGAGAAGTAACAAGGGAGTTGATTAAGGTTTTCATTGCATCAGTTGAGATATATTTTTTAATTTTACTAATGTTGCGGAGATTAAAATAACCAGTTTTACAAATACTGTTAATGTGCGATTCCATAGACATCTGACAATCAAAAATTACGCCAATATTTCTGGCTGATTTAGAAGGAGTTATATAATTCTGACCGACTTGCACAGGCGTATCACTTTAATTTATTTAAATTTGTGTTAGATCCAATAATTAAATACTCAGTTTTATCATCATTGAGCTTTAAAAAGTTGTTGGACATCCACATTTTAATATCTGATATACAATTTTGCATACTGAGTTTAGAATAACTAAAATAACTTTGTGACGGTTTAAAAGAGATATAAAGTTGGGTGTCGTCAGCATATAAATGAAAAGATAAACCATGTTTTCTAACAATATTCCCAAGGGGTTTAGTATATAGGCTGAAAAGAATGGGACCAAGGACGGAACCTTGGGGTACCCCAGATGTCAAGGTCCGAGGAGCAGAGGACATACCATTCACAACAACACATTGTGACCTTCCTTTGATATATGATTCCAAAAGCTTTAGTGCGTTTCGTGAAATTCCAAATTCTGATTCCAATCTGTGAGGCAGTATATCATGATCCACAGTGTCGAATGCGGCAGACAGATCTGGAAGCACTAATAAAACACAATCACGATTGTCCAGACTGAGGTTTATGTCGTTATGAACACGAACTAGAGCGGTTTCGGTGCTGTGGAACCTACGATAGGCACTTTGTAGTTGCTCCATAAGATTATTATCACAGACATGATTTATAATTTGACTAGCGATTACCCTTTCCAATGTTTTTGAAAGGAAGCTTAAGTTAGACACTGGGCGATAGTTTTTCTCAAGGTTGGGGTCTAAATTCGATTTTTTTTTATTAATGGAAATACAATGGCCGATTTAAATACATCTGGAACAGTATTTTCACCAACTGCACTATTGATGATATTTGTCATCACAGGCAAGATGTCCGGAAGGCACTTTTTCAAGAATGGTGTTGGAATAGGATCCAGAACACACGATTTAGAAGCTGCTTGGATTACAATTTTCGATAATTCTGATTCGGAAACACAAGAAAAATTACAGAGAGTTGGTGGTAGGCAAGGATACATGCCAAAGGCGTCCTTATCACTGCTTGCAACAAGATCATCTCTCATCTTGGTAATTTTCTTTGTGAAATATATTGAAAAACGTTCAGGCAGTTGTTCAGCAGTCACATCATTGGGTAATTTAATAACATTATGATCAGGATCTAATAGGGATTTTGTGATCTGGAACAGTTCCATTTGCTTATTTTGACTATTATCATTTTTATTTGAATAAAATGCCTTTTTAGCTTCATGAATGAGATTATTCACTGTAATTTTTTGATTTTTATAGATTTGTTTATGTACTGTAAGTTTTGTTTTACGCCATATACGTTTAGCTTTATTGCGTGCCCTCATTGTTAAACCAGGCAGAGTTCGATCTTAATTTAAAGATCTTAGTTTTTTCAGGGACTAATTTATCTAGAGTTTTATAGAGAATTGAAAAATATTGTTTTGCTTTTGCATTAACATCAGGAAGGAGATTAATATCGGAAAACTTTGTCGTATCAAGTTCCTTTATGAAAACATCCTCATGTAGACTTTTCAATTTTCTAAAAGTTATAGATTTTGTTGAACATTCATGTCTCGGGATAGATAGTTGAAATTTAATAGGGAAATGATCAGAAATGATTTCATCCTCAATTTTAAAATTATCCAATAAGATCGAGGCATCCGCTCGTGTGATCACCAAATCCAGTATATGACCGCGATTGTGGGTAGGTGTATTGATGTGTTGTTTAAGCGACTGTCTATCTAGTAAGTCTCTAAAGCGAGAAGCCGATAAATTAGACTTTTGATCAATATGAAAATTAAAATCTCCCAGTATCAGAAGGTTGTTATTTGTTAAGGTAACTTGATGAAGAAAGGGTGCAAATTCCTCGAAAAACTGTAGATCAGATTTAGTAGCTGAACGATAAATAATCAGACAGCAAATTGTCTTACTTGATTAGAATAAGTTGACATCTAAATATTCAAAACTGTTAAACTGTTCACAGGGTAGTTTAGAAGCAACTATGCTTGATTTATAGATGATAGCGACTCCCCCACCCCTCTTTCCTCTCGTTACATGACTGAATGAATAACCTGGTGGTACAAGTTCACATATTTCTGCTGAATCGGAGTTATAGGACAGCCAAGTCTCAGTTTGTGCCAAAACATCTAAATTATTGTCGCATATAAAAGTATGAATCTCAAGTGTTTTGTTTCTTACAGATCTACAATTCAATAAACAGAAACTTGATTTTATATCTTCACCAGTTACATTATCACTATCAACTGTCATTCATTTTGAAATGTCATTTAAAAGTTTATAAAATCAAAAACATTTTTTCAATGATACTTATCTCTGTATAATCTGTGTATATAGATCCATCTGTATGCAAAGATACAACTTCATTCAAAGCTAATTACTTATAAAATGCACAAAAAACTACAGAGCTCTTGAGGAGCAGCCAGTCACGCTCACTCATTCACTCACTCATTCACTCTATAATGAAACTTCGAACTAATTTCGGTTGTTTTGTCTACAAAATTGGGTGCATTGGACTTGGTCGGATATTGATCGAGCTACTTTCAAACTGAAAGTGATATTTCAGGAAAATTGGCCTAAATAGCTTATTTTTCGGCTGTAAATGATAGTTTATGGTGCTGAACCGTGTTTAAAACATGATACACAAATGTTCCATTTAAAGCAAATGCTGTCACCAATTCTTGAACTATTCCGAGAAAACTGAATGTTGCTAATTTGACCATTATTAATAAGGCAGTGCAGAAAAATTGCACTTGGTCTGAGAGTGTTACCCAGGGAAATCCAAAGTTCTGTTGTAAAAGAGAAATGTACACAGACACCCCCTCCCTTTCCGAGCCTATACGAATATAGGATCCTTCCAAAGGTGCTGCAGCTGGGTACACATACTTTAGGATACTGCCTACTTAGTCCAGTTTTATTTATGTCGAGGCCTATAAATTTTGCTATATTTCTATTTGGTTATTTTATTCTCGGTGCCAATGTTGGTTTAAACAGTATCTATTTCGAGAATACTACACAATACAAAAAGTATAAAGAATAAGATATAAAAACAAGCCAAATAGGCTTATATCAATTTGCTTCCTTCTGGGTTGGGTGTATAATATATGTACAATGTTGAAATATATATGATACAGACAATAACTAATTACATTATATTAGCAGACAAATAAATAAATATATAAATAAATAAATAAATTAAAAAAATAAATAAATAAATAAAAATGCCAATGTTGAAAACGACTAAGGGTTTATTCGCAATGACTCAGTTAGTCAGATGACTAACCCGGAGGTTCATCGATAGTGTAAGACGGAGGGGCAACGTATGGAACGAAAACCGAGGTCCCGAAAACACATTGGTGTGCACGTAAAAGAACCCCATTACATTTGGAATTCGAAATGAGAGTAGACCGTAGCTCCGCTGTCCTGGCACAATTCTTTTCGTAGTACACTGCATGGCGTATGTCCATCTTCATTATCCCTGTGTGTGCAGAACAGTAGGACGTTAAACCCCATTTCATTTCATTTTCTTTCCAGTCTACCGATATAAGTATTACCTACCCGTGTCTGTTTCAGGTAATTTAAAATGATTCAGCTACACGTCTTATTCAATTAAATATCCAAAGTTTCTAATTGACTCTTGCTAACTTGTTGAGAGACCCATCAGTTTTATGATTTAAGCGACAGTTAAAGTATGATCAATATACGAATGAATATTCATAAGTTAGCCAATCATGATCTGTTATAGCCAGTTAGAATATCAGTGACTCCCACGGTGATGGTCATTATACTAATTAATATTCATAAGTTAGCCAATCATACAGCTATGATCTGTTATGGCCAATTACGAGACTTTGTAGCTATTTCGTTACGTTCTTTATGTAAAATATTATTTTTAAAGTACATGTTAGACATTGTTTGGTTGGTGGCCCAGTCTCGTTTGTTTCTTTAAATTCTTCGCCATTCTCCAAGCGCGCTTGTTTGTTTGCTGCTTTACAATTGGTATCTATGAAATAACAATGAGTTTATTATAAATAATTAATACGAATAGGTCACGGTTCCATGAATAGTATTGAAAATTTGGAAGGCTAATTAATCAAATCAATATAGAAAATTAAAATTTGTGAAAGACACACCAGCAAGCAGAACCCTAACAAACATGTAGCAAGTATATTATTTGTTCGGAAATGTTAGTCATGAGCAAGAGAGATAATGCCAGGGTTCAGTTATCTTGTGGGGGCTCGACCGCATATCGATAACGATAGAGATCACGATTGTTTATTAAAACATATCATTTTTTTTTCAAATTCGGTGTTTGAAGCATTGGAATCATTAAATATTTCGGTATAACGAATGAATCATTTATTTTATCTAGAGTATTTATAACTATATGTGTATTTTTATCAATTCAAATCCGTCTTCCATTGGCCCAGGTTAGGTGCAAAAGAGTAGGACGTTAAACCCCATTTCATTTCATTTCATTTCATTTATCAATTCAAGTACAGCCACGAAGTGTTCTGCACCAAATGTCACACTCTGCAGGTGATTTTAAAACACAGAGAGAGATGGGGAGAGAGAGAGAGAAAGAGAGAGAGGGGGGGTCTAACGTCCACTCGACACAAACTAGGTCTTTTCGGGACTAACATATTGTTTAATATTATTTCAATAATTCGCGTGTGCGTAGGAATCTTTAGCAGTGGGAGGACTCGGAGAAAACCCACGAAGTTGGACAGACGACCCTACTCCTTGTCACGTACAATCGATAAAACATTATATTTGCAGTGGGGATATGACCAGAAACATGTATTATCAATCCTAATTTGTTTTTATAGGAAACAGTATTTGGTCGAACCTTATAAAACCAAGCAATTGTCTAATTAAAGTAACATACTATAAGTCTGATTTTATCAAACACGAAACAAAAGTCTGGTTTCATTTTTATCTCTTTTGTGTAGTCGATCATTTTTATTATTTCAAATTTTCTTCAGACCCCCCCCCCCTACAAAAAGGGTAGGTTAATTAATCTGATTTAACAGAATTAAAAAAAAATAACCCCTACACTCAAGCGAATTATTGAAATAAAGTTGAACCATTTGTTATGACCCCCCTCTCTTAATCAAATCAGTTTTTAATTAGATTATAACATTACAGTTAGTGCTCCTAAGGATATTCGGATAACCGTAAACGGTTAGAATTGGACGGTTAAACGGTTCGAATTGAACGGTACGTTTTTTCGGCGATGTCTCTTATTAAATAGAGTTATCTCCCATTACAAACGTTTCCATGTCAAAAAGCCACCATTTTAAAAATTACAAAACGTCTGTAAGAAAAAGAAACGCTGTTTGGCATTATTTTGATAATATTCTCTAGGAAGATAAGGCCAATTGCAATTTGTGCAGCGCAGTACTAGTTTGCATGAACACCACATTTTGTCTCAGAAAACATTTAACGTACAAGCACCCATCAATTTCTTTGTTTAGGCAACAAAAAACGTCCCAGTCATCTGCTAGTGCTACAACGAAGACTACCATAGATGATACAGACAAGAATGCGAATTGATCAGTAAATAGTTAGGGTCAATCTAAATTATCATTTTCAAGGGAAATAACTATTGGCTCTGCAAATTGGAAAAGTTTAAGAGCTTGCGGCTGTGGTTTCGAGCCCGTATGTGGTATGGAGATAGGGGCGCCTTCTCAACCTCGTGGGTTTCCCCCGGACACTCCGGTTTCCTCCCACTGCTAAAGACCCCTACGCGCAAGTGAATTATTGAAATAAAATGAAACCATATGTTAGTCCCAAAATGACCTAGTTTGTGTCGAGTGGACGTTAAAGACCCCTACGCGCAAGCGAATTATTGAAATAAAATGAAACCCCATCTCTGTCAGATTCTGAATGGAACGATCTTCAAAAAAAATGAAATGAAATGGGGTTTAACGTCCTACTTTCTGCTCCTAACCTGGGCTAATGAAGACGGGCATACGGTGGTCTGTCCGGTGGGAGTTTATTCTCCTGAAAAATTAGCAGGACGCGGGTGGGGTGGGTGAATGTAACAGAACAACGCCTGGTCTTTTAGGTGGTACGAAAACGGATGTTCCGTGTACACGTGCTGATACTGGAACCCTTGACAGTTATAATTTGAAATAAGTGTAAGCCTCAACGTTGCTGTCTTGACAAACTGGGGGTAAGTCACTTCATGCCCTTTTTTGTAGTAAATTGCCTCACTTGACCTGTGTGGAAGACGGAAGCTTCAGTAGGATAGGATTCACGCCTGCTGAGACATCATCGTAACTTAAAAGATTGCTATAATTAGTGTCACTTTTCAATGATAAAATCTCATCACATCTGTCAGCCAGTTCATTAATTTTGCCCCCGTCTCTGGTTGTAAACTTGGGAAAGTTAGCAAGTTTATTTTTGATAGATGATTCTATCATTTCTGGGCTTCCATACCTGGCATTGAGTCTTACCCACACTAATTTTACACCAGCAGCTGGGTTCCTTGTGTTGGACGTTCGGGGACTTACGGCATGTTTTTTGTTGATTTATTGCAAACTCAAACTCTTCGTCACTATTTGAATCAATTTCATTCATGACGTCACGAAGGGTGTTTTTTTCCCCAAACAACATAATTTTCAGGCTTGTCATCAAATTTAGATAATCTTGAAACAAGGATATCTTTCTTCAAGAGATAACGAGAAACATCTTCAACAGTATTAAGTTTTCTTGCGTGATGTGTCTCTTCTTGTGTCGTACTTGGGACTTGTTCCCTGACATTTTGGGTTTCGGTACCTACACATCTATTAGTGGATACACCATGAAAGGTTAAATTACGATTCGTTTGAGTAAATGTCTGTGGAATTTGTTCTTTATTCTGAAAATTGTCATTTTGATCTTGAACATATCTTTCAGAACAGATCCCTTGAGAGTTGGAATTCGATATACCAGTAGGTAGTATTGCCGCTGCCCGGGCTCAATTTCCATCTTAGTACACTGTATGGCGTATGCCCGTCTTCATTATACCACTTCGGAGAAGAAAAGTAGGAAGTTAAACCCCATGTCATTTAATTGCTAGTCCCCAAGCTCGCGTTCGTCAACATTGGTGTAGTTTCTTATTATGAATAGTTACCAGTCTGATGTCGTTCAAAACGATCGATAAAACATAAATTATTTAGCATCTGTTTTTCATTAGACAACTGAATATTACACGCATGGGATTAAAAAGATTTGCAGTTACAGACCCATACCATTACTTGTTTTAAATTAATGAATCTATATTTCAGAAGAGTGTCAGTTTTATATGTTGATATGTATTCTGATGTATGCGTTCAATATACATGTATATCATGATTTAGAAAACACTATGTTAGCTTTGTTATTATGAAAACTTTTTAACATTTGAAATCTCTTTTCATAGGATCTTTCATTTAATGTGCAGCAAACTGCAATGATGGTAGGGCAAGTTCCATTTACGGAATACACTAAGCCTTTTCTTGGACTCATCCCAATTTCAAATCTCCACATCGTGAGCCAACACTAGGAGCCATGGTATCGCCGGTTCACTAGTCGGAAGGTCTGTCTGTACGAAATGAAACTGTTATCCGTTGGAGCCATTATCTAGGCCAAATTTTCCCCACAGCACAATGGCTTGGTGCAGAAAGTAGCTAGATAAACCTTGCCGAAGTTTTAATAACCGTGGTCGGTACACAGAGTTTATTTTTGTCCAGAGGTTGGCTGAAAAATTAGCCCGGGCGTTACCAACATGCTATCATTGAGTTGGATGGGGGTGAAAGGGATACCCTTGTAAAAAACTTAAACCTGACAGTCCTCATCTGGAAATGGAGACCGTTGTATTATACAGTGTCTGGATAAAACCAGACTTTTTTTCTATAAAAATAATATGTAGGTGAAATTTACTTGTTATCAAGTACAGTACATGGGTCATTCATTGTATAGACCTCTCAAGAAACGGGAATCGATTATCAGGTCACCCAATGAAAAAATTGACCCGAAATCTTATTAGGGTTACGTGTCCGGATAAGCAGTGCTGACGTTCACGTCCAAACGATTCAATATTTTGAACTGAAATTTTGAGACAAGGTAAATACACCACGTCTCTATATTTAGGTCCATAAATTTCATAAATACTTGGCCTTTAAATTTTTTGAAACTCTCTTCTTATCGGGATAGTCCCTTTAAGATAAGCACATTTTATAATTTATAATATTTTTTTTATAAACCGCTATAAGATAAGAACAGTTTATAATATAAACCGCTATAAGATAAGAACAGTTTACATGTATAATATAAAACAGTTTATAATATATAACAGTTTATAATTTATACAGAATATATTAAATTATAGATAAAAATAGGTTGCCAGGCAACGAAACATACGCCCACACAGCAGCTAAATCGTCCGGGCAGTCAACAAGAGTAATCACCAGAAAACCATAATTCAAACTCACCCATAACTACGGTGTAACTGTGATATAATCAAACGTTTTTTTAAATCAGATAATAATTGTGACCTCCAGAGCTAAACAGGGTGATTTTTTGTACAATCAGGGGCCATAATTCAGGAATTTACGATCCGATATGTGCAAATGTGCAATGGAACCAAGATCTTTAGGTTATAAACATGTATTTCAATTTTCATCAAAATCAGTTCAAAATTGTGACCTCTAAAGGGTCCACAACCTTGATATAACATATTTTCACACTATTCGCGTACAAACGGCAGCCATTTTATCCGTCAATTATGGTCTGATTTTCACGAAATTCCAAACTCTCTCTTCATTACCATGTAACGGTGATATAATCAAATTTTGACCTCCAGGGGGACTACAAGCTAACAAAAGCGATTTTTGGGACAATCAGGGGACATAATTCAGGAAGTTACCATCCGATTGGCGCAAATATCGAAAGGAACATAGATCTTTGGGTTATAAACATACATGTCAAGTTTCATCAAAATCGGTTCAAAATTGTGACCTCTATAAGGTCCACAACTTTGATATAACATATTTTAACACTATTCGCGTACAAACGGCGGCCATTTTGTCCGTCAATTTTGGTCCGATTTTCACGAAATTTGAACTCAACCTCCATAACCATGTAACGGTGATATAATCAAACGGTTTTTTAAATCGGATAACAATTTTGACCTCCAGAGGGACCACAAGCTAAAAAGGGCGATTTTGCGGACAATCAGGGGCCATAATTCAGGAAGTTACGATCCGATAGGCGCAAATATCAAAAGGAACCAAGATCATTGGGGTTATAAACATGCTTTTCAAGTTTTATCCAAATC
This sequence comes from Patella ulyssiponensis, assembly GCA_963678685.1. NCBI lineage: Eukaryota > Metazoa > Mollusca > Gastropoda > Patellidae > Patella > Patella ulyssiponensis. The sequence goes on from OY783226.1 coordinate 86,416,749, forward strand.
GGTTAAAAAAAAACGTGATTTTTCGTACAATTAGGGGCCATAACCCATGAAGTTACAGTCCGATACATGCCAATATCGAAAGGAACCGAGATCTTAGAGCGATAAATCTATATTTTAAGTTTCATTGAAATCGGATAAAAATTGTGACCTGTAGACTGTTCACAAACAATTGTAGACGGAAGGACGGACCGACGAACAGGGGCGACGACAATATACGTCCACATGAAAATGTGGGCGTATAAAAAGTAATGAAATGAAATAGGGTTTGACGTCTTCTCACACCGACTAGGCTGGTGTACGGCGTACATTGTGTTTTAGTGAAATTATTATCAGACAGATAAGAGCAATTTATAACACGTTATCCAGATAACAACATCTGACAGATATAAATATATAAGAGCAATTGAAATACGTGGTAAATACTAGATAAAATACGAAAAGAACAATTTATGAAACGTAGTAAATACTACATATACGTACACTAAGATACGAACAATTTATTATACGTGATAAGAACAATTTATAACACGTGGTAAATACTAGACACAATAACAAAGTATGGTATGTGGTAAATACTAAATACAATGACAAAAGAACAATTTACATCACGTGGTAAATACTAGATAATAGCTATTTATAACACGTGGTAAATACTAGATACAATAACAAAAGAACAATTTATATCACGTGGTAAATGTGCTAAATAGTAGATACAGTATGAAAAATTTATAACACGTGGTAAATATTAGATACAATAACAAAAGAACAATTTATGGCATGTGGTAAGTAGTAAATACAGTATGAAAAATTTATAACACTTGTAAATAATTTCTAGACAAACAAGGCGCGGTAAACATCCATTGAAATCTTTTATAAACAGGCGGTGACAACATCACAAAACATTAACAGACTTTTCATGTTATTGCCCAAGATAAAAAAAAGCCAACGCATGTCAAGTCTAGCGTACACGTATGAGTTTTCTTAAGAGTTCTACTAGTTTGGGAATATCAGACATAATTATAAGAGCCAGTGGCAGGAGAGCAAAGATCAACCCAAAATAACCAATATCAGTTGAGCTGGATCTCTTATCTTTCTGACTAACTTTCTTTCTAATAACGGACGAAATTTTACTTTTATCGACGGTTAATTCCTTGTAGATGCTGGTGACAGCTTCCTCCTTCATTGCTGATTCAGATGTCACCACTACGACGCCTTGACAAACCTGGGATCTCAAAACTCCGTCAGATCCTAAAACAGACACCACAGTTGACGAAGGTTGAATATCTAAATCAGCGATCTGTGTACATGGCTCTAGTACTGTGGGGGTTGGGGAACATGGCTCCAATACTGTAGTGGTTGGGGAAAATGGCTCTACTACTGTGGTGGTTGGGGAACATTGCTACACTACTGTGGTGGTTGCAGTACTTAGCTCTACTACTGTGGTGGTTGGGGAACAGTCTCTACTACTGTGGTGGTTTGGGAACATTTCTCCACTACTGTGGTGGTTTGGGAACATGGCTTTACTACTGTGGTGGCTGTGGTACTTAGCTCCACTACTGTTGTAATTGGGGAACATGGTTGCACTGATATGGTGGCTGGGGAACATGACTCTACTAATGCGATGTTTGCAGTATTTAGCTCCACTACTGTGGTGGTTGTGTCACTCTACTACTGTGGTGGTTGTGGTACTTAGCTCTACTACTGCGGTGGTTGTGGTACTTAGCTCTACTACTGTGGTGGTTGGGGAACTTGGCTCCACTACTGATGTAGTTGTTCCTACAACTGTAATAATAATGTCCATTTCTAAAGCTAGGAATACATATTATCAAAGTCTGGATCTATCTCATGAATGGTGTCAAGGATGGAATGTAATGGAATGAACCCAGGCTTCACATAATAAATAATGTCATAAATTGTTGTAATATTTGCTAAAATGAATATATCATAATTAATAGTTTTGCCATCATATTTTAAGTTTATTATTGAATAGCGGCTGACATTTTACACCATAAATATTTTTAGGGTTTGGTCTAACGTTATTATTTAGATCATCCCATGCTAATAATATATATACATAATATGGTGGTAGATCATTCATACATTTCTTTTCATAATAAATTTTAAAAATATCTTTAGTTAAAGCGGAAATTTCATATTTTCTAAGAAAGTCAAAACATAATTATTTCTATGTCTTTTGCTCAAAAGGTTGTCAACTCACTATTATACGATCGTGGGCAAAATTTTTGGGGCATTAAAATGGGTGACACAGGTTGATTGAGGAAATAGTTACTCAATTACCTCCCTTGTTTTCCCATTCCTCTCCATGGACGGCCATCTTCAAACGTTTGAATTTTAAGTTGAAAATGATATTTTTGCCAATTTCTCAACTGGCAATAGTGAATTATAGGATTATTCTTTAACAAGGTAGGACTGTTTATAGGTTCAATCTATTTTAGGGCTTTATTTTAATACATTTTAAAAATATAACTTAAAAAAATGCTATTGCAACTTTAAACCTATATTTGCATATTTGCAGTATGACATTGTTGCTTTCCATACCGCAGTATGTTCATTATTAAAATACTTATTTATCCATTTAAGGGAGAATGCTTGAGATTTACATTCTATATATGGGAGACCAAGACCGCCATCCGTCTTGCTACCTATTATTGCGTTGAACTGTATTTTGGGTGGCTTACCGTTCCATAAAAAATCACATATCAGTTTTGTTATTTCTCGTGAGACGGACTGCGGTATGGAAAGCACATTAGCAATATACCCTAATTTTGAGAGCAATAAACTTTGTATAATAATAATTTTACCCTGTAGTGTTAATCTACGTTTCTTCCACATATTAATAATAATTTTAATTTTAGAGATTTTGCCATTCCAATTTAAAATATCGCATTGTTGTTTATTTGGACCAACATAGACACCTAATATTTCGATACAGTCTTTAAGCTGTTTCAATGGTATTCTAAAATCGTAATTCTTATGTCTAGCTCTACCTATAGGTAATATTTCCGATTTTTCAATATTGACCTTCGTCCCCGATGCTCTAAAATATACATCTAAAACATTAAAAATAGAATTAACGGAATTAATATCAGATACGGTAAAGTTGGTATCGTCAGCATTGCGAGCTAGCGCCTTACCCACTTAGCCACGTGATCCCCCGCCACGGTATAAGATATGCATGTACATGTACATAAGTTATGCATATACATGTATTCTTATAAGTTTAGGTAGTGTAATATATCAATCAAAGTGTGGCCACCTTAATATCGTCCTTATTTCTAAACCATTATATTGTTCAGGGCTTGTAAACAACGACTAAAATATAAAAGGTCGAAATTACTCCACATCTTCTCATGGGAGAAAGAGAGAGAGAAAAAAAATGGGGTTTAACGTCCACTTTCACAAACTAGGTCATTTTGGGACGAACATATGGTTTAATTTTATTTCAAAAATTCGCTTGCGCGTAGAGGTCTATAGCAGTGGGAGGAAACCGGAGAAAACCCACGAGATTGGACAGGCGACCCTACTCCTTCTCACGTACAACCAAGGATTCGAAACCACGCCAGTTGACTCAATGACAGGCTTCATGATACAGCACGCACGTGCTAACTGTTCGGCCATCCACCCCCCTCTTATTATGGGAACTAACAATATAGAAAACTGTACCCACCTTAATTCCGTCCATGTTCCTGAGTAGCATAAGGCGTCATTCACATTATTCATATCCACTTTCATTCTTTGTGATATTGTTCGACCAGGAGGTGAAAAATTCTACTTTTATAAAAGACATGAAGTTAAAATGAAATACGCAATACAGTTTGCTATGGGGGACATTTTGTCAATACAGCGGCGACATGGCCTACTCTTTCGCGTAAACCACGCCGGAAAATATCAATGAACTTTGGACATCCGGGTTAGCGATCCAACGCCCTACTTACTGAGACACCGTGTCTCAGTTATATAAAGGACAATTTGATGTTATTGTATCTGGCGTAGACCCTTCGTTGGACCAGCATTTGCTACTGAACTGCGAGGGAAAGTGCTGCTTGGTTGTTCGGGGGAGTGGATTGGGCATGAAAGATAGTGGTCTGCCCATAACCTTTGACAGGTTAAGACTTTGATGAACCCCACTTCATTTCATGTCATTTAAAAAAAAAGAGTTACACTTCACTACCTGAGCAAACAATATAACGAAATACCCATAACGCACACAACGAAAGAAGAGTAAAACACGGATTCAAACACGTGACATCTGGGTAACCGAGTCAATGTCCTACACGCCGTTGGTATAAATCCTGGGTCCTAAAATACTGTCCTACTCACCGTTGGTATTAATCCTGGGCCCTAAAATATTGTCCTACTCACCGTTTACAAAATAAAAAGGCGTTCATGCATAAATGCAAAAGAACCCATGACAGTTAGTAGTTGACTGTAGCGCCGCTGTCCGGGCAAAATTCCTCTCGTAGCACACTGTATAGCAAAGAAAATATTCTCACGGAATTTTTCATTTTATCCAATTCTCGGGTAAACCCCCAGACCTTAGGCCAAACTTGACGTTGTCCCCACTTTGTGGTGGGTGTTTCCAAATATTCTAATAAGTCATCTATAACAGCCCTGTGCATGTGAACACATGTAATAGGATATTTTTTAGGGGGGGGGGGGTCCTGTTGATACAAAATGTAACCATTGACAAATGCAGCCTCTCTAAACTCTGTGGTGTGGGTTGATATTTATAACTTCCAACAAGTTGGTCAAATCTGTCCACTCTGGCCGTTTTATTATATAATTTTCAGCAAGAACATCCACTTTGCCTCGTCAGTCAACTAGAACCACATGATCTTCATCAGGAATACAACACTCGTATGATCTCTGAGACGACCATGGACTACAACCGTCACCGGTCATATCTTTCTACGTGGTAGAGGCCATCGAAAGTATAAAAACGAAACTACAGTGGACTCTGTCAAATCCGACATCGTACGGGATCGTTAAAATATGTCGGAAGTCACAGAGTGTCGGAATACCCAGTTATGTCAAAAACGGAAATATTGTAACTTCGAAAACCGGAAGTATTATTATAATGTTGCTTCGATTCACCCGAGCGTTATTCCCTTTAAAAATGATAAACTTTTCTGTACATTCAAAATTTTCTAACATAATTTTTATTTCATTCAACATGCGTAGGCATTTTGAATAGGTCAAGTCTGACGTTAATTTATCATCTTCGTCATCTTCAGTTGATCGCACGCTTGTGTTTGCTATTCATTGATAATCTGTCGTCGTCACACGGTTCGGTGAGATCCGCAGAGTGAACAAACATTGAGCTGAAGTGAGCGGACGTTATGTTCTCAGCAGCCGTTTCATAACTTTGACCCTCATCGGCGAAAGCTGCGGTCAATGGTTAAAATACTACGGGGCGTTTGTTATATTTCATCCGCTACATAAACGGCTAAACACTCAATCTGTTTCCTAAACAATGTGTTTAGTTAACCGCAGCTATGACGATGAGGGTCATAAACCGTAACGTCCGCTCATTTCAGCTCAATGTGGACAAACTTTATTCGGGTTCAATCGGCATGTGCAACGAATGTTTCTAACAGGTGCTAGGAATATTTGTACGACCGAATTCGTGGGAAAATTCGTAGATATTCTTGAGTATTTGTCACAATTACTGTCTTACAAGAGATTATAAAATTAACAAGGTAATCAAGAAAGACCTAGACGATAGCGAGTTTTAATCTTACCGAAACTACATGTATATGTAGATCTGTACTTCAAGCAGATTATTTTTTGGGCATATACGATTAGGATTTACTGTTCCACAAGCCCCTATACCGGACTGTTCAAGTCTGTCGAACAACGATGGAGATGAATTAAAATTATCCACATATTCAATGTGACCGTTATTATCAAAACCATCTCGAAGTTTCAGTACAACTTCTTGTGTGAGTGAAACATTTATGTCGCCAATGAAGGGGTCTTTAGATGTACACACGATTGATTTGATTTGGTAGCAGGTCTTTGCATCACACAATGCAAATTCCCTCACTCCCTACCGCGTTGGTTTTTCTGGCATATATTCTCGAAAATTTATCTGGCCTTTGTATGTTGCCATGCCGTCGTTCATGCTGAAGTAGCGGCTTGGTATTTGGTATAAACAGTGTACAGAGGCTGGACTAGGCCAAGTAGTGAACGTACCTTCCGTAACGGATGACAACCAGGTTGCCCCCCCCCCAACACCTGTGAATATACGTGGAAATGTCCGATAGGAGACAGAATGATGACAATAACAAATATCTGTCTCTTGGCATTATTTTAGAAAAGAGTGTATAATCATGCTGAATGGAAGAACCGTGTACAGTGCTTTGTGTAAGACAATGCTGACTCGGCGCGAATGTGCTGCAAAGCACCATGCGCTTTTGAAGAGCCGTGTACGCTTTTACTGGTGAAATATTACTCCGAATAATCTGCGTTATCGTGTATATTCTGGTATATCATTGTTGTCTATTCGAGACCGTATTAGCATATCTGTTGCTCTCAACAGCTATCAAATCAACAATTGAAAATAATCAAGAGGCCTTTCTTCACCAATAAATGTTGTATCAGCTGTACCGCAACAAAGTTTGGTAATCAGTGGACTGGAATCATCATGCAGAGAATACTCTATCCAATCAGCCCATATTCCATTTTTATTTTCATTATTTTTCAAGTCTGTTATTTCCATATTCCTGAAGCAATGGCCCGCGAAATCCCTCTCTAGCCATTGCTGGAATAACGTCTATTTCTTGAACTTTTGCGGGAGTGTGTCTATTCTCCCCGTTCAATGAAAGCTATCACTTAAGTACAGCAACATGACAGTCCTTCGTTTAATCTGAGTCTTCCCTAAAACTTAGGACAGTGATTTAAGGTATAAAAAACGGTGAAAGTATGTTCGTTTCCAAACAGTATTGTTTACATTTCATTCGACTTGATAGCCTCGTTTGTCACACAATTAGTTTTACTGCAGTATTCTCCTATGCACGGGTTAATTAGGCATAATAAAAGCGTGAGCCATGACGTAACGTTATGTAAACATATTTGGTCCAATACTGGCACTCGTTTTAAATGTAAAGCTTTTGTATGGTAGGTAGTGATTGGTTGGTAGTCGGACTACTGACCAATCAAAATTTAACACAACAATATCCACTCATAATAGCAGTGTGTAGTGAGATTACCTGTAATCAAACGAAACGCTGCGCGGAGTATGGTTATTTCGGATATCATCTTTATTATCACCGTCTTGTCTAGTTTGATCTGTCATGTAGGGGGGGGGGGGGCAATGGTTAGCATCTGCGCTGTATCATAAGGTCTGTCATTCAACTGACGTTGTTTCGATTCCTTGGTTGTAAGTGACATGGAGTAGGGTCGCTTGTCCAACCTCGTGGGTTATCTCCGGGTCCCATGGTTTCCTCCCACTGTGTTAAAGACCCCTACGCACAAGCGAATTATGGAAATGAAATTTTTAGTCACGAAATTAAATAGATTTAGTCGAGTGGTCGTTAAACCCCACCTCTCTCTCTATCTCGTGATCTGTGGTGTGTCGTGTCACACTTGTGATCTGCTCAACTGCACCACGCCCATTTCCGATTATACCGGTTGAATTATTACGAACAAAAACAATTGCTCTATACATTCCGAGTCAGAATCAGAATCTAAGAGAATAGTTTTCATGTCTTCGTGGGTAGAATTCTGTCTACTTGATGCCATTGTTCCTTTTTGCAAGGGTGTGTGGGATGGCCTAGTGGTGTAGAGTGCCGCGCTTCGACCTCTAGCTGGTTTCGATCCCTGGTGTGAGCGTATGGGGCATGGAGATAGGGGCGCCTTCTCAACCTCGTGGGTTTCCTCTGGTCACTTCGGTTTCCTCCCACTGCTAAAGACCCCTACGCACAAGCGAATTATTGAAATAAAATTAAACCATATGTGTAATAATACTATAGGTCCTGTTTAATATATTGAAAGTATTAGCTAGTACTAGTGACAAAAAGAACTAGGCTAACAAGAATATGTCTGGTAGTTAAAATCGGGCAATGACATCATTGTCTGATAATCCAAACAAGGTAATCCCATGAGTTAGAAACGTGGTTAGCTACTCTCCTATGTGCCCATATGAGTACACTGTCTTGAAATCCAGGGCAGCATCTGTGCATTTGACCAATCCGATAAATGAATCACCTGTTCAATTCCCCGGGGCTCAATACTGATTCATGCACGTGAGCGATTTAAGTTTTTCCAGATATCATGAGGAGACGGTGGGAAATAGATACCATTGGGTGGCTGGGAAAAGCACAGCCTTCTCGACAGAGGGGCCAGGAAACACCGCCTCAGAACACAAGCTAAGGAAAGAGAACATATATTTAACATATATTTAATATCATAGCTATGGGTGTAGTTTACTGTATTATGGATGTTAAAAAAGATATAAAAACATATTTAACGTAAAAAGTGTTCCAGAGTCAGTTTAGTTGATGATTGAACTAATTGGACGTTAAACCCCATTTCTCTCTCTCTCTCTTTTTCTTAACACCACGCGCTTCAAAAAGTAACGTCGCGCCCGTACTAAAATATTGACATCAAATTTGCTGATTTACATCAAATTTGCGGTCCATCTAGTCGACTATAGTCGCTTCCACAGCGAAAAAGTTATAGATTGGCAACAGTCATGACAAGGGGAAATCACGCCGGAAAATCGAGATGAACTTTCCTGCATTGGCCGAGAAGGTTCATCTCGATTTTCCGGCGTGATTTCCCCTTGTCAGTGATACAGAAGGAGGGCCTGACAAGGACAGCTGCCTAGTCGTTCAAAAGGGACGAAAAACCGATGTCCCGTGTACACATTGGAGTGCACGTAAAAGATCCCTTGACAGTTGGAATTCGATATAAGAGTAGGCCGTAGCGCCGCTGCCCGGGCAAAATTACCCTCATAGCACACTGTATGGCGTATGCCCGTCTTCCATTAGCCCAGGTTAGGTGCATAAGAGTAGGACGTTAAACCCCATTTCATTTCATTTCAGTCATAGATTTATTATATACCTAACTATATGCATTAGTTGATGAAATAGTGGTGATCTGCAACCTGTTGTTGAGTTGGATAATGGTGTTATCTCCCTTACACTATTAAATCGTGAATTCTTTGATTGTGGTGTATAAGGGTGTGTGTGTGTGTGTGTGGGTGTGTGTGTGTGGAGGAGGAGGGGATCTATTGTTTGTAAGACAATCAGTAATAGGAAAACATTGAAATAACACCAACGCCACTTTATGAAAAACAATCACTAGTAATTTTAATAGTTCAACCCTTGGAGGATAATTTTAGAAATGGCTTTGAATTATATATTATTATTTTAAATTTAGTAAGATGAAAAGATTATATAATATTTTAACAGCATTACCAATTTATTGACATATTTTACATTGTGTCCTTGTTAAATTCTTCTTTTATTGTAGTTAATAATTCTGGTTTAGCGAATATATCTAAGGCAGTCATCGCAAGGACTCGGGCTTGTCTTAAAGTGTAGGACTGGGCAACTGATGAACCTTTAATAAATAACAAATTCTCATTTAATAAATCGCCGGCGAGATAGAGGAGGTGCGCCCACAGCGGACTGTATGTCCGATTTTCGCAGGAAAAGAGGACGTTAAAACCCATTTCATTTCATTTAAACAAACATGTAAGTGCTAAATCTTCGTATTACAGGTCTTGGCTTGGGCCTAAAAGGTTAAATAAATTAATAATTAGACATTAATTAACATAACCAACTCTCGATGTCATCTGATGCTTCCGATTTTCATTAGATTTAAATCCAATCTTCCGTTCAATAGGGGGGTTGGGATGGCCTGGTGGTCTAGAGTGCCGCGCTTCGACCTCTGGCTTGCGGCTGTGGTGTCGATCCCTAGTGTGAGCGTGTGGCATGGAGATAGGGGCACCTTCTCAACCTCGTGGGTTTCTTCCGGTTTCCTCCCACTGCTAAAGACCCCAACGCGCAAGCTAATTATTGAAATAAAATTAAAAACGATATGTTAGTCCCAAAATGACCTAGTTTGTGTCGAGTGGACGTTAAACCCCATTTCTCTCTCTCTCTCCGTTCGAGAGCCATTGATGTTTAACCGCAAAAACGGATAATCGGGACTTTGTTTATTATCGTTATAACGGTAACAATGACAATTGAAGCTATAATGTTATTAAAATGTATTTATGGGCTTAGAGGGAAGTAATTCGATTGAAATCCTCGGCATATTCCTGTTACATTATGTATTATTTAACTATTATACTGAGATTTGTCAGCTCTTTATCTAATCTCCCATAATATATCTTTAATATCTACACTAATTCTGGCTTCCATTTAACCAGTCGGTGCAGGGGAGTAGGATGCTAAACAAAGATATAACCAAGGTAACATACCTGCGTCTACTTGGAAATCTTTCGTGTGTGTTGCAGCAGTTCCTCCGATACAGAACAGTGGTTGAATACCGGGAACAACATGAGTCACATTTCCCATATCAGTTGATCCTGTTGGTTCTTCTGAGTTAGCCGAAATGGTAATCCCCATCTCAGCAGCGTTCTGTTCAAATAATTCTGCTAGGGTGTTATTACTAATTAAACTTGAGTAACCCTTTTCACCAAAACGAACGTCTACCTGGATATATATATACAAACTACTTGTAAACCGGTCACCGTCGATTAAAGCGGTGATGTAATTCTGTTTAAGCCACAGTGAAGCGAGAGAGGGGGAGCAAAGGCAGAGAAACTGTGTGGGTGGATAGAGAGATGGGGTTTAAAGCCCCAATAACACTCTTGTTGTAATTGAATAATATGTCCCAATCTTTATTCTGGCCAACAAATTGTATTATTTTACAATATTCAAATTAATTGATGATACAAATTTCATCTTAACACACCTAATTTAAAGAATTGGAAAAATTCAGCTACATGATTTGAAAAGGTTAACGTAAACCTTTTCATATGTGACTTGGATTTTAAAATATTTTCGAACCCTATGAACAAGTAAAATATGATGTAATGGATAATTTACACAACAGGTAGGACAAATAAAACATCTAGTACTTAGAATAAGACTATTATTTATTTTCTAGAGCTGCCAAGCCAGCAAGAGTGTTATTGTCCCTTTAAAGAGACATTATTCTATGTAAGCCGCATAAAGACGAGACATCGAGAGAAATGGGGGCTAATGTCCACTTGACACAAACTATGTCATTTTGGACATATGGTCCAACTTAATTTAATAATTCTTTTGTGCGCTAGGAGTTTTTTTTAGCTGTTTGAAGAAACCGGAGAATTCGGAAAAACCAATGAGGTTGAGTAAGCGACTCTATCCCTTGCTGCGTCGGAACTGGGAACTGGAACCACATGATGGTCCACATCACTGGACTCAGTGACCGACCTTATAATCTAACGTACACGCATTAACCCATTCGGCCACTCAACTACCCCTCCACGCAGAAATAAGGCAATGTAACAAACAAAAAATAACTGTTGAATTCAGCTCTTTATCATACAAACTGTTATCTTTTTTTATATTTTGTGAATTGGCTTCGTTACACAATATTTTAGTCTTATAAGAATGCATGTTGGTCAACTTCAAGCAAGAAAGTAGACTAGATTATTTAGGCATGTCATTGCTTTATTTTTCTGATTTTGCGCCTGGATGTAGGAGACTGTCTGTTATTTAATCTTCAGCAACAGTTTTGTAATGCTTGGAGGGCAGTCGGCAAACCTTGGCAGCTTCCGGTCTACATCTAGCCTCAGCTGTATGACAGTAAGTGATATGTACCTACGCCCATACATTTGCGATGCGGCTACCGGTTTACTTAAACAGGAAAACTTGCCGCTTTTACAAAAAAGTCCCAAGGATGGCTCTTTTGTAGAGTGTGTAGAGTTTTCGTTGCAAATTTGTCCTTTGTTTAAAGAAAATCGAAAGAAAAAGAGCTTCAGACATTGAAAGCTATGCAAGATTGTCAAAATTGTATCTATATTCCTACAAAACACAAGGCATCCATGGGCGCAGCCATTTTACATCCGGGGCCTTTAAAGTAGTTCCAAAATGGCGGAATTCGTCATACAGCCGAGGTTAGTTTGTACTGGAATCTGCCGAGGTTTGCCGAGGGCATAAAACGCGATAAGATGAATTACGGCAGCATATTAAGTTATATTTAATATAATACATAAGTGTTGTAACTTGTTATTGTAATTTTTCGATGATATTGACAGTCGACATGCATGACCGATTTATCACCTGATTGTGCAGGTCCCAGTACATTCCAGACACTCGATGCTATTTTATGTCTCTCTACCGAGGATAATTTATAGATAATTATTGTCAAGTGCTTGATTGGAATTATATTTATCCTTTCAGTCAATCATCATCATCACTATCACCACCACTTCGTACCACTACCATCACGTTTTAATATGTGACCTACTTGTTTCTAGTTTTTTCAAAGATCGATCAACTGTATATACAGTCTTTTGAAAGATCGATAACTTTTGCGCGTTATGTCACACGGTCTGTCATTGAATCGAGTGGTTTAGTTTTCCCGCTTGTGCTTGACAAGGAGTATGGTCGTCTGTCCACATAGGCGTACGAGGCGGGGGGGGGGGCACGGCCCCCCCCCCCCAAATATTTTCATGAAAAAAAAATAGAAATCTGAAAAGAGCTCAGAATTGTGAGATCGGTCATCAGCCGAGGAGTTTTTGAAAATGGGGTGGGGGTAGGGGCATGGCCTTGTCGGGGAAGGCTATGGTCTTGTCGGGAATGAATGCTCAGTTTGTCGGGAAGCGTCGCGCCGTCTGTCGGGTTTTGAATATTTTTAATATGGAAGCGGAAAGAAAGCAGTCCAGTCAATGATGAACACGTACACCATCTGAATAGAACTAGCACGTACACATGACCTTTCTCAGTTCTTGAGTACTGTGTTAATGTATACTGGCATTCAACTCCATGCACCGGACGAGCCCAGTGATAGAAGTGAGCAGCTGAAAATTTTCTTTAATAATAATTGATAAGTTTGTAATAATATTGTACCTTGTAGTCACATATAATATACATGTACGATGGCTCAATAGGCCGTAAATAAGTCGATATTGAGGCCTTTTCTTTGGAAATAAATATTCATAGGTGACTGTAAAGTGCCACTGGCAAGAGTTATACAAAGATAATGTGCTCAACAACGCTTATTTTACTTATAAATCTCTCCAGGAAAAAATTCCAAAACCACTATGATGTAGATGTTAAATATCATTAAATAAGCTTTTTATTACATTATGTGATATTTGAATCCAATTTTACTAAATTGTTATTAAATTTGATTAGTTTCTCTTAATCAATTTCAAGTTCAATTGATGACTTTACCAGTTTTTATGCTGCAACTGACACTCCAAATTACTAGAAAGTATTCGAAATGCCTGGAAATCGCGTTTACGGCCGTCTGGTTTTCAAAATTCGCCGGGCGCCGCTCCGCGGACTCTAAAGAAATATATTTGTCGGGAAAATATGCTGCCCCCCCCCCCAAACAAGTTCGGCCTCGTACGCCTATGTCTGTCCAATTTCGTGGGTTTCCTCCGGGCACTCCGGTTTCTTCACACAGCTACAGACCCCTAGGCACAAGCAAGAGTATTGAAATGAAATTAAACCATACGTCAGTCCCGAAATTACCAACTTTGTGTTGAGGGGACGTTAAACTCCATTTTTCTCTTCATTTCTCGCTCATATGCTAAAATGTCACCTTCATGAAAAGTACGAAACTTTGGTTTCATCACTGACAAAACAATGAACCCCACCCAGGTCAACATAAAGGAGAACGCTAGATCGGAGACGGTCCTACGCATTTTAGCACATATGACGTCATATATAGATTGTGGGTTAGGGTAAGGGCTAGGACCTGTAGATTTGGTCAAAGTCCCGAGATGTAAACAGGGCTAGCCCTAACCCTAACCCATGATCAAGCCTAACCCTTACCCTAACCCACAATTCACATATGACGTCACAATTTGCGTAGGACCGTCTCCGATCTAGCGTTCTCCCAACACAAAAGCATTGGTCATATCCCAGCTTGACTACGGAAATTCCCTCCGGACTGGCATTCCAGATATCACCCTCCTCAACCATCTTCATGTTGTGCAAAACAAAACCTGTCATCTTCGACAGACCATGCAGCACAAATCCTTAAACGTCGTCATTGGGCATTTGTGAAAACCCGGACAGACTTTAAAATGCTATCAAATGTGTTTCTGTTCCCTGCTACGAGTACGTGAAACAATTATTCACATTCAAAAAACACGAAAGGCCAAATCTTCATTCGATTACACAGAGAGAGAGGTCGGGTTTAACGTCCATTCGACTTAAACTGGGTCATTTCGAGACTTCAATAATTCGCTTGTGCGTAGGGTCTCTAGCAGTGGGAGGAAACCGGAGGACCCGGAGAAAAATCCACGTGGTTTAACAGGCGACTATACTCTTTTCTTATCTGTGTCTGTTTATATGAAAATTACCAAGAACAATTAGAGAAAATTCATCGTTTGTTAAAATTTAAATTTCGTTTAATTGCCACAAACTGTGATGTAAAGCACTTAGAAATATCACCAGATAAAATGAGACCCTACCAGAAGATGGATAATGATAGTTATAATAATTATATGAGTCATAAATATTTGTTGAACTTTTGATAAATTCAAATCAGCGTTGAAAACATTCTTCATTCATTACTGCAAACTGTGATGTGACATTTGAAAAGGGTTCAGAAAACATCACTGGTTTTTATGAGGCGCTGTATACATAGAAGATTTGTAAATATTATTTGCACAAAAAAGATAAATAATAAAAATAATATATAGGCCACCGATATCTTCAATAACATGAAGTGATAAATATTAATTACTTTAAAATGGGGGCCGTGATTTTTGTTGAGGAAAATACATTAATGACGAACAGCGGTGTAACAGTATTTTAGTGATAACAGATTATAACACGAAATTACGGCAACCCTTATGTCAAGACGATTTTATACAGGGAAAAGTAATGAAAGTTTTTAAGGAAATCATAATTATCACCCTCAGTTTAATCCCCACTATCTTCAGGGTGTGTGAACAGGGGGGGGGGGGGGGGTCAGAAAAAATTCATATTTAACGCCAGCCCCCATAATTAAGAGACAAAAAAGGTAACAAAACAAAATCCTAGGCCCTTAAAACAAATCTGAACTCACTCCGTATCTTATGTCATAGAAAGAAATCGCCGTTTACAATGGTATAAGACATCCTCGGTATCCCCAGTGTACTCATTCTGTTCTACTCCACTATACCCTGGGTTAATCCATAGGGTTTCCACGATTTCATATTATCTGCCCTGGCCTTGATTGCAGCTATAAGACTATAAATAGCCATCGCACGTACTTGCAAGTCTCTACACATCTATCAACTATTCGACCGCAAAAAATCTAATGTTGACGATTCTGAATATCAGTAATATTTCGCTTTTTGGTTATTACAGCAATCGCTGAGTTGCCTACGTGCGTGTTTCTAAATTCAATTTCTTGTTCCAGCTTTCTGTTATGTTTCGTAAAAAGTAGTGTTGGTTATCCCGACCCATCAATCAGACGTAGAATTGTCGGTAGGCTGGTTAAATGAGACTATTTTCAGAAAAAGGGCACGTTGCCCGGATGTTATGGTCGACCATCTTTCAGTGTATTATTTGTTAAATGTTCATAGCCTATAAAGTAAAACAACTTCCTTTGTAACTAACTTCCTTTGCCAACTTCCTTTGTAACTGACGATTCATGGGATTGGGCTATTTTCATCCTGGGGGGGGGGGGGGGGGTCATCGAGATTTTCCGGCGTGGTTTCCTCTTGTCAGTGATGCAGGATGGAGGGCCTGACAAGGACAGCTGTCTAGACGTTACTGATAAAACACGCCGTTGTTGGTGATTATCAATACGTACACTAGACACAAACCAGGTCATTTCGGGACTAACATATGCTTCAATTGTATTTCAATAATTCGCTTGCGAATAGATGCCTTTGGTGGTGGGAGGAAACCGGAGGACTTGAGAAAACACCCACAAGGTGGAATTCCTAGCGAAGAAAGTCGTCTGTACTTTTGTTGACCTACCGTACATCCTGTAGCCAAGGCAGCGCTATCAAAACATTTACTGATCTTGTTTGTTAATATAGCCAGTTCAGTATCAGTTGGTGCTCGACAATAATATTCTAATTCAGTTAAATCGGGTATAATGTTTGGTTTAGCTCCACCTTTTGTTATGATACCTGTAATCAAATTAAATGAATGAGCTCTTGCTTTATGGAAAGAGAGAGAAATGGAGTTTAAAGTTCACTCCACACAAACTAGGTCCTTTCGGGACTAACATATGGTTTAATTTTATTTCAATTATTCGCTTGCGCGCAGGGGTCTTTAGTAGTGGGGGGAAACCGGAGGACCCGACGAAAACCCACGAGGTTTGACAGGCGACCCTTTTCCTTGTCACGTACAACTGGGGATTCTTGTTTTATGGCCCTTCTTTCTAATAATGGTGACCGTCATACGCCATGCTGGGGGGTTGGGTGGCCGTGCGGTTAGCACGGTCGCGTTGTATATTAAGTCAACTGGCGTGGTTTCGAATCCCTTGCTGTACGTGACAATGAGTAGGGTCGCATGTCCAGCCTCGTGGGTTTTCTCTGGGTCTTCCGGTTCCCACTGATCATCCCGAAATGTCCTAGTTTGTGTCGAGTGGATGTTTAACCTCATTCTCTCTCTATACGCCATGCTCTCTAGTAACGGTGTCTGATACACCACCTCGGTTCTTAGAATCCTTACTGTCATATTTCATCGTGATTCTTCTTGGTTCGCCAAAAAGAATCAGGTCTAGACACACCTGATATAAATTTATAATAATTCAATACTATTATCAAGTAGAATTTTTGCGATTCAAAAACATAAACATTCATTTAAATTGGACTACCATGACGGGAACACGTCTATGGTTAGTCGATATTCAACTCGAGGAATAGAATGTTACCGTAAAGAACATTCTTGCTACACTTCAGATAATCGTAAGATTAACTCTGTTACAACTGGGAGTAAATCGTGTTACAGACAAGCTTACCGTGAACCCTGTTAGAACTGGGGGTAAATCATATCAAAAAATCTTTAGAACTAGGAGTAAATCATATTATACAGAATCTTAATCATGAACTGGGGGTTCAATCGTGTTTCAGAGGGGCTTTTCATGAGCTCTGTTAGAACTGGGAGTAAATCGTATAACCGTTAAGCTTACCATGAACTCTCCACGATGGTTTAAATTGTTGTCTTAGACAGGACACGTTCTGGTAACATAGAACAGCTGCGTCAAGAGCATTAACACCTTCCCATGGAAAACCAGCAGCATGTGAAGCTCGTCCATGATACACGACTTTACAACTGGATTCAAAAGAAATAGGATAACGTTTTTGGTAACCACGGTTTTTACGAAGAAGGATACCTCGTAACCACGGTGTTTACGAAGAAAGACACCTCGTAACCACAGTTTTTACGAAGAAAGATGCCTCGTAACCAAGGTGTTTACGAAGAGAGATACCTCGTAACAACGGTATTTACGACGAAAGATACCTCGTAACCACGGTGTTTTATGGAGAGAGATACCTCGTAACAAGTGTTTACGAAGAAAGATACCTCGTAACCACGGTGTTTACGAAGACATAAATGTTTATACGAATGAAGATAACCCCGTAACCATAATGTTTGCATAATAAGGAATAAAGATTACCGTGAAACCACTGTGTTTACGAAGAACGATTGCCTAATAATCACAATATTTACGAATACAGATTAACTTGTATTTACGATTGGACGATATTATTCATAAGCATATTATTAACGAATAATGATTGGACGAGATTAACGATTATAGTATTTACGAGTAAAGCTTCCTTCGCAACACGGTGTTTACGAAAAATAGGTTGCCAGGCAACGAAACATACGCCCACACAGCAGCTAAATCGTCCGAGCAGTCAACAAGAGTTGTTGCATTTTAAGTAATTCAAACTCACCTATAACTACGGTGATATAATCAAACGTTTTTTTTTAAATCAGATAATAATTGTGACCTTCAGAGTGACCACAAGCTAAAAAGGGTGATTTTTCGTACAATCAGGGGCCATAATTCAGGAAGTTACGATCCGATATGCAATGGAACCAAGATCTTTAGGTTATAAACATGTATTTCAAGTTTCATCAAAATCAGTTCAAAATTGTGACCTCTATAGGGCCCACAACCTTGATATAACATATTTTCACACTATTCGCGTACAAACGGCGGCCATTTTGTCTGTCAATTTTCGTCCGATTTTCACGAAATTTGAACTCAACCTTCATAATCATGTAACGGTGATATATTAAAACGTTTTGTTAAATCGGATAACAATTTTGACCTCCAGCGGGACCACAAGCTAAAAAGGGCGATTTTTCGGACAATCAGGGGCCATAATTCAGGAAGTGACGATCCGACAGGCGCAAATATCGAAAGGAACCAAGATCTTTTGGTTATAAACATGCATTTCAAGTTTCATCCAAATCGGTTCAAAATTGTGACCTCTACACTGTTCACAAGCTAAAAACGTGATTTTTCGGACAATCAGGGGCCATAACCCATGAAGTTACAGTCCGATACATGCAAATATCGAAAGGAACCGAGATCTTAGGGTGATAAACCTATATTTTAGGTTTCATTGAAATTGGATAAAAATTGTGACCTGTAGACTGTTCACAAACAATTTTGGACGGACGTCCGGACGGACGGACGGACGAACAGTGGCGACGACAATGTACGTCCACATGAAAATGTGGGCGTATAAAAACGATTGGACGAAGTTATTCCTTGTTTACGAACATAGAATACCCCGTATATACAGTGTCTACGAATATAGGTTATCTCGTATTTACAACAGTGTTTAATAATACAAATCATTCAGTACAAGGAATTCTCGTATTTGAGTCCTGGGCTTTATTTCGAATTTGACCATTTCAGTGATGAAACATCTATTCTGAAATTAAGCCCAGGGCTTAAAATCGAAAAGAGGAAAAAAGATAGGCTGGCACTGCCAGGCAGGATACGCCCACATTTTCGAGAGATGGATAGAGAACAAGCAATACCGAAAGTGATTTTTCCTACATCATTAAGTTAGAATATGATATGTGCAAATATCGAAATGAATTAAGATCTTTGGGTTATAAAGGTGCATTTCAGTAGGCTTCAAATTCGACTGGGAATCATGTTGCTAAGTGGGTAAGATGCTGGCTCGGCAGCCTTGAGGTTGGGTGTTTGATCCCTGCATTGGGTGACAAAGTTCATCTAGATTTTCTGGCATGGTTTCCCCTTGTTAGTGATGAAGGATGGATGGCCTGACAAGAGAGCTGTCAATTTTGGTTCAATTTTCACAAAATTTGAACTCAATCTGCATTACCATGTAACGGTGATATAATCAAACGTTTTTTTAAATCGGATAATAATTTTGACCTCCGAGGGACCACAATCAGGGGCCATAATTCAGGAAGTTACGAACCAATGGGTGCAAATATCGACAGGAACCAAGATCTTCGGGTTATAAACATGCATGTCAAGTTTCATCAAAATCAGTTCAAAATTGTGACCTCTATAGGGTCCACAACCTTGATATAACATATTTTCACACTGATCGCGTACAAACAGGGGCCATTTTGTCTGTCCATTTGGGTCCGATTTTCACAAAATTTGAACTCAACCTTCATTACCATGTAACGGTGATATAATCAAACGGTTTTTTAAATCGGATGATAATTTTGACCTCCAGAGCCACCACAAGCTAAAAAGGGCGATTTTTCGGACAATCAGGGGCCATAATTCAGGAAGTTACGATCCGATGGCCGCAAATATAGAAAGGAACCAAGATCTTTAGCTTATAAACATACATGTCAAGTTTCATCACAATCGGTTCAAAATTGTGACCTCAATAGGGTCCACAACCTTGAAATAACATATTTTCACACTATTCGCGTATAAACGGCAGCCATTTTGTATGTCAATTTGGGTCCGATTTTCACGAAATTCGAACTCAACCTTCATTACCATGTAACGGTGATATTATCAAACGGTTTTTTAAATTGGATAATAATTTTGACCTCCAGAGGGACCTCAAGCTAAAAAGGGCGATTTTTCGGACAATCAGGGGCCATAATTCAGGAAGTTATGATCCGATGGGCGCAAATATCAACAGGAACCAAGATCTTGGGCTTATAAACATGCATGTCAAGTTTCATCAAAATCGGTTCAAAATTGTGACCTCTATAGGGTCCACAACCTTGAAATAACATATTTTCACACTATTCGCGTACAAACGGCGGCCATTTTGTATATCAATTTTGGTCCGATTTTCACGAAATTCGAACTCAACCTTCATTACCATGTAACGGTGATATAATCGAACGGTTTTTTAAATCGGATAATAATTTTGACCTCCAGAGGGACCTCAAGCTAAAAAGGGCGATTTTTCGGACAATCAGGGGCCATAATTCAGGAAGTTATGATCCGATGGGCGCAAATATCAAAAGGAACCAAGATCTTGGGCTTATAAACATGCATGTCAAGTTTCATCAAAATCGGTTCAAAATTGTGACCTCTATAG
The DNA here is from genome assembly GCA_963678685.1 of Patella ulyssiponensis. NCBI lineage: Eukaryota > Metazoa > Mollusca > Gastropoda > Patellidae > Patella > Patella ulyssiponensis. The sequence goes on from OY783226.1 coordinate 86,437,465, forward strand.
GGTCCACAACCTTGAAATAACATATTTTCACACTATTCGCGTACAAACGGCGGCCATTTTGTATATCAATTTTGGTCCGATTTTCATGAAATTCGAACTCAACCTTCATTACCATGTAACGGTGATATAATCGAACGGTTTTTTAAATCGGATAATAATTTTGACCTCCAGACGGACCACAAGCTAAAAAGGGCGATTTTTCGGACAATCAGGGGCCATAATTCAGGAAGTTACAATCCGATGGGCGCAAATATCGAAAGGAACCAAGATCTTGGGGTTATAAACATGCATGTCAAGTTTCATCAAAATCGGTTCAAAATTGTGACCTCTATAGGGTCCACAAGCTAAAAACATGATATTTCGTACAATCAGGGGCCATAATCCATGAAGTTTCCATCCGATACATGCCAATATCGAAAGCAGCCGAGATCTTATGGGGATAAACCTATATTTCAAGTTTCGTCAAAATCGGATAAGAATTGTGACCTGTAGAGAGTCCACAAACAAATTGTGGACGGACGGACGGACGGACGGACGGACGTCCGGACGGACAGGGGCGACGACATAATACGTCCACATGAAAATGTGGGCGTATAAAAACGACAAACATTTATATTGTCACATTTAGTGTTTAAGATGTCACCTCTCACGGCATTTAACAGTATAATGTACACCAATTCGACCTGACTCTATCAATGTCAACACATGTGGTTTGAAAATTTAAAAGAGAGACCACTCTAAAATAAATTTTAAATTTAAGCCCATGGGCGATTCCCGGTAACTATTGTGTTTACGAATACAGATTTTCTCGTAAATAGTGTGATAAAAGTACAGATTACCACGTAGAGTTGTTTTACACAGGGGCGTGTTAAGGTTTATCACGGCGGAGGCTACACTATTTTGAGAGGGCCCTCTTTCGCGGGTTTTGATTGATGATTTTCATGCCATTGCAATGACTGCATTCTCATTCAGTAGTGGATTCGACAGTAACAGCGTATAGAAAACGATTGACTCGCACTCGGTTGCCCTTTCCCTTGGCCAGCGGGGCCCTTTTGTCAGACGTGGGGCCCATTTGTCTGCCTTTAGTGCCTCCCTAACTAGGGTACATTTTCATTTTTCTCATCGGTTTCATAATTCTTATCGGTATTAGCATTTTTTCTCCGTTTTATTTTTTCAACTTCTTTGATTTGTTTAGCGAGGAGGCTGGCGTCTCCAGTGCCTCGGCTATAGAACGCTCCTGACTTTACGCCAACGTAACTCTAGTCCTACTTCGAATAACGTCTTCCAAACATGAATGCGACTGAATTCAGAATGTCTGAACAATACTGGCTCGAATTTATCTAAATTTGCTAAAAACATTTATTACCACATTATATTCCAGTATTGGACAGGTTTGTCACGGGTGAATGTGTATATATGTTAATTCGGGTGGTAAGTTTGCTTTGTCAACGACGTGTAATAGGACTATGGGGGTATTTGAATGTTGAAAAGGAAAAGTGGCGTTTTTGTGAAGTACTTCAACAGCTCGATGTGGGGGTGGGGTGGGAACCGAACACAGGGCCTTAAGCATATAGGTCTGTATGTAATTCCCAATATAAACTATGTAACTATAAAATAAGTTTGCATTTTTTAAGAGAAATGAAATGAAATGAAAACACTGTTCTGCTCCTAAACTTGGCTAATGAAGACGGGCATACCCCATACAGTGTGTTGTTATGGAAATTTTGCCCGGGCAGCGGCGCTACGGCCTACTCTTATATCGAATTCCACCTGCCAAGGGAAATTTTAGGTGCACGCCAATGTGTACACGGGACCTCGGTTTTAAGTCCCATCCGAACAACTCGACAGCTTTCCTTGCCAGGCCCTCCGTTCTGTATCACTGCCAAAGGGAAACCACGTCGAAAAATCTGGATGAACTTTCTCGGTCAATGCAGGGATCGAACACTTGACCTCCAGACTAGCGAGCTAGTCTTACCCACTTAGCTCCACTTTCCAAGGGAGGTCATAATTAATAATTAATTAATTCATTTTCACCTAACAAAGCAGGTATCCCCCTCCACTCCCCTCCAATAATTCCATAAGAAAGCTCGTACTTATTTTGTATGATGGTTAATCCAGTGTCGGTCAAGAAAGTTCATCGTATTTTTTCAACGTGGTTTCCCCCATGTCTTTAGTGCACGAAACATTGGAATTCGATATAATAGTAAGTCGTAGAGCCGCTCTCCGAGCAAAATGTCCCCCATAGCACACTGTATGCGCTACACTCGTCTTCATTAGCCTAGCCGTTTCAAAAAGGTAGAGCATAAAACACTTTTTTTTAATTCCTGGATGATGATAAAATATACTGAGCGCCATGGAAAACGCATCACTTAGTTTTTCGTATAACAAAATGATCCTTTAAACATATCTTATTTATTTTGCTTCTTATTGTGAACAATATTCAAATGGGAACACATCAATAACAACACATTTGTACACTTATGGATGTTTAATCTGTAATCAACGGTACAAAGTCAGAGTGGTCAAGACCAAAAGTACGACACAGATGGCAGTAGCGCGTGTGTCCTCCACGGGCTCTTACACAGGCTGTGCGGCGACGTCGCATGGAATTAACCATGTTTGAAAGAAGGCCTCCTGTGGCAAATTGTTCCATACTTGGACAAGAGCAGCTTCTAAAGCAGCAATGGTGTGCACCCGTGGTCTTCGATACAGACGGCGCCCAATCTCATCCCAGACGTATTCTGTCGATGCCATGTCCGGAGACATGGCTGGCCAGTCCAGGACATTGATGTTGTTAGCAGCCAGGTAGTCCATACTGACGCGGGCGGTATGCGGACGTGCATTATCCTATTGGAAGTTCTGAAGTTGTAGGTGCGCTCGAAACATCGGAGCAACAATTGGTTGCAAGACATCATCACGGTAGGCTACAGCATTAACACGACCCCTGCAAATGTGTAGGGGGTCCGGTGATGAAATGTGAAGCCTCCCCACACCATTACACTTCCCCCACCCCATCGATCCGTTTCGAAGACGCAGCAGTCTGCAAGACGTCTCCATACACGTTGGCGGCCATCAGCGTGATAAAGATGAAAGTGACTCTCATCACCGAAGAGCAGTTCTATCGATGCCATGTCCGGAGACATGCCTGGCCAGCCCAAGACATTGATGTTGTTAGCAGCCAGGTAGTCCATACTGACACGGGCGATATGCGGACGTGCATTATCCTGTTGGAAGTGCTGCAGTTGTGGGTGCGCTCGAAACATCGGAGCAACAATTGGTTGCAAGACATCATCACGGTAGGCTACAGCATTAACACGACCCCTGCAATTGTGTGGGGGGTCCGGTGATGAAATGGGAATCCTCCCCACACCACTACACTTCGCCCACCCCATCGATCCGTTTCGAAGACGCAGCAGTCTGCAAGACGTTCCCCAAGACGTTTCCACACACGTTGACGGCCATCAGCATGATAAAGATGAAAGCGACTCTCATCACTGAAGAGCACACTTTGCCAGTCTACTCTTCGCCATGTCTGGTGTCCTTGAGCTCATATCAAACGCCGCTGACGGTGATGATCCCGGAGTAGAGCTCCAACATAAGGTCGTCGTGCACGGAGTCCTACTTCTCTTAGACGTCTTACGGTGTTGGCACTTACTGGTCCATGTCTTCCGACGACTGCTGCACCTGTTCGAGTCGCTGGGTGGAATCTGTCACGCAGACGAATGACCCGGATGTAGCGGTATTCAGCCTGGGTTGTAGCGCGTTGTGGACCAGGACGTTGACGGTCACGTGTTGATCCAGTAGCTCGAACACGTTCCACCAACCTTACAATAGTGGACTGATGACAATTAAAGTGTCTGGTAATAGCACAAGTAGACATGCCAGCCCTGGACATTCCCATTGTTTCATTCCGTTGATTTTCAGTAAGTCTCGACATCTCTAGCTCGATTCCTTCACCCGTTACGACAGATTGACGTTTCACAGTTCATGTACATCACATTAAGTTGAAACCATGCCTTTAAAGGGCTCACACACAATGCTGCACGTGAATATTGAATTTTTCATGTGCATTTCGTGCAATTTTTTTATGTGCACACGGGCCGATATTTGTTGCGTTTGGGAGCATTATGTGAAACAATAGTTCACAGTACTACATAATATTATACATACAAAACCACCTAGTGATAAAATATTTGGGAAAAAAGTGATGCGTTTTCCATGGCGCTCAGTATATTATTAAACATGTTGATCAACTGATTTGGACAAAAACTCATTGTTTGCCAATGTGTGGCTACTTAATAGCATAAATTAGCAACTGGTGGATAAAGCTGCTGATTTGACTGGCGTATAAACGATAAACAGAGGCGTACCTGACGTAAGACAGTAACGTGGGTCTTGATTGGTCAAATGGCGCCGGGTGTGACATCATTGCTATGTCGATATCGTCGAATACATGCGCATTGATTAAATCGATTTTTCCACCACCACCTTCCTCTGCAGGTGTTCCCAAAACAGTTACCTGAAGTGGAAATGGAGTATATATTTTTAGTATACAGTTCTTTCTTGCTTCGTTGAAATTTGCACTTGGAATAAAGATCAGTTTGATCCATAATGTAACTAAATAACCGGGATAATGCAGACGGGCAAATCTGATACTGTGTGCTATGACGTAAAAAACTGTGTCTCTGGTAGCGCCTTTTCCAACTGCCAGGGGTAATTTCACATAAATTGGACCTTGGTGTTTCGTCTAGACGCTGTTCTTTGCTAATGCCAGGCCCTCCGACCTGTACCACTTTCTCGTTCAGCACTGGGATCGAAACCTGTTAAGACTCTAGTACCCTCACCACTACCCAACGTCACTACCGTGGCTCCCAAATTAACTTAAAATTCGAAATTAAGTGGGTTCCCAAATGAAATGGAAACTCGGATAGTTAATTTATACATACTTTCCCCAGTGGTACTTCGGAAGCTTCCATGGCAGCTTTAACAGCTAATCCTGTAGCTACACCAACTTCGGCTATTAGATTATGTCCACAAGCATGTCCTATTTCCGGCAGAGCGTCATACTCACATATCACACAAACATTAGGTTTAGAAGAATCATCATCGCCGTACGTTGCTCTGAATCCCGTCTCTAGGATAAAATGTCTCTCAACTTTAAATCCCGTTTTGTCTAGAAACTCTGCTAAAACTCTGTGAGCAGAATGTTCATTGAAGTTAAGCTCTGGTACAGACCAAATAGCTTGACTTAATTCATTTAGTTCGTCCTTGTATTTGTTGACCGCATCAAAAGCAATGGTCTTTAACGTATTCAGATCCATTTCGTCTGGCTGTCAGATGTCCAAATACTGTACTTTACTATGTCAGATGCAATCAAATGAGGGAGCTTTGGAGTAGAGACGCTGATTACTGGACGTGTCCTATTACGAGCAGGATAGATGTTTTAAATCCCATTTTCTCTACCAGCCCCGTGGTTAGATCAACATGATAAGGCACACTTAACGTTTGGCCAAAGGTCACGAGATATAATCATAATCATCGCCCTAACCTTGACCCTAAACCTAATGCTTATCTTACCCGACCTACAATCTCGCCACTCGATCGCCAATTATCACGTGCCCTCTACCTTGTCTTAATTCCAGTGACAGATCTAGCCCCAGCCCCGTGGGTTTTCTCTGGATATAATGGTTTCATCGTTCACACACACAATAATTATATGTCATTTAAATTTAACTCCCCCCTGGGGTGTAGGGGGTGATAAGAATATACCCTCCGTATGTCCTGCGTGTCGTAAAAGGCGACTAAAGGGATCCCTGTAATGGGGCAACGTGTTTGCCGTGCGTTGCGACCCGTGTCGGTGGAGAGTGGAATCCTGGTAGTTGAGTGGGGATTTGGCTTGCGAGCCCTTTTTCTGCAACACACTGCTTCGGCCCATAATTCACCTAGACGGGCGGTTAGAGTGGCCCACTCTGATCAATCGGCTTTGGTCGTGTTTAGCTGACGAGTAGGCGCATCTTTCCCATAAATCTGTAATGTATTTATTGCAGTTCTACCTTTGTGTCCTAAGTGCCTACTCTAAAGCAGCGGCTTGGGTCAACTGGGTAAAGTAAAAATATTTCATCTTTACTTTGTCTAGGTATATCCCTGTCTGGATAGCCGCGCAGTAGCCTGCATGGATATTGCAACCCATTGGTGGTTGGAGAGCAGGCAGGGATGAATCTTTAAAATTACTCATGGCTTCCCAATCGAAGAAGACTCGTCCTTTAAAGCGTACGTCGACCGAGGAATTGGAACCAAATAATATACCTAACAAAACTTCCCGAACCTGGCCTAGATTTCTGGTTATACAGAGTACGAATGATATCAACTTAGCTAAAACTTCTCCTTTTTTGATTTCTAAAGGTCTTGCTGGCTTGGCTGGCGAGCCCAAAAGTGTCAAAAAAATGAGAAATGGTACTCTGTTAGTGGAATGTGCTAAAGAATCTCATGCTTCATCATTATTAAAATCGAAAACTTTAGCCAACATTCCGATCAAAGTTGCACCGCATAACTCTCTTAATTCTTCAAGAGGTGTTATTCGGTCTCAGGATTTAGAAGGCAGCTGTGAGGATGAGATGCATGAAAATCTCGCCTCACAAGGTGTTACTTACGTCAAACGAATTTCCATCAGACGTAATGGTAATATTATTCAAACCAACACCTATATCCTGACCTTTGATAAACCAGATCTTCCTAGGATGATCAAAGCTGGTTTTCTTGCCATACCAGTTACCCCTTACATCCCAAAGCCATTGCGTTGTTTTCATTGTCAACGCTTTCGACACAGTAAAAACGTGTGTAAGGGGAAAGCGGTGTGTGCTCGATGTGGACTTGATGGTCACGAAAGTACATCTTGTCAACTCGACCACCATTGCATTAACTGTAAAGGGCCTCATTTCGCATATTCTAGAGAGTGCCCAATATCCAATATGGAAGAAAGAAAAACAATTTCAGCAGGTGAAAACAGAAAAAAATATACCTTACCCGGAAGCAAGGAAGTTGGTTGAGGCTGCAACCCCAACATTTGCAATGTCCTTTGCAAATGCTGTCAAGCCGAAGACCACTTCTATTGCTTGCCAAACACCTGCTGTATTTCCAGCTGAGACAGAAGATTCCTCGTCCAAACAAAAACCTATCGTTCCACCTAAACCTGTTAAATCTCGGCACTCAGGCTGTTAATAAGTCTGGGGAGTCTGAGATGGAGGAGACTGTGCCCCCCACTCCTCAACCAAATGGTGGAAATCCACCCACAAATATCAAAAACAAGGAACGTTCTGAGAACGAAGTTCCTCGAAAGTTACATACCTTCCGCAGTAGGAAGGGTGACGAGGATCCTGTCGGAACCTATAACAGGTTCGGGATACAGGACACTCTAATGGATGTTGTTGTAGATGTACATGACCCCAAACAACATCATAGAAGTCCTGTTAAACCACCCTGAAAATGGCTAATTCCATAATTCAATGGAATTGTCGTGGTCTTAAACCAAATTTTAATGAAGTTCAAATCTTAATTCAAAAATTTAATCCTTTAGCTATTTGTTTACAAGAAACTTTATTTAAAGAATTCAGACGTTTTAACACTCAGACATTTTGTTGACTATCATCATTTTACTAATAATGATGGTAGAGCGCATGGGTGGTGTTTCCATTTTCCTTAATGGGAATATTCCGCAGAGTAAAGTCGTCCTCAACTCGCCTTTACAGGCTGTTGCAGTTAGGGTGACTCTACATATTCCAATCACACTCTGCTCTGTATATTTACCACCTAGTTTACATCTGAACCCCAGAGATCTTGAAGACCTTATTGCACAACTTCCCCTCCCGTTTATAATTACGGGAGATTTCAATGGTCATCATTCGCTCTGGGGTAGTCCAGATGATAACAACAGAGGTAAACAAATAGCGGACTTCATTAACATTAATAATTTGTGTTTATTAAATGATGACTCGCCTACTTATCTACATCCTGCCACATCTTCTTTTTCTTCCCTCGATCTCACCATTTGCTCTCCGGTCCTATTTCAGGATTTTACATGGAGAGTAAATGAAGATCTGTGTGGCAGTGACCACTTTCCGATCTTGATAGATAATAATGGACCCTCTCCGGTCGAAAGACCTCAGAGGTGGAAGTTGCATAAGGCTGACTGGGCTCTTTTTGAATCTTTGTGTCTCTTCTCTTTTGACGCAAAAGAGTTAGAGGATGCAGAAGAGCCCGTGGCCTTATTCACTTCAATTCTTCAAGATGTAGCTGAGCAGGCGATTCCAAAGACCACGACTGAGCCCAAACGTTTCAATAAACCATGGTTTAATAACGATTGCAAATCCGCTCTTAAAGAGCGTGGTCGTATTTTAAGACGCCTTGAGAATCACCCTTCCATGGAGAATCTTGCAGCATACCAAATGGTCCGGGCGAAGGCTCGTAGAATCATACGCCAGGCAAAGAAGTCTTCATGGCAGGGCTATGTCTCAAAGATAAATTCCCGTACGTCTTCCAAATCGGTATGGGATAGGATTCGTAGAATTAAAGGTAAAAGTAGTGCATTATCAGTTAACCATCTAAATGTTGATAATACCACCTTAACAACATTTCCTGATATTGCTAATTCACTGGCCAGTACAATTTCATTCAATTCATCATTCAATTTTTCCTCTGATGCCTTTCGGGGCATTAAACATCAGCAGGAGAAAAGGCGACTTAACTTCAAGTCCCGTAATGATGAATGTTATAATGATAAGTTTTCTATTGCTGAACTTCGTGATTAACTCAAACGAGCTCGAGATACTGCAACTGGTCCAGATGAAATTCACTACCAGATTTTAAAACATTTACCCTTTTCTACACTCTTAATATTATTAGATCTTTTCAACCGGATTTGGGTTGATGGGAATTTCCCGCCTTCGTGGCATGAAGCCACAATAATTCCCATCCCTAAACCGGGTAAAGATCCTACGAATCCTACCAATTATCGTCCGATCGCTTTAACTAGCTGCATTTGCAAAACCATGGAGAGATTGATCAATCGAAGGCTTGTTTGGTACCTAGAGTCCAACAACCTTATTACAGACCTCCAATGTGGATTTCGGTCCCAAAGGAGCACTCTTGATCATCTCGTTCGATTTGAAACGTTTGTCAGGGATGCTTTCATCCAGAAACAACATTTAGTTGCTATATTCTTTGATCTGGAGAAAGCTTATGATACCACTTGGAAATATGGTATCATGCGCGACCTGCATAACCTCGGTCTGCGGGGTCGCTTACCTATCTTCATTAAAAACTTCTTAGAAGATAGGTAGTTTAAGGTACGTTTAGGATCAATATTCTCTGACCCCTTTCCTCAGGAAATGGGGGTTCCTCAGGGAAGTATATTATCACCCACCCTATTTTCTATCAAAATAAATACCATACCGACGTGCCTTAAACGCGGGGTCGACGGCTCTCTTTATGTTGATGACTTTCAGATGTGTTACGGATCGACAAGTATGCAGACAATCGAACGTCAGTTGCAGCTTTGCTTGAATTCTATTCAACGATGGGCAACTGACAATGGATTTCGTTTCTCGAAATCCAAGACTGTCTGCATGCACTTTTGTCAAAGAAGGGGTTTACATCCTGATCCGGAACTTACACTGGATGGTAGTCCCATTCCAGTAGTAGATGAAACGAAATTCTTGGGTTTGATATTTGATAAGAAATTATCATTTATCCCCCATATCAAAACCCTCAAGAAAAAATGTCTGAAAGCCCTCAACATATTGAGATTCTTATCAAACACTGACTGGGGAGCAGACCGTAAGGTCCTGCTCAGATTGTATCGAGCATTAATACGATCTAAACTCGATTATGGGTGTATTGTGTATGGGTCTGCCCGCGAGTCTTATCTCAAAGAGCTAGACACCATACACAACCAAGGACTTAGAATCAGTTTGGGAGCATTCCGAACATCTCCAGTGCAGAGTTTATACGTCGAGGCGCACGAGCCCTCATTGCACGACAGACGTGATAAACTTGCACTGCAGTATGCCACAAAAATTGCATCTCTGCCACATCACATTTCATTTAACACCATATTTAGACCTCTTCATGAGCATTTGTATATGATGAAGACTAATACTATTCCATCATTTGGTATTCGCATTCAACCCCTTTTGTCAGAGGCTGGTATAAGTCATGACAGTATTGCAAATACCCCTTTATTTGAGTCACCACCATGGTCTATATCTCCTCCTAAGATCGATCTAGATCTTACAAAAAATAGGAAGAAAGATACTAGTTCCACAGTGTTTCAAACTCTCTTCGGAGAGTTGAGGTCTAAATATGGTGATTATGCTCCAATTTATACAGATGGTTCCAAAGATGGCGATCGGGTAGCTTCGGCTACTGTCACGCCATCTGGGACAATTTCTGTTCGCCTTCCTCCTGCTGCTTCAATATTTACTGCTGAACTCCAGGCCATCTTTCAGGCACTGGAGTTCATTCAATCCTCTTCATCCTTAAAACACGTTATATTTACTGATTCTTTGTCCTCTTTACAGGCAATAAACAATAAGCAGCTTGTACACCCTTTAGTAGCAGACATATATCGTCTGCTACTGTCACACGAGTTTAACGGCAAGGACACTGTCCTTTGCTGGCTCCCCAGTCATGTTGATATTAAAGGGAATGATGAAGCAGACTTAGCTGCCAAGTCTGCATTAAATCTTCCCATATCACAATTTTTATTACCATTTTCAGATTTTAAATCTTCAATAAATCTTTTTATTTTTGGCCGCTGGCAACGGTCTTGGGATCTTGCAGGCACAAACAAACTTCATCACATCAAGCCTCTCTTAGGAGATTGGCCCAACTCCTATAGAACTAACAGGAGAGATGAAGTTGTTTTGTGTCGCTCTCGCATTGGTCATACTTTTTTAACTCATATTTTCATTTTGAAGCGAGAGCCTCAGCCAGAATGTGAACACTGTCATGTTCCTTTGACAGTTAAGCACATTTTGATTGAGTGCAAGCATCTCAAGGATGTTAGGTCGCATTTTTACCGTTGTCAGTCATTACATCACATGTTTGTCCAACCGGGTTTATATGGTAAATTGTTGGACTTTTTAAAAGAGACAGGATTTTATTATAAATTTTAATTATATATATATATATACAAAAAGTTCTGGAAACAACTCTCAGGTGATATATAAATAAATAAGATGTTTGAAAAGAAAACAGACTACATATTTAAAGCTAGAGCTTTCAGTTCCGTCGGAACCTCTTCAGACTTTTTAATATGATAGCGTAACTATATAAACAAAATGTTAACAATAGAAAGACGTCACATCCGACGTTTACAATATGTTGAGTTACTACTGTTAATAACAATTTACGTTGAAATTTAGTTAAATATACAATGAAATATACATATTTATGTAATGAAATATATTTATAAAATACATGAGTTAAACTTTAACATTAAGTTCGGGATTGTATTTCCGTATAAACGCGCTTTCTTTTATTTCTAATAGCGCTTGATTTGATACATTTAATTTATACATAGGGAAAACCGTGTATTTACCTCCGCCACAGAGATCTAGATGTTCGCTTAAAGGAATAGTTCTATTTTCTGCGTTTTTAATTTGAGAACGATGGAGGTTCATTCGTCTACTTAATTGTAATTCTGTTTTCCTTATGTATCTACCCTTACAACCTGTACATATCATCAAATAAATTACATTATTTGATTTACAATTTATGTTAAACATCGATTATCATTACATTTAGAAACTGTGGGTGTAGGAAATATGGAATCAAATTTTGAAGATGTCAACATTGTTCGTAAACTATGTGGTTGTTTAAGACTGTTAATTATTGTGGTTTGATTAATAATTTGGCTCATTTTGTCGCTATTTTGAAGAATATGACAGTGTTTGTCATATATTAATTTGCCCCTCTCTTGTGATGGGTTGAAAGTTGTAACTAACGCTATTTCCTTATTTGTTGAAACAGTTTCGTAAATTTTCGGTTGTCTTAATTTTGTCTGATCAAGGGAGAGGGCTTTTTTGTTTGCATCCAAAATAAGTTTTATAGGATAATTCTGTCGAAGTAGATAACCTTTCAATTGGTTTAGTCTGACGAGTTTAGTTTCATGGTTCGATACGATTGTGCACACTCTTCTAGCTAGACTAAACGGGATGTTTCGTTTTGTATGGGGTGGATGACACGATTTGAAATTTAGGTACTGGTGTGTATCTGTACTTTTAAAGAATAAATCTGTTTCTATTGTACCCCCTGCTGATAATTTGACTGTTACATCCAGGAAGTTTAAAGATATATTACTTTGTTCGATTGTAAACTTTATACTTCGGTCTAACGAGTTTAGTAAATCTAGCAGTAGTGTTATAGTTTGTTCGTTTTGTTTTAATATAAAAAAACAATCATCCAGAAATCTTTTCCAGTGGAGTTTTGCATAGTTACAAAAGGTGGCGCCAAAAGTTATATCTAGTTTAGTGTACCAAATTTCCTCTAGATATCCCAAGGATAGACTTGCGTACGTAGGCCCTACTTTCGTTCCCTATTGAGTACTGGATAAATAATTTTCCAGAAGAGATACCAGGTCGTTTCACAAAATCTTTTATACTAAACGCGCTTGATCTGGTCATATCCAATAATATATTTTATTTCGATAGCCTATACTATAGGCAAATAAAAGGTGTTGCCATGGGAACGATAGTAGTCCCTACGTACGCAAGTCTATCCTTGGGATATCTAGAGGAAATTTGGTACACTAAACTAGATATAACTTTTGGCGCCACCTTTTGTAACTATGCAAAACTCCACTGGAAAAGATTTCTGGATGATTGTTTTTTTATATTAAAACAAAACGAACAAACTATAACAATACTGCTAGATTTACTAAACTCGTTAGTCCGAAGTATAAAGTTTACAATCGAACAAAGTAATATATCTTTAAACTTCCTGGATGTAACAGTCAAATTATCAGCAGGGGGTACAATAGAAACAGATTTATTCTTTAAAAGTACAGATACACACCAGTACCTAAATTTCAAATCGTGTCATCCACCCCATACAAAACGAAACATCCCGTTTAGTCTAGCTAGAAGAGTGTGCACAATCGTATCGAACCATGAAACTAAACTCGTCAGACTAAACCAATTGAAAGGTTATCTACTTCGACAGAATTATCCTATTAAACTTATTTTGTATGCAAACAAAAAAGCCCTCTCCCTTGATCAGACAAAATTAAGACAACCGAAAATTTACGAAACTGTTTCAACAAATAAGGAAATAGCGTTAGTTACAACTTTCAACCCATCACAAGAGAGGGGCAAATTAATATATGACAAACACTGTCATATTCTTCAAAATAGCGACAAAATGAGCCAAATTATTAATCAAACCACAATAATTAACAGTCTTAAACAACCACATAGTTTACGAACAATGTTGACATCTTCAAAATTTGATTCCATATTTCCTACACCCACAGTTTCTAAATGTAATGATAATCGATGTTTAACATGTAATGATATTATCGAAGGGTCGTCTATCACTGTCACAAATCATCAAATATTTACAGTCAAACAAAATATGAATTGTAAATCAAATAATGTAATTTATTTGATGATATGTACAGGTTGTAAGGGTAGATACATAGGGAAAACAGAATTACAATTAAGTAGACGAATGAACCTCCATCGTTCTCAAATTAAAAACGCAGAAAATAAAACTATTCCTTTAAGCGAACATCTAGATCTCTGTGGCGGAGGTAAATACACGGTTTTCCCTATGTATAAATTAAATGTATCAAATCAAGCGCTATTAGAAATAAAAGAAAGCGCGTTTATACGGAAATACAATCCCGAACTTAATGTTAAAGTTTAACTCATGTATTTTATAAATATATTTCATTACATAAATATGTATATTTCATTGTATATTTAACTAAATTTCAACGTAAATTGTTATTAACAGTAGTAACTCAACATATTGTAAACGTCGGATGTGACGTCTTTCTATTGTTAACATTTTGTTTATATAGTTACGCTATCATATTAAAAAGTCTGAAGAGGTTCCGACGGAACTGAAAGCGCTAGCTTTAAATATGTAGTCTGTTTTCTTTTCAAACATCTTATTTATTTATATATATATATATATATATATATATGTGTGTGTGTGTTTGTCATTTCTGTTTTGTATTTAATACTTATATGCATAAAAGTTGTATTTTACTTTTAATTTTACAAACTGTGATATTGTTTTTATTTATGCATATAACGTTTTTCTGTGATATCATTTAGCCTGTCTCGTAATATTCACCATATGCCTGGCGCAATATAGCCCGGTTGGAGCGGACGTGCCATAAAACCACATTTCATTTCATTTCATTTAAATTTAACTCGTCTAGAATTCATTTTTCCAATTCTTTATTTGTTTGTTTATTGCGCAGGTGGCCCATATAAATGGCTGATTTTTTTTAGTAGCCTGCTTGTGCTCATTTCTTTGTATGAATCCCAAATCTGAAATAGCTGCCCTTCTACATGCCGATACCGGCTTCGTTGGTGACGTCTGAGTAAGCCTTCTTACATCATTGTGAGGTCGAGCGGTATCTTATTAGCCTCGGTAAAAAGTTCGCAGATTAATAAATAAAACGGCACTGGACCCCTGGCGTTGACACGTGAATTGAGTCTGTTGTGCCAGCCCACCACGTCGTTGTTCGTCCTCACCGGCAACATAAAAACGCACCAATCTTCAATCGGAAAGAGGCGAGATGCAATCCACTGCTCTTCTATATATTGAACGATCGACTAGTTGTTCTGGACATCTTTCTGTCAAATGGGCAAACATGCCCGCAACGTGTTCTTCGGGCAGGAAGGGAAGAGCCATTAATCTCCTCAGATAATTGAACACGTCCCCCTTTTCGTTGTACACCGTCTGAAATAATAAAATATTAGAAATATATTAATAAACGAATATTGACATAAAATCTATATATAAATAGACGAATATTGACATGTAGCTTAAATTTTTGTATTTCTGTATTATTGCAGATTAATTATAAGAAGATATATTATAATAAGAACTATAAGAAGATTTATTATAAGAAGAACGAACAACATACCTGGAATCTCTTTTCTTGAATTTTTCGGAAAACTGCTTGTGTCCAATGAAATACACATCCCTGTATTTTTGTGCCTTCAAAACGGCGTCTAAGAGCCTGCCAAAGCCCCGCCTCAAAGTCGACAACAAATCCCTCTAAAGCAATCTGGCTTGGTAGCATTTTGTCAACTGCCCGGAGAACGTGTAAAATAAATATCCCAAGCGTTCATTTATCCGATTATATTTATCCGATTATAGTTATATCATTTTTTTATTCGGAGTGTGCGCATTCATTTATTTATAGATCATATCTTACCTTGTAGTAATCTTCCTGGCTCTTCCCGGACATTACACAAAAGACATGTGGTACATGCTTCGTTGTTTATTAATGTGAATGGTGTGTCTTGAGCCTCGCCTAAAACGAAAGAAAAACATTTATTACAAATACATACACATAATTTAAAGTTTTAGTTGATTCCGAGTCCGAAATGTCGCCAGTCATAAATGCCGTTTGACTGAGTCCGAAACGACGCCAAATGACGTGCTACCATACGAATCGCCACATGTAGTCGCCATCTTGTTTACAGTGGTCCCACTCCTGTGACGTCACAACATTTCATGGAATTACCGGAAGTCGACTCATATACTAAGAGAGGTGAGACTGACTGATATTATGTTGAAGAAGGGGGTGCACTACTGTTCAATGCAAAGTACAACAGTATCAAATTTTAAGAGGGGAGGGTAGCTATAGGGTACCCCAATGTTCACATGCAAAGTATAACCACTATCTAATATCAAGCATTTCCGATTATAAACAATCAGTGTGTATTTGACAGAGTAACGCACATACCTACTTTCATGCCATTCATACTTGAATATTGAAAAGAGCTTAGAACTAGTTGACAGGCATATGAATATGGCGGTATATCAGTGCCAAAATTCTAACATGCTATCGTCTAATTTCTTACTTCTATTCATGTAATTTCTAACCTCCATTCATGTAACTTCTAACTTCCATTCATGTAATTTCAAAATAAAGACTATGTATAATTCAACTTCTTTATTTGTTCAGTGTAAATATCAATTCTGTTTCATCTTATTTCTATTATTGTGGCGAAAAATGTCTACTTCATTGTGGTATTACATGTTAAGCATGAACGGCAAACAAATTTAGAATTATGATACTTCTACCTGGCAACCATCATTATGATGTCGTTTGGTGTCGCCACCATGTGCTCAGTTTGGCGATTGAGCACTTGATCGGGACCATTCTATTGATACAAGCGACTCGCTCTTCGTCAGATTGGGTGGCTTGCCTGAGTGTTAAAATTGAAAACAACATCGGGAGAAAGAGATGGGGACATGGGGTTTAACATCCACTCGACACCAACCAGGTAATTTCGGTATTAACACCTTTCAATTGTATTTCAATAATTCGCTTGCGCGTAGGAGTGTTTAGCAGTGGGAGGAAACCGGAGGACCCGGAGAAAACCCACGAGGTTGGAAAGGCGGCCCTACTCCATGTCACGTAAAAACGAGAAATCGAAACCACGCCAGTTTATTCAATGACAGACCTTATTTTACAGCGTGCACGTGCTAACCATTCGGCCATCCTACCCTCTAAACAACATTGAACGTGATATAAATGTATGGTTTGCAAATACTATTTCGAATACCGTGGGTAAGACGAAGGCCAGCTAGGCTGTGGGTCGGGAGTTCGATCCCTGCATTGGTCGAAAAAAGTTCATCCAGATTTTCTGGCGTGGTTCCCCCTTATTAGTGTCTTGTCGTTCCGATGGGATGAAAACCCGAGATTCCATGTACATGTTGGCGTGCACGTAAAAAATCCCGTGACCGTTAGACTTCGATATAAGTCCAGGTCGTAGATCCACTCTCCGGGCAATATTTCCCTAAAGCACACTGTGTGGCGTATGTCCGTCTCCATTAGCCCGGTTCGGAGCGAACAGTAGGGCGTTAAACCCCCTTTCATTTCACTTCATTTTCTATTTCAAATATAAGCTCCCGTCTTCCATTAGCCCAGCAAAAGAGTAGGACGTTAAACCCCATTTCATTTCATTTCAAAAATAAGCTAAACGGGATTTGGAGAATTTTATTTGATTTTTTTTTTTTTTTTTACGGTTGAGCCAATAATTAATATTTATATGCAGTTGGTCTATATTAACACAGGGTATAAATGTTATGGATAGGCCTACACAGATACTGAGTTTAATACCAAGTGACACCTCTCTCTCTCTCAGCACGTCTTCCAACCTTCAACCAAACGAAGAATGGGTCGTTTATACCAAATAATTGTCCCGATCAGGTGCGCAATCACCCAATTGAGCACGCAGTGGCGACACCAAACGTCTTCATAATGATGGTTGCTAGGCAGAAATGTATAAATTCTAAATTCGTTGATGTTGATGCTAAACATGTAAAGCATCTATTAAGAAAACATTTTTCGTTTAAATAATAGAAACAAGTTGGAACAGAATTGGAATTTACACTGAACAAATAAAGAAGTTGGGTTATACATTGTCTTAAATTAGAAATTACATGAATGGAAGTTAGAAGTTACGTGAATGGAGGTTAGAAATTACATGAATAGAAGTAAGAAATTAGACGATAGCATGTTAGAATTTTGGCACTAATACACCGCCATACATGAAGTCCTAAATCGAATATTTTAGTCGAAAATACTAAGTATACTTCGAGAACATTGTTGCGTATTTATTCTGGTTTCGTTTTTGATAAAATTGCAAAAAGTGTATTTCGAGGGTATTGAACACAATTGTGAAAAGTCAAAAATAACAATTTTTTTTTTATTCTTTTAAAATGAAGAGCTTGTAATTCTTTTTCCATTGGTATATAAATCAACTCATTTCAAAATGTCTTAAAATTGCCTAATTATTTTTATGCTCTATGCTCAATTATAATATTACATAGTGCTTAAATATGATAAGTCTGACGTAACATTTGTATGCACTACACAAATGTAATATTGTGTGCAATAACATGATAAGTCATGACTAGTACCATTTATGCACAAAGGAAGCTGTAGAATACTATAGAAGAAAAACATGTGACCTGTCTGAGATGGAGATCTGCGAAAGTTTAAATTACGGTATGTTTGTTTAAAACTTAAAATTATTCTTTATATGACAAACTTTTGTCAATTAATAGCTTTCAATATTTGGCATGCAATGTGTACTTCCTATGCACAATTTGTGAAAAATTTACCCTGTGATGAGTGAAGCCAATTTCCTAATCGTTTTCCCTAAGTGTAGGCATTTTGTTACATAGATCTTGTCTTGTTTACAGTGTGTGACAAGTACGAGGCACTGTATGTTGTTTACTTTTCCTTGGAAACCTAATGTCCATTGTCTTGACAGTTAGTGTGTATTATGTATTTTAAATTCACATATTACTTGTTAGTACTTACGAGAACATGACATGATATGACATGACATGACATGGTAAGTACTAAAAAAGAAATATTTAAATTTATCCTTTCTTTTATAATACAAGCCTGAAGAGGTGACTAAAATTAGTCATAAAACAATTAAAGCCACTAAAATAAACCCAAAATATTCATTTTGTGTTACATAATAATTCAACATTTATATTCATTTCAGTTGTCAGTACCATTAAATGTCCACCAGAATTAAATGATGTGAAGTATAAAACCAAATAGTTGAAACTTCATCTGAATCGGAATCTGATGATGCTGTCGAACTCATAGCTATAAAAACATCCCAAGAGTTAATATAAGGTGTCATAAGAAACTATCAAGGTGGGAATGATCTGAATTTAAATGATGATATTGATGCAGACTACAGACCATCAAGTACATCATCATACTGAACCAAACACAATGATGCTGCCTGATGAGCCTTTTAAGGCAGGATACAGGGGTGCCTGGCCAGGAATTAGAAGAGAGCAGAGATAACCAGAGAGGGAGAAAGAGGGGAAGAAAGAAATGTAAAAAAGAGGAAAAAGAGTACATGGAGAAGAATATAACTCAGAAAGGTGTGAGAGTACACAAAAAAGAACCAAAAACTATAAACTGATTCATGTCGCCAGAAATGTTCTGCAAAAATCAACGGAACTCGACGGAAAGAAATATGTGACGAGTATTAGTCTTTCTAATACGTCGAAGCAAAATGATTTTATATGTGCTCTAGTCCTCCAGCTTGATCTTAAACAGAGACGCCCGGACCATTGGTTGTACAAAACAAAAACGCAAAAGCTATTACTTTCACCCACCTGTGGAGGAGACTGAAAATGCACAAGTATGCAAGCAGTTCTTCATACAGACGCTCGGCATCAGTCATTCTATTGTATATGACGCTCTAAATAATAAAGGCTGCACGGGTACTTGCATTGGTACAGATAAACGTGTTGGTAGAAAAGCACCAAATAAAACTAAAAGAACATATAAATTTATTTCCAAAAATAGATGCCCATTATTGCAGGAGATATTCCACTTGTCCGAACTTAAGTCCTGAATTAAATATCTGTAAGATGTACAGATGGTATGTTGAGTTCTGCCAGGAACAAAATGTGGAACCAGTAAAGGAAGCATTGTATCGGCAGATATTTGTAACTTGTCAGAACTTAGTCCTGAATTAAATATCTGTAAGATGTACAGATGGTATGTTGAGTTCTGCCAGGAACAAAATGTGGAACCAGTAAAGGAAGCAATGTATCGGCAGATATTTGTAACTGATTTTAATCTAAAATGTTTTGTGCCCAAAAAAGATCAGTGTACTGTTTGCAATGTATATTATGCTGCTGATGAAGAAACCAAAAAGTCACTCAAACAAGATTTGGAAGAACACAAAGCCAGAGAGAAGGAAGCTATGGACGAAAAGAAGCTTGACAAAGAGAAGGCTAAACATGACAATAGTGTACATGCAGTGTCATTTGATTTACAGGCAGTTTTATCCACACCACATGCAGGTGATTCACAAATTTATTATAAACGAAAGCTGCCTGTTTACAACTTTACTATTTATGGAAGTCACACATCAAATGGTCCTGTTTTCTGTGGGATGAAACGGAAGGTTGCAGAGGTTCAAATGAAATTGGTTCTATTCTGTTAAAGTGTCGATTGACTTTGTCCGAGACAGTCACCCATTTCACAAGTTTCTCGGATGCATGTGGCGGACAAAACCGCAATCAGTTTATTATGGCCACTATGTTATATGACATTACACACATTCCATCACTAAATGTAATAGATTTAAAGTATATCTGACCACAGTTATCGTGAAGCTGATTCAATGCATGCTACCATTGAAACCGCTAAGAAACACCAGCGAATCTATACTACAGGAGAATGGGGGGGGGGGTACTCATTAGAGCTGCAAGAAGAATTCCTCGACCATTTTCTGTAAAGAAACTCAAGCATCAAGATGTTTACAACATGAAAGAACTTTGTTCGCGATTAGTCATGAATAAATAAAAGAACACCAATAAGGAAATAGTCAGTTGGTTGAAAATAAAATGGCTACGTTGAGCAATCGACAACGACTACCAATTTAATTCTGTTAGCAAAAAAGAAGATTTGCTCAGCCTTCTCAAATCCGGTGTTATTCCCCCAGAATACGAATCATTCTATAAGAACCTTCCCCCATCAGCTCGTGCCAAATACATTGGATGTGAAGACGAATACCTGCAAACGTGATGACAGCTTTTAGTTGTTGGCAAAAATGAATCAACAATCTGTTTATCTTCAATAGACAACAAGTTGAACACTTTATTAAATAATTCTGTCTAAATTTGTTTTGCCTTAAACGTATCTTAATCATTAAGTTCGAAGCTACCAATTTGTTGTTTATATTTTTAAAGTGTTAACTGTAATTATAGCTCAATAAATAAAAGTTTGTTGTTTAGTTTAAAGTTTACATTATTGTAGTGATTGATTACACTTGGTGGTTTTATGAATAGTGTCTTTATTTTTAAGTAAGAGTGTGGGATGTATGAATAAAATGAGTTGTAATGTTCTAATGTTATCCTCCGACTCGACGAATGAAAACGGGCATGTGACATGTATTCCATTGTGTACAAGAGACCTTGGTTTTTCGTCCAATCCTAACCCGGCCCTCTGACCTGCAAGTGTGTGGGGGGCACATCCTGAAATCCAGATGAACTTTGTCGGCACACCGGGATAGAATACTAGACATACTGGCTATCGAATCGTCATACTTACTGAGCCACAGTGGTTCCCTCGGGGTATGGAACAGGCCAATTAAATATTTAAATAAGTTATGGTGCTACATCTGGTTTATAACAATTAATGGAAGAGTTGATATAACATAATTTGATTTGAATTCTATATCATTTCATGTTATAACGTAATTTATATCAAGATAAGTCTTATACACCCATTTAAATGTTGTGCCTAAAAGTGATAAGTCACACATCCCATAATATGTCTGAAATTTAATTCTAAATCATAATTCCAAGACAGTCTTATGAAAGAATTCTACAAATGACAGAAAATCTCGATATAATATGTTAATAAGTGAAATTTTGGTAGTGAATCAAAAGTTTAAATTGCATTTTGACTTATGACAAGTGTGTTCTAAACCCTCGATTTATTCTTCGTGTAAGGCAGATGTGAAGCGGGGTAGAAACGCAAAACAAAGCAGTATAGTGCTTTTTGGATATGGCAGCCATTTTGACCACCAGCGTTCTAATTTAAAAATGACTTAAACCTCCTTAATAGAAACAGGGTCAAATTTGTGACCATGAATAAGTAAATATCAATATTAGATAAGATTGTATGTGATATGAATACTTTATCGTCCCCAGCCTTTCGAACGAAGCAGGGGACTATTAAAATGGGTTCGTCCAACTGTCTGTCCGTCCGTCTCCTGTCTGTCCTTCACACTTTTTTGGACACAATAACTCTCGTTCTAATTGAGGTAGAATGTTAAAACGTGGTGCAGGCGTTCATAAGGTCAGTGCCTTGATGGAGTTCGAAGATGGGCATTTTCTGCTCAGGTAAGCAAGGATAAGCAATCTGATTGGTTGATTCCTTGGGGCATAATAACTTCGGTTATAATGAAGTGAGAGCGATGAAACTCTTAATATAGATTCATTATATCTATCATTACCTTGAGTAAGTTTGATGGTCAGAATTTTCTGCTTAGGCTAAGGGGCGATAAACAATTTGACTGGTCAAGACATTGGAACATAACCACTCTGCTTTTAATTGAGGTAGAATGTTCAAACTTGATGTAGATGTTCATTAGGTGAATGTCTTGACTGCGTTCAATGATTAACATTTCGAGCTGAAGCTAAGCGTGGGGGGTTGGGATGGCCTAGTGGTCTAGAGTGCCGCGCTTTGACCTCTAGCTGGCCGGTCACCTCTGGCTTGCGGCTGTGGTTTCGAGTCCTGGTGTGAGCGTATGTGGCATGGAGATAGGGGCGCCTTCTCAACCTCGTGGGTTTCCTCCGGGCACTCCGGTTTCCTCCCACGGCTAAAGACCCCTACGCGCAAGCGAATTATTGAAATAAAATTGAAACCATATGTTAGTCCCGAAATGACCTGGTTGTGCCGAGTGGACGTTAAACCCCATTTCTCTCTCTCTCTCTGAAGCTAAGCAATTTCATTGGTCGATGCTTTGGGACAAGATAACCTTGATTTTATCTGATATAGAGTGAGGAGTATAGTTTGATAATCTTGAAAACAATAAATGAGTGATTAATTAACATGTGTCATCTTTTTAGTTGGGGATTTCAGTGGGAACATCAGCCCCACTGTTGGCTTGTTATGATGACTTTTGATACCAGGGAGCTGCGGTGGATCAGTGAGTAAGACGTTGGGTCCGCTTCTTAGTGTTGGGTTCCCTTCCTGGTGTTGGGTTCGCTTCTGATGCTGGGCGAGAGTGATGTTCCCCTCGATTTACCGGCATGGTGACCCCTTATCAGATATAGTGCGGGGCGGAGAGTCTTGTTAGGACAGTGTATAGTCATTGGATTTTACCAAAACCAGTGTACACATTCAGGTAAACGAGAGAAGGGGGGGGGATTGACGTCCACTTGACCCAAGCCAGGTCATTTCGGGACTAACATATGGCTCAATCTCTAACAATTCGGCTGTCCATAGCCGTCTTTAACATCCTACTGTTCTGCTCCGGGATAATGAAGACGGATTGTCACGTAAAAGTTTGGACTCTTTACCAGACACTATGATACGGAGCCCCTTAAGTGCACGATTCCACTCTTATATAATTTTTTCGTACATGATTCCACTCTTATATAATTATTTCGTTTAAACGAAATATTAATTCGTTTAAACGAAATATTAATTCGTTTAAACGAAATATTAATTCGTTTAAACGAAATATTAATTCGTTATAACGAAATAATTAATTCGTTATAACGAAATAACTAATTCGTTTAAACGAAATAATTAATTCGTTTTAACGAAATAATTAATTCGTTATAACGAAATAATAATTCGTTATAACGAAATAATAATTCGTTTAAACGAAATATTATTTCGTTATAACGAAATATTATATCGTTATAACGAAATATTATATCGTTATAACGAAATATTATTTCGTTTAAACGAATTAATATTTCGTTATAACGAATTAATTATTTCGTTATAACGAATTAATTATTTCGTTTTAACGAATTAATTATTTCGTTTTAACGAATTAATTATTTCGTTTTAACGAATTAATTATTTCGTTATAACGAATTAACATTTCGTTATAACGAATTAATATTTCGTTATAACGAATTAATTATTTCGTTTAAACGAATTAATATTTCGTTTAAACGAATTAATATTTCGTTTAAACGAATTAATATTTCGTTTAAACGAATTAATTATTTCGTTTAAACGAATTAATCAATGTCGATTGAACACGTCGACTAACCCCAATGCTCCAAACAACGAAGTTGAAAAAAAAACTTTAAAAAAAAACAATCGTGATCCCTATCGTTATTGATATACGGGATATACACATGGTTCATTTTTATATCATTAATTCGCTTGTGCGTAATGCTATTTAGCAGGTAGACCCAGAAAGAACCCTTGAGGTTAGACAAGTGACCCTGTCAGGCCTCGTGTCCCCCAACATGATCCCCATTACGAAAACCTTGTTAAACAGATAGCAGCAAATGTTTTAACATATGTTTTGGGGTATCAACCGTTTGGTTTATAAGCGTATGCAGGAGCCACGGTGGATAAGTGGATAAGACGATAGCGCGCTAGCCAGGAGGTCGCTTATTCGCCCCAGTGTTGGCGGAGAAAGTTCATCTGGGGTGTTCTTCGTGGTTTCCAGTTGTGAGTGATGCAGGAAGGAGGGTCTGACAAGGGCAACTGTCTAGTCTTTTGGATGGTACGAAAAATTCGAGGTCCCGTGTACAGATTGGCGTGCGCAACAAAGATACTTTGGCAGCTGCAATTTCATATAAGTGTAGGCTGTAGCGATTTTGTTTGGGCAAAACATCCCCCAAAGCACAATATTTGGCGTATGCCCATCTTCAATAGCCCAGTCAAACCCAAAGCAGAACAGTAGGACGTTTAAGCCCATTTCATAAGGGTATACACCCTATCGATTTGTTAGTGTTACGTGACTTGCCGTTCCAGCGAAATGAATGTTGGGTGGTCTAGTGGTGCGCCATTGGGTCAAGGGGCGTTGTATCGGTTGACTGCATGTACGTGACAAGAAGTATGACTGCTTGTACATCCTCGTGGGTCTTCAGTTTCATCCCATTGCTAAATACCCCTACGCGAAAGCGGATTACATGTGTTAGTCCCGAAATGACCTAGTTTGTGTCTCTGTTCCAAGATTACCGACTCAACCCCACCGCAAATTGATAAAGTTTTTGGTTTTTGGGGGTTTTTTAACATCTTTTATTTTCAAATTTGGTGTTTTGAGCATTTGGGTGTACACTGGACTTCGTTTGTTCGTCCAGTCCGAACTTGACAGCTCTCCTTTTCAGGCCCTCCGTCCTGCACCACTGACAAAAACCAGATGAACTTTCTTGACAGCTCTCCTTGTCAAGCCCTCCGTCCTGCATCACTGATAAAAACCAGATGAACTTTTTCCGCCAACACCGGGAACGTACCAGCGACCTCTAAAGCTTGTGAACCCAATGGTTAATTCCCTAAAATATATGTTAAAAACTATAGGGTTCACAGGGTTTTCGTAAGGGGGATAATGTTTGGGAACTGGGTCTCTGGAGAAGTAGGTAGCGGAAACGATAGGATCCGTTCTCTCATTAACCCCAATGCTTCACGCCAATATATGAAGAAAAAAAACTGATTTGAAGTGTATCCTCACAATAGGGGGAGGAGGAACCCGGGCCATCTCTTTATGCCACCAATGCTTCATAGACTCAATATCCATCACATGATCCCCATTACGAAAACCTATGAAGAGAAAAAAACTGATTTAAAGTGTATCCCCAGAATATGGGGAGGAGGAACCCGGGCCATATCTTTATGTCACCAATGCTTCATAGAGTTCATACCAATCACATAATCCCCAGTACGAAAACAGTGTAAACATGAGGTCTGTTATTGGGTCAAGTGCCGTTATTTCAATTAACCGCCTCTACGCGACAAGCAGCAGGATCGCTTGTCCAACCTCGTGGATTCTCCCCGGGCCCACTGCTACATATCCTTACGCGCAAACGAATTATTGAGATAAAAATGAACCACGTGTATATCCCGTATATCGATAACGATAGAGATCACGATTGTTTTTTTAAAAAAAATTTTTCAACTTCGTTGTTTGGAGCATTGGGGTTAGTCGACGTGTTAAATCGACATTGATTAATTCGATTAATCGAAACGATTAATTCGTTTAAACGAAATAATTAATTCGTTTAAACGAAATAATTAATTCGTTTAAACGAAATAATTAATTCGTTTAAACGAAATATTAATTCGTTATAACGAAATATTAATTCGTTATAACGAAATAATTAATTCGTTAAAACGAAATAATTAATTCGTTATAACGAAATAATTAATTCGTTATAACGAAATATTAATTCGTTATAACGAAATATTAATTCGTTATAACGAAATAATTAATTCGTTATAACGAAATAATTAATTCGTTATAACGAAATATTAATTCGTTATAACGAAATGTTAATTCGTTATAACGAAATGTTAATTCGTTATAACGAAATAATTAATTCGTTAAAACGAAATAATTAATTCGTTAAAACGAAATAACTAATTCGTTAAAACGAAATAATTATTTCGTTTAAACGAAATAATTAATTCGTTATAACGAAATAATTAATTCGTTATAACGAAATATTAATTCGTTTAAACGAAATAATATTTCGTTATAACGATATAATATTTCGTTATAACGAAATAATATTTCGTTTAAACGAATTATTATTTCGTTATAACGAATTAATTATTTCGTTAAAACGAATTAATTATTTCGTTTAAACGAATTAATTATTTCGTTATAACGAATTAATTATTTCGTTATAACGAATTAATATTTCGTTTAAACGAATTAATATTTCGTTTAAACGAATTAATATTTCGTTTAAACGAATTAATATTTCGTTTAAACGAATTAATATTTCGTTTAAACGAATTAATATTTCGTTTAAACGAAATAATTATATAAGAGTGGAATCATGTACGAAAAAATTATATAAGAGTGGAATCGTGCACTTAAGGGGCTCCGTACTATGATATAAAGCGCATGAACCCCTCCCCTTCTACTTTAATGGTCAAGAATATAAATGGCATATGATATTGAAACCGGAACTTGGGATATCTCAATCTTGCTGTTGTTCTGTGTACAAAGCATTATCGAGCTTTAGTTTAGAATTTACTCAAAAGTGTTCGCCTTATTTTACCTAAAGTATAACTCTATATAAAACTTCTGCTGTTTTGAAGTATCAAATACACCAATAAGAAACTGTGGGCCAGATTCCTGATATGACGTCTATTTTTCAGAATTACGATTAAGTCGTGCTCGGTTGTTGACCCGATCGCACTCGATATGGTTAAATTTCATTTTAATAATTCGTTTGGGCGTAGAGTTCTTCGGCAGTGGGAGGAAACCGGAATCGCGCACTCGTTAAACCACTAGACCCCTAACCCCGACTAATGTGGGAATCTCCGAACTTGTTTGAAACTGTACGCTTATTTGACTGCAAATCTGACGGTGTGAAGTTGTCTTTATTGTAGATAGTATCCTTGACTAAGCTGGCGGCTAATGGCCGCAAATCTCGTGGCAATAACGAGTATCAATACCTTTACGTGAGGCACAACTCGGTAACGATCAAGCCAAGTTGGATGGAATCGCTTAGGTTGATAATAAAAGCAAATAATTGTTAACATCCTCTTGCATGCGAGAGAATGGGGAGGGGGTACAGAAGAACAGCGGGATATTTATTTCTGTTCAATTTCATCCATAACTGTATAACTAATGTCGTACTAGAATATGGAAGGGTATCGCTGCCAATATTAAATGCTCTGCTAAAATGTCTGTAATGCATCGGAAAAGAAATGTATGCGACAGTGACGGCCATCTTGTTAACTTATGCAACAAATCGCCAAATTTTCACCACGAATTTGTTGAGACGAGATGAAACGATTTTTGTGGCTAAATCACAGTCTATTCCTTTTGACGGAAAATAAAGAATCACGGTGAAAAATAGGTTAGGGTTCTAAAACAGCCTGAAAGCATAGGTGGGGAAGAGTGGTATTTTACCGTATTTTCATATTGCAGCCATTTAGGGCCGAATAGGAACTGTCAGTGGGCATCACCCGCTCAGAATTACTTCCTAAAGAAATTACATTTCCCGAAACGACCCGGGCTCGATAATTATATCAGTGTTTAGCTGGGGAATGTCTGGCCGATTCATATTTACTCGTACAGACAGTCATTATTGGTGAGAGAGAGGTGGGGTTTAACGCCCTCTAGACACATTTCGGGACTGACATATGGTTTAATTTTATTTCAATAATTCGCTTGCGCGTAGGGGTCTTTAATAACAGTCGGTGGACCCGGAGAAAACCCACGAGATTGGAAGGCGACCCTACTCCTTGTCACGTACAACCGGTATTCGAAACCACGCCAGTTGACTCAATGACAGGCTTTATTGGACGATCTGATTCAACTAGCATGACCAAACTAGACGAAATGACCCTGTGAATTTTCGTTTTAGGCACGGACGCTTCTAATGAATGATAATTGTTTTATTTTTAATAAAAGTGTAAATGGAAAACAATAATTAACTGGTGTCAATTATCTAATTACTCAGCCGATGTTTAGACAAATAGTTTCCTGTCGCCCCTTCCAACCCGGTCAGATTTCCTCTCGAACCTTCAAACCAGGTCGGGGAGGGAAGGTGGGATGTTTACCACCTGCGCATCGGATCAACACGGTTGTCGTTGAGCCAAGTGGCTTGGTTTTTAATCGCCGCGCTTGTGTGTTACAAGGAGTAGCTTCTTCTCTCTCTCTCTCTCTCTCTCTCTCTCTCTCTCTCTCCCACACTTTAGCATAGGAGCAACTGCACCAAAACGTCTGTCAACAGAACAGAACGTTTCTCTCTCTCTCTCTCTCTCTCTCGCCCCCTCTCTCCCTCGCTAATCCCTCGTTGTGTGAAGAGCAATTTTCCAGGATAGGGTTTTCTGCCTATGAGTTTGTTTTTTTCATTCCGCTAGAATAGATATTTGCCCTAAATGACCGCCATATCACCAAATAAGTATACTGTTTTGTAATGCTGTTCTACTCTAGATCTAATTCACACCTGATATACACACAAAGAATAAATGTGAGCAGCTCCGGCAAAACCAGGCTCTTGGTCATTTTTATGAAAATTGAGTTGATAGAATAATTGCATAGTCTACATCCTGGGCTTTCCAAAAATGTATCTCTTTTTAAATTCGGACCAGAAATAAGAAATTTATGATATTTTGAAGTTTGCGAGTGTTTCGTAATGGGAAAAACGCCAACATGAGAAAACGGACTTCAAAGTCTTGGGGCATTTTCAGAAGAAATTTCACTTAATAGTCCTTAGCAACCTTCAATTTAGATATCTAAAACCATGATTTTCTAGTAGTATAAACCAAAGACACCACCCAAGGCATGGTTCCAACTCGGTTGGGACATTATTTATGATTATGACTTTTTTCTTAATGGACAAAATCAAATCCCAGATTGTTTGTCGCATTTTCGAAAAATAGCCAAACAGGGAAAAACAATCTATTCCAAACATGCTTCATTGTCCCCCGCCTTTCGAAGAAAGTTGGGGGACTATTAAAATGGGTTCGTCCGTCTGTCTGTCTGTCCGTCTGTCTGTCCGTCTGTCTGTCCGTCTGTCTGTCCGTCTGTCTGTCCGTCACACTTTTTGGGACACAATAACTCTCTTCCTAATTGAGCTAGAATGTTCAAACTTGGTGTATGTATTTATTAGGTTAATGCCTTGATGGAGTTCAAAGATGAGCATTTTCCGCTTAGGGTAAGCAGAGATAAGCAATTTGATTGGTTGATGCTTTGGGACACGATAACTCTCTTCCTAATTGGGCTAGAATGTTCAAACTTGGTGTATGTGTTTATTAGGTCAATGCCTTGATGGAGTTCGAATATGAGCATTTTCCGCTTAGGGTAAGCAGAGCAATTTGATTGGTCGAGACTTTGGAACACAATAACTCTCCTTCTAATTGAGTTAAAAATGTTCAAACTTGGTGTATATGCTTATTAGGTCAATGCCTTGATGGAGATTTGAAGATGAGCATTTTCCGCTTAGGGTAAGCAGAGATAAGCAATTTGATTGGTTGATGCTTTGGGACACGATAACTTTAGTTCTAATTAACTGAGAGTGATGAAACTTGGTGTATAGTTTCATTACAGTAATACCTTGACCAAGTTCGATAATGAGCATTTTCTGCTCAGGGTAAGCAAAGCGATACGCAATTTGATTGGTCGAGACTTTGGAACACAATAACTCTCCTTCTAATTGAGTTAAAATGTTCAAACTTGGTGTATATGCTTATTAGGTCAATGCCTTGATGGAGTTCGAAGATGAGCATTTTCCGCTTAGGGTAAGCAGAGATAAGCAATTTGATTGGTTGATGCTTTGGGACACGATAACTTTAGTTCTAATTAAGTGAGAGTGATGAATCTTGGTGTACAGTTTCATTACAGAAATACCTTGACTAAGTTCGATAATGAGCATTTTCTGCTCAGGGTAAGCAGAGCGATACGCAATTTGATTGGTCGAGACTTTGGAACATAATAACTCTTCTTATAATTGAGTTAAAATGTTCAAACTTGGTGTATATGCTTATAA
The DNA here is from genome assembly GCA_963678685.1 of Patella ulyssiponensis. Taxonomy (NCBI): domain Eukaryota; kingdom Metazoa; phylum Mollusca; class Gastropoda; family Patellidae; genus Patella; species Patella ulyssiponensis. Next base: position 86,467,918 of record OY783226.1, read on the forward strand.
GGTCAATGCCTTGATGGAGTTCGAAGATGAGCATTTTCCACTTAGGGTAAGCACAGATAAGCAATTTGATTGGTTGATGCTTTGGGACACGATAACTTTAGTTCTAATTAAGTGAGAGTGATGAAACTTGGTGTATAGTTTCATTACAGTAATACCTTGACTAAGTTCGATAATGAGCATTTTCTGCTCAAGGTAAGCAGAGCGATACGCAATTTGATTGGTCGAGAGTAGTCGAGACTTTGGAACACAATAACTCTCCTTCTAATTGAGTTAAAATGTTCAAACTTGGTGTATATGCTTATTAGGTCAATGCCTTGATGGAGTTCGAAGATGAGCATTTTCCGCTTAGGGTAAGCAGAGATAAGCAATTTGATTGGTTGATACTTTGGGACAAGATAACTTAGCTTCATCTTGATTGATGATTTTTATGCCAATACAATGACTGCATTCTCATTTAGTAATGGATTCGACAGTAACAGTGTATAGAAACGATTGACTTGGACACAAGGGCCCTTTCCCTTGGCCAGAGGGGCCCTTTTGTCTGCCTTTAGGGTCCCCCTAACTAGGGTACATTTTCATTTTTCTCGTCGGTTTTAGCATTTTTCTTTTTAAAACACTTTTGGATGACACTTCGTGTACAGTTTGATTGCTCGATACGTTTGAAAAAAAATAAATGTGCGATTAATTAATATGTGTCTTCTATTTATTTTGGGATTTCGGCGGGGGACATCAGCCTCACTGTTGGCTTGTTTATTTTGGATTTGAAGTCAATATAATAGCAGCAAGAAGTTGCCCTTAAATGCTTAGTACAACACATTTCTAATTAAACAAAATTAATGTGCCCATCAGGCCTGCCTTGTCTTTTTTGTGACTGCCCCCTCCCCCACCCCTCACCCCCAACAATTTTCGCTACGAGCGTGTAATGCTTTCAAGGAATTATGTAAGGAAAAAGAGTTTGTTACATTCTTTGTTGCAGTTTGATATGTTTACGCAATTTAATATTTCCAATAAAGAGATGTAAGAAATGGAAACAGCCAAGTACAAAGCGGGGCGAACTCAATAACTATATTTTAGGTCTTTGAAGCTTTATAATTACAAATATACTGTTCATGTTTTTATATAATAAACGATATCATATTTAATATATCTCATGAAATTTTATGTAATTGTCACTCAGTTGTATGCATAAGAATTGCAAAAGTAGAATCTAAACGGCCAATTATATGCAATCAAAAGATGAAAAAGATACAATTTATGTTTATATAATGACATGCCAAGCGGGTCGACGCGAACAACTTTATTAAAAATGATAATTACATGTTCATCTTCCATGTCGAGAGTCTTATTTATTTAAAGGGCCAATCTCGACTATATTTTGGAGAATAAAACTGCTTAATTTCGTGTTTAAAGTCCTTAAAATCCTGTACCCTTGGGCCAAAAAACTAACTCAATATATGATATACGTTTTCAAACAACTTAAACCGGCCAGTCTTTATCTGCAAACGGAGAACTATGTCCCAAGCAGTATTATACGGTCTCTGGATAAAACCAGACTTTTATTTATACAAAAATAACGTGTATGTGAAGTGTACCTTTCGTTATCAAGTACAGCACGTGGGTCATGTACTGTATAGATCCACAGAGGAACGACAATAGATTATCAGATCACCCAACGAAAAAAATTGAATCGAACCCCCAAAAGAGTTGCGTATACCCGGAACCCATCCGGATAAGCAATATTGAGACAATAACGGAAAATACAACATTCTTCTATATTTTGGCGCTTAAATTTCACACATACACTCTTGTTTCTGAGGCTGTTCAAATCCAGGATGTTCCCTTTAAATTGTAATATTGCAAGTTTATGCAAAATTGACAAAAAGGGTAAATTTGGATATTAATCCGAGAGAATTTTTTATTGTAGTGAAGACAATTACACCACCGAACCCCCCACCCCCATTGTGAACTCAACTAGGTCGCTTGTGGGAAATGTCCCAATACTTAAACATTCTATAATACCAATAACTTCATACTGCAATTTGCTTTTTGGGCTTAACTAGGTCGCTTTTGGGAAATGTGACTGAAATTTGCTGTACCAATACTAAAAATTTCTACAATACTAAAAAGTTCATACTCCTATTAGTTTTGTTCTCCCTGATTACACCTTTTGAATCCCAGGTTGGGAAACTTAGTTCTTAAACACAATGTCATGATTTTGTAATCTACTTACTGTAACCGGCCCCTTTCGTCAATGACAATAAAAACCTGTTTAATCAATGGTTATATGAAATCAGTGATTCAAATTTTAAAACTTAATTTTAACCGTTGACGAAGAGAAATTCTAGTCTAAGATTAGCTAATCTGACGTTTGAGAATACCACTATCACCGATTAAACCTAAAAATGAATTAGTTTATATACTGTTTGAAAATATAGTCCCATTTTTTAAAAAAAAGATATTGTTTACTCCACACAACCAATATTAATTCTAATGTTCTGGGTTAACCAATATGGGGTCACTCATATATTTCTATGGGGTCACTGGCTTCAAACGTCATAATCAAAGCCGTATATAGGTAAAGTTGCGACAACTGTGAAGCCAGAAAATTCACATGGCGTTATGAAAATATGACGTTATGTGTAAAAAGACGCCATCTTGGGTCCCAAGTACCTACGCACTATCTATTTATAATATGCCCTATTTTATTGTTGTGTCGGAATTGGCTGCCCAGACATACAGGGTGTGGATAGATATGTCATAGATTTCTGCGAAAAAGATTCTATTGGAGATAAAACATATATTTTTAAAACGAAAAGTAGCCTATAGCTGAACATACTATCATTATTATTATACAACACAAAGAGTAGCATATATTATTGTTTTATAACTTACTCATAAGAAAATAAAATAGAAGATCACCAGATAAGAACGCCATGTATTAAAAAATTTTAAAAAGCAGATTCATCTGAACAATTCTGAATAGGCTAAATAGGGCAAGTTCACCTTGATGTTGACAAATGATAAGATATTTTTATGATATGATTCAACTATATAAACGGTATGCAACAAGACGGCATTGTACGTCTTATGTTGAGCTGAAACAATTATGATTTTTACCACTATTTGATTTGTTTATTTTTTGCAATGTCTATTTACTGTCATGTCCGCAGATTTATCTTTAAGATTTTCTTGGGTTTGCGTGTAGTGCGATCCTGCTGTAGGCTACTTACTATTTTTGTCATTAAAACATCATTAACCCCGTTTACATTACAAATTTTAAGCGTGCCAGGTACCGTTCCTGGTACGGCACCGTTAATTTTTTTGTAGTGTAAACGGGTCAAACACAAGCGTGTCGTACTGAGTACCGTGCCAATCTGACCCACTGAAGTGAGGCGGTCTCGGAACCGTGCCAAGAACGGCACACTTTAAATTTTCGTAGTGTAAACGCTAACCGGTCTGAGCACGGATTACTGCGCACGCGTCAAATGAACCTTGACCTTATTTCCCCGCGAACATTGACAGTTCTGTCATCAGTTCTGTCAAAATGGCTAATACAAGCTTTGAGTAATACAAGCTATTTATAAACGACATGATTATTCGCTTTCGCCGCCTCTGGTAGCATGATATCAATGAATAACTCGAACAGACTGCTAACTCATTTAAAATAGGTATCAAGTCGGTTAAAAATTGACCATTCTTTCTTGATTTTTTTCGAACTCTCAATAACAGACAAAACAAAAAAAAAAGAAAGGGCCAAACGTATCAAAATCTACCGCCATAATTGTTTCCATCTGGGTAACTTGCATAGGGACTGAAATTAACTTTTCAGTGAAGAGTTCCACATTTGGCGTGCTTGGCACGGTTCCGAGACGGGTAATGTAAACGGGGACATTTCTTGAAATTTATCGCGGCCTGGCATCGTGCCTAGTACAGCACGCTTATCGCGGCCAAGTGTAAACGGGGCTTATGGGTGGTTAACAGTGTGTACCTAGAATTTTCTACACCAAGTCTATTGCACCCAGATATTTAAAGCGCGTTAACAATATATTCATATAAGAGTAACTATATATATCATTTCTGGGTTAACATATCGTAGGCTACAATTCATATTTACAAAACTATGGTTTATCCCAACTACAGGGTACATCATGTTTTGGAGACTACCTGGTAGATCATGGCTTAGAGACTGTCCGAACTACAGGATACATCATGGTTTAGAGTCTCGGTGTCATGGTTTAGAGACTCTACCCGAACTACAGTTTAGATGCCCACGACCCCCGATCCGTCCTGGTAGCTGTGTTTGAGGAATTTAAAAAGAAATTATTTATCCTCCCACCACCGAAAGGCACTGATTACGAGATATCGCTCTCCGATAATCTCTGGAGAACGCGACGCCGTATTGAATTATGTTAATTACGTCATTTTTTCCTTGGCCGAATTCGGCCGATTTTGAGTATGAATTTATCTGACATTTTTATCATTGAACCTAACAGCATTGGTTTCTTTTCCAATTAGTTTATTATAAATTGTAGCCCGTAAAACGTAATCCCAAGAAAAAGATAAAACGTTTTGTTTAGTAAAGCTATATGACACCATGACGTCATACTTTTTATGGCGTCATAGTTGGGACCCACAATGGCGCCTGTAAATGAGTTGTCAAAACTTTCCCTATACAGGGCTTTGGTCATAATGATAAAATGACGTCATGCCGTCTCCAGTTCATTAAAGCTTATTGGCAACGAGAAGGCCTATGGTCTATCTTGTTAAACTGACTCTGATTCGTTGCTGACAAACAATTTGCCCTCGATTTCTCCAAATATGGAAAGTTAAGTTCACGACCTTTCCATTGACGTATGGAGATTAGCATCAAGGACTGCGTGCGTTTTCAAAACATAGGATTACTTTCGCTGATTTTTTCACAGAAAGACGCCATTTCATGGGCCTTTTTAATCAGGTAGGCTCATAAAAATCCCCCAAAACACCGTTTCCAGTTTTCTGATCGTCAAAATCCTTCTCAAATCACAAAGTTCTTTTGTATTTCTTGATGTTCCAACCTCAATCTCAAAATCGAGAATTTAACCCAAATCCATTGTTAACAATGCTTTTGTGCCCGTAGCACAAAATGACGTCGCGCGAGAACCGCCTGGTTTCGGTAAAGCGGCTCACAAATAAACTTTTTAAATTTTATTGAAGTGATAATTTCATATTTTCTAAGAGAGTCAAAACCTATTTTTTCTATGTCTTTTGCTCAAAAGGTTGTCAACTCACTACTATACGATCATGGGCGATCATGGGCAATATTTCAGAGGGATTAAAATCGCTGACACAGAAAATAATAACACAATTACCTCCATTGTTTTCCCATTCCCCTCCATGCAATGGCGATCTTTAAACATTTGAAGTTGAAAATGATATTTTTGCCAATTTCTCAACTGGCAACAGTGAATTATAGGATTATTCTTTAACAAGGTAGGCCTGTTTATAGATACCATCTATTTTATGGCTTTATTTTAATATATTTTAAAAATATAGCTAAAAAATATGAAATTGCCGTTTTCAATGAAAGCAGAATAAATTTATTCGACTAAAATCCTCGATTTAAGACTCAAAATGTCGGTCAACTAGCTGAGTGTATGTTTTAAGCGGATCTGACTGTAGATTAAATGTAGACATACAGCGTAGTTTTAGTATGTCACATCCCAACAACTAGACTTGTTTTCCTTGCCAGGAAGGTGATAGCGTTATTAGCAAGGGGGCATCAGACTGGAAATGTAAAGGCACTTTTAAAATCCCAAGCTGGGATCGAATTTGGGGAACAGATTAGTATTCAAAATTCTGACATTAGTCCCGAAAAGACCTAAATTGTGCCGAGAGAACGTCAAACCCCATTTCTCTCTCCCAACCCTCTCCCTCTCTCAGTCGTTCTTTACATAATATATCTTTAAACAATTGCAAGAAATCCCACTTGGGTAATAGTACAAAGTGAGTTTACAAACATCAAGATAATTCACAGGACGTGTGGCGTATACAGAGGGAGAGAGTAATATCGATTTCGGAATAAGAGTAGACGGTAGCGCCACTCTCCAGGCAAAATGGCCCCCATAGCATAGGCCAGTCGGTGCTAAAAATAACGCTTAAACTCTTGTTTCATTTTGTACTTTGTACAGTTGTACTCCTGTTGGATAAATTTAGAAACAAAGAATAAAGACATATTGATTACTGGTACATTTCTACACGGGGAAGTATGCCAGATCATGTGATCTCATTCCATATCTGTAACTATGTTTCAGACGGCCATAATTCATGCCAGGGGTTCACTGGATTCGAACGCAATAGTAGTCCCGAATCTAGTGCGTTCTCCCTTTGGCGATGCTCTACGCAACCAGGATGAGATGTACTCTGTCAACATTTGAACTGGAGTACTCTTGTTTACGTGGTAGCGTTCCTGGCGTGTACCTTTATTATTGTGTTATGGTACACACGGCTATTTTAAGCGAGCTATATTTCTAACTTAATATTTTCTAAATTAGAAACACGAATTAGAATTCAATATTGTCAATCTCAATCAATATTGATGTTGTTATCTTGCCGTGAAAGTATAGGATTTGAAATGAAATGGAGTTTAACGTCCTACTCCTCTGCACCTAACCTGGGCTGATGGAAGACGGACATACGCCATACAGTGTACTATGAACATACGAATTAATATCAACGAAGTGAAAAGGAAATGAAATATGGTTTAACGTTCTGCTTCAGCTGAGCTAATGAAGACGGGCATACGCCATACAATATGCAATCAGGGAACCTTTGCCCTGATAGCGGCGTTACGTCAGGGGTTCTTTAACGGACACTCCAATGTTTTTCGTCCTATCCGAACTACTGACCAGCTGTCCTTATCAGGCCCTCCGTCTTGTACTCTCCTGCAATCCTATCAAGAAAGGGTTTAAATGTCGTTGCCGTCTTTCATTAGCCCAGGTTAGGTGCAGAAAAGTAGGACGTTAAACCCCATTTCATTTAAATGTCATGACTTGAACTTTGAAGTCAATGTGGGAAGGAGTGGAGAGAAGAGACATTACTCGTTCATATGCAAGCATAACTCCATTTATATACAAGTACTGACGAGCGTCGTCCATGGGCTGTAGTGTTATAGATACATTATGCATATCTTTCAATTGGCCTCAATTATCAATATTTCGTCACGTTTATCGCGAAACGACGAATCTGTGAATTTTAAGTTTTAGGAAGAACCCGTTTGAAATTAGCATTCTGTTGTTATCTCTGTGGCTGTCAAACAATACTATTTATTGATGATTTTTAAATATTTCATAAACATACATCAAGACAGTATTCTTACATTACTGTATACCTTAACCAGTTTAGTTACTTTGACTTTAATAAGGGTCAAAGTTCATGATGTCACATTCGTCATTTTGTTATAGAAAAAGAAAGAAAACGACACGGTCCATATTCGATCCAATTCGTCGTTTAAAAAACGAAACGAAATATATATATATAGCACAACCGCAAAGCTGCACTACTTTGTTTCACGGTAAATGGTATGCCGACACAAACTGATTTCAACACTGGTTTAATAACATTTTAACATCTTAAAGTATTTTTCGTCCGTCTTGGGACTATTCATAAATAATGCCATTGCATAAAGATAGACGTTCTAGCATATTTATACATAATTGGCTATAGTTATCATTGTCTATGGTTACATATTAACTAACAGAAGACATGTACACACGTGTGTTAATCTGTAGTATATGGGTTCAATTTAGGAACAATAGGTGGAAGATAAGATTTAAGAAAATTACTGAGGCTAATTGCCAATTGTTACGTATTGCCTATTAAGTCGCGATCGAGGAACGTATTTTTTAATAAAATGATTTTCCCTTAATTTCCCTTTCGTGGTGTCATCGATTTTCATTTTATAAAAAGGGAAAATATGAAATTTTATTTAGGTGTTGCGCACATTTAAAGATATGTCTATTTACAAATAAGGGCCTATTTTCAATATTATAATCCCGACGATGGTTGCGTATTCTATCCCGTAGATGGGTGGATGTCTCGCCTATGTAGAATTTGAAATACCCCTTGCTCGTCAAGACATGGGAGATTTTTTATTTCACAATTCATATTGTCGTTGACGCTAGACATAAAGTTACGAAAATTTATAATATATATATAAATCCAAATGACAATATCAATAGATAAAACATAGGTAACAGGTGCATGTGCAAATAATTATATCTGTAGACATATGTTTGTAATCAATTATAAACTAAGTGGTCTTTTTTTATTATTTCATACGATTGTCGCTGTAAAACGATATTGTTGTGTACTTTTTCAACGTGCGACAGTCGCGGCCAAACCGGATAGGCGAACCAGAAAAGGAGGTGACTTGTTAAATAGTGATTAATTGATTAAGCCATGTCACTTTATACACGGAGAAGTCTACAAAGCTTGATGTAAGTATATTTCAGAAAACTTTTGAAAGTGGGGGGGGAGATGGGGCTTAACGTCCACTGGACACAAATTAGGTCATTTCGGGACTAACATGTGGGGTTCAATATTATTTCAATAATTCGCTTGTGCGTAGGGGTCTTTAGCAGAGGGAGGAAACTCGAGTACCCGGAGAAAAAAAACGAGGTTTGACAGGTAACCCTACACCTAGCCACGTACACCTGGGGATTCGAAACCACGCTAGTTGACGCAATGGTAGGCTTAATGATACTAATATAGGGACGATCTCTGTCTAATAATCAGTCTCTATACGATACGGGGCTGGAACTAAAAGTAGGAACAACTGGTAAGGCTCTAATAAGTTTATATCTCATTAAATATAAGCAAAACAATTCACAAACATAAGAAGTATAAAACACCAAATGAAAATGAAATAATAATTGAAATAATAATTATACGTTTGATACATGAAATATAAAAAATTTTTACGTTTGAATTAAGAAATAAAGAACTATTTAAACAGCAGAAACTTAGTTCATTTTTTCCGGGTCCGCCGCCCCCCCCCCCCGGTTTCCTCCCACTGTTGAAAAACGTACGCGCACGCGAATTATTGAAATAAATTAAACCATATGTCAGTCCCGAAACAACCTAGTTTGTGTCCAGTGCAGTTAAATCCTATTTACCCCCATTTCCAGCGTTACCACCTCAAGCCCGATCGCGGATGATACATCTTTATATATGCTGATTAAAGATCCTACAGAAGGTGCCCAAATTTTAAATTCATATATTGAGAGAATATACACATGGGCTAAAACATGGCTAGTTTCCTTTAATCCTGATAAAACTGAAACATTAACAATCTCAACCAAACCTAAGCACGACTCGATTCCTCTTTGCATGAATACGGTTAAAATAAATGAAGTAACTCAACACAAACATTTGGGGCTTATTTTTCAAAACAATCTTAAATGGAACATACATATAGAAAGTCTTTGCAATAAAGTGTCAAAATTTATCAATTGCTTAAGATCACTCAAGTACCGACTAGGAAGGAATTCACTCAAAACAATATATACTTCATATATTTTACCACACTTTGACTATGCTGACATTATTTGGGATGGGTGCACGGATTATTTAGCTAACCAGTTAGAACAATTACAATTAGATGCCTTACGCACATATTGTGTGGCGCTGTGAAGGGAACTAGTCATGATTTACTATATAAAGAAGTTGGTATTTTGCCTCTAAAGCAACGTCGCGAAGGACACAAGTTGATATTTTTATATAAATTAATAAACCACTTAACTCCTGATTACCTTTATGATAATCTAAACAAAATACAAAGTAATTACTCATTACGAAATGATAAAAACCTACCATATTATTCTTGTAAAACTAATCTATTTTATAATTCTTTCTTTCCTTCAACTACACGACTATGGAACAATCTAGATACTTCTATTCGCAATTCAGATACGTTATTCTCTTTTAAACAAAAACTCTCAAAAGATGATCACTTGATACCTTCATATTACAATATTGGAAAAAGAAAAGTTCAAATCATCCATTCAAGACTTCGTTTATCAAACAGTGAACTTAATGGACATGCATTTTTAACACACATAACCGACTCTCCAACCTGCCGATGTGGACATAATTTCGAAGATCCTTATCATTTTCTGTTGATATGTCCCTAATAATCAGATGCACGAAATACAACTATAAAGACATTACCAACTGATTATGTCAACAAAAAATTTCTATTGTATGGCTCAACGGATATTACACTTGAACAAAATAAATTAATATTTTCTGAGGTGCAAAACTTTTTAGAATTACGTAATAGATTTTAAGTACTGTAATCGTCATTTACCATTACCTTCACTAGATCATGTTTATATATTTATACAATCCCAAAATTAGTTATTATGTATAACAAATAACCTTACTAGCTGAAAAATAGTAATGTATGCTTTCATAATTTTATTAATTAATAACACAATATGAATATTTTTGACTATATACATATATTTAAGTAAACTAATTGTAATTATATTGTTTTGTTGAAGGGAGACGGGTGATATAGGCCTAGCCTGTTCCCCAATCCTATTCTTATTGAATAAAATATAGTTTAAAAAAAGCCCGATCGCATATATATATATATATACCATGATTTTTTTCAAATTAGCTGTGTGAAGTATTGGGGGTCATTAAACGACGTGTAAAACTTAATTGTAACTATCGGTGTGCTCCAACTTTGCCGGCAGGCTTTGATATCAAATTTTGCCGTTAATCCTAGAACAATGGTGTTATAAACTATAGTCAATATCTTTTTTAAGAATAAAACTGTATTTATTTTAACAAATATAACTTTTATTAAATAACATTAAATAATTTACAAAAAAATTAACATTTATTAAATAACATTAAATAGTTTACACATATAAAAATGCATGTTTTTGTTGAACATTTCCAATGGACGGCATTTGGTCTGCTTGACTTTATTCGGTAATTGTAACCATTGTGTATTAAATTTCGGCCACCCCGATTATTGGAGATAAAGGGAACATTAACCTGAACGTTCGCATTTTAAAATTTTAAACAGAGTTAAGTTTTAAGATTAATTAAAGGATTATCAGCCTGCCGGCAAAGTGGGAACACACCGTAACAATCATGCCTAAGGGTAAACCTTGTGTTCTGATTGGTCAATTAGACACTGTCTATTGGACAATAACACCCCCCCCCCCTGTTTTAGTAATGTTTTTTAAAATCCTAAAAAAAAAGTTACAATGTCGATAAACACTTCCTGTTTCGCATTTAGAAGGGTGTTATTGTCCAATAGACATGTCCTGAGATTTTACATTAGAGCCCGCGACGCTAACGCGTCTAGGGTCCTACATATTCCTGAAGCAATGGCCCGAGAAATCCCTCTCTGGCCATTGCTGGAATAGTGTCTGTTTCTTGAACTTATGCGGGAGTGTGTCTATTCTTTCCGTTCAATGAAAGCTATCACTTAAGTACAGCAACATGACAGTCCTTCGTTTAATCTGGGTCTTCCCTAAAACTTTGGACAGTGATTTAAGGTATTAAAAACGGTGAAAGTATGTTCGTTTCCAAACAGTATTGTTTACATTTCATTCGACTTGATAGCCTCGTTTGTCACGCAAGTGGTTTTACTGCAGTATTCTGCTATGCACGGGTTAATTAGGCATAATAAAATCGTGAGCCATGACGTAACGTTATGTAAACATATTTGGTCCAATATTTGCACTCGTTTTAAATGTAAAGCTTTTGTAGGGCAGCTAGTGATTGGTTGGTAGACGGACTACTGACCAATCAAAATTTAAAACAACAATATCCACTCATAATAGCAGTGTGTAGTAGGATTACCTCTAATCAAACGAAACGCTGCGCGGAGTATGAGGGTCCTAATGATCTCGGGACACGTGCGTGCGTAATCATAAAGCCTGTCATTGAGTCAACTGGCGTGGTTTCGAATCCCCGGTTCCCTCCCACTGCTAAAGAACCCTACACGCAATTATTGAAATAAAATTAAACCATATGGTGGTCTCGAAATGACCTAGTTTGTTGGGAGTGGACGTTAAATACCCAGCTGCTATGGGATCTTTTACGTGCACCCCATACGGGTCTATGGAGTTTCATCCCATCCGAACGACTAGACAGCTGTTCTTCTCACATATCTAATTTGATCATATATTATTTTTCAGTGGGTGTCTGTTGTTGCTCTCCGGCTTCATCTATTACACAAACTATTATCAAATTTCATCAATAATAAAATCCAGGAAAATAATAAGCGGGTTCGGTTATTGTCCAAAAGTAAAGAAAATCGCTTTCTTAAAGGTATTTCATCTACTTAATACATTTAATCATACATATGTTGCATACAAATGAAATGATTTTGCCGGGAAAAAAAATTGAAAAGGGTTTTGCTGAAAAAAAATAATTAAAAACGGTCTTGCTGAATAAATAAAAAAACATTTTGCTGACAAAATTAAAATCGAATTTTCGGAAATATTAAAATATTTATTTCTTGAATATCTGTCGAAACCCGGCATGATAACTGGTAACAGATGTCACGTGAATCGAATCACAGCACGTGCGCTCGTCACGGAAGGTGGTAACATGCGTCACGTAAATCGACAAACAACACGTAAGCTCGTCACGGAAACAGATAACAGGTGTCCCGTGAATCTTGTCACGTGAATCGAACCTCGTCACGGCACGTTAACTCGCCGCAGCACTGGTAACAAGTGTCACGTGAAGCAGGCCAGTGTAGCAATATAGTCGTGGTGACATTGTTTTTAAAGATTATAGACAAGGAATGGGGAGATAAGATATAGTTTTATGTTTCTAACATATTCACATATATGCAGGTGTGTACTGATATCAACTAACATTTGATTGACATATTGTTAGATAAAAAAGGGTATAGAACCATAACATACTGGTTATATCTTTCAACAAAATACGTGTGGGTCGAGATATTCCTATTGCATCATTTGGCTTAATTTAACCAATCATTACGTCGATTGCACAGGTTCATGGTCATGAACACGCATAGGTCTGCGTGATACCCTTGCGGCTATAAAGGAAGCTATAGTATGTCTTTAAATCAGACTTCAATTAGATTCCAGAGGGTTACCATCTAAGAGTCCTAGACACCTAGGTTGAGAAGAGTTTAGTTAGCATTGACTGTAATTGTAATATGCTTGTATGTATACCTATGCTACATAAAAGGTAAAAACGAACTGTTGCATTGTTATAACTGAAGAAGACAAACGTCTTAAGAAACCAGTAAGAAGAAACACACAACGTGAAGGAGAAGAAAAGACGATCAGAGATAAATCCTAGACGATCACAAGGCTAACGGTAATATGTAGCAAAAACAAGATGCATGGGTCATACGTAGGATGTGGCGACCGGACCGACAACACCCGCTCTCCACGTCAGACAAAAAGGCCCATGGTGCTACATATACGATTTGGTGCCGTAACAGTTACGACCTTTAGGGTTAATACCATTTTTCGAAGAAGAAGAATACATATTTGAAGACGTTCAGCGAAGAAAAATCACCCGTACCATCCAGAGACGGAGAAAATTTTTGGTGGAAATACGAAAACCTGATGATGATATTCGAAAAAAATCTTGGTAAATAAATTCTGTTTGTTAAATTAGATATGTTACATTTGTTAAAAGACCAAATAATATTAATTTAAGTTTAAAAATCTAATTAGAAACTAAATTGTTAAAATTTAACTGTAGGAAATACAATATATCCATTCATAAGTTTTGATTGATAGGTTTAGTCAACAATATAATATCATGAGTTAGGTATGTATATTATCGGGTTAACATGACCTGTAGTAAATTCGAGTAATTAAAGTTCAAGAGAGTCTCTACGGAGTAGGTTTTAAAACAAACAAAATTTTCTTTGATATAACTACGAATTAATAAAAATAAAGAAACGGAGTAGGGAATATAACCAAGAAATAATAAATAATGATAAAGAAACGGAATAGGAATAAATGTAATACAATATCATTTGGGATCTAAAATGTAATATTGTATTGTAATATTGTATTTTTAATTCATATTTTATATTGTAATTTCAATTGTAACTCATTTGGACATATTAAGTGACAAGCTTTAACCTGTTGCAGGTGCGAGCTTATCTGACATAGTATTATGTAAGATGTATTGGTCGTACAAACTTGTATCATCGAAGTGTCTATTTGATATAAGTCGTAAGCTTAACACTTGTTGTTTTAGAGCTGAAATGTGTTTATCTTACTTAATCGTTTTCATTGTTCTCATTTTAATGCTATTAACTATGGCGTGCCTCAGCTATTTGACAGGCATTGTTGGATAGTATATATAAAGCCTAGTTTAGAGTTAGGAAAACCAGACGGGAGGGACCAGAGACCAGTCAGGTCTTAGGGAGACCCAGGGAGAAGTCGGTCCGTCCTGGACTATGGGGGTCTGCCCTCGGACCCCCGGACAGTTGGGTTTTCTGTGACCTAGGGAGAACATCTTTAGTTAGATATCTCCTGATCCAACCACCATAAGTGTATGTATATATATATTATGCAGTAATAAAACGTCTGCTTAATAAAAAGAGTTATGTATTCTATTACATAAAATAGGAACTAATGTTGTCTCCGGATTGCAGTGGTAAGATGGCAGATCTAAGCATGACGTTTGTGAGTGTTTAACTTTAGTTTTCAAGATGGCCATGCTCTCTACCGTAATTCGTTAATATGTGTTATTTGTTGTTTCGTATATAATATAATTTTTGGGATCCTTGTCCAAAGTCTCAAGAATTAGGATTTTAGTCGAGGTAGGCTAAATGTGGGTAATTCAGCTTTTGACTAAAAGGTTGAATTGGTATTGTTTGTGTTTTGTGTTGTCCATGTATGTGGTTCGATAAGTAGAGTAATGTAATTTTGAAGCTCTAGTCCAAGGTTTCAAAGATTACGATAATTTAACTTTTGAATAAAAAAAAAGTTGGGTTATGTTAAAATCCCATGTGGTTAAAAATCTAGGGATGTAGGTATAGTTTTCCGGGAGAAAAAACTAAAAGTATAGGCTCGTTAAATTATGAGATTATCGCATACGAGTTTTATAGGAGTTTAAGGTGAGGATATGCGGTAGATTTTGTCCGTATATAACTATTAACTATCTGTCATTACATTTTGCTTTAGAAACGTAATATATAGGCTACGTTTAATATATTTTTGCTGTTATACGCTGTCGCTGTCGACATAATACGCGATGATTAGAATGTGTAATGTGACATTAGGTCGAATTACTACAAGCACTAGGTTCCAGCACCTGTGTTAATGTATATAGAATATAATATATATTGGATATAGTATTATATGTGTAGTAAAAAGCTCGGTATATTTTGATTGTTGTGTTTATAAAATATGGACTGTGTTCTGATTGGATGGAGCGTACGGCCATTTTCTCTGAACATAGTTGTAGATACATTAAATAAAATAGGATGCCATTCATATACTGATCATATTTGATTGACAGTTCTATGCTAGATAAATTATAGTCTGTTATTGTCATAGGTTTGAGCTCGGCTTGTGTCAGTGTCAGTCTGGTAGGTGTGTTTATGTAATAGTGGGTAATGTTATAAAAACAAATTATAAATGAGTAGGTCAAAAAAAGGTCACATTACTGACGGGTGAATTATAAAATAATCATGGCAGAATTCTAAAACACAAACGGAAATTACAAAATGAAAACGCAATTACAAAATTATAAACTATTCACTTACTCAGTTCAGGTCAAGAGGTCAAAGTTAGCTTGTATATTTATAATTAAAGGGACACATCAAAGTTTAATTTTAATTAAAAGTTTATTAATAATTAATTGAGGGTTAATTTTAATTAAGAGTAAGGTTTGCTAATAAGTGTTCGAAATAATATATTAATAATAATGTTAGGTTCATAATTAAACTAAAGTTTTAAAAAAAATAGTAATACGTGTAGTTAGTTCTTGGTCTGATGGCAATGACATGTTTGATTGACGAATGAGATTGTATAAGCCAATCTTAGAAGAAGAAAAGAAAGTTTTCAACTTGACACTATGGTAGCTGAAAAGGACAGAGGCAAGAAAAAATGGTTTACCAGTTTACCAAATTGAGATTTCCTGAGACCGAATTTAAAGTGAAACTTGAACTTTGTAAATTAGCAGTGATGTGCTATAGTGTTTTGAAATTAGGACACTTGAAGATTTTAAAAAGACAATTTGTGTTTTTTTGAGTTTAGGTTTCGGCTTAGTGAATTTTCATAGGACTTTGAGATAGTTTTTGCATGCGATTTTTGATTTTTGATTATTTGTGTTTTTCTTTCACATCTCTGTTGTATAGTAATCATTTATATTTTCCTGATGCGTGCATAATTAGTTAGAATATCTATATTCTGTATATATTCTTAAAGGGGGAAGTAATGTAGCAATATAGTCGTGGTGACATTGTTTTTAAAGATTATAGACAAGGAATGGGGAGATAAGATATAGTTTTATGTTTCTAACATATTCACATATATGCAGGTGTGTACTGATATCAACTAACATTTGATTGACATATTGTTAGATAAAAAAGGGTATAGAACCATAACATACTGGTTATATCTTTCAACAAAATACATGTGGGTCGAGATATTCCTATTGGATCATTTGGCTTAATTTAACCAATCATTACGTCGATTGCACAGGTTCATGGTCATGAACACGCATGGGTCTGCGTGATACCCTTGCGGCTATAAAGGAAGCTATAGTATGTCTTTAAATCAGACTTCGATTAGATTCCAGAGGGTTACCATCTAAGAGTCCTAGACACCGCGAGGTGTCTAGGTTGAGAAGAGTTTAGTTAGCATTGACTGTAATTGTAATATGCTTGTATGTATACCTATGCTACATAAAAGGTAAAAACGAACTGTTGCATTGTTATAACTGAAGAAGACAAACGTCTTAAGAAACCAGTAAGAAGAAACACACAACGTGAAGGAGAAGAAAAGACGATCAGAGATAAATCCTAGACGATCACAAGGCTAACGGTAATATGTAGCAAAAACAAGATGCATGGGTCATACGTAGGATGTGGCGACCGGACCGACAACACCCGCTCTCCACGTCAGACAAAAAGGCCCATGGTGCTACACCAGGGCACGTAAACCCCATAAACGATTTGACAAGAAGTCATATTTATAAACGTTTTTAAGTTCCAAGACGTGGCGATAGCCTTTAGGCCCGTTTTCCGTGCACGCGCTTTCGTGGGGTTTCTGAAAAGCCGCGAAAACGCGTAAATGGAAAGCGAGCCTTGAAATAACTCTACGGTCTCGAATTTATCTCTGTATCTTTTTGTCACTCGTGTCAGTTACCCAATGCTGTTTGTATTTTCTTCCAGGTACACAAAGCTGGGAGTACTTCTGTATCCAACATATTTCAACGATTCGCCCTCCATAATGACCTCAATCTTCTACTTCCGGATAAGAACCAGACGTTACTGCCTTCCATGTTCCACGTAATAGGTCGTGATTACAAACAAATAATCCCAGCGCCGACAGGTCAGCACTATAACATACTGTGTAACCACGTGACCTATGACAGGGAACAGTTTAAAAATTGGTTTGATCCCGATACGAAGTATATAGCCATCGTCCGTGATCCCGTAGACAGATTCCTCTCTGCGGCATATTATTACGGAGTACTGTCGCACAACAAAGTCAATGAAGGTGGCATTGAAACGGAAAGTGTACAGCTGGAGAATCATTTACTCAAAAGGGCACGTACCGGATGTAATACCGCAGATGGTTTAACCCAGGCAACGGATTTTGGTGTCCATCCTAAAAATCAAACTAAATCGTTTATGTCGAATTATCTTGACAATATTAAAAATGATTTCTCCATAGTTTTAATCATGGAATACTTTTGACGAATCCTTGGTTTTGATGCGACGATTATTCTGTTGGGAATTACAAGACATAATTTATCTGAAATTAAATGTCAACAAACGACATGCACAATTAACCTTAACGGAAGATTCGATAAAATTGTTAAAATATTTACAGTCCGCCGACCAGATGATCTACGGATTATTTCTAGAAAAATTTTGGAAGCAAATGTTCCATGAAGGTCCAGGTGTTTTCGATGAAGTCCAACATTTCAAAAATGCGCTTACTAGAATTTCCAGATACTGTTATCTGGGGGTATTCTCTAGTGATATGGTCCTGGAAACATCCAAATGGAACAGTGCATTTTCTATCAGTGCAGACGA
Source organism: Patella ulyssiponensis (assembly GCA_963678685.1). Taxonomy (NCBI): domain Eukaryota; kingdom Metazoa; phylum Mollusca; class Gastropoda; family Patellidae; genus Patella; species Patella ulyssiponensis. The sequence continues at coordinate 86,486,198 of OY783226.1, forward strand.
TTGTCGATTGATGATGTCAACGGAAATTGCAATGAATAAAGAGCTGATATCGAGACAATGGCGAAAATATTACAGTTCTCTCAAGAAAAAATATAAAATATAACTTTTCCATCGGATGGTAAAACTATAAATTAGACGCTACATTTTGAAAATTTCATCATTTGCCCAAAACAGTTTGTTTTGTTAATGAATATCTGTGAAGGCCATACTCTTTAAGTGGCATTTAGTGATTGGGGTACACATTAACAGAACATCATTTATGGGAAACAATCACTGGTTTTATTCTAAAAGCACGACGTGTCGGCAAGTATCCTCATATCGTTATTGTGATTGTTCTTAAGACACACTAATTAGTTTTGTGAATAGAAATTGAACTCTGCAATCGCAAAACCCTTAGCCTATAGGCGATAGGACATAATATCTAATCGTTGTGGCTTTTGTTTTAATATCTTTTATTAAATTATCAAATGATTTTCAAACAATATACACATTATTGTTGTGAAGGACTAAAAGTTATTTGTTATAGCATGGACCGTTTATAGATGGACAGGCAAGGACAATTCAATACTAACAACACTGCAAAGTGGTTTCCTACCAGGTGATTCTACTGTCTTCCAATTAATAAATCTAAATCACTTTTTTTGTGAAGCCATTGATCATAACAAATATACCAGGATCGTCTTTTGTGACATAAGCAAGGCTTTTGACAGAGTCTGGCATGCCGGACTCTGTCACAAGCTGGATGCTGCTGGGGTCCGAGGAGGGTTATTATTATGGCTCAAGAATTACTTAGAAAATCGACACCAATGCGTCGTAATACATGGAACCTCCTCGGACTCCAGGGGCATTCCCGCTGGTGTCCCACAGGGCAGTGTATTGGGACCGCTATTATTTCTATTATACATAAACGACATTGTGACTGATATACAATCAAACATAAGACTATTTGCAGATGACACCTCCCTGTATATAAAAATAGAAGACCCAGAGGCATGTGCAGTCACCCTTAACAATGATCTACAAAAAATCAATGCATGGGCGGAAACGTGGCTAGTGACTTTTAACCCCCTAAAGACAGAAACCCTAACCCTCACGACTAAACGCAACATTGTGAAACCTCCCCTATTAATGAAAAAAAATAGAATAAAGGAAGTAACGGAACACAAACATCTTGGACTTATTTTTCAAACAAATTGTAAATGGAACAGCCACATTGATAGTATTATAAGTAAAGTATCAAAATTAGTAAACTGCTTACGCTCCCTGAAATATCGCTTAAACAGAAAATCGCTAAATACCTTATATTCTTCCTTCATTCTGCCACACTTTGATTATGCCGATGTTATCTGGGACGGGTGCACCGACTACTTATCTAATAATCTCGAATCCCTTCAGCTTGATGCACTACGCACCATTTGTGGGGCAGTTAAAGGTACTAGCCACGCTTCCCTTTACGCTGAAACTGGGTTTATTCCACTCAAAGAACGACGAAATCGACACAAACTAAGATTATTATACAAAATTATAAATAACTTGACCCCTCCCTATCTTAAGAATCTCATAAATCTAGAACCAACAAATACATATTCATTTCGAAACGAAGATAAAATTAGAGAATTTCGATGTCGTACTGAAATATTTTCTAAATCATTTATACCATCCAGTATAAGAGAGTGGAATAAACTCAGTCTCCCTGCAAGAAACTCAAGAACTCTCAGAATATTCTCCGCCCATCTCTCTAAATCAGATATAATAATACCATCTTTTTACTACAATGGTCAGCGGAAACTCCAGATAATCCATAGTAAACTTAGACTACGATGTTCTGACCTACAGGGTCACAAATACCTCAGACATGTTGCTGACAGCCCTGCATGCCTCTGCGGTCACATTTTTGAAGATCCAGATCACTATCTCTTGCAATGCTCTTTACATTCAAATGCACGAAAGGCAACCATAGACACATTACAATACGATCATAAAAACATTAACTGTCTCTTGTTCGGTTCCACAAACCACTGTACCGATGTAAACAACAACATTTTTAATCAAGTCCACAAGTTTATTGACATGTCAAACAGATTTTAATCATTAGCAGTTTTAATTTACAATTTTAGTTTTAAACTTACGAGATGATGTGACCATTAGTATATACTGTATATTTCCATCCGTACAATCATATTTGTATTTAATTATATTTATGTATGTGTCTGCCATTTCAACTGTGTATATACACCCATCTTGTTCCTGTTTTAATATTATGTATGTATACTATTTAGGGAGAGGGGTTTTACATAGGCTAAGCCTGTTCCCCAATCCCATTCAGACATCCTGAATAAAATATTGTTTATAAAAAAAAAAAAGCCTTTCGAACTCTGTGCCCCGGCAAAAAGCAGACCTGATACTCGTGGCTAAAATTACCCCCCCCCCCCCTCGCGCAATTACCAGTACCTGTATTAATGTTACACGCAACACTAATAAAAACACTATTTTATTAGATTACGGCCCGAGCGGTTTTACGTAGACATGCGGTAAGGGTGACATCAAGCATTCACCTTCTTATTTGAGAAAGAATAATAAAAACAACTACCACCTTACCAAATTTAATGATATTAAATAACTCTCGTATATTCACAGTGTAATATATTATCTGAGATAGTCGATTCATCTGTGATCTGACTATCTATTAACGTACTACATGTATTCATAGAGAATAACATACAGATTCAGTGAAAGAATCAGAGAATACCTTACATGCAAAACATAACCATATATGACAACCATATGTTAAAAATATCAGAATGGTGAAGTCCGTAACTAGATATGATCTAATAAAATAAACGAACCCACGCCCCACATAAACTAACTAAACTTAGTTAAAACATATATAGTTAAGGATTTTGAAATATAAATGATATCAATATATACTTATTTACATAATTAATAAGTAAAAATATATTTTAATCATGAAATAGAGTTAACTCCCCTTAATAACCCTTCTTGACATGAAAATTGACTACCTAACCCCAAAACTACTAAAGTATTTCAGGCACATACAAAATATGACCAAGGCAGTGGAAGGCAAATAAAATTAAATGTTTCCCCTACAAATAAACATTACTGCCTGCCACATACGACACCATGCCTTTGTATGCAACACAATCAAAGTAATTATAATGAGGTGAGGGGTAAAAGCGGTTGATACAAATTTCGGAATGTGAAACATGTGGCGAAACGCAAATTTGTCACACTACCCACGCCTCGAAGCTCGTTCGTCCTCGATCGAAAAGCTCCATCTAAATACAAAATGTGTAAGAATAATTATAAAGGTGAAATATGAACTTAACTCACAACCTGGGTTAAAAGATTATAAAACATTTAAATAAAATGAAAGAATAATAATAATGTTCAAAATGTCATTTTCAAACTATCGAGATCTGTGTGCGACGTGTTCCCGCGCACTGAACACATCAATTATTTACGGGTAACATATTCCCGCGCACTGAACATGTCACCATACGATAAATTTCTGGTAATGGACCCATAATATCTACTGCAATCCTTTCCATAGAATAACTACTGACAGATGCCTTGAGGGGTGCTTTGGGCCGTATCGCAGTATTTTTCCTCCGAGCACAGGATTCACATGATCTCACCCACTGGCGAACAGTCTCTCTCATTCCCGGCCAATAAAAGAACTGACCCAATTTAGAGTGCGTCTTGTCCTCTCCTAAATGTCCCCCTGAAGGTATATCATGTACCAACTTCAACAATTCATTTCTCCAATTAGATGGTACAACTACTTTGTACACCTCCTCTTCAACTGACATGGAAACCCATCTACGAAACAAAACTCCGTCCTTAACTTTCAACAACTTCCATTGAGCCCATAAAGCTTTTAAATCTGGATGTTCACCCGATACAGCATCCCAGCTAGGTCTTACATCATTAATCCAGCCGATAATTTTCTTTAACACAGGATCTTGCCTTTGTAATTCACCAATGTGTCCAATATCAGGAATCAACTAAAGTAAATAGACGCCTTTCTCGTCAGAATTAGGCTCCTCGTCGAAGCAATGGCACAATGAACAGTGCTTTCTTGATAAAGCATCAGCATTTGCGTGAAATTTGCCTGGACGATGGATAATTTCAAAATCATAATCAGCTATAACCTCCAGCCATCTCGCCAGCTGTCCAGTGGGATTTTTAAAATTCATGATCCAACGCAGACTAGAATGGTCAGTTCGTACTTGAAAATGTCGCCCATATAAGTAAGGACGAAAATGTTGCAGAAAATATACCACAGCAAACAACTCCTTCCTTGTGGTGCAGTAATTACGCTGACAACGATTTAAAACTTTGCTCGAGAAAGCGACAACTCTCTCAATTCCTTCATCGTCAACCTGACTGAGAACCCCACCAATTCCAGTCTCACTGGCATCAGTATCGAGCAGAAATTTCTTGTTCATATCAGGATGAGACAGCAAAGGCGCAGTCACCAAAGATTTCTTTAAAGATTCGAAAGCTCGGTTACAATCGTCCGTCCAATTAAATTCTGACTTCTTATCTGTTAATCTGTATAAGGGTTCAGCTATCTTAGCAAAATCGCGAACAAATCTACGATAGTAACTGCACAAGCCAAGGAAACTGCTGACCTCTGTAATGCAAGACGGAGTCTTCCATTCTTGAACACAGGAAATCTTATCAGGATCCGTTTTAAGGCCATCACGATTAGCTATGTAGCCCAATTATCGAACTTCGCTCTAGAAAAGCTGACATTTCTTCGGTTTCAGCTTCATACCAGCCCCAATCAAGCGCTGAAAAACTTCTTCCAATCTCGAAAGATGCTCCTCAAAACTAGTCGCAATAACAATAATATCATCCAAATAAATAAGGCAAGTCCTCCAGTGCAGTCCAGACAAAACTCGCTCCATCAGCCTTTCAAAGGTCGCAGGACTGTTACATAGCACCATCGGCATAACCTTAAACTGATACATCCCAAAAGGTGTTATGAAACCCGTTTTGGGTCGGTCCTTTGGATCAAGATCAACCTGCCAGAATCCAGCCTGTAAATCAAGACAGAAAAACCACTGAGCACCATTCAGGCAATCCAAGGAGTCATCTATCCTCGGAAGAGGATACGCATCCTTCATTATCACTTCATTCACCTTTCTGTAGTCAATACAAAATCTTGTGGTCCCGTCCTTCTTAGATACCAAGACAACCGGGGAAGCCCAAGGTCCATGGCAGTCTTCAATTAGGTCACGTCGAGATAATTCTTGCAAATGAGTCCTGATTTGTTCCCTAGATGCGAAGGGCAGTCTCCTCAGAGTCTGACGAATAGGTTTAGCTGAACCAGTATTTATTGTATGTGTAATTATATCAGTCCTTCCCAAATCATCATCTGATTTAGCAAAAACTTTTTTATTTCGGATCAACATCTCCAAAGCCTGTCGATATTGATCAGATGTCAATTCCTGACATGGATTCAAAACATTTTGAACCCAATCATCGTCCATTTCTACTTCAAGTGTAGCTTTACCGTCATGAATTGCAGATGCAGTCTCAAAAAGACCAATGGTTTCATTCTTTTTTATAACCTTTTCTTCTGGAAAAGGATTCATGACTCTCACGTATACAGAACCATCTTCAGTAGGCCTCACTTACGTCCTGCCAATGATAGGATGGTCACTCAATTTATTTTCTAGTCCTTCCTCGATTCCTTCTACCGGGAAGATATCTCTTTCTGTTGATCGTACTTTGGCGGGAATTACGTACTCCTGTCCTGGCAAAATTATACACTCCTCCGTAACCTTGACACGAAAAACCCCAATTTCTCCTTTCAGTTTACATGGAAGAACAACGTCTTTATAATAGAGCTCTCGACCAGCGATATCAACGATCATCTCCTTTTCCATTAGGACATCCAGTCCCAATACAACATTCGTCGAAAGTTTCAGGACAACACACTTTATCTGCACATGAACGACGCCAAGCCTGAATGAAAATATACCTTTCCCAAATACTTCCATGGGAGAACCATCTGCTTGTTTAATCAGGTAATGGGACTTAGCCAAAGGAGGCTTATTTTTAACTGGTTATAAAAATCAATCGATATCATCGAAATACTAGCACCTGTGTCCACTAAAAGATCAGTTCCAACACCTTCTACTTCGGATTCTAAAAATAGACCCTGAATCTTAGGTGTCATCATCCCAACTGTTCTTTGATCAGACTGGCTTTTATCTAATGAAGGCTGTGAATTCTGGAAACCAGTAGTATACTGATTTTGTAATAATGGCCTCTTTCCAAACATAGCCAGCATGTGACAGGCGGAATAGGTGGCTTACTTATGGACTCCTTTTCTATTCTCCCAAGGATACTTTTCATCATTTCTCTCAGCTCCCTAATTTCTGCCTTAATGTCCTTCAGATCATTTGACTCTGGTCTTGCTTGTATCTCTCCCTTGTTGTGTACTGTCGGGGATTCCGTATTTTTAGTGGACATATGGAATGCTGATTCCTCGTATCGTTTAAAATCTTTTTCAGTTCGAGCTATTGCTTCCATGGATACAGCTAGATGGAGTGCTGTATTTAAATCGTGCGGTTTCGCTTGACTTATCAGCATTCTTGTTTATGTATCCCCTACGTTTTCTAAAAAATGATCAAGGGCCAAAACTTCCTTCATTTCAGATGTTGCCTCCGGATAAACTAAGTTGACTAATCTTCGAATAGCTTCCGCATATTCAGGTAAAGATTCATCTCTACGCCTCTTTCTACTCCGAAACTCAGTCTTGGGTAAGCTGGGGAGGTGCAAACCTCTGCTGAAGGGCTTTCACCAAGAGCTGATAATTTCCTACATCATCTGAACTCAGGGTACCTAATAATTCCTGTGCAGGACCAATCAGGCTTACTGCTAAAAATTCTGCCTTCTCTGTATCATTCCAGTCGTTTATTTTCGAGGTTACCTCAAACTGGGTTAAGTAATCACTTAACCTTGAATTCCCATCATACTTATTTGGTGTTGAAATGTGTTTACTGTGTTTCACAGGAACAACCTCATTGATTTCATGACGACACTGGGTTGACACAGGAGTACGCGTGTCCTGTAAAACCCTCTCCATATCTGGCATAGCAGGTGTAGATGTCGGACACCTTGACAAACCCGACAATGTGCGTCCTGGGGCTGTCGATATCCGGGAACTCTCAGGTACACAGGGAACAGTTGACATATTGCCCGGATCTGAAAACGACGGTGTGAACCGATTGAATTCTGCTCTTCTCTGTTCTCTTAAATATGTGGACGACGGAGAAACATTCAGTCGACTCTCATGGGATTTAATCACTTCCTCCAGACTATGAAGATCACGCTGCAACCCGCTTACAGCTTACTCAAGACTCTCGAGGGTCATTGAAGTCACATTCTGCGGCACAGCATAAGATCTATCCATGACAATCTGCTAATCAGGAAATGAAGCGATTCAATAAAAAAATGAACCAAAAATAAGTTGTATCCCACCTCTGCCACCAAAAAGATATATTTATACTACATGTATATATAAATACTTAAGTGTTACACGCAATCTAGTATACGATATCACCTCTGGTGGAAGTGGACGTTAAACTCCCAATAACTGACTGACACTGACTTACACGCAACACTAATAAAAACACTATTTTATTAGATTACGGCCCGAGCGGTTTTATGTCGACATGCGGTAAGGGTGACATCAAGCATTCACCTTCTTATTGGAGAAAGAATAATAAAAACAACTACCACCTTACCAAATTTAATGATACAAGATAACTCTCGTATATTCACAATGTAATATATTATCTGAGATAGTCGATTCGTCTGTGATCTGACTATCTATTAACGTACTACATGTATTCATAGAGAATAACATACAGATTCAGTGAAAGAATCAGAGAATACCTTACATGCAAAACATAACCATATATGACAACCATATGTTAAAAATATCAGAATGGTGAAGTCCGTAACTAGATATGATCTAATAAAATAAACGAACCCACGCCCCACATAAACTAACTAAACTTAGTTAAAACATATATAGTTAAGGATTTTGAAATATAAATGATATCAAGATATACTTATTTACATAATTAATAAGTAAAAATATATTTTAATCACGAAATAGAGTTTTAACTCCCCTTAATAACCCTTCTTGACATGAAAATTGACTACCTAACCCCAAAAGTACTAAAGTATTTCAGGCACATACGAAATATGACCAAGGCAGTGGAAGGCAAATAAAATTAAATGTTTCCCCTACAAATAAATATTACTGCCTACAACATACGACACCATGCCTTTGTATGCAACACAATCAAAGTAATTATAATGAGGTGAGGGGTAAAAGCGGTTGATACAAATTTCGGAATGTGAAACATGTGGCGAAACGCAAATTTGTCACATTAAGTTTCAAAGCAACAAAACAGAAATCAATTCATAATATTTTGATTAATCTTGCTACTCTTCTTTTTCCAACCCATACATAGATAGACTGTTGATGATTGAGGTGTAAATGTATCAAAACATCGTCGTTGTGTACTTGGGACGTCTGACACGCCCATGCGAATAGGAAAAACATGTCAAGTTTTCATTAAATACAAACCTACTAAAACACTCTTTTAATTTTTACTTCTGCACAATTAATCATCATTGCCGACAGTATTGTACCTGAATTTTATTTTCATAATTTTAGAATCAATCCTTCATAAATACGGGATTTGTATTATAAAGCAAAACCAAAATGCTTACAAAAACTACGATAATATTAAACTCGATCATTTCACAATTTTCAACTGCTGCATTTGGAAATTTAAAAGTTTTAAACTGGAGAAATTCGTCACTACCGGGTAAAAATACTCATCGGGTTGAAAATACCTTTTAACTATAAGAATACCGTAAAATATAGGGAGGAGTTCGAGAAATTAATCTCTATAAAATCCCGCAATGTCAAGAATCGCTTCGCTTGGTTTAACCGTTGACTTTGATATCTCGTCATGTCTCGTGCGAGCGACAGAGAATCCAACCAAAGGGACCCGTTGCCTGTCCGTCTATATACGGTCCATGGTTAGAGTAATGGGTATATGTGGTCGACCCTATTGTTAAAAATTTAATGCGTTATTTTAGGTTAGTAGTCTTACCCTCTGTTTAAGTAGTCAGAGTTACTCGCCCTCTATTCTGTCCTATACGAGCAAATATTTTACCAGTAATTATTATTAAAGCTGTAATTTCATATTTTTAAGTTATATGTTTAAAATGTATTAAAATAAAGCCTTAAAATAGATGGTATCTATAAACAGCCCTACCTTGTTGAAGAAAAATCCTATAAATCCAATAATTCACTATTACCAGTTGAGAAATCGGCAAAAGATATATCATTCTCAACTTCAAATTCAAACGTTTGAAGATAGCTATATCATGTGTCAATGATTTATTAGTGTGGGGAAGTTTGCCTATCATCGTATAATAGTGATAGTGAGTTGACAACCAATTGAGCAAAAGAAATAGAAATAATTATGTTTTGACTTTCTTTAAAAATATGAAATTATCGCTCTAACTACCCATAGATTCCTTCATTTTCACTCACCAAGTTGGTCTTGCGACCCTATTCCTTGTAACGTAAAACAGGGCAATCGAAACCAAGACAGTTGACTCAATGACAGGCCTTATTATACAAAGCACACGCGCTAACCATTTGCCCCCTCCCCCTGTAAGATTTAGGTAAAGAAGCGGTCGTTATTTCTATAATATATGATATACACTTTAAAGAGGTGGGCGACAGCAAGTGCAGATAAATTTTACAATTTATGATAACAGTATAACAATTCATTGCTTTACATTTTCAATGTGATAATCGCGATTTCCGAGTAGTGTTTCATACAAATTTCAATTATCACCAAAAAGTAATTATACAGAAAATTTTACAGAACAGTCAGAGCAAATTAACACAGCTGCAGCCAACAAGGGCACATGTATAGGCTTGCTTAAATAAAATGGAAGCTAAAACAAAGATCTACAATAGCAAAAAAAAGATTGTTGGTTGTTGTGTAGGGATGTTCTAGTTGGGTTGTTTTTGTTTGTGTGGTGTTTGGAGGCGGTCCTTGATCAGTGGGGTTATTTAGACAGTGTTGTTGTTATGTTGGATTGTTGTTGTTGGGTTGTTTAGAGAGCGTTGTTGTTATGTTGTTGGATTGAGGAGGAGGGTGTTGTTATTTAGGGGTTCTTGTTATGCGTGTAATTACTTTGGTTTTTGTCATGTGGGTTTCAGATGTTGTTTTTGTGCGGTGTTAAATATTTATGGAGGTTAAATATTGTTAATTTGTTGTTATTGGGTAAATGTTGTTGTGCTTGTTGTTCACTATCCTCAAACAACATATATCGCATCCTCAAAATGTATTTTCCCTTCTTTTCTTGTCATTTTATTTATTATATTGGCATCACTTTATATTTAGCAGGCCAGTAGTTGAACGTAATTTGTTCCAATTATGCCTGAAGATTTCTGTCATCATCCAGAAACAACGATAGATTACCAGACACAACTGTCAGCGTGTTATTTCTAAGAAGGCCAATTATGGTGCCAAATATAACATATTGACCGGCTAAAATAAACTTCGGCATCGATCAATATACTGCTCGTTATTCGTCTTGCTTTAAAGCGAGAATTTCATATTTTCTTAGAAAGTCAAAACATAATTATTTCTATGTCCTTTGCTTAATAGGCTGTCAACTCACTATTATACGATCATAGGTAAAATTCTCACACTTTAAAATCATTCCCACCGGAAATAATTACACAATGCATTTCCATCCCCAAACGTTCGAGTTTGAAGTTGAAAATGATATTTTTGCAAGTTTCTCAACTGGCAATAGTGAATTATAGGACTAATAGGATTATTCTTGTAGATTCCATCGATTTTAAGGCTTTATTTTAATACATTTGAAAATATAACTTAAAATATGAAATTGTTGCTTTAAGCAAGTACCAGATTTAAATGAAGAAAGCACTTTAGACTAATTGTAGTTATTAGCCCCCCCACCCCACTAACACACACACACCTACACATATATACATATACTCAAAAAATTGAGCAACTTTGGGGATGAAGTGATGCCTAGGATATTCCATGGAATCCCCACCCACCCTGTCACCCACACAATTGAGCAAAGCCGGTGATTTAGATAAGAAGAGGCCCTTGGATATTGCACTTATGAAAACTTTTGCAATCCCCCCCCCCCAGCACACACACCCACACCCACACAAACAAGCAAAGCGGAGAATTTAGGTCAAGAGGGGCCCTAGGATTTTGAACTAATGACAACTTTTGCAATCCCCTCCCCCCGCTCACACACACATACCACACACCCCTACCCACACCCACACAATCAAGCAAAGCGGGGAGTTTAGGTCAAGAGAGTCCCTGAGATATTGCACTTATGGTGCCCCTTGGAACCCCTCTCGCAGTACGAGAGGGATAAAAGTATTAAGCAAAGCCGCGGATGGTGATGAATGTTTAAAGGGGAATATCAACGATTTTCAATAAAGTTTCTCTGGATCTTAAATATATATATATATATATATATATATATTGATACACAATACTCTCTGTAACACAAGCAAAATACTTTTTGAATGCGAAATATTTTATTAAAACCGGAAGTGACGTAGTAGGTTCAACACATTCACTGGTATCTTTAGTAAGCATACAGGGGGGTTGGGGTGGTCTAGAGTGCCGCGCTTCGACCTCCAGCTGGCCGGTCACCTCTGGCTTGCGGCTGTGGTTTCGAGCCCAGGTGTGAGCGTATGTGGCATGGAGATAGGGGCGCCTTCTCAACCTCGTGGGTTTCCTCTGGGCACTCCGGTTTCCTCCCACTGCTAAAGACCCCTACGCGCAAGCGAACCATATATTAGTCCCGAAATGACCTAGTTGTGTCGAGTGGACGTTAAACCCCATTTCTCTCTCTCTCTCTTTAGTAAGCATACAGATTTGGCTCAAGTGTGCTGCTGTACTTTAATCTAATGATTTGTCATTAAACTTACATTATGCAAGAGCTAAATCTGCCTATTGCAGGTTTTTCTTTAGGCCTGAAATGTTGAATACATTATGAATTAGACATTGATTAATTTATCCGTACCATAATCAACTCTCGATGGCATCGCTAGCCTGCGATCGTGAGTGGATTTACTGCATAACTTCCTTTCACGATTAAATTAATAAATGGATTATCGGGATTATGCTTTTCAACGTACTGACTTTAGTATGATGATCGAGGCAAGCAAAGTGCTCTCTGTCTCTCTTTCTCTCTCTCTCTCTGTTAACAAACGTCAATGTCATTGAGACATTTGTTGCTGTACTTAGTGGCGTTATTTATATTTATCGTGAGTAATCCGATGGCGGTCACAGCGACACATGCACCAAGGGATCAATTACATTAAGTTTGGATAAATGTGGTCCAATAGCAAGAATAGACCAAATCCCAAGAGTTTTACAATAATAAATTCGTAACAATAATGATGATATCTTTTTCTGTAAGCGTGTATCATCAAGGAAGCCTAGGGGTCACTGGCGAAAACCCACGAGATTGGACAGGCAACCCTTCTCCTTGTTACGGACAACCGGGAAATCGACACCACACCACCTGATTAAATCACAGACCCTATGATATAACGCGTTAAACCATTAGACAATCAAACCACTCAGAATTCTCTAAGAAAGTAAACATTGAAGAATTCATACCCGTTTGGAGGCAGACCACCATTTAATTTCACCATCTCGGTACCCACAAATTCTAGTTCGTCTTTTTATAGCAAATCTCTATCTGTCTCTTTTCTCTCTTTTTGTATGCCCATTTTTGTTGATTTTGGGGTCTAGAATGGACGAAGAGGGTTTTAAATAATATTTTCTGCCAGGTTTTGGTAAATATTCATGATTTTGAGGTGGAAGGATAACGGTGTTATCAGGTTGGCTACGGTTTGGTTTCGATGATATGTACGCAACCAGCTAGTTATATGTTTTTCAAGTTTGTGTATATCTCAAAATTTTGGAGGTCAACCTCATACAAATTTTAGTGCAAAGACATGGCCATTTGTTCCTCTGTCTGTAATGAAAAGCATTCAGACCAACGAAAATTTGGGGAAAAGTTGGAGGTGGGCAAAGAGTCGAGAATTAACATTGAAATCAATGGGGAAATTAATGGTGGTCTGCCTCCGTTTAAAGACGGGCGTTATCTCCCCTGCTTCATTCTGATTTTTTTTTCCACTCAATAAATATATCCATGATGACGTATCAAAGTCAGATTTAAATCTATCCAGTCGCAAAATAAAAGGATTAGGTAGTTTCAATATTCACTCGTTTCCCAGGAGAATTCTGTTTACGAAACGGTTTCAATCTTTACCAATCTCTACTTGAAACCACGATTATTGATTTAAGTGTATTTTGTATTTATCTGAAATTGATTTTCAAGAAATGAAATAAAATGGAGTATAACGTCCTTCTGTTCTGCCTCGATTGATTTTCAAGATCGGGAACACCAAACATAATTAAAAGCGTGCTACGAGGGAAATATTGCCCGAACATGACAAACAGCAATGAATAGGGATGTCGTAACGCATGGGCATGCTGAAGAGTTGCACGGATGTGCAATCTTAGAGGCAATATGTTAATTTATGTATTTGGTTGTCCATAACTAGATACTATATCAAACGATTCATATTTTGCGAGTAGTTAGAGCGTGCGTGCTGTATCATAAACTCTATCATTGTGTCAACAAGCGTGATTTCGATTCCCCGGTTGTACATCAGTCTAACCTCGTGGATTTTCTGCGCGTCCCCCGGTTTCTTCCGTTGCCTAAGACCTTAAAAAAACACGCACAAGCGACGTGTGATTTAAAGAGATAAAATGTTGGCTGTTATCAGTAGATTTACAATGTGTGAATATGACTCATTCAAGGGAGAGGAGTGCATGGGGTGGTGGTTTCGATCATAAGGACAGTCAGTCCTTGAGTTTCTTTTGTGGTTTCGATTTCAAACCTCGTGGGTTTTCTCTCGGTCCTCCGGTTTCGTACCATACTAAAGACTCCCATACCCGTAGGCGAATTACTGAAATAAAATTGAACTATATGTCGTTTCGACCTACATAGTTCTCTCGTGTATAGAGCCCCATCTAAGCGGATTACTCTGCTGTGGGCGCTAGAACATTAAGTTGAACAGTGAAAGGTTATTTTTATGCTCCAAGTGGTTTTATTAATAAGTCGACGAGATTTAATCGTGTTTCTTCAGAAAAACAAGTGAATAGAAAATTGCGTCAGGAAAATCAAAAGAAGTTATCGTTGGCACGGTTGTACTGATCAGAGAGAGAGAGAGAGAGAGAGAGAGAGAAATGGGGTTTAACGTCCACGAGAGAGTGAGAGAGGGGTTTCAAATTCCCGATTGTAATCTCTGTCTACGGTTGCATGCCTTCTGCCTTTCTTTTCAAAATATTCAAATATTAAAAATAAACACACTTATATGGATATACTACTTCTGAATTTATTACCATACTACGTTTCGATACACATACAGGTATCGTTATCAAGCATACTACTTTTCGAAACGTAGCATGTTAGTAAATTCAGAAGTAGTATATCCATATAATTGTGTTTATTTTTAGTGAAATCTATTTCTATATGTCTTATAAGGATTAAATTCAAATATTGTACATATATATTTAGCCAGGTGTACCGATATTTGCTCACGTGTTCAAAGATGTACCTTGGCAAAAAAGGTTGAGAATTAATGTCCTAAGCAGACATGACACATAACATTACAATAAAAACACACGTGTTTAGCACAGATAATCTAACAGTCAAACGAATATATAAGATGAAAAACCAATATAATATTTAAAGATACAAATCTATGACCTAGAGTGTATATTTCGTTCAATAACGATAATATCAAAGCCTTGTAGCAATGTTGTGTTCTAAAACTCAATTACGTATATATATATATTATGCTTCTACGAATGTAAGATGTGTGACAGACAACATTCGCGGCTTACTTGGCCTTTCTATGTCTAACATAATCAAAATGACAGACAGTGCCATTAGCGAGCGTTTCTCTCCATAGATTCTATCGATCATCTCAGTTCTGTTCAGACACTCCGTAGTTTTGTCGCATTCGTCTCACAAGTTGGTTGATTTTCTCGTTTACAGAAGGACGTTTTAGAATTCAGAACGGGTCATTGCAATAGTGTCCAGGTTAGTGCTACGCTTTTAACTGAATTCCTTCAAGTACAATCTTCATTTCTTTCGTAATGGAATTGTTTTCATTTTCTTACCAAGTAAGTGGTTGCCATGACAAAACATGATTCCAATGTGTTAATTTCAAAGAATCAGTGTTATTGGTTATCTGTTTCAGCCAATCAAATGACGCGCACTTGCAAACTTGAACTACTGTGTGAGTATATAAAGCATGTCAACAAAAGATATGTAGTATTGTAAACTTGGTTGTACGAGAATTTGTCTGTATTTAAGAACTTATTATTTATATTTTAGATAGAGAGGAAACTCTCTACTACACTTACAGAAATGCTTACGTCCACCAGATCAACGGATCTGCATCTATCTCAGAAATCCATTTCTGAAAAGGGAAGAACAGCACGGTTTAGAATCGTAGTAATGGGGGCAGCTGCCGTGGGTAAAAGTGCTATCATCTCACAATTTCTTTACGAGAGATTCGTCAGTGAATATAAGGAAACAATTGAAGAACTGCATAGAGGGGAGTACAATGTGAAAGGCACGCAGCTTGTTTTAGACATTTTAGATACCGCCGGTGCTCATTCGTTTCCTGCCATGAGAAAGTTAGCCATAGCCACGAGCAATGCCTTCATACTAGTGTACTCAGTCAACGATGCTACGTCCTTTGATGAAGTAAAAGCCATGAGAGAACAGATTATTGCCGAGCGAGACGATGAAAATGTCCCAATAGTGATCGTGGCGAATAAAACAGACGTTTTAGAAGAAAAAAGAATAATTAGTCGGGAAACGGCGGAAACGCTTGTGTCTGTCGAGTGGGGAAATGGATACATCGAGGCTTCGGCCAAAGACAATATTAACATTGTAGGCATATTCAAGGAAATTCTAAGACAATCAAAGGTGCAATATTCACTGAGTCCCGAGCTCAAGCGGAGGCGAATTTCAATGCCAGCAATTCTGTTTAGCAAAAAGAAGGCGCCAACACAGCCCAAGAGACACAGTTGTTCGCTTAACTAATATGTTGGGTTTATTTTTATAAAGTAAAACAAGAAAGAGAACACTTGAAACATTTCCAGGAGACTACAAAAATAATGTGCTATATCTCGTGCTGTATAACAGTACAGACAAACAGTGTCCAAAACATTAGTTTTTTTATGCAAATACGTGACTATTTTGTGATTGTGAATATTGAACGATATAAACGAGTTTGTTTTTTTTGTGAAACCGTGAATTCTGTTTGTGATATATTTTTTTATCATTGTCAGCAGGTATCTAATCAATTTTAATATTTTAATTATTTTCTTTGAAGAATTTAATTCTTGTATTATTATTTTATTTATTTGTCTTTTAGTTCGGTTTGCTTGTTGTTTATATATTACTATGTCCAGTTTAGAATTTTTGTACAATGGGGTGTCAATTTAAAAATGTATTTTTGTAAAATAAAACTATGGAATATATTATTTTATAAAAAGTTGTTTGAAATTTATCATTTATTTGAATTTGTCTGTGTTCAGATTGTTGCTCGTATGAAATATAAGTAGCTGGCGGGTGTGGTACTCGAGGCAGGGTATATGCTTACTCTTTTTAGAACATTTGATACCACTTCTCTGAGGGTTGGTGCAGAAATGTAGGACGTTAAACCTAATCTCATTTCTTATGCACACGTGTGAAATGATATGGGGTTTAACGTCGTACTCATCTGCTCCTATTGGGCTAATGAAGACGGGCATATGCCAACCAGTGTGATATGAAATGAAATGAAATGGGGTTTAACGTCCTACTCTTCTGCACCTCCTGGGCTAATGGAAAACGGGCATACGCCATACAGTGTACTATGAGAGAAATTTTTGCCCGGGCAACGGCGCTACGGCCTACACATATCGAATTCCAATTGCCAAGGGATCTTTTACGTGCACGCCAATGTGTACACGGGACTTCGGGTTTTCGTCCCATCCGAACTACTAGACAGCTGTCCTTGTCATGCCCTCCGTTCTGCACCACTGACAAGGAGAAACCACGCCGGAAAATCGAAATGAACTTTCTCGGCAAATGCAGTGATCGAACACCCGTCCTCCAGACTAGCGAGCCAGCGCCTTACCCACTTGGCCGCGTGATCCCCCAATGTGATATGAGAGAGTACGGCGTACTCTGATATCGAATTCCAACTGCAAAGGGATATTTACGTGCACGCTAATGTGTACGTACGTGTACATTTCTAGGGGAAAAGGGAACGTTTTCCAAGATGATCCTAGCGGTCCGACACGGGGAGTGGGTCTAATTTTATTTTTCGGATTGGACGAAAAACCGAGGTCGTTATTTTTTCGCGTAATATGAAACAGCTCCCCCGACCTACACGACTGACAACGGGACACCAAACTGAAGAAAACCCAGGAAAACCTTCTCCACCAGCAAAGGGATATTAGTGAGGTTCAGGTCGAGAATGGCGTGGAGTAGTCGTCGTTCTCGGCCGACGTGAAGCACTTTCACGGTTCAGAAAAATCCGCATTCTATCATTTCGCTTTTATATATAGAACGATTCGACGCTGGTATATTTTAAAGGGATTCGTTTCGCTATAATTATGAAAAAAAAATGTCTAAAATAGAATTAAACCGCCGTGGAATTCGCGTACGACTTCAGAGGGTCAAAGACGTCTGCTGCCGTTTGGGAAACCCCCAAGAACTGATGACGCAGCTGAACCTTTTTAATACTAAGGACCTCCTGCCTACTGAGCGCAGCCGCCTTACCCACTGTGGTACATCATAAGATCTGACTTATTCTCGTGATGTACGTTATGTCAAATATGAAGAAGAGAGGGAGAAAGGGAGAGAAATGAATTGAAATAATTGTTTAACGTCCTATACTGTTCTGCTCCTATACGCGGCTAATGAAGACGGAGAGAGAGAGGGAGAAAGAGAGAGAGAGGAGGTGCTTATGTCTACTCGACACTAACTAGGACATTTCGGGACTGACACATGGTTCAATTTTATTTCAATAATTCGCTTGCGCTTAGCGGTCTTTAGCAGTGGGGGGAAACCGGAGAAGACCCAAGAGATTGGACAGGCGGCCCTACTCCTTGGCACGTACAACCTTGGAATCGAAACCACCCCAGTTGACTCAATGACACATACCTTAGCATATGTGCTAACCACTCGGCCATCCAACCCCAAATATGAGGGAACCGAATTATATATTTTGTTGTTGTTACTGGAATAATTCAAAATGTACTGAGTCGATATCTTTGACATTTCCTGTGTCTTAGTGTAAGACTCTTACAATACGGATGTATGACATCTTCATAGAGAGAGAGAGAGAGAAATGGGGTTTAACGTCCACTCGACACAACTAGGTCATTTCGGGACTAACATATGGTTTTAATTTTATTTCAATAATCCGCTTGCGCGTAGGGGTCTTTAGCAGTGGGAGGAAACCGGAGTGCCCGGGGGAAACCCACGAGGTTGAGTAGGCGCCCCTATCTCCATGCCACATACGCTCACACCAGGGCTCCAAACCACAGCCGCAAGCCAGAGGTGACCGGCCAGCTAGAGGTCGAAGCGCGGCACTCTAGACCACTAGGCCATCCCAACCCCCCTGACATCTTCATTCCAATAGGGTTAAAAATACGGTTTTAAACAAAAATGCCAAATCAAGTTTTGCCGGACTGAGGAATTGCATCTCAACCACTGCTATTTGCGCAAGCACAGTTTGATCAAAATATTACCTGTCTTGCTTGTAGCGGATCCCGGTGGGTAAGAGGCTGGCTCGCTAGACTGGATGTCGTAGTTTCCCCTTATCAGTGATGCAGGACGGAGAACCCGACAGGGATATCTGTCTAGTCGTTCGGATGCTACGAAAAACCGATGTACCGTGTACACATTGGTGTGCACGTAAATGATCCATTGGCAGTTGGAATTCGATATATCGTTTAAATTAAATAATTAATTCGCTTAAATTAAATAATTAATTCGTTTAAATTAAATAATTAATTCGTTTAAATTAAATAATTAATTCGTTTAAACGGTCTACTCTTGCGCCGAATTCGAACTGCTAAGCGATCTGTTACGTACACATCAATACGTACACGGCCATCGTTTTTTCGTACCACCCGAACGACTATACGTTATCTCTTTTGCACCAGTGATAATAATGAACCACGCTCTAAAAAAAACGGATCCCAAGTGCTTGTCAACGTCTTACTCACTGAGCCACCGTTGCCCCCATTCTAAAATGAAAGAATAATTGTAGTTTTGATAATTAATAGAACACCAGTTCCAGGATGTGGTTATTAAGTCGTTTATAATGAAATAAGCGTTCGTTTTTTGAACTGCGATTAATAAATTAGAAATCCAGAAATAAATGCGATGAATGAGATAATTACTCGGGGTGTAACCAACCATCCAATCAACCAATCAAATGCGCTAAACAAGGGTGTTATCACTTCAAAAAATAAATGCGATAAATTGGTTAAATGTCAAGTTTTATTCTGTACTTATTTGGAATTAAACGTTTACATTTTAAAAATAACTTCTTCCCTCGCGCTTCTTGTACTAGACCGTGTATCTGAGTACTGAACGCCAACGCAAGAACAAAACAAAACACATCTTCGCGTAACTGATATTGACAAATGAATAAGATGAAAATGCCAGTCGAATTATTTTATTCTTGGTAAAGTTATGGGTGTTTGAAGTACCGTGAAATGAAATGAAATGGGGTTTAACGTCCTTCTGTTCTGCTTCTAGACAGGACTACCGAAGACGGGCTTACGCCATATAGTGTGCTATAAGGGAAATGTTCCCCGGGCAGCGGCGCTACGACCTACACTTATATCGAATTACAACTTCAAGGGATCTTTTATGTGTCCCGCCAATATATACACGGGACCTCTAATGACTAACCAAGCATTCATGAATATTAAAATGTAGATTTGGAATTAAAAACAGAATTAAAATTGATAAAATAACACATGACTCAATCTGATTAAAATACAGATCTATATTTCGTTTCGTTTTTTTATACTTGTGATAGCTTACACTACATGAAGATCTGACCAGTTGTTGCCATAGGTCATGTTAGATAGGTCATACGAGAGGCTTTTGACCCTATGACGTCAGCATTGATGTTACTGGTGGATTTCCCAAAGTTCCGTGCAAGACACTTCTAAAACTCGCCGTAGCAGACCATTTCATTGGCTAATACCTCACACCATTCAGAACACGTCGATGATTATAACTCTTCCAGTGCAGTAGAGTCAAGTAAAACAAAATTTTGAACTATAAAAACGAAACGAAATACGATCTGAGTTTTAATCAGATTGTATATGACCTAATCCTAATTCGCTTGACTTGTCGCATTAACTCTGTGAAACAGATTGGACCTGGACATAGGTAGCTAGATATCTTGATGTTATTCAGTATTTGAACTGGTAATAAACATGACCCAATTCTTTTGAATACAATTACTAGTTGAAAAGTTGTTCA
This sequence comes from Patella ulyssiponensis, assembly GCA_963678685.1. Taxonomy (NCBI): domain Eukaryota; kingdom Metazoa; phylum Mollusca; class Gastropoda; family Patellidae; genus Patella; species Patella ulyssiponensis. The sequence continues at coordinate 86,506,937 of OY783226.1, forward strand.
GTAATAAACATGACCAACTTTTATAGAATACAATTACTAGTTGAAAAGTTGTTCAGTAATAAACACGATCCAATTCTATGGAATACAATTACTAGTTGAAAAGTTGTTCTGTAATAAACACGACCCAATTCTATGGAATACAATTACTAGTTGAAAAGTTGTTCAGTAATAAACATGACCAAATTTTATAGAATACAATTACAGGTTGAAAAGTTGTTCTTAATAAACACGACCCAATTCTATGGAATACAATTACTAGTTGAAAAGTTGTTTAGTAATAAACATGACCAAATTCTATAGAATACAATTACTAGCTGAAAAGCTGTTCAGTAATAAACACGACCCAATTCTATGGAATACAATTACTAGTTGAAAAGTTGTTTAGTAATAAACATGACCAAATTCTATAGAATACAATTACTAGTTGAAAAGCTGTTCAGTAATATTCCAATTTTATGGAATACAATTACTAGTTGAAAAGTTGCTTAAACATACATTATGCAAGAGCTAAATTTGCCTACTGTCGATTTTCCGTTGGGCCTCAGATGTCATCAAAATTATAAATTAGATCTTTATTTACACAAGCACAAAATCAACTTTGTAGATCCATGGATGGCTTGGATTTAAACAGGATTTCATTGGTTGATTAAATCACTAAATGGCGTCGTAAGCGGAGATCAACGTCATACTTCCGGAAATTTTCCATAAAAGGCAGTGATGATCGAGGCTAAATGATAGAGCGTACAAAGCGAGACTGCTGTTGAGCCGAGGCCGTATGTCGGTCAATTTCATTGAAAGTTCGATATACGGCATTGATATTATATTTAGTTGTGGTTAATATGAGAGTGGGATGTCGGTGTTATCAGCTCTTTTGTCACTTGCGTTTACAGTAAAATTATGGAAATTGATCAACTTCGCACCTAACATCACCCCTGTTCAATTGCAACCCCAATGGATCAGTGTTTCCTATTTGCCTGCTTCGGGAGTCCCGAAGGTCTACCAGTTACAGTACCAAAGCACACGCAGGCTAACACGAAGTCGGCTATAATTATGCTGCAAAAGTCTTATTTTTAATTTTTAGTAAAAAATAAATGTAATACGAATTGAATTACAGCGCCGTCTCAAACCGAATGGGCTAACGGTACCACAACCATTGAAAATGTTGCTTGAAAATCGAGATTATGTAGGTAGAGGTAACGCCTGTCAGTCAAACGATCGGCCATTCTCGGTGACGGCCCCTAGAAGTTAGAGCGTAAAACAATTTTAACATCCTTGTCTACAGGAAATGGAATCACAGTGGGCAAGGCGCTGGTTCGCTAGCCTGGGGGTCGGGTGTGTATAACTGGCGAGGGTTAAGAACAACAACTACTAAAAATCTATCCATAATCGGATACTGGATATAAATAGATTCTAAATTAATATACACCGACGTCTTCCAGAAATACACAAATAGTACATCATAACTAATCAACACTTCCAAAAATACCCTAATAATAATAATAAAATGCTCTGTATCATCCGATTGAGTAATCTACGCCTCACGCCTTCCGGAAAGTTTAAAACATTTTGTCGATTAAAATATGAGCAGAAGGACTAAAATAGCTTATTGGCGGAGATCAACCTGTTTCGTCTTTTTAAGCCTAGTCGGAGCCGAGCAGTAGGACGATAAACTCCATTTCATTTGATACCCACAAGACGTTGACTTAAATGGTTGTTTAAGTGGTCCGTTGACAATATCTTATTCAAGAGGATCATTAATAAATAAAACGAGATTTAAACATCCTACGTTTCTGAAACTACCGGACGATTGAAGATCACCTTATTCAAGGGGTTTCACCCATGGGGCATCTTGCATTGATCACCTTCACAGCTAGTGGAAGATGAAAGCGTTTTGAAACACAGTTGAGGCCGAGGTTGATGGCGGATGTTAAAGTCTACAGTGCTTGTTGGAACGCTTTATGGCAGTGGTGAAAGCATTGGCCCTGCTTGATTTGTCTATACCGGCTGACCACAGTTCAGCTGTTTCCATTGGTGGAGGGAGACTTGATTTAACCGGGAGTGGACAAAGGTTCGACTGCAGCGTGCGCCGCTTTGGTAGTTGGTAGCAGTGGTGAATGTTCATATATCATATATTTTTTCTCGGTATTATTGCTAATAATAATTTTGCTTATTTGGCGGTCACTTACTGATAGTCCTGCTTTCAAGAATGCTGTTCTTGATTACAACAGGCCCCAAGTTCACAAAGCATTCTCAGACTTAAGTTGAGAATTTACTCAACTTTCAATCACTGTTTATAAGAAATATCTTTGATCCAGAAACACACAACTTTGCATACAGTTTCATTTAGCGTATTTGATACAGTCAAACAACAAAAGTTTTATAAAGGGCCATATTTTAGCTACAATAAGGCGCACAAATTTTAGAACATTCTTAACTTAAGTCTGAGAATGCTTTGTGAACTTGGGGCCTGGTCATATAACCGGTTAATATCATCTGAAGCCACATTGTTTATCAACCGGGTCACTTGATTTGCTTTGATACGGCAATCAGACCGACGTACGCCGTGGTAGCAGTGGTTCGCCTGTTGACGGACACATCTTCTAGATCTTGTCACAACAGGCCTCAGTCTGCCATATCTACAGGAAAATTAGTACAAGATTAGGGCTAGGTTTAAGAATTTGGGGTAGGGGTTAAGACTCCACATAAGCACTGACCTGAAATGATGGATATTAAGTTGGTGATATTTCCAGTTTTATATAAAAACAAAAAATTAAACAAATTACATATTATACAACGTTGACTTGTGGCACTGGTTGCTGGTTTGTGGTGTTGGTGGCGCTGGTGGTCTTCCTTCAAGGTGGTGCTGATGGTCGTCTGGTATTTCTTTATTCTGAAAATAAAAAGGGCTGGTCTTCTTCCTTCTAATTGACTGTGCACTAAGATATCGTGGAGATTTTTATTTTTAGAACAAAATTCTGTGTGAGCATCTGTTTCTATTGGTGTGACAATGAGATCAGAAATGTTGTGATTAGGTTGGTTTGGCCCTAATTAAGGCCGGAGACCGGGCCCCAAGTTCACAAAGCATTTTCAGTCTTAAGTTAAGAATTCAATCCAAATTGTTCGCCTTATGTTAACTAGAATATAGGCCTTTATAAAACTGTTGTTGTTTTAATGTATCAAATACATCAATAAGAAACTTTATCAAAAAAAAGATATTCCTCATAAACAGTGATTGAAAGTTGAGAAAATTCTTGAGTTAAGTTTAAGAATGCTTTGTGAACGTGGCGCTGGTTTGTCTTTTGTGGTGAACGTGACCGTTAATTCTTTTCCCAAGTGTATTTTGAGTTCCCCTACTTATTGTTTGTAACATTGTCTATAGGAAATTAGATAAATTATTTTTGAATGACTATCCGAAAGTTGTTTGTCTAATACTGGAATCGTGTGCCAGAAGTGGTCGGATATATTTAAGATCTTGCATGTTTGACATCGGGGGTGTTCACAAGTTTTGGTTTTAACTGATGATTGCATGTCGTCGGATACGTTTATGATTTGTGATGTTTGACATCTGGGGTGGCCACAAGTTATGGGTTTAACTGCTGAATCAGCAGAGCTGATTGCATATTGTTTGTTTCTATGGCGGCAAGTTCAGCCAGATTATTGTTTTGTATACGTTTGAAGTATCCCTTTTCTCTTGGTTTGCTAAGTGCTAGAGTGCATAGAAACTCAAAGTCGGCCTTCTGGGTGCATAATCATGTTTTAATCTAAAGATCTGAGATTTTATGATGCCAAAGAAGTGTGCTTTGGGTGAAAGGAGCTTTGTGAACCTATGTTTTTGAAGTTGTTGCCTTTAAATACGATGGTGTCAAGGAAATCTATTCTATGCTGTTATGACTTACATTTGCAGAAAATTTGACAGATGGATTATGATTGTTTAGAATGTGTCTAGTGTGTACGTCCATACTACGAAATGGACGTCTAAAAAAACGTCCATGGGTAGATTGGCAGAACATCCCTTTCCCACTCCGCCATAAAAAAAACTGAATAGCGCGGAACAAATCGTTTTCCCATTGCCGTTCCAGAAGCTACGAAAACGTCGTCTAAAAAACGTCCATGGAGACTGGCAGAATTCCCCATTCCCACTCCACCATAAACGGATTTGCATAACGCAGAACAAATCGTTTTCACATCGCCGTTCCAGAAGCTACGAAAACATCGTCTAAAAAACGTCCATGGGTAGAATGGCAGAACTCCCCTTTCCGTATAACGTTGAGCAAATCGTTTTCCCATTGCCGTTCCAGAAGCCTGGAGTTCTACTTGGTCGTTGAAAAGTGAAATCATTCCTCCTGAGACAAATATCGAGTAATTTGAGGATTCCTTCACCCGGTCTGGATGCTTGCAGGCTCCTAGGAAATGCTTTCCTAACTTTTTCAACTCCTGTGTTATTGTTGATGTTCGTGTACGTCGATGGATTTCAAGATGGTGTGCTCAGGGACTCTTAACGTCCCTTAATCCGCGGTTACGTAGTTAACCGTAGCTCATTTTGCTGTAGTTAACAACAGTGGCACTAGAGTGAGCTAGGTTTTTACGTTACCTTACTTGACACTACGTACCTGGTTAACTCTACTTAACGTACTTGGCAGTACTATGAACGTACTTCAAACGTAGCTCAACTCTCGTGGTTGTCCCATAATGCTAAGCCTAGGACCATGTTACTACGGTCAAATTCAATGTATATTTCATTTCGTTTTTTTGTACTTTCGATGGCCTACACTAAATGAAGATCTGACCTGTTGTAGCGTCAGGGGTGATATGAGTGGCTTTTGACCCTATGGCGTAAGACATTTGATTCATCAACCAGCATTGATCTTACTAGTGGATTACCCACAGTTCCGTGCAAAACACGCGTAAAGCTCCCCGTAACAGACCGTGCCCTCGGCTTATTCCTCACATCAACAAGAACGCCTATTATATAACAACTCGTCAAGATTCTAGTGTAGTAAAAGGCAAGTAAAACGAATTTTGAACTATAAAAAACGAAACGAAATAGAATCTGTGATTTTATCAGATTGGGTCAAATTTTCATCATCCTAGGTCAGTGCTTTTGGGGAAACTTATTCCCTCCCCCATATTCTCAAACCTCGCCTACAATCTCGCCAACAACATTATTTACATCTTAACGACCCTGGCGGAGACTGAGCTGCCGTAACAAATAGATATAGGCCTACTACTGCCAACGAAGTGCGTGATTAAAAGATGCAACCGCGGCTTAAAATAGACAAAAAACTGTGAATGGCTATCCGGGGTATTTGTTTTAAATAATATGGAGACAACGATTTACAATTATCTTTATGTTTAAATAGAATTTTCTACTGCTTGTATTTCACACTTGTAGCACGACGGAACAAATACATTGTTACAGCGATAAAAGTTTGGAATGAATTGTGAAATACAAATTGTAGGCCAGTTGAGGTGGGTTAGGGTTAGTATTCCCTTAAATTCTCATGAATATAAAGCGGCCATTTTGAACTCCGAAATTGGGGGTGGGATGACTGAATGGTTGTCCCCACATGACCTTGTTTGTGTCGAGTGGACGTTATCCCCCCCACTCCCACCCTTCCTTTCTCTCTGCCCCTCTCTCTTTCTCTCTCCTTATTTCTCGGACAGATGTACTACGGCCTACTTTTATTTCATATTCACATTGTCAGTGAATCTTTTATATGCATGCAAAGGTTCACAATGTGTAACACTAGACACTGTTTCTGGTAGAACCCCGGCCTGCACCAATAGGGAACTGTCTCTGATAACACCCGGTTTACTCACTGAATGACGTCATCTGGGCTGAACAATTGACGCGTGCGCATTGGATGATAACGCCAAGGACGAAGGGCCTGGCATATGGCATAAACAGTATTTAGTCTTCCCGGTCACGTGTACACAGTGACGGACACTAAAAAGATCTCTTGACAGTTGGAATTCGAAATAAAGAGTAGGACGTGGCACATTCCGTCATGGCACACTGTGTGACGTAACACCATCTTCATTAGGACAGCCCAGGTCTTTCACCTGGCTTGCTACTTCCTCATGTAAGGATCAAAGACTTCATGATACAGATGAATTATGATGTACTACATTGTAATGACATTTTGTATAATGGGCCAGACAACTAGCAGGAACCTGCAATAAAACTTGGAAATAACAGTATAATAATCGTGACCTACATCTGTCAATAAAAGTCTAGTGATAGATAATGCGATAATGACCGATTAATCATCGATACACAATTGATGCTCTACTGATTCAAATTAAGAGAAATGAAATGAAATGGGGTTTAACGTCCTACTGTATACCAAGTATGTATTGAAGTTAATTTGTATCGGTACAAAATCAAACAATATAGATTCTAACAATAGCAGATTATTATGTCGTACACTACTACTTGGTCTGGATGAGTGACGGTGGAGCAGTGACAGAACCCACTGGCTTGCTAACTGTTTATTTTATTTTACACAACAATTATCCTTATACTTAATTAACACAACTTCTCAATGGCATAGCTAACTGTTGGAATGACACCCTTCGAGAAATTAATGAGACAAGGAGGGCCGGAGAGAGAGAGAGAGATATAGAGAGCGGGGGGGGGGGCACGCGATGTAGTCACATACAAGCTGTTAATTGAATCCACGCCACTTCACTGGTAGATCTTAAAACATCCGGTCACCCAACAACTCGGTCAATAGGCACACTTTAATAACCATCCATGCCCCCCCCCCCCCATACCCATATCCCGGTAGTAGCGACATTGTAATCACTGGTGGGATAGAGGGGACCGTCATCGTCCATGACCGGACGTTTGAACGTACGGACCCCTTTTACATTTGTGTGTGGACAGTCGTTATCTGAGTTCGAAGAAATTGAATTCATTTCAAAATATATTTATTTCAAAATGAGATAGATCAGATTTTGGTATGGATCGGACCGTTACTGGCTTTGGTTTGGCCCCTGATTAAAAGATCAAGGAGGAATTCGATTTGGGTTCACACCAGATAGCAACTTTTTGTCTGATGCTCGGTGCCTGTTACGCAACTTTTTGTCTTATGCCTCATTCTAGAGAGAGAAAGAGAGAGAGAGAAGACAGGGGGGATGGGGTTTAAGATCGACTCGACACAAACTAGGTTATGTCGGGCTAACATATGGTTTAATTTTATTTCAATAATTCGCTTGCGCGTGTGGGTCTTTACCAGTGGGAGGAAAGGCGACCCTACTCCTTGAAAGTACAACCGGGGTTTCGAAACCACACCAGTGGACTTAATGACAGGCTTTATGATACAGCGCGCACGTGTTAACCATTCGGCCATCCATCCGCCCAAGTGGTTCTACCCGTAGTTCATTTCATTGACCTAGTTGAACGAGTATTTAAATGCATCCGGGCTTATCGTTTAATCGCGGTATATACTAGCTTACTTCCTGGTTCTTTGGTCGGTATCACTTCAAAGAGTTATCGATTACAACCAATCAGTTCACTATCACTATGGCATGTACATTCATATTAAAGACCACGACCGATCCTTATTTAGCTACTTAAAGAAGCTAAGTCTGTAACTCAATATCATTCAAAATTTCGACTTTGAAAACAAGAATTATTTGTCTATTTAAATCAATGTTGATGTTGTGATCAACACAAATCGTGTACCATTTTCGTTTTAGTGACATATGTAACAAGTGACTCGAAGAACGTGGTTAGCCAAATTCCACAAAACATGTCAAACGGCGACGCCATATTCCTACACGGAGAGTATGCGCAATAAATACTATCGGTGTAGACTGGAAAAACCAGACCCTAAAGATTACCATTGCCATTTCGCCCAACATAACTGATTTGAAAACGATAACGATTTTATGTAAATTAGTTTATATACATTCATATTATATTATTATATGCGTTGCGACCCATTTGTGTCAATATCTAGGTCCGAAATATTAGCGATTTAGCTCCTTTAAAGGAATTTTATTTTACTGACAGGGGGTTGGATGACCGCATGGTTAGGGCCTGTGCGTTGTATCATAAGGTCTGACATTGAGTCTATTGGTGCGATCAAATTTAGTGGTTGTACGTGCCGAGGAGTAGGATATCCTGTCCGGGTCCGTTGGTTTGCTCCCACTGCTAAAGACCTAATCACGCAAGCGAATTATTGAAAAAAAATGAACCATATGTTTGTGTGGAGCTGACATTAAACCCCATTTCCCTTTCTCCCTTCTTTTACAGTGAATGAATTCACATTACGACATACATTTGTATTGCGTATATCGCGTGACATCATACATTTTCATCCGTCAGTTTGCAATCGACCCCACGTGAAGGGAAGCATGTCCTTCATCTCTCTCTATCCCTCTCTCTCTCTATCTATCTCTCTCCCTCTCTCTGGGCTGGCAAGGGGGAACTTAGACACGACCTATTCTTATTTCGAAATCTAAATAACAAAAGAACATTAGGTCTTTAAAATTTCCACTAACCTGTACACGGCACACTGTTGTTTTGTGCCATCCGAACAATTAGACACTTGGACAACTGACCACATCAAACCATGCTGAATAATCAAGTGGAACATTCTCTGCAAAGGTGGGAGTGGAAACCAAAATCTCCTGTTTTGTGGTGTGTAATAGTATTGCTGACATTCAAGGCGTTACAAGTTCATCATCAAAATATATATCAAAGATCTGATTACCCCATATAAATCCAGACAAGAATTCTTAGGTCCACACCAATGTCTGCATCAACAATCAGTGAATCTTAAAATCGCATAAATATATTTGTTATTCTCTGCCCCCTCTCTTATCTTTAGCGTATAAGATTAGAACCACTGACTGCTCGGTTATAAACGCTCCTGTTTACAGAAGCTCAAAAGAAAAAAACTGTTTTAGTATTATCGCGCTATATAAACTGATTTAAAGGTTTAACAGTTGGACTGGTTTGCGAGACACCGTGGCCCCATACGTTTAGGGGCAGAACTGGTTCGTGAGCAACCGTGGTGCCCCTTGAAATGGTTTGTGAACAACAGTGGCCCCCATACGTTAACAGATTGGACTGGTTTGGGATGGCCCAATCTAATTGAAATTCAGATCTATATTTCGTGTCGGTTTTTATAATTTCGATGGCCTACACTACATGGGGATGGCCTAGTGATCTAGAGTGCCGCGCTTCGACCTCTAGCTGGCCGGTAACCTCTGGCTTGCGGCTGTGTGTGAGCGTATGTGGCATGGAGATAGGGGCGCCTTCTCAACCTCGTGGTTTCCTCCCACTGCTAAAGACCCCTACGCGCAAGCGAATTATTGAAATAAAATTAAACCATATGTTAGTACCGAAATGACCTAGCTTGTGTCGAGTGGACGTTAAACTCCATTTCTCTCTCTCTGGTTTGTGAACCATAGTGACCTCTATACATTAACAGATTGGACTGGTTTGTGAACCATAGTGACCTCTATACATTAACAGATTGGACTGATACGTTAAGAGGTTGAACTGACTTGTTAGCAACGGTGGCGTTCATGGAACTGGTTTGTGGACCATAGTGGCCTTTATACAGATTGGGCTGGTTTGTGAGTCACAGTTAAGAGGGTGATCTGGCTTGTTAGCCACGATGGCGTTCATCGAACTGATTGCAATGGTGACCGAATTATCATTAAGATTATAACACACTGAACAGAATTCATGGCGAGTATCTCAGTGCAGATAAATGCGACAAGAGTATAAAAACGAATGAAATATTGATTCTTTGTTATTCCCGAGTTCAACAGAGCTGCCCGAATCGTAATAAGAGAAAAGCACCGTTTCAAGCGTTTCAAGATTATCATGTCGTGCCGTCTCAAAAGAATCCTATGGAGATACATAAGAACAATTTTAAATCATAGTTGCGACTTATGGCTTTAACAGTGAACTTAGTTGTCTGGTAAAATCTTGGCCTTTCGGTACTTAACAAAGATTGATTTAAACCGACTTGTCTTAAGTTATATCTAAGACGTTCAAATTATATTGTACCGGGAAAATGACACATGGATGTCTACCCATCGTTGGCCTTCTCGATTCAAGCCTGTGTGACCTAGATGAGAGAGAGAGAGGGGCAGGGATGGGGGGTAATGTCCACTCCATATATACTAGGTCATTTCGAGACTAACATATGGTTTAATTTTTTTTCAATAATTCGCTTGCACGTAGGGATCTTTAGCAGTGGGAGGAAACCGGATGACCCGGAGAAAACCAACGAAGTTGGAGTATGTGCCCTAAGTACTCATGAATATGACGGAATGCTGTGGATTTTAAAAATCGGTATTTCTAACTGTGTCAGTGTAAAATGGTTGTTTATATAATAATCGATCAACGACGCCATTGTTTTTACTCGGTATGAATGTACCAACATGACCGACATCGGTGCATCTCGCGATAGTCTCTTTTTTAATCAATTTATATTTTTATGTCTATTTCAACCACGAAAATCCATTAAAACTTCATAATTTCAACCATGACAATGAAGTCAGAGTGGGCCATGTATGGTAGCGCAGCGGGATGTCCCGGGACTGAGAAGTGGTGTAAGAAGGCGAGACTGGCAAAGACATATAGTCGTTCTGACGGAGGTCCTGAGTCGGCGTGCACGTTGTTCATATGTAAATAATTTAATTAAATCAGCCTGTACATAAAATCATGCCTTATGTATTGAACGTTAAATTTCTAATAAACAACAACTTGGTTCCCCCTTGTCAGTGATGCAGAACGGAGGGCCTGACAGGAACAGCTGTCTAGTCGTTCGGATGGGACGAAAAACCGAGTTCCCGTGTACACATTGGCGTGCACGTAAAAGATCTCTTGGCAGTTGGAATTCGATATAAGAGTAGGCAGTAGCGCCGCTGCCCTGGCAAAATTTCCCCCATAGCACACTGTATGGCGTATGCCCGTCTTCATTAGCCCAGTTTAGGAGCAGAACAGTCGGATGTTAAACCTCATTTCTTTTCATTTCATTTCTACGTCGTCGGTATATCATTGAGTTGTTTACAAGATATATCGTATCCATAAATTACATTAAAGGGACAATAACACTCTTGCTGGCTTGCCAGCTCTAGAAAATAAATAATAGTCTTACTCTAAGTACCAGATGTTTATGTGTCCTACCTGTTGTGTAAATTATCCATTACATCATATTTTACTTGTCCAGAGGGTTCGAAAATATTTAAAATCCAAGTCACATTTGAAAAGATTTACGTTAACCTATTCAAATCATGTAGTTGAATTTTTCCAATTTTTTAAATTAGGTGTGTTACGATGAAATTTGTATCATCAATTTATTTGAATATTGTAAAATAATACAATTTGTTGACCAGAATAAAGATTGGGACATATTATTCAATTACAACAAGAGTGTTATTGGGGCTTTAAAGTTCAAGTTCCAATAGATCAAGCACGTTATTGTCCTGTTTCTCTGCATCTAGGATAATGATGTTCTAGGGCTCATAAATCTGTTTTATATGTTTTTGTAGAATGCGCAATTTGGGTTGTTATCTATTGTTTAATGTTATTGTTAGGTTGCCACTATATCACGATTCGTGCTACAATTGAAGTCGTGATATTAACCGTGGAGTAATCATGGTGTTCCTTTATTGAGGTCAGTCGTAGTAATCGTGTTGACCGTATCTGCACTTACCAGATCGTAGACTTAATAGCGACAATGCTATTGCACAACAGTGTGAATCTGGCATCAAGGAGAGGCCGCTCTTTTCTTCGGAAACGAAAGCGGATCTAATGACACAAGTGTATATACATGTACATTGATCTACATTTAATTTGTATGTCTAAATTTGTAATTTCTGATCAGTTGTGTTCGTTGACATACGGGAACAGTCCAAATTAATCAACATAGAGTGTGCTTGCTAGTCCTTTCTACACGGACTTTTTCTCGTTTGTGATGTAATCACTTTTAATCACTTCCGCATTTTTGTGTCGGATATATTTTTTTTCCTTGTAAATTACAGTTGGCACTCGAAATCACAAACTACTCGAGTCTTGTGCTGGTTTTAGAAATTGTTCATTTTGTCAAAAACATTGGATATTAGGATCACAAATCATATTTTCACATCAATGTTGTAGAAAAATGAACCATTTTGAATATTTATGTATGGTATGGAGTTAGAATTTAAAATTCCCTTCGACATAAGAGTAAGCCGAAGTGCCGCTGTCGGGGCCAAATTTTCCCCCATAGCTCACTGAATGAGTTATGCCCGTCTTCACTAGCCCCCCCCCCCCCTCAGTCGCTGGGTTAGATGGCCGAATGGTTAGCAAGTGCGCGCTGTACCATAAAGCCTGTCATTGAGTCAACTGGCGTGGTTTCGAATCCCCGGTTGAACGTGACAAGGAGTAGGGTCGCCTGTCCAACCTCGTGGGTTTTCTCCGTGTCCTCTGGTTTTCTCCTTGCTAAAGACTCATTCGCGCAAGCGAATTATTGAAATAAAATTAAACCATATGTTAGTCCCGAAATGACTCAATATGTGTCGAGTCGACTTTAACCCCATTTCTCTCTGGTCGGACGCGAATCATGTATTCTAAAGGGTTTTATGTTGGAATTTCGAATGCTTGAGGCGTTCTAAACAGCGTTCTCGGAATTGACAAATTTCAAAATTTTCTAGAGGCCGGGAGGAGAGACCCTGCCCCCGGACCCCCTATTTTTTGGTACTCTGGCCCTCGCGCCGTCCCAGCGCCCCTATGCAGACTGCAGAGTTGGCGGTAATTTCTATTACCTGTTGTAATGTTTTCTTATTAACTCGAGAGCAAAGTAATCGATTTACTTCCCGTACTGGATACCGGGAGATTATACACTATTTAGCACGGATTAATGTCCATGTTGGGAGCATTAGTTCATGAACTGGTCATACTCTCAAGAGAAAATGTCTTTATAATTACGATTCGTACTGCAACCAGGTCAACATAGAGATTAGAACCAGAGTGAATCGCTTAAAACAGGTCATAAATCCAGGCCAGTAACCTTGTCCACGCAAAACTCATTCCATCATTACTAATGTAATAACTTTAAGCTTGCACTGTCGTGATGTATCTCGCGCGGCTTCTGGATTACAGTCAACTATAATTAAATAGCCGATTGCTCGTGGTAATGGCGAATTGTCATGCGGTCTGTTAGTGTCGCCGGGCCAACCAACAAAGGAGAAATTACACGGCATTAATTTGAAACCCCAGAAGTTAAAATGAGCTGTCCGTATCAACATGATTTTATGGGAAGGCATTGTAACGCCAATTAAGAAGAGAATATTTTTGTGGTTTCCTTATCACGCTGTCACCTTCCGTTTGTCACGTGAACCACCGGGGTTATATTGGCGAAATTGGGTGCAAATATAGACCCCCACCAGAACCCACCCAACTGCAATAGTCAGAAAGATAACGCTATCAAACACAGATTCTACTTCGTTTCGTTTTTTATTGTTCAAAATTTCGTTTTACTTATCTTCACAACACCTGGATCCGGAAGAGTTATTATATATCATGCGTTATTACTTAACATGCGTTATTACATAACTAGGTGATCCGAGGAATTTACCAACGCAACGATCTGTTACGACGAGTTCTTCGCGTACCCTGCACGGAATTGTGGGTAATTCCCTAAAAAGGTCAACGCTGATTGATTAATCAATGTATGACATCATTCGGCCAATCGCCTGACACGACCTCCCAGTACAACTGCTCAGATCTTCACGTAGTGTAGGCCATAAAATATATATATATATAAAACGAATCGAAATATAGATTGGAACGGATCTCGTGGTGCTTCGAATGATGAGAAGTGAAAACATTGCATCCCTGTGAGTCATTAGAAGGGCATTATGGGAGAATAGATAAAGTTGGCAGTTCTCACTATAATAATTAAAACTAGATAATGTAAAGAAAATTTCATTCAGATTGATTCTCTCTAAACCGAGATTTTAGATTTGGAGTTTTAGATCTAGCCTCGATCATCATTACTAAAATCGGTACGATAAAAAAGTCTCGATTACCCAGTTTTGGATTAAATCATCAATGAGCGTTGAGCAGCAAATCGGATTCAAATCCGAAGTAAATATCGCAGGCTGGCTATGACATCCAGAGGTGATTATAGTCTGGATATGTGATAGAGTAAATTATAACTCTACATGTACATACAACATTAATTATGAAATAGTATTATGTATTTAAAGTTTTATATATATTTTATTATTATTGCACATGTTCATTTCGTATTTATATATTTTATTATTATTACACATTTCTTGTAAACGAAAAACCGAGGTCCCGCGTACACGTTGGCGTGCACGTAAAAGATCCCTTGACAGATGGGATTCGATATAAGAGTAGGCTATAATGCCCGGCAAAACTTCCTTCATAGCATACTGTATGGCATATGGCCGTCTTCAGTAGCCCAATAGGAGCAGAACAGTAGGACGTTAAACCCCTTTCATTTCATTTCATTTCTACAAATACAGGAGACAATCTTTATTCGTAAATATTGTGGTTATCAACAATCTCTTTCTAATAACAAATACATCAGTAAGTTTTTGTCTGACTTTAATATAAATTGCTTAGTGGTGCCTCAGGGCTCCTACCATACCTTATAGTCAATTCTTTATTACTTTAAAGCTACCATTTCATATTTTTAAGTTATATTTTTAAATTATTTTAAAATAAAGCCTTAAAATAGATGGTATCTATAAACAGTCCAACCTTGTTAAAGGATAATCCTATTAATCCTATAATTCACTATTGCCAGTTGAGAAATTGGCAAAAATATCATTTTCAACTTCAAATTCAAAGGTTTGAAGATAGCTATTGCATGGGGGAATAGAAAAACAAGGGAGATAATTGCGTTATTATTTCCGGACTCAAAGATTTTTAAGTGTGGGTAATAATGCCTATGATCGTATAATAGTGAGTTGACAACATATTGAGAAAAAGACATAGAAATAATTACGTTTTGACTTTCTTAGAAAATATGAAATTATCGCTTCAAGTCATCAGATAGCATGTATATACACATATATTATAGTTACATACAAACAATAGATACATATCAACACAATATATACATGGTAATTATATACAGACTTGAAATTAGAGTAAAAATGGAAACCATTGAATGTAAATCATTTTATATACATTCTTATTACAGTATTGCATGCGTTGCAACCCACTTTGGCCAATTTCTAGTTCCCAAATATTAGCGATTTAGCTCCTTTAAACATGACGGCAAAATGAAGCATTTTATTTATATACTTTATATAATCATCCGTTAGTAAATTTTTATTACCGATCTTCTAACATGTCTGGTTTCGTGTATCCCCGGTTGTACGTGACAAGGAATAGGGTGGCCTGTCCAACCTCATGGGTTTTCTCCGGGTCCTCTGAGTCCTCCGTTTTCCTCACGCTGCTAAATACCCCACGCGAAAACGAATTATTGAAATAAAATTAAATCATGTGTAAGTCCCGTAATGACCTAGTTTGTGTCGAGTTGATGTTATACCCCATCTCTCTCTCTCTCTCTCTCTCTCTCTCTCTCTCTCTCTCTCTCATTCCTTAAAACGGGGAGAATAGGCTACAATATTACCATAGTAATGACAATGTAACAGTCAAATCCAAGAGGGAGTGTTACATTCTGAGAGAGAGAAATGAGGTTTAAGGTCCACTCGACACAAACTAGGTCATTTCGGGACTAACATATAGATTAAATTTTAAATCAATAATTCGCTTGGGCGTAGGGGTCTTTAGCAGTGGGAGGAAACCGGAGTACCCGGAGAAAACCCACGTGGTTGGACAGGCGACCCTACCCCTTCCCACAACAACCGGGGATTTGAAATCACGCCAGCGCGGGCACGCTAACCATTCGGCCACCCAACCCCCCGTGTTATATTCTAGACATTTATAATTAGGCATTCCAGCTGATAACTACAGTAATGTATTAGTAAACAGAGCAAGCAACCGAAAGCCTTTAGGTCTGTAGCCTACTATATCATAATCATCTCATCAACAACACGAACAATAAAATATAATAACACACACCCCTTATCTAATTCCATCTTAGATTACATCCCGCGGTAATTTGGTGGTTATTGGAAGATAAATCACGCCCAAAGTATCGTAATCATTTCCATCTATATATAATGGAAGCCGATGTATAATACATGTTCCCATTTGCGTTAGGTCAACTGGCGTGGTTTCGATGACTCGGTTGTATGTGACAAGGAGTAGGGTCGCCTGTCCATCCTTGTGGGTTTTCTCCGGTTTCCTCCCACTTCTAAAGACCCCTACGCGCAAGCAAATTATTGAAATAAAATTAAACCATATGATAGTCCCGAAATGACCTAGTTTATGTCGAGTGGATGTTAAACCCCATTTCTCTCTCTCCCTTTTCTTGCAGTCAATCCATTGACATTACGGGATACATTTGCATTGCATTACACATTGCGTTGCATCATACATTTTCATCCTTTAGTTTGCAATCGATTCCACGTGAAGAGGCACGTGTCGTTCATCGGGATTATTCGGATGTGGCAAATAAAAATACATGTAAATAAGGGAACCCTTAGCAGTTGGAAATCGAAGAGTGGGTCGAAATGCCACTGTCTAGAGAGAAATGATGAAATCGTTAAATACAAAGGAAATTTCCCCCTTGACAGTGATGCAGGAAGGATGGCCTGGCAAGGACAGCTGTTTAGTCGTTTGGATGGAACGAAAAACCGAGGTCCCGTGTACACATTGGCGTGCACGCAAAAGTTACCCTTGCAGTTGGAATTCGATATAAGAATATACCGTAGCGCCACTGCCCGGGCAAAATTGCCCTCATAGCACACTGTATGGCGTATGCCCGTCTTCATTAGCCCAGGTTATGAACAGAACAGCCGGATGTTAAACCCCATTTCATTTCATTTTATTTCACAAAGGAAATTGGCGATGGTAAGTAACTCCTATTTTGTTGCAACAAACAAGTCGCCATATTGATACAGTTCACAAAACATTCCTGGGCCGTCATCCGCGAAACATCAAAACCATTTTAGTCCTTACCCTTTCTTCTTTTGCTTGGCGGTATTTCTTGACTTTTTGGTTTAGAAAGGAAGAAAAAGTGTTTGAATTTACGTGGCCCTACATCCAACTTGTGTATCTCAAGTTTTTCATGAGGAACCTCATACGTGCTTTTGGGCAAGAGGTTGCTCCATCGGTGGCAGAAAGTGGTCTACCCAACGAAGATTTGGGGAAAAGTTAGAGCCGATCGAAGAGACGAGAAATAACATGAGGGTATCACTGGTGAGCTGTGGGCGCTGTGGCCATATTGTTGTGAACGTAAGCAATGAGGCTAAGACTGCTACGATCAGGGGCGGGTAATTCGAATACGTCAATATCTCATTTATGACCCAAGGGTATAGTGGATCAGAGGCGGCCAATGGGATACCGAGGCTGACTGTATAACGTATGGCCGTCTTCTTTAACCCGGCTGGTGCAGGGCTAGATCTATTTCTTAAGGCCAGCTCAGTTTTCGTCAAGGTGGCTGAGATTTGGGGGTTTGGTGATCGAATGGTTAGCGTGTGCGCGCTGTATCATACGGCCTACCATTGAGTCAACTGGCGTGGTTTCGAATCCCCGGTTGTACGTGGCAAGGAGTAGGGTCGCCTGTCCAACCTCGTAAGTTTTCTCCGGGTACTCCAGTTTCCTCCCACTGCTAAAGACCCCTACGCGCAAGCGAATTCTGGAAATAAAATTAAACCATATGTTAGTCCCGACATGACTTAGTTTGTGTCGAGTGGACGTTAAACCCATCTCTCTCTCTTTCTCGCTGAGATGTAAGTAAGGTTAGGCCCTGATTGTTGGCGAAATTGTGGGCTAGGTCTAGGGTTAGTGTTAGTTTTAAGAATTTGGGATTAGCGCTTGTCCTGTTCACATCTTGTGAAGTCTGACCAAACTTGAAGTTGGCCTTGTCAAAACGGCCTAACCGTTGGTTTAGAAGGGTGGCACGAAAAAAAAAAAATTTTGTTCGTGTAATCAAATTGATCGTTTGTATAATGGCCGAGAACCTTAGAGACGTCCATCTTAAAATAATTCAAATTAGAAATATGACTAGCTATGTAATTACCAATGAAATGAGAATCTCGAGCACAATAGAAAATGAATTGTGTCGCGTCTTCTGTGGGTTTGAAATCAAGTCTACCGAGAGAAACGAGACACTAATGAATAGTTAGAGAGACTTGTCATATGTGGCTTCATAATAGACCAGATCATTAAGTTGAATATCGTCTGTCCTATAATCATCGGTGATTCCAACAACAAAACTCCATCAATCCCGTCTTCTAGTCGTCTCTTTAATGTTCGTTGGAGATCGATATTTGATGAGTCAAACCATCCTAAATGCCACGGATATTTTAAAAGGATTTGAAGAGAAATTGGGTCTAACGTCCCACTGTTTTGCCCCGACTGGCCTAATGAAGACGGGCATGATGCGCCATACTGTGTGCTATGAGGTAAATTTCGCCCGGACAGCTCTGCTCTGGCTTACTCTTATATCGAATACCAACTGTCGCGGGTTTCTTTACGTATACGGGACTTCGATATTTCGTCCAATTCGAACAACCACGCATTGTTCCTTGCTAGGCCGTCCGTCCTACACCACTGACAAAGGGAAACCACGCCGGAAAATCCTGATGATCTATCTAGGCCAACACAAGGCCAGATCTATATCTCAACATTTCGTCAAGATCGCTGAGATATAAATAAGGATAGGGTATGTGCGGTTGTATTTAGAGTAAGCGTTAGGGCTAGGTCCGGGGTTAGGGTTGGGTATAGTCCTAGTCCTGCTTACATCACGTGACTTTTGTTCAAGCTTGAAGTTGGCCTCATGAAATAGATCTGACCGTCAACGAAGGCAGGGATCCAACACGGGACTTTCAGGTTAGTGAACGAACCAACATCCCACCTACTGAGCCAATTAAACATGCATTATGCAAGAGCAAAATCTGCCTATTGTAGGTCTTACTTTAATTAGGCCTGAAGTGTTATCTAAATTATTAATTAGACATTAATTAACCTATTCAGACCATAATCAACTCTCGATGTCGAGACTAGCATGAGATTTTTGTTGGATTGTAGTTCGATTCGCTGAAATATTTTCCTTCGTGATTTACCAATAAAACTGGATAACCGAGACTACTGGTTTTGTCTTACCGAATTTAGTAATGATGACCGAGGCTAAGCGGAACTTTCATTCGCCTAGTTCTAAGTTAACTGTGGATCAATTTGACTGAAATTTGCAGCAAATTGCCTTTACATTAGCTAGTTTTTAACTATTGTAGTGAGAACTGACAACTCGTTATCTAATCCCCCATAATGTATCTTTAAAGAACGGCATCTATTCGTTGGGCTAGAATGAAACACCGGTACCGTCGATATATCAACTGTTTGGCTTAGGATTATGAAAACATAGAAATCAATTTAAATGAAATTAATGCTGATACAGAGAGAGAAATGTTGTTTAACGTCCACTCGACACAAACTAGGTGGTACAGGAGACCATACTCCTTGTCACGTACAACCGGGGATTCGAAATCACGCCAGTTGACTCAATGACAAGTTTTATGATACAAGACGCACGTGCTAACATTCGCCCATCTAACCCCCCTAATGCTGATACAGGATTAAGTATAAGAGATGTATTAATGTGTATATTAAAAATAAAATAGAACAAAAGACATTACGACGATTTTCCGGCGTGGGCCCCTCTTGTCAGTGATGCAGGACGGAGGGTATGACAAGGGCAGCTGTCTATCCTTGAGACTATTTATTTCCGGAAAACATTTAATATCATATACACGTAACAGCACGTCCGACAGGCAGAGTGACTGTCCTGGAAACGGGATGAAACCTATAACATTGAATGAATGTACAATTCGGTATTTCAGGAAGCTCGTATCTAACGATTAAATTAAATATACACAATTAACGAACGTAGTTAACAATAAAACATTAAAGACAAAAATTGAATATAATAATAATAATAAGGATCAAGCTTATCATACTGTCCATACTGTCTAAACTATTCATGAGTTGGCTGTCCATCATCGGTTACCAAAGATTAATGGCTTCAGGTGTAATTGGTATTAAAATATATCTTATTAAAACAACACCTTGGAATTAAATGACTGAAAGAACTAATAAGGAAAGGAATGAATAAATGCACGAATTATATCCCTATTACATTATCATTGTCTTCGCTCCAGACCATCTTGTGAACCTTACCACTGGAGTGGAATCACCATATACGGACAAAGCTGGCTATAGGACAGTCATTTAGCCTGCAACTGAAAGGAGTAACCCCAACTCAGATACATGCAGACATTGTCTCCACTTTCGAGGCTGACGCCCCTTCCGTTTCTCTACTGTAAAATAGTGAGCTGTGGAATTTAGGCGTAACAGAGATAGCCTTGCTGGTAGGTCATCATCAACAATTATCCAAGAAAACATTACCCGGGTGCATGACTGATCGGTGATGGACCACTCGACATATTGCATCTCTCGTGAGAGGGTTGAGCATCTTTTTGCCAATGACAAAAGTTTCTATAGAAGATGGGTTCCATAGCTTTTGACTGTGGATCAGAAACGTGTCAAGATTTTTTCTGACGTGCCATGACAATCTGCGCCGTTTTGAAGCAGATCGTGCTAATATTTTGGTCGGATTTGTAACCTACAGTACATGAAGATCTGACAACTTGAAGTGGGAGTTCGCGTCTGGGGTCAAACGATCGGCCTTTGACACTATAACGTCAGACATTGATTAATCAATCAGCGTTGACGTTTCTAGTGGTTTACCCACAGTTCCGGGCATCAAACGGCCAAGAACTCGCCGTAACAGACCGTTTAATTGGCCAATCCCTTACATCATCCAGAACACATCAACTATAACAATGCTTGCAGATCCTAGTGCAGTAAAGACAAATCAAACGAAATTTTGAACTATAAAAAAACGAAACGAAATAGGATCTGTGTTTTAATCAGATTAGCATTTTTCGGTATTAAGTATCAGAAATAACGTTTACATACGTAATCCATCCTCTATGGGCATTAGCTCACCAGACCTAATTCAAAAGTTCATTGTCAAATATAGTATCCCACGAAATGTTATCATTGACGCTTTTTTATATAAGAGTATTAAAACGGAATTATAAGTAATATTATACTGATCTTTACGTCACGACTGTCCAGACTCTTCCACAATGGCGTCTATTATAACGATTGATGGTGGTTGTATTTTTTTTATAATATTCAAGCTGTGTCACGACTGTTGGGATTTGTTTCTTCAGTGGTTTCTATTAGAATGATTTGAGTGGGTTATTTTAATATGCATGGGTCTTGATTAGAACTAAAATTAATATTTTTAATTCCTACCTGATCGTGTGTTTATTGTGTGTATGCCGACAGGATTTGTGTCGGGTAACATCTTTACAATCTTCACCAATCTCTTAACGGCTTAACATGATTGTGGGGAAGAAATGCCATTGAGTCCAAGTGGCGTTGCTCCCGTTCCTCGCTTGTATGTGACAAGGAGTGGAGTCGGCTGTCTAACCTCTGGTTTCCGACCACTATGCGCTAGCAAATTAATGAAATAAAATTGAAACCTATTATATGCCCTATCCCAGTTCTTTATTTCAAAGTACTACCCATGATGACTAAGACCAGACATTCATTCGACTAAACTCACATTGGTCAGGAATGGTTAACGCGTGCGCATTGTAACATAAGGTCTGTCATTGAGCCAACTGGTGAGGTTTCGATTCCGCGGTAGTACGTGCCAATTGGCGGGTAATTGTTGCCCGTGAGTTCCTGCTAATCTGTCAAATCAAAATAATTAGCGCATCACGTGTTCGTCAGGTCACTGACTCCAAATATCGAGACATCCATCAGGAATTGCTTCACCTCTTTAACACAGAACTGGTTAAATCGGCCATGACAACTGGGAGAAGATTAAGTTCAAGGGTGTCACTGTTTATTATTCTGATCAGTTAAGCTTCAAGTACTTCGAGAATAGCAATTGACCCTTGGCGGAACAGTTTTCTGCGTAAAGTAATGGTCGCCTGAGGGAATTTCAGCAGCCGGGGGGGTTCCAGGGAGGAGGCAACGCGATGAACAGTTTGCTGCTTATGAAGCCAGTGGTCTTCTTATCTAAATCTCCCGACGTGTATTTTTTATAAACAATATTTTTATTCAGGTTTGTATTTGAATAGAGATTCGGGACAAGAATAATCTACATCAAACCCCTCTCTGACAAGATCCGCACATCCACTACGGCACCCGGAGCAGTTTTATCCAACAAGACCACCCACCACTTAGAACCAGTTTACCTACCAACGGCGTCTTGCGTCAGAACAAAAGTTAAATCGGCGATGACAGCTAGAAGTAGAAAGTAGATCAAGTTCAAGGGTGTCAATGTTTATAACGTCAAACTTAAAATACTTCGGGTTTCAAATGCCCACGTGATAATTGTCTTTTCACGTGTTTGACATCTAAATATTTCGACAATCTTTAAGGATTCCTTCGGGATATATGCTGCGGCACGTACAATCCATAATTGTCAATCGGGGAGCGTGCGGAATATATATTGGTATTCACTGTTTATCTGAACATATCGTGTTCCATCAAGCCGTTTACTCAGCGGCGACTTTTCTCCTAATTTCTGTCTGGGATTGGTATTTATTTCGAGAATATTATACAATATAAAAGCATAAAGAATAGGATACAAAAACAAGTAGACTTATATTAATTTGCTTCCTTCTGGTTTGGGTGTATAATATATATACACTGTCAAATTATATATGATATAGACAAAAACTAATTACATTATTTTAGTTATGGTACAAATAAGCAGATAAGTAATTTTGAATAAATAAATAGAAAATAGTAAAATAAACAAAATTTTGAAAAAAAAGATATAAAAAAGCCTTTCGTATCTTTAATATATTTGTAAACACTTTTAAAAATATCGGTGTTGACGTCTGGGAATAATTCTGGCAAACGTTGAACGTCACGGGATTCGGGGAGGGGGGTGGCGTCAGGGCTATGTAAGAGGAATTTTAGCAAAACGTCGACCATGTTACGAACCCAAGTCAAGCATATGAGTTCAGAGTCTCGTACTCAAGCGAAAATGTGGGGGACTCGACAGTCTCGTCTGAGATGTTGGCATGGGATTTTATTCTGCTGAATTTAATTATCCGATAAACTTTTATACATGTTTTGCCCACGGTCAGTTTCGACAATTTCTTCGTATTTTACCTTTCCAGCCGAACTTTTTCCTTTCATAATTTAGTCTATATATTCGTTTCTTATTTCTTTCTTGTTCGATTTACACCAGTCCAGTTCGTTTTATACTGTGACATTCCCTTTCGTTTTATACTGTGACATTCCCGTTCGTTTTATACTGTGACATTCCAGTTCGTATTATACCGTGGCATTCCTGTTCGTTTAACACCGTGACATTCATGTTCGTTTTACACCGTGACATTACACTGAGATATTTCTGTTCGTTTTAGCACTAACACCCAGTGTGCTGCTATATCTTTTGAAAAGCATCCGTGAGAACAATAAATATAAATTCATCTTACGAAAGAATGATAGTGGAAAATTTTCAAATATGTCCTAAATTAATTCCATGCGTGTTTTGTTATCGGAGAGAATTGTGTCAACATATGTGACATGCGTAGAAAGGATTATTCTTGTTGCGCAGTTATAAATTTAATCTGATAAATGAGCAGATGTGCAAAGTTTTGTAGGGATTTAATCCGCCTTAATCGACATTCAAAGTTTTGTAGGGATTTAATCCGCCTTAATCCACATTCAAAATAATCATGCACGATATTTGTACGGAATTAATCCGTCGCAAATGACTTGACATCTCTCTGCCTGGCTTTTAGAAAAAGGCGGTTATCTTTATAATAAATTAATCGGAATTCAAACTTAGAGATATTTAAGTGTTCAGCAATAACGTTTTTATAAAACCGAGTCGGAACAAAAAACATCAGCCCCCAAGTTCACAAAGCATTCTCAGAGTTGAGAATTTACTCAACTTTCAATCACTGTTTATAAGAAATATCATTGATCCAGAAACACAAAACTTTGAATATAGTTTCTTATTAGGGTATTTGATACACTAAAACAACAAAAGTTTTATAAAGGGCTATATTTTATTTACAATAAGGCAAACAATTTTGAGTAAATTCTTGACTTAAGTCGGAGAATGCTTTCTTAAACCCCAAATTTATTTCATTTTACTTATCTATGATGGGTGCATTCTTTGATTTAGTTGGGTTACCGAATTCCTCACGAAGTATTTTACACCTGCGGCACAAATAAGTACATAGACGCGCTATTTAGATTTACTATATAAATTGTTACCTTACTAGCTCGGATGGGATGGAAAACCAAGTTCCCGTGTACACTCTGGCGTACATGTAAACAATCCCTTGGCAGTTGGAATTCGATATAAGAGTAAGAACCTGCGAGGACATATTTTTTCTCACAACACACTGGTTGGCGTATGCCCGTCTTCATTAGCCCAGTCGGAGCAGAATAGTAGGACGCTAAACTGCATTTCATTTATATTGTTATGTATTGTAAATGATCGAAGTTTGGAGCAGCAACTGGCATCAAGGCACCGCTCTACTTGTTCTTTCGAGCTACTCTATTCGAAAGGAAAAAAAACTCCGGTAACGAATCGTACATTATTATTATCGACAATTGATCGATAAATCACAATTCCAAAATGGCTGCCATGACGTCATATTGAGGTGCCTGATTCGTTGTACGTGTGTACTTGTTTGATATATAGGTATTGTGGTCACATCTACCATGAACTGGCATTACATATCTCAGTTCTCCGCTCATGAAATCCGGAAGAAGTCAACAATCTACGCATGTGCTCTGAATGTTTGTAGCTACCAATGAAATCGAATTACGGAATATAGTACATGTATATTCAAAATAATCTTGTATGTGATATGACGTCACAATTCCAAGATGAACGTGATGACATATCATGACAGGTTTCTGGTTTATATTATAGTCTGCTCGTTAAGGAATTAATTTGTCGCTAAAAATTATTCTGTCTCCCTCTCTCTCTCTCTCTCTCTCTCTCTCTCTCCCTCTTGCATTCTCTATGGGGGCATTAGTTCACCCAGACCTTATCCACAAATTTATTGACAAAGGAGAAAATATCGGTTACTACGTCAAACGAAGTAGATAATAAAAATAGAAGGTAGGCGTACTAAATCGATTCAATACACACATAATAAATCATAGACACGAAAGTAATAAATTTCAAACTTTAAAAAACAATTAAACGCCCAACGAATTTATGAATAATGAATTGATCTGTTTGCCACGAATGTCCGGACATTGTTTCTTCTTACAATGAATTATGTATTTGACATGTGTAAGTTTAAAGATGTATCGTGTAAGCCTTCTTGGGGGTTGAATGGCCGAATGGTTAGCGTGCGAGCGCTGTATCATACGGCCTGCCATTGAGTCAACTGGCGTGTACGTGGCAAGGAGGAGGGTCACCTGTCCAACCTCGTGGGTTTCCCCTCGGGTACTCCGGTTTCCTCCCACTGCTAAAGACTCCTACGCGCAAGCGAATTATTGAAATAAAATCAAAAACCTAGTTTGTGTCGAGTGGACGTTAAACCTCATCTCTCTCTCTCTCTCTCTCTCTCTCTCTCTCTCTCTCTCTCAGTTTTCTTATGGCAGGTCTTTTTTTCTGGTTTATAAAGTTATTTACGTTATTATGTAGACATTGGGGGTGGGGGTATGACCGAATGGTTAGCACATGCGTGCTGTATCATAGAGCCTGTCATTGAGTCAACTGGCGTGGTTTTGGATCCCTGGTTGTACGTGACAAGGGGTAGGGTCGCCTGCCAAACCTCGTGGATTTTCTCCGGGTTTCCTCCCATTGCTAAAGACCCCTGCGCGCAAGCGAAATAAAATTAAACCATATGATAGTCCCGAAATGACTAAGTTTGTGTCGAGTGGACGTTAAATCCCATTTCTCACTCTTATGTTTCCGATTTTCTTTGGATTTGAATCCGATCTGCTGTTCAAACGCCACCTGATGATTAAACTCAAAATTGGATAATCGAAAATTTGTTAATTAAAGATTATAGTGACAGTGGTACCAATGACAATCGAGGCTACCGAAAGGTTTTAAAATAAGGTTTTCCCGGCTTATTGTGAAGTAATTTGACTGACATTGTCAGCATAATCCATTTACATTATGTAGTTTTTCACTATCATAGTGAGAACTGCCAGCTCTTTATCTTCTCTCCCATAATGTATCTTTAACAATACTTGATATTGTGAATACCTTTCAGCGGAAATGCCGTTGTCTGGGCAATATTACCAAGTTGGTGAAGATAAGTGGGACATTAAGTATAGTTTAAGAGCGAGACATTTTAAATATATTGTAACAACAAGAGGGTCGTAGGCCCGAGTGTTTTACCAATATATTACGCGATGTCTTAATCTCGAGACCATTAATCGTTTTTAAAAAAGAGACACTGCACGTGCTTTGGCAATAAAATCAGTCGATTGGCAATTTGCCCGTAGCTTTATTTGAATTAATGGTACATCAACATCAAAGGATGACGTCACATCTACATGTTTTAACATATTCAATGACAGACCTTATGATCTAAAGCCCACGTGCTAACCATTCGGCCATTTATTCCTGTTGCATCGTGTATGTTCCATGCTTATAAGCTACCCAGTGTCATTAATTTTATAAAGCAACGTGCTTTGGCAATAAAATCAGTCGATTGGCAATTTGCCCGTAGCTTTATTTGAATTAATGGTACATTAACATCAAAGGATGACGTCACATCTACATGTTAAACATATTTAATGACAGACCTTATGATCTAAAGCCCATGTGCTAACCATTCGGCCATCTATCCCTGTTGCATCGTGTATGTTCCACGCTTATAAGCTACCCAGTGTCATTAATTTTATAACGCAATGATTTAAATCGTGCATTTTCTCCATCACCATGGTGTTTTAGTTGTTGGTGAAGATGCAGTTGATCGAATATAGGGATAGTTTATTGGATTGTTGTCTCTCCATTAAGAGTGATCACATTACTCGAGACGAATCTTGATAGGGCCCTCGTCTCGTAAAATTGGTATTAAAGAACTCGCGTATCATTTAATGGATTTCTGTTTATAGGCAAGTTTCAACCAGAATCTTTAAAACAGACTGTCAACAGCCATGGAAATGATATGGGGTTTAAGAGAAAGACAAAACTAGCTCATTTCGGGACTAACAAATTGTTTAATTTCATTTCAATAATTCGCTTGCGCGTAGGGGTCTTTAGCAGTGGGAGGAACCCGTCAACTACCACCAAGGACGATAATTCAACTGTTAGTAAACATTTCGCCATGCTCATATACTATTTATTTATCAGATTATGGTATGAGGAACAGCACTGCGTATTTTCTTTGGAGTTATTATCAGGTCATGGCATGATTAACTGATCACTGATATTTCCATTGAAATCATGTCGAGGTTGTACACAGATCATATATATGAAGCTTGTCAAGGACATATGGGATTAATTAATGTTTAATTACATAAGCATCAGTTGAAAAGTTAATATATATTATCAAAAACAAGCTTGGGTCAGTACGTTCTTTTGGTGAAAGTTATAGGGACTCCGTCACACCCTCCGTCTAATTGCGGGATGGGGGAAATTTTGCAAAGATTCAAATTCTACAGCAACCTGCCCAATTCCGGGCCGTCCACACAATGTTCTTCTACAGATCGTAATTACATGTAGACCCGGGTTAGCAACATTTTCCAGAACGTAGTGTGATGGGTGAGAGAGAAATGGGGTTTAACGTCTACTCGACACAAACTAGGTCTTTCGGAACTCACATGGTTTCAGTTTTATTTCAATAATTCGCTTGTGTGGAGGGGTCTTTAGCAGGGGAGGAAACCGGAGGACCCGGAGAAAGCCCTTTTAATACAGCATTATTTGTATACATAAACACAAAAGGCGTAAATATTTTGAATTAGTCGATTGCAAGAGGAAGACGAAATGCGCGTAATGGAGAACGCTGTTGGTCTATTCTTGCGGTAAGTCAACAATCAAGAATAATTTGAAAAATGTCCACAAATCTATAAATATCGGCACTAATAATATTACGGATGGCGATATGATTTAAAGTTCGGCACAGTCTAACATTTCTTGTTTCACAAGAAACAAACTCTTACCTGCAAGATAACTGACAAGCTTGCATTGATGTGCGCTACGGATATACGGTCCGTTAGTATTGTAGAACGGGTTTGTTCCGAGACTACTCGGCTGCCCTGAATCCAGATTACCAAATGCCATGTAGGGCTATGATAAGAACCACATATGAAGAAAGAAACTGTAACCATACATGATATATGAAGAAACGAAGACATAAATTGTAATTTAAATTACGTCCGACACATGAACCACGACATATTTTATTTTGGAAAACTCGAAGAAAATGGGTAATATTTTATTGGCTACACGTGCTATAGAGGACCATCACCAGGAATGAATATTGCAAAGGTTATCAAAGATCTTATAAATGAATTTAATATCAAAAGCGTCATGTCTTTGGCAAGACAATCTGATCTCGTCCACACTGGGTGTTTCGCCCACACATGGCAGTTGGCAATTGCAGATGGGTTAAAGCTTCGGGCAATTGCTTGGGTCACGGGGGCGGCCCGCGAACCAATAAGTCAATGTAATCATCCCATTTTAGCCACAGAGGCCGTACATAAGGCACAAGGTGATCATCTTCTTATACTAATCCATCGCCACGCGCTGGAATTCGATATTATGATACTAGATATACGTACACGGGGCCTTGGTTTTCCATCCCACTCGAACGACTACACGGCTGTCCTTATCGGGCGCTCTGTCTTACATCACTTAAGCCACGTCGGATTTTCCCATACGTTTGAGTAGCAGAGCTGAGCATGATGGCGGCAATCTACCAAGCTCAACATCAGTACTAGTCAAATGCCTAGCCTACAAATTTCTGGAGGTAGTAAAGTGTCGCATCTTATTAAACATAACGCTAACGCTACAATATACGTTCACATTCCTGCTTTGATTGATATGGTGACTTTGTCAAGAAGGCTAGGCGCTTGGTTTGTTTAGCGATGAGGGTCGTGCCTCAACATCAATACTTGCCGTCCTTAGAGTAAAAGGAATAAGTATACCAAGATAATCCATTCAGAATTGTGCCTTCCTAACGCTAAAGGTAAAAAGTGGGCGTGGCTCTGCCCCTGGGGGTCGGGACATTCACTAAAATCAATAGTGGACGCCCTCAGGCTATACGGAATACATATGTCGGGTACCAAGCTGATTCATTCAGGAATTGCGGCCTGTAAACGACAAACAAAAAAAATGGGCGTGTCTTGTCTGTGGGAGTCGGAACAGGCAGTTGTCGTCCTTAGGCTATAAGGAATACATATCCCAAGTTAAAAGACGATCCATTAAGAATCGTGGCCTGTAGACAACACACACAGACACGAAGTAAAAATGGGCATGGCTCTGCCCCTTGGGGTTAGGAAATCACCAAAAACTATAGGGGTCATCCTTAGGGTATAAGGCATAGGTATGTAAAGTTTTAAAAGGATCTGTTAAGAATTGCATCCTGTAGGCGAACACAAGACACAAGAGCATTGGGCGTGGCTCTGTCCCAGGGGGTCCGGCATGCACCAAAAATAATAGTGGTCAGCCTTAGGGTATAAGGAATAAGTATAAAAAAGGTTTTCAAGACGATCGATGAAGAATTGTGGCCTATAGGTGACACACAGACACACAAAAAGAAAACGGGCGTGGCACTGTCCCTGGGGGTCGGGCATGCACCAAAAACAATAGGGATCTTCCTTGGGGTACCAAGAATAAGTATTCAAAGTTTCAAGATGATACATTACGAAATACAGCCTGTAGGCGACAGACAAACAAATACAAGAAATGGGCGTTGCTGTCCCACGGGGGTCGGGCATGCACCCAAAACAAACGGGAACATCCATAGGATATAAGGAATAAATATTTTAAGTTTCAAGATGACCGATTAAGAATTGTGGCCTGTAGGCGACACACAATAAGAAAATGGGCGTGGCTCTGCCCCTGGGGCTTGG
This sequence comes from Patella ulyssiponensis, assembly GCA_963678685.1. Classification (NCBI taxonomy): domain Eukaryota; kingdom Metazoa; phylum Mollusca; class Gastropoda; family Patellidae; genus Patella; species Patella ulyssiponensis. The sequence continues at coordinate 86,537,163 of OY783226.1, forward strand.
GCATGCACCCCAAATGATAGGAATGATCCTTAGGGTACAAAGAATAAGCATTCAAAGTTTCAATATGATACGTTAAGCAATGTGGCTTGTAGACGACAAACAAATAAATACAAGGAATGGGCGTGGCTCTGCCCCTAGGGGTCGGGCATGCATCAAAAAAAAACAATACGGATCATCCTTAGGGTGTAAATACTGTAAAGGGTAAGTATACAAAGTTTTAAAAAAATCCAGTTAGAATTGCGCCCTGTAGGCGACACACAAAAAGAAAATGGGCGTGGCTCTGTCCCTGGGTTTGGGGTCATCCTTAGGGTATAAAGAGTAAGTATACAAAGTTTAAAGAAAATCCAGTAAGAATTGCGCCCTGTAGGCGACACAAAGACACACGAAAAGAAAATGGGCGTGGCTCTGCCCCTATGGATTGGGCATGCACCCCAAACGATAGGGATATTCCTTTGGGTACAAAGAATATGTGTGCAAAGTTTCAAGATTATAAGTTAAGAAATGTAGCCTGTAGACCACAAACAAACAAATACTAGAAATGGGCGTGGCTCTACCCCTGGGGGTCGGGCATGCACCAAAAACAATAGGGATCTTCCTTGTGGTATAAGGAATAAGTATACAAAGTTTGAAGAAAATCCATGAAGAATTGCGCCCTATAGGCGAGCCACAGACACACACACAGACAGGGGCGACGGCACAATACGTTCACATTATGAATGTGGACGTATAAAAATCTTCGACTCGACAGCAATGTTTGATTTCAGTAATGTATGATTTTCAGAAAGTTTACATCCTTTTAACAAATTTTCAAAGCCCGACCTCCTTAAAATTCTGCGAAAAGCTCATCGAAATTCCAGTCTTTATCATGGTTAATCACATAAACCGCCCTTTTTTAGGCTAAACATAAATTCACAAAATTACTATGACACATCATTTCAGCGTCTAAAAGTAGCAAAAAATACGGTAAAAAGACGACGTTATATGGACCTTTTCCGTATGAAAGCAGTTCGATACGTGCTGCAGTATCACGTATGAGAAATACACACGCATTGATGAGATCACATGCAAAATCGATACAGATACGCGATACGGACCTGTAATTTACGCTTGCCAAAAGTCTCTATTGCTATTCCTGTTCGCCGTAGTATTTGTCGACACTGCGTATAGCGAGCGACCAGTGAGATATATTTACAAAACTTGACAATAGCATTATCATAACGCAAACGTGCGTATTTAAAACAAAATAACAACATAGCGCGTTGATAAAGTGGACTCGGCAAAAACCACACTTTGACGGATAACGTCATTCAACGATACTTTATGAATATCGCGTTATCTCGTCCGAACTATTGGCTTCCATAACAATGACTTAGCTGATCAATTTGAGGGATAGTATCAAAATTACTGTATTAATTACATCGTTTCGTTGAGGGTTCTCGGAACGCTTTCAAATAAAATACCTGGTGTTCAACAGTAAAACTGGAAGCAGCAGGTGAAACGCGAACCGATATGGTGTCCAATGTTAACTAAATGATCTATATGGTTTAAGGTCAAATAACTGTTAGGTACTTTTGCAGATGTTAACTAAATCATGTGATATTCTACATTTGCATATCAAAATTAATGCTGTGCATATGGAGTTAAGTAAAAAGCATGATGTGGATACGTCCCCCCCCCCCCACACACAAAGATTTTTGCAATTAAACATTTGACGTTTTACATTTGATGTTTTACATTTCACTCTGGTCTTTGAGGTATTTTGACTTTATCATTACCGGTATTAGGACTTTGTACATATTAGGCCTATCAATCGATAAGACATTTTAGTAGAGTATTTAATTATGGCAGCGATACTCTCCATTGGTACAGTGATCAACAACTGTATGAATGTTAAAATAGTGAATTCTGATTACATTACCCGTTAAAATAATTAATTGTACTTACTCAATAACTTATAAGTAATTTATTACATTACTTATTATTTTTTTTTGGGGGGGGGGGGGGTGGCCTAGTGGTCTAGAGTGCCGCGCTTCGACCTCTAGCTGGCCGGTCACCTATCGCTTGCGGCTGTGGTTTCGAGCCCCGGTGTGTGCGTATGTGGCATGGAGATAGGGGCGCCTTCTCAACCTTGTGGGTTTCCTCTGGGCACTCCGGTTTCCTCCCACTGCTAAAGACCCCTACGCGCAAGCAAATTATTGAAATGAAATGAAACCATGTGTTGGTCCCAAAATAACCTAGTTTGTGTCGGGTGGACGTTAAACCCCATTTCTCTCTCTCTCTCTCTCTCACTTATTATTTGAACAGTATTTAGTAATTAAAGTAGCTGAGTCTTAGACACTGAAAACACAAATTATTTGTCAATTTAAATCAACACTGATGTTGTGACCTTATCGGGAAAAATATTTAAGACAATGTAAAAATTTTGCCCTTAGTACACGAATCGTATACCATAATGCGTTTTGGCACCATTTGTAACAAGGGACTCGAAGAACGAGGCTAGACATATTCCACAAGTCATGTCAAATGGTGACCAACTTTTCTTATATGGAGAGCATGCGAAATAGTTCCTATCGGTGTAGACTGATTTGACACTATTATGAGTCGCGGTACCAAAAACCAGCGGCTGCCAGGCAGGATACGCCCACATTTTGCAAGAGATGGATAGAGAACAAGCTAGACAAAAAGCGATTTATCGAACAATCAATTACCATAATTCAGGCAGCTACGATCCGATATGCACAAATACCGAGAGGACCAAAATCGACGGGTTATAAAGATGTGCAAGATCTTTGGGCTCTAACCATGCATTTCACGTTTCATCAAAATCGGCTCATAATTGTGACCTCTACAGTGTTCAAGACACAAGCTAAAACGTTATTTTTCGTACAATCATGAGCCATAATCCACGAAGTTACCGCCCGATGCATGCCAATATCGACAGGAACCGAGATCTTAGGGTGATTAACCTATTTTTCATTGAAGTCGGATAAAAATTGTAACCTGTAGAGGATTCACAAACATTTGTGGGCGGACAGGGGCAACGACAATTTCATGTGGACGTATAAAAACGACTGTGGCACTACGAAGTAGATCAATTATCGTCTAGACCTTTCTTCGACTAGCGTTGTGATAATTATTTCAATCTTCAATTAAATGACTCTGGAACACCATTTATGGCGTTACTATGTTTATATATCGAATAAAGCAAACTACAAAGGTTACATACAGGAAACTGCAATATCTATGATAGTTACTTTAGGAGTTATTAAAATATCCACGACCTGAGTTTAATATATCCTATCTAAATCAGATCTAACGTTCGCGCTAGGATGATGTGCTCACTCTAAGCCGAGGAGGGTATGATGCCCCCTCTCGAACCCCCTGTTGTCGGGGGGTAAATCAAACCAGCTCTCTCCTAAATAGAGTGTGTAATCCGTGGAGGAGATGACTGGACGATAGTACCCTACTTTCTAGAAATGGATACTGACATAACTGTCTGTGGGTTACTCTAAGATAGTAGTACAATAACGCAAACTACTTCATGACCCTAGTTTCGTCACACATCATGTAGGTAGAGAATTTCGATATTAAACTGAACACCTTTAGAACTAAAATAATCCTATAATGTTATACTGGATTATGCAGAAGCTAGAGATTGCAATTCGATTGAGACTTCGGGCTTATTTCAAATTTAAAGTAAAATGATTGAATATAAATCAGATTATATACATTCATATTACATTAGTAATGTTATGACACATTTGTGTCAATTTCTTGGTCCAGAAAATTATACCAATGTTTGTGCTTCTGGATCAAAGATATTTCTCATAATCGGTGGTTGAAAGTTGAGTAAATTCTGAACTTCAGTCTGAGAATGCTTTGTGAAATCAGAGCCTGCAGGTGCTACATCTAACACCGAGAGGGGTTCACTATGTCCGCCGCTAATAGAAATACTGTTAATATGAGTATCAATAACCCAAACCCAACCAACGCTCTCCCTAACAATAAATATCGGTGGACTAATGTACGCGCGGACTAGCCAGCATTACCCCTTACACAATGGTTCTAATTAGTGGGTACAGTGGCTATAAATGAATGTAATCTACAACAGTATGTATCGTTAACCATATCCTATAACAATTAATCAGAATTTATATTTATCACGAATTGAACTCATTTGTCAGGATCTAAATGACATACTATTATCTATTCATTAGCAAACCCAACTGGCTTCTTGATATTCTTACTATTTCCCATTCGTAATACTTACTTCTATATGTCCCAAAGTCGATATGACATAATAATATCGTAGGTTATTTAATGAGGCCAAGGTTACAACTCAGAACTTCCCATTAACACGAATTAAACTGGTTGGATTAAATATGCTTAAACATACATTTTGCAAATCTGCTAATTGCACTCCTTTCTTCAGGTCTGAAATTTTACCTAGTTCAATAATTCGACATTAATTAACTTATCGCTAGCCTGTGATATTTACTGGATTACAATCATATCTGCTGCTTAGCGTCCATTCATAATTAAATTTAAAAACTGGATAATCGAGGCTACGTTTTTATCGTACCGACTTTAGTAGTAATTATGATCGAGGCTTGGCTCATGATTCAATCCCTAAAATCTCGGTACAACGTGGATGAATTTGACTGAAATTTGCAGCAAATTGCCTTTACATAATGTAGTATGGAACTGTTATAGTGAGAATTGCCAACTCGTTTTCTAATCTCCAATAATGTATCTATTGTTCTATTAAGAACATTTTGCCCGGTTGATAGCCTGTCCGCCTACTCATCGAATTCCAACATTTTCTTTAACGTGCACGCCTACGTATACATCAAGTTCCATCCCAGAGGCAAGTGTACCCTTTGTTTATCTCTGGCAAAACACGTCGGCCATTTTTTAAATATCACGTGATATATCCTTACGTCGGTCGGTTCGCAAAGATCCAAGATGGCGGCTCAAACTTGTGTTCCTATCCAAAATTCACGTATTTAGCCGAATCACGTACAATTGTGCGCTAAAAGTAGTTTCCGATATATCATCAACTTTTGATGTCAAGATGTGGAAAATGTTCCAAGGATCATTAACATGTAACTCGTGTTAGGTCACGACATGTAAACAATCTCGTCAACAATTACGTGTCCTATCCTATTTGCATGTCGCGACCCCTCTTTCTGTTGCGGATAACGGTAACGATGAAATGTAGTGGGGTTCAACGTCCTACTGTTTTGCTCCTAAACCGGGCTAATGGAGACGGGCATACGCCATACAGTGTGCTACGAGGGAAATTTTGCGCTTCGGCCTACTCTTATATTCCAACTGCAAAGGGATCTTTTACGTCAATGTGTACACGGGACCTCGGTTTTTCGTACCATCAGACGCTACCTGCTGCATCACTGACCAGGGAAAACTACGCCGGAAAATATGGATGAACTTCCTTGGCCAATGCAGGGATCGAATACCCAACCTCCAGGCTAGCGAGCCAGCGTCTTACCCACTTAGCCACTGTGATCCCCCGATAATGGAAACAGGATAACGTGACGGACTTTATAAACCATAATTCACTGGGTTACGAAACATCAACTACAACTAATAGCTGTCTTTACGTCATGAAGGCGGGGCTAAATATGTGTCTTGTGCAACAGTCAATTAAAATAAGCCATTTGAAACCACAAGAAGCTATAGTGTTTCGCGCATGACTAATGAAACGCAATTATGAATGGTAGATTAAGTTTCTTTATGTCTTGGAAAATAACACCGCTTGATTAACTTTACTGACATGATTTGCAGATAAACTGAAGTTGTGTTCCAGATGTACACTTGGGGTCTCATAACTACTTTAATATTTTTAACTCCCAACACCTCGACCAATGCTCCGTTTGATTAGAGCTAATCCCACTACTCACTGCTGTAAATAGAGAACATTCTTGTTCTAAATTATTATTTGTCAAGAGTCCCATTAACAACCAATGGTTTACTGCGTAACAAATTCGTTAAATTTGAAACAAAGTTCATAATTGGACCAAATATGTTTACATAAGGTTACGTCATGGTTTACGATTTTATTATGCCCAATTAACCAGTGCATAGTAGAATATTACAGGAAAACTAATTGTGTGAAAAACAATCAACAATAATACAATGTAAACAATACTGTATGAAGACGAACACTACTGTCACCGTTTTAATACCTTAAATCACTGTCCAAAGTTTTAGGGAAGACCCCATAGTAAACGAATGGCTGTCATGTTCCTATACATGGGATAGATTTGATTGAACGGGAAGAATACACACACTGTCTCATAAGCTCAAGTATCAGAAGCCAATCCAGCAATGGGCAGAGAGGGATTTCTCGGACCATTGCTTCAGGAATATGGCTTATTTCTAGTTTCAGCGTAAACTGTTAATCATTATCACCGAACTCAATCAATACATTCACCTTATGAACATTATCATAAATATTCTACCTCAATTAAAAGCAGAGTTGTTAATGTTATGTTCCAAAGTCTTGGACAATTAAATTGCTTATCTCTATTTAAACTAAGCAGAAAATTCTCATCATCGAACTTGTCATGGTATTCATCACTCTCACCGATCAGAATCAAATTGTTTATGTCTGGCCATCGAAGTCCAGCTTAACCGGAGCGGGGCCCTGGGCCTGTCTAGAATCGCGGGGTCCCTAACGCGACGAAAGGATTATTTCATACCCTTTTGAATAGCACGCACGCGTAATACACGTCAAATTGCATAATGTCAGCGAATGGTATACAATGCGCCAAACAGTGGGGAACTGTTATAACAAGTGAAATTGCCGCAAGAAGCCCAGACCGATTTGAGTTGAACTTCAGAGAAGGTTGTGGGATATCCCAGTCTCCGCCCTCGCGCCGCTAGATCTATTTTAATACCGTGAAAATTTCATCTTTTTGCCATGAAACGCGGGGCCCCCTAAACCGCGGGGCCCTTGCTGGCCATAATCGAGCACTGTCAAGACATTCATCTACTAAACACCAAGTTTGAACATTTTACCTCAATGAGAAGGAGGGTTATTGTGTTCAAAAGTCTCGGCCAATCAGGTCGAAGTATCTACTAAGCCTAAGCAGAAAATACTTATTATGGCGGTTAGTCAAGGTATTATACAATAAAACTAATCAAGACGTTTCACCAATCTCACTCAATTAGAATCAAGTTTCATCAGTCTCACTTAATTAAAACTAAAGTTATCGTGTCCCAAAGCATCAACCACTCAAATTGTCTTAGCAGAAAATGCGGATCTTCGAACTCCATCAAGCCATTCACCTAATAGTCACATACACCAAGATTGAACAATGAACATACAAGCTCAAGTAAGAGGAGGGTCCGGAAAGTTTGAATGGCCGCATATAGACAGACCCATCTTACTATACCCCTTGATTTCTTGGACAGATGGATTACAAAAATATAAACAGCTGAACCCTATGTGGGACATATAATAGAGAGAGAAATGGGGTTTAACGTTCACTCGACACAAACTAGGTCATTTTGGGACTAACATAATATGGTTTCAATTTTATTTCAACAATTCGCTTGCGCGTAGGGGTCTTTAGCAGTGGGAGGACACCGGAGGAAACCCACGAGGTTGAGAAGGCGCCCCTATCTCCATGCCACATACGCTCACACCAGGGCTCGAAACCACAGCCGCAAGCCAGAGGTGACCTGCCAGCTAGAGGTCGAAGCGCGGCACTCTAGACCACTAGGTCATCCCAACCCCCGGGACATATAATAGACTACCAGAGAGAGAAAGAGAGAGAAATGGGGCTTAACGTCCACTCGACACAAACTAGGTCATTTCGGGACTAACATGGTTTAATTTTATTTCAATTATTCGTAGGGGTCTTTAGCAGTGGGAGGAAACCGGAATACCCGGAGAAAATCCACAAGGCTGGACAGGCGACCCTACTCCTTGCCACGTACAACCGGGAGTAGACTTCCAAAAATAGGAATAAATAGGACAATTCAGGACTACAATGTAAGTCAGTGCTCGTGTGATAACTTACAGTCATTTGAATCTATCATCGTTAACGTCTTCCAGGGAGCTCAAGCATTTATGAAAAGTGTTTGCTAACATCTTTTGGCATTGCAATAAGACGTGATGGCGTCACGGGGCACAATTATAATAATTTCTGACTAGCACAGGTCATGTTTCTGTCTGTAATAATTTTACAATTTGAAAATATGAAAGTAGTTATGACACTAAGATATAATAGGAACACAGCTTTCGCTTAACTGCAAATCATGCCAGTAAAGTTAAAAAAACGAAATTGGATCTGCCATTCATAATTACGGTACATGAGTCATGCGCGACTCAGGGAGAGGGGTTTCACACAGGCGAAGCCTATTCCCCAATCCCATTCAGACATTCTAATATTGGTTATATTTTTAAAAAAATGCGCAACCATAACGATTCTCTTTTTGTGGTTTTAAGTTGCGTATTTTGATTGGCTGTTGTAAAAGGCACATATTTAGTCCGCCTACAAGACGTCAAGTCTATTCCTTTTTAAAATGTCGAGGAAAAGCCGATTTGGAACAGATGATTTGTGCCATGTAGGGTTATCTGCTAAAATGTACATTATGCAAGAGCAAAATCTGCCTACTGTAGGTCTTTCTTAAAACCTGAAATGTTATAAAAGCTATTAATTGGACATTAATTAGCTTATCCAGACCATAGCCAAAAATCGATGCCAAGGCTAGCCTGCTATATTTATTGGATTATAATTCAATTTTCTGCAAAATTTCCCTTCGTGATTTAACGATTAAATGGCTAATCGAGACTACTAGGTTTGTCTTACTGGCTTTAGTGATGATGATACAGTTTGGACCGAGATTTTAGCGATTGAATTTTGGGCCTAGCCTCGATAATCAAAAACAATTTTGATTTAATTATTAATGGAAGTTAAACAGCAAATTGGATTCTAATCCAGTAAATATCACAGGCTAGCGATACCATCAAAAGTTGATTATGTTCTGGATAAGTTAATGTCGAACAAATAATTTATATAACATTTAATTTTATGCCTAAAGAAAGACGTGAAATTTGCAGATTTAGCTCTTGTATAATGTATGTTTAATGGATAATGAATAATTTAAATAACAGTCCAGGCCTAACGAAAGTCCTGCAATAGGCAGAGTTAACTCGTGTATAATGTATGTTTAAAGTACTAGGTGATCTATATCTGATTCTATCAAAAGGTACATATAGATGACGACAGATGAGAGGGAGAGAGAAATGGGTTTAACGTCCACTCAACATAAACCATGTCATTTCGGGACTAATATGGTTTAAATTTTATTTCAATAATTCGCTTGCGCGTTGGGGTCTTTTAGCAGTGGGAGGAAACCGGAGTACCCGGAGAAAACCCACGAGATTGGACAGGCGACCTTACTCCTTGCCACGTACAACCGGGGATTCGAAAACACGCCAGTTGACTCAATGGCAAGCGTATGATACAGCGCGCGCACGCTAACCATTCGGCCATCCAACCCCACGACAGATGAGGTTTTAAATTTATCTACCTCCTATGACAGACATAATAATGCAAGGCGTACCCCTTCTGAAGCAACGAACTCGAGTTTTAGAACATCAACCTTCGAATGTTAGTTCAAGGGAGTTCAAGTCTTTCTTGGGGTACCCCATTACCAAAAGGGGGATACTGCAATATGGGGCCCGGGCGTTGCTTTTTTTCTAATAAGTTCATCAAATGTGTTATCCGAGTCGATTGTCTGACCTTTGTAATAATTCATCTCAATCTGTAATCTACGGTTGTAATGGAGTATGGCGCCCAAGCGTTGCTTCAACCTATTATGTACGGGTGTCTGGAAAATTCTACCATCGTCATCTGTATGTTGTCTGAATATAAATATGTCGGGTGTCTGCCCTTCCCAATTGATCTTAATCTTGGAATGTCAAGAGAGATTCATTGTCATCCGTCAAAATATAGGATTATCTGTTAGTCGCGTGTGTCACACCTTCCTAATGACACACAATCCCTAATCTACGTTTTCTACAATTAAGGATGCAATTTCCCTAATCCATAATTGTGTCAAGTTGTTTATGAAATCAGTTCCTTTTTTAGTCACCTTCTGCCTAAAAAAAAACACTTTTTAGAGAGAGAGAAGGGTGGGGGAAGAAAGAGAGAAATGGGGTTTAACGTCACTCTTGGTATGTAGGTAAGACGGTAGCTCGCTAGCCTGGAGGTCGGGTCCATATTTTCCGGTGTCGTTTTCCCTTGTCAGTCATGCACGACGGAGTGCATGGCAAGGAAAGCCGTCTAGTGGTGCAGATGGAACGAGAAACCGAGGTCCCGTGTACAAATTGGCGTGAACGTTAAATATCCCTTGACATAAGATTAGGCCGTTGTCCGCGCAACACTTCCCAAACAGCACACTGTATGGCATATATATGCCTGTTTTTATTAGCCCAGTTCTGAGCTGAATAGTAGAACGTTAAACTCCATTTCATTTCTTTAGAGAAAATCCACGGGGCTGGACAGGCGAGCCTACTTCTTCTCATGCACAACCAGGGAATCGAAACCACGCCACCTGAGTCAATGACAAACCTTACAACCCCCTCTAGTTACTTAGACTTTAAATCCACTTTGCCTTGTGTTGCGTTCCTTGTTGTTAACTTGGTTTTGGTTTTCCGTTTCGTTTGTATCACAACAGTCCAGTTACTGTACAGTGCAATGAACGCGTTTGTTGTTTGGCAGATGCTCATTGTAGGCCGGTTGGGGAGGTTCGGGTATTCCCTGAGTCCAAAATGGCCGCTATATATAAATGACTTATTTGGGGAATACTAACCCTAACCCTAACCATTTTCAGAGGGGTAAAATATATATTGGATCTACGTTAATTATTCTAAAAAGGGTTAGGATTGGGACTTGTATTCCCCCAAATTCTCATCTATAGAAACCTAACCCTAACCCTTTTAAGAGGGGTAAAATATATATTGGATCTACGTTAATTAATTTAAAAAGGGTTAGGATTTGGATTGGGCCTTGTATTCCCCCAAATTCTCATTTATAGAAAGCGGCCATTTTGGTCTCCGGAAACATCCGAACCTCCCCAACCAGCCTAAAATTAGAACCTCCTTTGTTGTTTGTCTCACTATCAGGTGATTTATTGTAAACAAACCGGATTTTAGTAGCACCAATTTACGTATTTGAATGTTCAAACTCCGTATTTCAGAAATGTGGATCTCTGTCAGATTCAATAAGTTTTTAGATATAATTGGCATGGTTGAGAAATAGTCACTCTTCGTCTTGAGTTGCTTCCCTTATTGTGTGTGTGAGAGAGAGAGAAAAAGAGATGGGGTTTAACGTCCACTCGACACAAACTAGGTCATCTTGGGACTAACGTATGGTTTAATTTTATTTCAATAATTCGCTTGCGCGTAGGGGTCTTTAGTAGTGGGAGAAAACCCACGAGGTTGGACAAGCGACCCTACTCCTTGTCACGTACAACTGGGGATTTGAAACCACGCCAGTTGACTAATTATAAACGGCAGATCGTATGATACAGCGCGCGCACGCTAACCATTCTGTCATCCAACCCCTCAAAAGAACCAACCCTTATTGTGAGTTTGTTCTACAGGCGTCAGACTGGACCATGCCGTGGACGCTTACGACCAGTCCCCCCCCCCCATTCATTGACGTATATTTACATTTATTGTTTGAGGTATATATTGTGTGTCATGTCCGTAGGTTTGTATTGTGGAATTCTTTGTCTGTGGTGCAGTCGCCCTGAAGTTACTGTAATATCTCCTAAAACTAGCTGCCCTTTGTTATTAGTGAGGCCAGTAACAACTCGGCTCAACAGCGCCCGAGGTCAGGTCTGTGTACTACACGTTCGAGGTGAACAACCCGACGTTTTGAGCCCAAGGCAGTAATGGTCTGCCGTGACTGCGATGATGCCAAGACGCCATTCATTGATACATAAAAGTAAAACCAGTCTGATTAAAACACAGATCCTATTTCATTTAGATTTTTTTTTATAGATCAGGACCTGGAAGAGTCTACATAACCCACCCTCTGGATGATGTGGGGCATTAGCCAATGAAATGGTCAGATACTGCGAATTTTTGGCGTAGGTGGACGGAATTGTGGATAAGTTTATATAAATATCAACGCCGATTGATTTATCAATTGTCTGACGTCATAGTTTCAAAAGCCGCTCGTATACCTTTCCACTACAACTAGTCAGATCTTCATGTAGTGTAGGCCATCGAAAGAAAAAAAGATAGAATAAAATTTAGATCTATTATTTAATCAGATTGAAGTAAGAGAGAGAAATGGGGTTTAACGTCCACTCGACACAAACTAGATCATTTCGGGACTAACATATGGTTTAATTTTATTTCAATAATTCGTGGACAGGCGACCCTTTCCTTGTCACGTTCAACCGGGGATTCGAAACCACGCCAGTTGACTCAACGACAGGCTTTATGATACAGCACGCACATGCTGACCATTCGGCCACCCAACCCCCAGATTGAAGTAAAACATGACAAATTTAATAGTTGAGTTGGTTTCCTGGGTACAAACTGGGTGATTTCATGATATATTAAGACTAAAAACATATTCAAACTAATTAATTTATCATAATTTTGCTTCAAATCCTTCTCAAAACACTGTAATTGCCAAGTATATCCCGCTATGAAAATCGATCAAAAGAGGCCATGTTTGCGTCAGGGGATTACCCTTCTGGCAACCGCGGGCGGAGACGGGTGAGAATTCATTGCATACACAAGACGTTGTTGTCCGGAATCGCTGACTGTTTATTACAAATATCGAATCCTAATTAAATTCTCGGATTATCCACTGCCTGCGTCTTTTTCCGTGATTTTTATCTCAGAAAGTGTTGTAGGTCTAACTCTTTATAGAGTTTATCAACATGTACACAAAGCGCCCAATGTGCACGTGCAGCCTTCGACGTCACGCGTGGGTATAGCCCTCATCGTCGGGCCGTCGATTAGGGGAACCCTTAGATTTTTGTCCTGTATACGCTCAATGAGTGTTTTTCAGGGAATCCAATATTTTTCTAGTAAGATTGGATATCTCTACTTTCCATATATACCAAAATTGCCATTCTTTTATTGGCAATAACCACCCGATAAATACTTTGCTGGGAACCCATCTTTAATGACAGCTGACCTTACGCATCAACTAACGCCCCCAACAACCCCCTCGAGTTTTGAACTGGCCCCGAGTTTACAAAGCATTCTCAGACTTAATTTGCTCAACTTTTAAACACTGTTTTATGAGAAATATCTTTACTCCAGAAACATCAAACTTTGTAAATAGTTTCTTATTGATGTATTTGATACATTAAAACAACAAAAGTTTTGTAAAGGGCTAGATTTTAGTTAAAATAAGGTGAACAATTTTGAGTAAATTTTCAACTTAGGTCTGAGAATGTTTTGTGAACGCGGAGCCTGGATGTTGGATCTAGACAAACATAAGGGAGGGTTAACGTCCTCTTGACAGAAACTATGTCCTATCGGGACAAACGTATGATGCTATTTAATTTCACTCAGTCAGTGCGGGACTAAAGTATGATTCTGTTGTATAATGATCTTTACCATTGAACAATGTGGAGACCAGGAAAAAACCCGTCAGGCTGAACTGACGACACTGTTCTTGCTACGTGCAATTGTGGGATCGCAACCCCGGCTGTCCAATGGATCTTTGGCGTGCACGTCATGTGTACACGTGACCTCGGTTTTCTTCCTATTCGAACGACTAGACAACTGCCCTTGTCAGCCCCCCCCCCCATAAACGTCCCACACCAATGCATTTGATTAAAATTTTGTATTAACTGACAACTAACTTTATACTAACAAGTGGTTTATTTCCTTCCATACATAATAGGACACGAGAAATAGTTGGATCTAAAATCACAAGTTCCTCGGCAGGGATTATAAAACATGTTACCATTACAACGACATTTCACGGCAAATAAATTCGCTTGACACACTAAATAATAAACATTGTCTTCCCATGGGATGCGCTCATTTCTCGCTGGACATCGAGCTGAAATGCAAAGAATCAAAGTTATACGTTGAAGTCATTGGCAAGGTTGACTTATCAGGTTACCAGGGTTAGATCAATTTCAAAAGGTCAACTGGTCAAGGTCACGAGATATAAACAGGGCTATAGCGCTAATCACAACCCTAACCCTGGACGTAGCCCTAACGCGTACCCTAAACCTAACCCATAATCTCGCCAACTCTAACCTTCAGTCTCTCCCCCAAATTCTTAAACTAACCCACACTCTTGCGAGCTACAATCACGTACCTTAAACATATTTACAGCTCTGTGACCTTGACAATATCTTGAGTTGGGCTTACGAAATAGATATAGCCCTGTAGCAGTGGCCACGAAATGGAGTTGGAGGCGTACTATGCGTCTGATTCGAGTAATATGTTGTTGGGGCTATTAGCAAACTAGACTGCACCAAGGCCACGAAAGGGTGAACGCGCAATATGCGCCTGATTCGAGTAATGTGTTCTTGGGGTCATTAGCAAACTTCACTGTACCAGGAGGTCCGCCTATCCAGGATTGGACGTGGACCATTACCAAGCACAATAGGCCAATTTTCTCCATTTCTGATCGATAAGATGTCTGATGCCTGGGCCCTGATTCACGAAATCGTAACTAAAGATAAAATCCAAATTTTAGTAGATACTTCAGTTTTGATTCGCTAAGCACTGAAATCAATCTAATATTATCCAATCAAATAACTAAAATTTGGATTTTATCTTAGTTAAAAGTTCGTGAATAAGGCCCCTGTGCACCTTAAACCTAGGTCACAATCCGCCAGGTGCGTTTTGGCCAGAACACACCAAAGTGACGCGCACGTCTCACGCACGGGTTAACTAAAATTTCCCATGTAGACTACCAGGCTTTTGAGCAAGGCTTTATTCAGCAGAATATTATCCAAATTGCGCATTTCGCCAGGAATTTATGAACATTTCTCGCGGACACATTCCCGTTGATTTCTGAAATCAAGTTTAGAGTTTAGTGACTGATATTGCCCCAGGTTGACAGTTGACAGAATAGCCTGTTCATCTGGTTTCCCAAATCAGAGAACACGAACTTTTGAAGTGTATTACTACTACACTGTTTTAGATCATTCTGACAATCGCTATAGACAGGTCTTGCTGTAATATCTGCATCAGCTTCATACATAAACCCCAAAATAGTCGCCATATATGTTAACAAGTACCATATGGACCAGGAACCCACCATGACGTAAACGCCGCCATCTTTAAATTATGACGTCATGTGACAAACTGACGTCCGTCACCCATGTCAAGTTTCTTGTCAATCATCCTTAGAGCCTCCCACCACGAAGAATAGCCTTATGGAAGCGCTCGTGGGGTTGGTTATACGATGGACACGTGGCAGTTGCTGGTCCAGTAAACATAAAAACTTACGGTTCGGTCACCTGCGGAAAATAAATTAAAGATTGAAACGGAGCGGTTAATACTCACATGGAACGGGCCAGACCATTCCACACTGGGGCACACGGGGTGTTGTGTTGGGGTTGGTGATTTGAGGAACATAGTAGGATGTGGTGGGTGGTCGATACGTGGTTGTGGTTGTGGTTGTGGAGGTGGATGTGGATGTGGAAGGTGGCACGTAAACTGTGCTGGATTGGGAAGAGTCACTGAAACGAGAAGAGGTGGTTTGAAAATTCATCATGCATGTCTGTGTAAAGGGGTAACAGGGTCGTGAGAAATCGCACGCATGACTTACGTGAAACATAAAAAAACATAAATAAAGCTAATCGTCAATTTCTGCTGCACCGTCCTTTCCAGCATTTCCAGCGGCGTTTCCTGCAGCATTTCCGGCGGTTCCTGCAACATTTCCGGCGGCGTTTCCTGCAACATTTCCGGCGGCGTTTCCTGCAACATTTCCGACCACAATTCCGGCGGCGTTTCCTGCAACATTTCCGGCAATATTCCCTGCGGCATTTCCGACCACGTTTCCTGCAACATTTCCGACCACATTCCCTGCGGCATTTCCGACCAAGTTCCCTGCAACATTTCCGACAACATTCCCTGCGACATTCCCTACATTATTGCCGCCTCTATTGCCCGGAATTTGTTTAGGCTTTCTTCTTCTATTTTTGCCGGCATTACCTACACTGAAATATGCAGACGAAAAAACAAACAATTCATATACAGTCAACTCTGTATTAAGCGACCGAGGTCTTTGAATACAGCACACCACAGATTTTTAATACGTTATCAGATATGATGATTCCAAAAGCATTCATTGGAATGAGAATAATAATACTATATATTGCGCCAGCAATTCAACTCAGAGAACCGTGATCGAGCGCTATACTTAAGTACAACTATTATAAAAATTTACAACACTACATATTAATCCATAACATAAAAAAAGGCATAAACAAAATACGGTGAACATTATTTAGTACACGTGGTAAAGGTCTGACCTAAACACATCTTGATTAGTCCTTTTTGTGGAGATCTATAGTTTTAGTTAAATTTATTATTATTATTATTATAGGAGCCCTATATTTCTGAATATAGCACCGTGGCTCACCTTGTCAGTGGTGCACGACTGGACGTCTGAAAGGGAAAATTGGGTTCGGCCCAGTGATGAGATTTCAAAAATTTTCTTGTCGGACATTTTGTTCCCGAAAATAAAGTGGCATAACTCTTATCGTAATTTAAGCGGACGTTTTCAAAACACAATTACGAATCACGTACGTATCAACAAAATATATTCAAATTCATACGTAAAAATAAATAGGTGCACCTCGTTATTTTTCATGTTTATTACCGAACGGTATTCAAATTTATGTCAATAATATTCCTGCAAAATTACTTGACATCGTAATACCTGCTGATCCGTATGTGTTTCATACTACACCAAAATTACCGTATTTTTATTTCGAGTAACAACTGAAGACTTTATAGAAGGTAAATACGGAGAATTGCTACTTTGAGACACCAATGGTTGCTTGGTGTGGGCAGAGAATGTACGTCGGTATTTCCATTCTGACCCTCGTCTATGCTCCTTAGACAAGTGTGTGTGTCGTTGGGAGAGAATGGTGTTTAACGTCCATCCGACACGAACAAGGTCATTTCAACCCTTGACAGCTGGAATTCGAAGAAGTTCCCGACGTCTTTATTAGCCCGGATAGAGCAGACAAGATTGAACCCCTATCATTTCACTTCATTAGCCGTGTTAGTCCAGACAAGAAAGACATTAAACACCATTTCATTTCATTTTATTAGACAAGTGGGCAAGGAGAGAGGAATGGGGTTTACTGTCCACTCGACACAAACTAGGTCATTTAAATTTCATGACTAACATATGGTTCAATTTTATTACATTAATTCGCTAGCGCGTAGGGGTCTTTAGGAATGGGGGATGGCGGCTACGAGGTTGGAAAAGCGACCCTACCCCTTGTCACGTACAAGCTGGGATTCGAAACCACGCCATTTGACTACATGACACACCCTATAATGCAATGAACACGCCTAAACACCTCTCCCGATCTCCGACAAGTAGGACGTTAAACCTCATTCCGTTCGATTTCCGTCCATTTTGTAGTTAACAATGTATTGTGGTTGAGTTGCGGCTAGAGATAGATATAACCGTGTTATTGATTGGCCCGTCTTCCATTAGCCCAGGTTAGGTGCAAAAGAGTAGGACGTTAAACCCCATTTCATTTAATTTCATTTCGTTATTGATTGGGCTGTTAACTGTATGGAGATTGTTAATCTTGCTCCAACTGGTCAAATTCAGACATGTTTCCAGACAAAACGGATACTTAACCTTTTAATAATTCATATTTATCAGGCACTTTAGTAATAAATAGTATACCGTCTTTAATGACATCCCAGTCATTGTTAAACACTAGGTCTCAGAAAGAAATGAAATGGGGTTTAACGTCCTACTGTGCTGCTCCTACAGGGCTAATGAGGACGGGCATATAGTGTGTAAATTTTGCCCCGGCAACGCCATTGTGTCCTACTCTTATATCGAATTCCAACAGCCAAGGGATCTTTAACGTGCACGCCAATGTATAGCGAGCCACCGTCTTGCCCACTTAATCACACTGGTAACCTATTTCCAGAAAGAGTGAGAGCGGGGATTAACGTCCACTCTGCATAAATTAGGTCATTTCAGGGCTAACATATTGGTTCAATTTCTACTTATAAAATTCTCTTGCACGTAGGAATCTTCAGACGTCAGCGGACCCCCACCCCCCGCAACCGATGGAAACACATGAGGTTGGAGTGGCTTCCCTACTTCATTTCGGGACTAACATACGGCTCAATTTTATTTCTAAAATTCGCTTGCGCGTAGAATTCTTTAGCAGTCGGCTACCCAACTTCATGACAGACCCTATTATCTAAAGCTTACACGTTAGACAATTAGGCCAGATAACCTTTTGTTTTACTTATTACGAATTCCACCTGCTTAGACCGAGGAAGTTGCCATTTTGTAAAGTTTTTATAAGAAAAGAAAGGATTCTGGACTTACGCTGCAGCCGGAAGTTGTTGTTGTAAGGTAGAAAGAAGAGGATAATTGCCTCCACCACAGGTGTTGTTCTCATCGTCTTGATCTAAGGCCCACACCATAGATCCAGCTAAACCGTTCACTCGGATATAATTAGCCTAGAAATAACAATCCTTCCATATTTCAAAAGCTACTAAGCTCATCACCCCTCCAATTCCCTGCCGTCACGACTAGAGGCAGATGGGAGTGTGATTTTAACACATTTGAGCAGGGGCGTTTTAAGGTTTATCATGGCGGAGGCTATATTATTTTGAGGGCCCTCTTTCGCGTTGGGGGGGGGGGGGGGGGGGGGTGGGGCGGCGTCTTGATTGATAATGGTTTGACGCGACCAACGACAACGTGGGAAATCATGTCTGGTAATGCAATCTGTACCGATTTGAGAAAGGTCGGATGATGGCGCATATTGAAGATTACAGTACGTGTAACAAAGACTCGTAACAATGTCAAAAATAGCATGCAGATTGGACGGAGATACTTTGGATATGAGAGTACTAGCCTGCCGCACCTAGAGCAATGATGATGCTATAATTCGACCGTTCTTGCGATAAAACTCTAAAAAAATAAATAATGCAGAATGACTGTATTGTAAATGTCAGTCAAATTACTATATTCTGAGCAAGCAACGGCTTACTCACTGAGACACCACTGTTCACGCCATTAATAAAAATAACATGAATAACAAATAGCCAACCTTGAGTGCAAATGATGACGGGTTATCAAAACCAATCCATTCCCATTGACCAAACTTCTGTCCTAAAGCAGCAACCACGCCCTGATTAGTCAATTGAATCAGTTGGTAACCAGCGTTTAATTTACCACAAATCTGAAAACAGGAAATTCTATTTTTAAAAAAAAAACATCCAACGTATCTAATTATATTCAAATCGATTCAATTGTACGTATAGTCTACCTAAGTGAAGATCCAGAATCCAGATGATGCCATCCTGTCACCGTTGGCAAAATTGAAATATTCAAGATGGCCACCATGCGGCATTTTCTGGTTATTTAGTGGGGTACAATTCGTGACAGATTTTTTTCTCGGAGATTGGTATACAGGTGGTTTCTAAATGAATTTAGCCAGTGAAATCCAAAGAGGTTGTTTATGCCGTCCAAAAGTGTCCGCTAATTCTGCTAGAGGCCATAATCAGCAAACGCCTTCTGACGGCAATTTTGAATATTCAAATTTCCCCCAACAGAATATATTATTTCCAGGTTTGTCGACCTGTTGTCGGACTACTATTACTGAGCGACGTTTCCATATCTTATTAGCATACAAAATAAAGAGCACATATACAAACTGAATTGGTATATACATATCTCAGCTTCTGAACGCAATAAGGAACACAACCTTGGTGTCTGAACATACCTGTCCTCTTTAAGATTTATTATGTAAGATTTAGATCAAGAGCTAGCCATTCTTGCTAAAATAGTTTCAAAATAGATAATGTAAAATGGACTTATTGAAAATTGCATTCACATTGCTCCATTGCGAACGACGATATTAGCTTTTAAAGGTTTGATAAGATGTGTGGATTAATTGCAATCCTCGTACTGGCTGTTAGAAGTTAAGCCTCGCTTCACCATTTTCAGATTAAATCTAAATATGGCTGAACCGTTCTAATCTACTTAATATCGGAGATATCCGATGGTATCGAGAGTTCATTAAGTCCTTTTCGTGTCTAATAAATAGTTCATAAAACATTTCAGGGATAAAGAAAGGCAGATTTACGTCTTGAATAATGTATGTTTAAAGGTCAGATGATACAACTGTATTATTTTGAAAATGACCAGATTGCGGTCTTCGCAAAAAAACCCTCTGGAAATGTACAGAGGGCGCAATATTTCCATTGACTATTTATGGGCGCCAATCTCATTAAGTCACTCTACAACTATGAGAGAGACAGAGAGAGAGAAAAAAATGGGGTTTAACGTCCACTCGACACAAACTAGGTCATTTCAAGACTAACATGTGGTTTCAATTTTATCTCAATGATTCGCTTGCAATGGGAGTAAGCCGGAGGATCCGGAGGAAACCCACGAGGACTAACATGTGATTTCAATTTTATTTCAATGATTCGTTTGCAATGGAAGTAAACCGGAGGATCTGGAGGAAACCCACGAGGTTGGAAGGCGACCCTATTCCTTGTCACGTGCAACCAGGATTCGAAACCACGCCAGTTGACTCAATGACAGGCTTATGATACAGCACGCACGAGCTAACCATTCGGCCATCCACCCCCCCCCCTACAACTATGAATTTTTATTATTGATTGTAAATCCAGTATTGGGTGGCGCTCTAATTGGCCGGTAACCTCTGGCTTGCGGTAGTGGTTTCAATCCTTGGTGTGAGCATATGTGTCTTGGAGACAGGGTCACATTCTTAACCGGGTACCCCTCCCCAACACACACCTGGAAGACTCTTGCGCGTGAGTTAAAATAATAAATTAATAAAAAAATAAGACAATTTGTCTGTGATATTGAGCAGTGAGAGTTTTGCTGGGTTTTTTTTTTGTTTGTTTGTTTGTTTGTCTTTTTGGGGGGATCACGATGGCTAAGTGGGTAAGGCGCTGGCTCGCTAGCCTGGAGGTCGGGTGTTCGATCTCTGCATTGGCCGAGACAGTTCATCTCGATTTTCCGGCATGGTTTCCCCTTGTCAGTGATACGTAATTGGCGTGCACGTAAAAGAGTAGGCCGTAGCGCCGCTACCCTGGCAAAATTTCCCTCATAGTACGCTGTATGGCGGATGCCCGTCTTCCATTAACTTAGGTTAGGTGCAGAAGAGTAGGACGTTAAACCCCATTTCATTTCATTTGTTTGTCTTTTACTTATTTTATTTTTGGGGTTTTTTTTATGACATATTGTAAAGTCAGGGGCTTATCATTAGACTTTTATTATCATCACAATCTCAATGTAAAAAAAATAATATTAGCAGGATTAATGGAATAATGCATAAGTAAAATCTCGAATTTATGGATCACTTTGAAATAATCGCTTTTAACTCTAATTCTTAATCATATTAATGCTAGCTTAAGTAAACAATGTCATTTAATAACAATTTAACCTGATAATGATATGTGTCATTACATTTTAATCTGTCAAGTGCTGATAGGCAATAAGACAATACTTATAAAGTAGTTTAGCATTTCGAATACAAAGATCTGAATTTGTTTTTAGGTGTTTTTTTTATTTTCAAATGACCTCGAGAAGTTGATAAATAGACTGTTTATCAGTTACGTTAATGCATTTAGTGCAAGTAAGTAAATCTATAATATAATTATAATCATGGATTATTATTTAAATCTGGTGATGGAGAGACTACACTGCGGACAGGTGCTTGGTGCCTTTCATGCCCTAAACAGGTGATGATTTCGTTCCGACGTTCCAGTCCTCAGCATCATGAAATGGGAATTTTAAGAAAATAAATGGGGTTTAACGTCCTACTGTTCTGCTCCGAACTGGACTAATGAAGACGGGCATATGCCATGCATTGTGCCATTAGGGATATTATGCCCAGACAGCGACACTACGACCTACTCGTATATCGAATTCCAAATGCCAAGGGATCTTTACGTGTATATCATTGTGTACACAGGACTAGACAGCTGTCCTTGTCAGGCTCTACAAATTTTAAGAAACGGAGCGGTTTCTTATCTAATTTTATTCAAGCTTGATGTTGCCAGACATACTGGCGTGCACGTTTAACAAAACTTGATAATCGGAATTCGAAATACGAACTGGCCGTCGTCTCGCTGTCCCGGCAAACTGTCCCTCATAGCAGACTGTATGGCGTGTACTCGTCTTGATTTGGACAGTTGGTTCAATACAGCAGAAAGTTTAATCAGATTGCAGTTCATTTGACCAACTATCATAAATAATGAGGAATTATTTGATTCTATGTTATAGTGGCGGACGATTCTGGTGTCCAGTGGGTCTAGCGTGTTCGCTTTATATCATAAGGTATATGTCGAGGGAGAGAGAGTGTGGAATGGGGTTTAACGTCCACTCGACACAAACTAGATCATTTCGGGACCAACATAATGTTTAATTTTATTTCAATAATTCGCTTGCGCCTAGGGGTCTTTAGCAGTGGGAGGAAACCGGAGTGCCCAGAGGAAACCCACGAGGTTGAGAAGGCGCCCCTATCTACATGCCACATACGCTCACACCAGGGATCGAAACAGCTAGAGGTCGAAGCGCAGCACTCTAGACTACTAGCCCCCCCCCCCCCAATGTATATGTCACCTTCTGATATAGAAGTCCGATCACACGCAGTTGCGGGACGGGGGTATTGCGAATAGTTTCACAAAACAGTTGAAATGAAATGAAATGAAATAGGCTTTAAGGACACAGTGTGCTGTTCCGGCAGGGCTAATGAAAACGGGCATTTGAGGGAAATTGTGTCAGGACAGCGGTGCAACGGTCTATTTTATATCGAACTCCAACTGCCAAGGGACCTTTAACGTGCACACCAATGCACCGTGGTTTTTCGTATCATCCGAACGACTAGGTAGCTGTTCCCCTCAGGCTCTCCATTCTGTACCACTTTCTTGACCAGCACCGGGAGCGAACCCGGGACCTCTAAGCGTAGCGAGGCAGTGTCTTACTCACTGAGCCATCGTGATGCCTGTGGACGTTAAAGTAGCTTAGTCTCGTACCATCCAAAGTCTTTGACATTGAAAACATGACAATTATCCCAATGAAAATGAAAATAAACATATCTGTGTTTAATCCCCCAGCTAGAATTATCTCCCGTAAAGGAGGATAATTGATTTTCTTACATAATTAAAATCGTGGATATGTTATCATGAAAATAAAATAAATGAGGTTTAATGTTCTGCTTCGAATGGGCTAATGAAGACGGACATACGCCATGCGCATTGGTTTAATGATATACACCAAGTTTCACCTTCTCACTAAATCAGAACCAAAGTTATCGAGCTCCAAAGTCACAACCGATCAAATTAAAATATAGATAGAGAGAGACGGAGAGGGAGAGAGAAAAGGGTTTAACGTCCACTCGACTATGGTTTAAATTTATTTCAATAATTCACATGCGCGTAGGGGTCTTTAGCAGTGGGAGGAAACCGGGGACAGGAAGAAAACCCTAGAGGTTTGAAGGCGACGCTACTCCTTGTCATGTTTTAAAAGTCTGACTTGATGTAATCAAACTATACACAAAGTGTCAACGCTTTAACCTAATTAGAAGCAGAGTTATCGACCAATCAAATTGCCAATCAGGTGGACAGGGAGGCTCACTCTACATTCTCAAAAATACACTAATCGTCTTTCAATTGTATTTTCAAGTTTTAAAATAACAAATATATATTCACCACTTTATAGTTGTATTGAGAATATCCGCTAGGTGACGCTCCAATACCATTTCCGGCTGGCTGGGCATTTAATGTGTAACTTCTGCCATAAGCTCCCATACCCATGGCTATTTTATTGGCGGGAAAACCGGCAGCAATCCAACCTATCACTGAGCTATTCTATTTAAAGTAAAATTAAAAAATGTTACACTGAATCCTAGAAATGGCTGGACAAATGTGTCTTCATGAATTAAACAAAAAACATACCCAATGAAACTGTTTGTGGTTCGCGGCTACACATGGGCTGCCCTAGTTACGATACCGTAGCTATAACGTTCACATATACTGATGTACTTGTTTTTAGCTACGATTGGGTGCCTTTATATTAGTTCCACGTAGGGTTGAGGGTTGAGATTGGTTATCTAGAGCTGCTCGAGACTCAAATTAGGGTATAAGGGCATCTCGAACCGGGAGTGACGTATGTCTGGTCGCGTTGTATCACCACTTCCGGTTTCGGATTATACGGGCTCTATGCGTGCAACTCTGGGTAAACGGCAACTAGTCTTGAAAGAGAAACCCACAAAAAATACACAAAGGGTGTTAGCTAATATAACAAAGATTGTACTTACTCCTTCCGGGTACAACGGAGAGTGATGTTGAACTCCCAGTGATGGTCCATCCCATGAACCATGAAAATCATACGTCATCATATTCAGAATATCCAGGTAACTGAAACAAACGGAATCATGGAATGGAATGGAGATGGATTCCCGGCTAGTAATTCCCCTCATATTGCCATGCCTTCTTAACGCATGGGTACTGGGCAGGTTGGATATAAATGTAGAAAAGGAATATCCATTTCGAATATTTGATTGGACTTGTCAAAGGAATCCATAGGCAATGACGTTTTATTTGTACATGGTTTCCTTGATTCATGACTGTGAATTTCCTGATAGTCTCGCTCTTTGATTATTAAGACAACCCTGACAGAGAGTGTAAATTCCACCTAACTCTCACCCTAACTAACCTAACCCGTCTTTGATTCTAGATCAAAAGGTTAATCTTCGTTGTCGTGTAAAAGGGGTGGGTGGGGATTACTATAAATAGACGGTCTACATTCGCCTGTCATGATATCAGTGAAAACAACTGCTAGTCCAACGGGCTGTTTAAACTGAGCTCGAGCGCGACAAATTATTTGAATTTGGTTAGCGAGGAAAACCTCGGAGAATTTGGTGGAACATTAATCGCGAACGATTCAAATGACTCAATCAGAGTGCGGGGTCAATTGCGTGAATTTCATCTGCGATTTCCCACCCATATCGCCGCTTTCTTTCGAACGATTATTCCCGCAAAAAGTTCCTGTGGTCAGTTGTCACATTCGTGATGTTGGTCGCGTTTGCGCACGATGTATATCTTTGATATTTGGGCCCGCGGTAGGTAATGGGTTGAGCAGAACTGTCATGATTTTTCATGCTCCGTTTTCACTTCTCAGAGGTCGCGGATATGGAAGATCAAGCAGCTCTTTATTCAGTGTTCGTACTTCTGTTGTTCTTAATTGATTGTCCTTAATTCTTATTTCTCGTCGTATTTCGACATTAATTTGTATACTAAAATTAACATTTGTATAATAAAACCAGTACTTGTTACAAATTTGTCATATCATATTAGTAAATTAATTAAACCTTTGTTTAATTTAATGACATTTTGATATAATGAATTATGAACCATGAGCACTGAATAAAGAGCTGTTTGGTCGTCCATATTTCGATGCTACGCAAACCCGCGGGTCACCTGTCTACACATTGAAGTGCACGTAAAAGACCCGTTAAAATATACATAGACCTACTTTCCAATCTTGGCTACTTCGTAATAAGTATTAGCTGTTGGCATAGATGCAGCCACGGCAGCCGTCAGAAGTAATCGTGGTTGATTTGTAGCCGCCGATTCAGCAATGAAATTATTTTGTAATATCTAAACAGAAAAAGAATAAGACAATATAAAAAATGGTAAATAAGAAATTAGAAATTTAAAAAAAACTTAAAGATAGTGGTGCGCATGTTAGTAATAAAACATTCAAATTATAATCATTTTCTCAGGGAAAATACTTGTTTTGACATACACGGGTCGTGGGGTTGGGTAGCTCGCAGACCAGACGCAAGTTACCGGGTGTAAATGTGCAGGACCAAAAATCTCTACCGCCAGTCTACGATCTTCCTCGGTGCTCAAAACACGCAAGTGACGCGTAAGTGTCGTGCACTTGTTTACTGAAATTTTCACCGTAGACAGACTGTCCGTAGTAGCAGGTATGATGGGCTGTGAGCTGGGCCTTACCAATACGTCTCGGGCTGAGATATTTCCTCCGAATTATAAGTGAATTGACAACAAAAAACGCCCTTGTGGGGTGGTAAGTAAGAAGTCTTTCTCAAATTTTCTATGGAACCGGTTGGATATGATTCAAATACAGATCCATAGTTCGTTTCGGTTTTTTTTCATACTTTCGATGACCTACACTACACGAAGACCTAATCGGTTGTAGTGGAAGGAAGCGTCTGGGGTCGTACGATCGGCTTTTGACCCTATGGCGTCAATCATTGATGATCGCACAATCGGCTTTTGGCCCTGTGTTGTCAAATATTGATTAATCAATCAGCCTTAACGTTTCTAGTGATTTACCCACAGTTTCGCGCATCGTTAAACCATCACTTAATCAACCAGAACGCCGGTAATGTAAAAACTTTTCCAGGTTCTAAAACGAAACGAAACGAAATAGGATCTGTGTTTTAATCTGATTAAATGGAATGTGTAGAATGTGTATATCTATAATGTATCTTTCCTAGTTACTTTTGCAACTGTCCTTTAGCGAACGATATTCGCTGACAGTTGCTATCCGGCCTTCTATAGCTGCAGTATGAAAATACGGTAAAATACCGCTATTCCCCACCCCTATTCTCAGGCTGTTTTAGAACCTTTGCCGTCTATTTTTCACAACAATTCTTTATTTTCCCCCAAAAGGAATCCTTTTCACTATATTTGACACAGATTTATAATAATTCAACTCCATTTTCAAGTAGAATTTAGCGATGAAATAAACATGCGGTTTGCGCATGTCCGGGTCTCGTTATCGCTCTTCAGTTTAAACGTATTTGGTGTATGTTTTTAAGGTTTCCAAAATAGCCTTAGAACAGAGGTGGGGAAGAACAGTATTTTCATACTGCAGCTATAGAAGGCCGGATAGCAACTGTCAGCGAATATCGTTCGCTAAAGGACAGTTGCAAAAGTAACTATATCTTTCCCTGTCGGTCACGTTTTGCAATGTTTTATTGGCAAAAGAAACGCTGTTATCGGACCTTGTCGGCCATAGTAAGACCGCTCGTGACGACGAATTAAGATTAAGAAAGGCCATAGATAGTTTTTACCCCGAAAGAGATAAATTTTGTAAATAAAAATCATTAGAATATACGTCTGGATGATAGAGACTATCTGTGGGATCGTTATTTATCGGTACTCTACATCTAGCCTCGGTTGTATACAATTGCGATGCGGCATCGGTTTACTTATTAGGAAAACTTGCCGCTTTTAGAAAGAAGTTCTCAAAATTGCATCGTTCGAACTCTGTGTAGAATGTTATGTGCAAAGTACTTGATAGAAAAACAGCTTGAGACTTCGAAAGCTTTGTGTGATAAAACATTCTTTAAGGCGTCGTCGTGGGCGACGCCGTCGGTGATCCTGGAAGTTGAAAGTAGTTCCAATGGCGGACTTCCTCATACAGCCAACGCTAGATGTAAATACTGGAGTCTGCTGTGGTTTGCCTAGTGCCGTATTTACCTGTAGCCATCTTGTAAATTGGACTCGATCAGCAGCGGTACCCCTTCTACCGGTATTAGCTGGGTACTCCCAATCTAAATCCAAGCCATCGAATCCCCTCTGTCTCAGATACGTGATGGCATTATCAGCAAATGCTTGCATGGCCGTGTCGTTTGCAACCAGATTAACATATTGGGTGTTGTCAGCATTCCAACCACCAATAGCTAGAATCACTTTCAAGGATGGGTTGGTATTCTTTAGGCCTACGACTCCTGCTTGTCTGAAACGATAAAGTCATTGAAATAAATAAAATGGAATACAATAGGGTTTAATGTCATACTGTGCTGCTCCGACTGGGCTAATGAAGACGGGTATACGCCATACGGTGTGCTATGAGGGGAATTTTGCCCGGACAGCGGCATTATGAGCTGCTTTTATATCGAATTCCAACTACCTAGGGATCTTTTACGTGCATGCCAATGTGTACCCCGGGCCTCGCATGCCTTTCTTCATTATTCCAGTCGGAGCAGAACAGTATGAAGTTAAACCACGTTTTATTTCATTTCATTTCTTGTCATCACGTTTTCTGTGGCCACTTAGAAGGGTTAATTAATTATAACCTTGGGTATAAAATACAAGTTTAATGTCAAGAGTCTTAGTAAGACAGAAATAGACAGACAACTCGGCTAAGACAAAAAGAGAAAGACAACTCGCCTTTTTAATCCGATGAGAATGTTGACGCAATTTTATTGTTCGTTTTTCTATTATAGAATTAAGACATCAGAAATAACGTCATAATATTTCGTACGCCAGAAATCATCAAAAAGATTACGCTAGATGGTTAGATTATAATACGCCAGCCGAAAGATTACACTGAATAATTTAGACTACTGTGCGCCTGCCAAATATTACACTGGATAATTTGGACTATTGTACGCCTGCCAAATTTTACACTGGATAACTTAGACTTAAAGGGGTGACAAGAAATGACATGAAATGGGGTTTAACGTCCTACTTTTCGACTGGGATAATGAAGACAGGAATACGGCCTAAACCTATTTCGAATTACAACTGTCAAGGGTTCGTTTACGTACATGCCGGGGGGATTAGATGGCCGAATGGTAAGCGTGTACGCGCTGTATCATACGGGCTACCATTGAGTCAACTGGCGTGGTTTCGAATCCCCAATTGTACGTGGCAAGGAGTAGGGTCGCCTGTCCCGAAATGACCTAGTTTGTGTCGAGTGGACCTTAAACCCAGTTTCTCTCTCTCACGTACATGACCATGTGTACACGGGCCCCTGGCTCTTCATACCATCCGTACGGTTGGCTCTCCGCCCTACACCACTGACAAGAGAAAACCACAAGCTTAGCCACGCTCCATTTAAAACAGAAAAGTACATGTACATTCGAAGGTTGAACCAAGCGTTTCGTACAACCAGTGCTCTGTTTCTCGAAATCTTAACTAAAGTCAAGATACATGTACTTCAATTATCCAGTCAAGTCTATTGTGAAATCGTGAGATAATTCAACATCAGAAGAATCATTTAAACCGGAGATTAACGGACTAGGACAGGTATTACATGACACACACAGATAGTCATTGACTATTGCATATATACATTACTAAAATTAAATATTTAAAAATTCAAACTGGGTAATAAACTTGGTGTGTTGGCTTCAACAACTCTCTATCTCTCTCTCGCTCGCTCGCTCTCTCTCTCTCCCTCTCTCTATTCTTTCTCTCTCTCATATACATTTTTACGTTAAATGAATCATACTTCTTTGCATTTGAATTTGATATTTGCATTGGTGTGTTGGCTTCAACAATTCTCTCTCTTTCTCTCCCCCCTTTCTCTCGCTCTCTCTCTCTCTCTCTCTCTCTCTCTCTCTCTCTCTCTCTCTCTCGCTACTTACATTGTGGGATCGTTCCATTCGATATCAAGGATGTTTGTCCCCTGTAATTTAGCGAACGCGTACACAATATGCGTACAGACGAATGGGTCGATCTTGTTTGGTTTAAATCCCCGGTATTGGGCCCAGTTGGTATAATAACACATTCTAACGTATCCATAGCAACCTGAAAAAAATAAATAAACGGGTAACCTCGAGGATACTTGGATCATCGGCATGAAAGTCATTTCGCCCGGACAGAGGGGTTTCCTTGACCTCGTTGTCGTAGTCCAATAACTAACGTACGAAAATTCAATGCAAGCTGGCTTTTTTTTTCGCACGTATACAATGAATGGCCATTTTGCGCAGTAATCCCAGCCAGAATTTGCTATTTTTTTAAAATTGCGTTAAGGTTTAAAAGTTTTGTTTAGAATTGAAACAAATTAACTATTAGTCAATCCCCGTGCTAAAAACATCAACATAATTGATTGTGTATATCTGAAACAGACACGACCGAAGCACAAAATAGTGCCAATATGCCGACGTCAAATCTAAATTTGTAATGTTATTTTTGTGAAAAATCATTGGGAGAGGCGATAAGACGTTATGGCTGTGCGGATTATATAGTCCTAAAGGCTTCAAGAAGGCTATTGTGTACAATGTAACATTGTGTTGACATTTGTTTGTTGACGTGACCTCATTAACTGTGACGTTTACATAACGTCATATGGATATCATGGCTATTCATTGTGTCAGAGTCACTTCTCTGCAGGTAGGGTGATTCTGTCGTCCAGATTGAGCCCAACTGCCAAAGCGTGCACGGGGCCTGGGATTTCCGTCTGATCATAATGTAAATGAATGACGAAGAATGGGTTTTATTTAACGATACGGTCCCGCTCTGAAATTTCATTAAAATCATCGAGCAGACATGTGCTCCACATTTGTTTCACGGGTAGGCCGACATGCATGTTTCCGTGAGTGTAGTCCGAAATCATCCGCGCCGGTGTCATCGTGTAAACGGGAATTAATTGTGACAGAAAACAACGGGCCTAAATCCATAGGCTGTATAAATGCTACACAAGTCTGTAAAGATTCATTCCCTGTAAAGTATTTCTAAATGAAATGAAATGGGGTTTAACGTCTTACTGTTCTGCTCCGGAGCTGGGCTAATGAAGACGGGCGTACGCCATACATTGTGCTATGAGGGGAATTTTGCCCGGACAGCGGCGCTACGGCCTACTCTTATATCGAATTCCAACTGTCAATGGATCATTTACGTGCTCGCCAATTTGTACACGGGACTTCGGTGTTTCGTCCCATCCACACTTCTAGACAGCTATCAGGCCCACGTGATCCCGAAACATTATACAAAGCCACCGTCACACCAAAGTATTTAGAGCGTAGATATCCCCAATAAAGTGTGGAAAATGTGGTATTTAATCATATGTGTAGAGAAGAAACAGTCAATCTCTAAACAATACTTGATTTCCTAGAATTGCACAGAATCTGGATACACTAGGATCTGGAAGAGTTGTTATATAACCGGCATCTTTGTTGATGTGAGGGATTAGCCAATGAAACGGTCTGTTGCAGCCAGTTCTGTGCGATGCACAGAACTGTGGGTATTTCACTACAAACATCAACGCTGATTGGTTGATCAAATGTCTGAGATCATAAGGTCAAAAGACGCTGGTACGACCCCCGAGGCGACCCTTCCACTAGAACCGGTCATATTTTGATGTAGTGTAGGACATCGAAAGTACAAAAAAAAACCGAAACGAAATGTAGATCTGTATTTTAACAATAATATAAGGACAACTTGTCCACCCGTTTTCTGCTCGAGTGACGCAAGGGGTGCTTCGTATGTGTTGATAGAATGGCTAATAATTATAAGAACAGTGACACTCGGCAAACCTCGACAGATTCCGGTTCCTACATCTAGTCTCGGCTGTATGACGAATTCCGCCATATTGGAACTACTTTAAAGGTCCAGAATGAAACATTGCTGCGCCCATGGTGTCTTGTTTGTTTGTAATAGCTTCAAGTTTTCCTGTTAAAATAAACCTGTAGCCGCATCGTAAATGTATGGGCGTAGGTACATATATCACTTACTGTCATACAGCCGAGACTAGATGTAAGTTCCGGAATCTGTCGAAGTTTGCCGAGTGGAACAGTGAGAGACTTAAAACAACATGCTCAGCGATTAAACTGTGGAAAGTAGATTGGCTGAGGATAATCCAAGAATTTGCTTAGGCTTTGATATTTATCGTAAATGACCAGCTAGTAACAACAAATACAAGGTTAAATGGACCCTCGAAGATTCAATTAGACAAACTAGATTTGTAAGGTTTTGGGTAGTTGAGAGGGATATGAAGACACTTTTGATAGTTAATTTAATTTGAATATGATTTATGTCCAAATATATTACACACTCACAAAGTTATTTTCAAACAATGCATCCAGGGTGTAGTGACCGCTGGTTTTACACGTGGGGTACAACACCCAAACATTTAAATCGTTGGAAATTGTTTACTGCTGAGCATTATGGTTATGAATTCGATGTAGTCTTCGGTTGGTGCAGACCAGCAATCTCCACGCAAGTCTTTCTATCCAGCATTCGAACTGGCGTGGACTACAGGGGAAGACAACTCTAACTGGGAGAATAGCAAACGTTAAAGCCCATTACAGTATCATTATTCATTACCAACTAGGTTCACGTGCACTGTTCCATTAGACCGTTGTTTATACTTTCGATGGCCTACGCTACATGAAGATCTAATAAGTTTTACTGGGAGCTCATGTCAGAGGCCAAACAAGCGGACTGGGCATATGACGTCAGACATTTGATTAACCAATCAGCATTGACATTACTAGTGGATTACCCACAGTTCTGTGCAAACTACGCCTAAACCTCACCGTAACAGATCATTGGATAATGCCTCAAATCATTCAGAACACGCCAATGATAACAATTCTTCCAGATCCTAGTGTAGTAAGGACAAGTAAAACCATAGTCAGTCACGTGTGATCCACGAAGTGGGGGGGGGGGGAGTACGATCGACATTGTGTGATCCTGTTATGGTGTTCTTGTTGACCTTGCTGATACCATTTATGTATGAGAATTTTGTCCGGACAGCGGTGGTGAGACCGTCTCATACAACGAATCCCAACGTTCTGATATGGTGCACGCCAATTTTAAATGCTATATTCTTTCTTGTCAGATCCGTCGCCCTGCACCAATGACAAGAGAAAACTACGCAGCAAGTCGCGAGGTACTTTCTTGTTTAACAGCCGGGTCGAACCCGTGAGCCATCACGAATTTCAATGTCAAAATCACGTTCTACCGAGTTTGATTGTGTTTTAAGGCGATTACAAAACGTGATACAAATGGATAACTTTTTATAATGACCCTGTTTTGAAACGTGATTTTAGCATTTAAATGCTGTTCAATCCAATTGCTGTGATGTATTTACCTCCTACAGAAAGTGCCAAGTACGTCAGCATCAAATTGTATGGCGTCATGATGAATGTCGTTTAACGTAGTAGTCAACTAATCTGCAATATAATTAAAAAGAAAGAAGTAAAATAAGTAACAAATAGCATGATGTCATTATGACTGTGGTCAACCGATCTGAAATTTTAAGAAATAAAAGAAGTAAATGAATTTTTACCCATTTGACTAATGTAAACCACCATGCTGTGTGACAGGTATTCATCGTGATATGTTTAACATGGACTGAAACCAGATGAGTGAACATGGTTCTTTTTAGTTTTGGGGTCATATTACCAACGATGTTCCCATTGACTTGAATCTTAATTCTTGTCACTCTGCTCGACTCTAGGACTTTGTTGCACTTAACGCTCTGTGTCAGAGATGGGGAAACAACTGCCTTTCTCCAAAGCTTGTGACGAGGTTGTGAGGGGTTTTGTTTCCCAAAGAGTTGGGACGCCTTCCTGTCCAACCTCATGGATTTTCTTTCCAAACGCCCAAGCAAATTATTGGAATAAAATTGAACCATATCACTGTACCGAAATGACCTAGTCTCTCTCTCTCTCTCTCTCTCTCTCTCTCATAGTCCTGCATTGACCTAAATAAAAGAATGATTTTATGTTAGCTCTGTGAGATTTGTGGTCACAGGGGTGTAGTCTAAATGTTTTTATTATATGAAGTAAGGCAGTGTCACTGTTATTTATGTCGGAAATAATTGCGATCACGAGGTGTATTCTATTCTAAATGGGTTTTTTTTTATATGAAATGAAATATGTCGACCTTGCTATTATTTATATGATAACTGTGCGGCCGCGACCAAATCTGGAATTTGTCATTTACATTGTTCTTATACGTACACAACATCGAGTAGACGATAGGTCCCGGTGTTGAGTCCCATCCGCACGAGTAGACGTGTTTCCTTACAAGGTCTTCCATTATACACCAAAAACAACAGGGTTAAATCTGGGCTCCATTTCTCGAATAAATTCAAATTTTAGTAGATACTCCTATTTTGATTGACTAAGCACTAAAATCAATCTTATATTATCCAATCAAAAATTAGGATTTCATCTTAGTGACAATGTCGTGAAACAGGCCCCTGGTCTTAAAAAGCCCAAGTAACTTTCTCGACCAACACGGCAATCGACCCCCCCCCCCAATCTCCTGGCAAGTGAATCAGGACTTCGGTTTTAAACAAAGTAGAAATGATGTTTTGAGGAATATCCAATGGACGCACCTGGACCATTGTTCCACAGATTCTCCAATCAATATGATGTTATCGTAATTATTCCCTGCATTGTTAAGGGGGCATTAAGTAAAATTATATATAAAGAGCTGACAGTTCTCGCTATAACAGTTAACAATAGATAATGAAAAGCGAATATGCTGACAATTTTAGTCAAATCACTTCACTGTGAACCTTGATCTTGGCGATTCAACTTTAGGCTTCACCCGATCGTCATTACTACTGTTTTACGACAATAAACAAAGAATCGATTATCCATTTTTACGGTTACTTTATCCACCATAAAACGTATTCAAATCCGATAAACATCACAGGCCACCAGATGGCATTGATAGTTGATTATGGTCTCGAAAAGTTAATTAATGTTTAATTTTTAGATAGCATTTACGGCCTAAAGAAAGACCTGCAACAGGCAGATTTAGTTCTTGCATAATGCGTATCTAATTTTTTCATCTAAGACACGGGGTAGAAGAGTGGGGCGTTAAACACCATTTCATTTTCTCATCTAAGACAAGTGTACGTTTATCAGAACAACAATCTATAAATCAATCTGTTTCACAGAGAGAATTACTTACGAATTATCTCTGTAACAGATGACTCTCCACAACAAGTGCGTTGACTGCACGTGGTGTCAGTCATTGGCTCAACGGCTCGAGCAATGTTTACATAACACCTAACTGCTTCGGACAAAATGATGCATTTTACTCATTTTAATACCCATTTACACTAAATAGAAAATATTTATTGACTACAAATACTTCAAACGTCTTTACCTCAAAAAAATGTTTGAGAATTTAATTTGTCGGAGTAAAAAAGTTAATATGCCGTACTCATTAAGCCTCGTCAATGTCATGCTTATCAGTAATTGTAGCGGTTAAGCGAATATTCACTGCGGGATCAGTTTGTCTATAAATCTGTAAATGTCCAACTATCATTGCCGATTGAACCGACATTAAACCTTCGTTTTATTCTATTTTACATATCGTTGTCACTAAATGAGGCTTGGGTGGCCGAATGGTTAGCGCGTGCGTGCTGCATCATAAGGTATGTCATTAAGTCAGCTGTAGTGGTTTCGATTCCCGGTTGTACGTGACAAGAAGTTCAACCTCGTGGTTTTCTCAGGGTTTTCCGGTTTCTCTCTGATGCTAAGATCCCTACGCCCAAGCGAATTATTGAAATAAAAATGGAACCATATGATAGTCCCGATATGACCTAGTTTGTGTCGAGTGGACGTTACCACCTCTCTTAACAGGGCATACATCGTCAGATCTCTTAATTTAATTAAACAGTAAACACGGTGCAGACATTTCGGCGAAGTGTCCCCTAATTTAAACAGGGCACACAATTTCAACGGGTGTACAAGGCGCAGAGATTCCTGTGATATAGGCCTATCCATACGTAACTAACGTACCGGTACGAAAATTCAATGGAAGCTGGCTTTTTTTTTTCGCACGTATACAATGAATGGCCATTTTGCGCAGTAATCCCAGTCAGAATTTGGCTATTTTTTTTAAAATTGCGTTAAAGTTTAAAAATTTTGTTTAGAATTGAAATAAATTAACTATTAGTCAATCCCTCTGCTAAAAACATCAACATAATTGATTGTGTATATCTGAAATAGACACGACCGAAGCACAAAATAGTACCAATATGCCGACGTCAAATCTAAATTTGTAATGTTATTTTTGTGAAAAATCATTGGAAGATGCGATAAGACGTTATGGCTGTGCGGATTATATAGTCCTAAAGGCTTCAAGAAGGCTATTGTGTACAATGTAACATTGTGTTGACATTTGTTTGTTGACGTGACCTCATTAACTGTGACGTTTACATAACGTCATATGGATATCATGGCTATTCATTGTGTCAGAGTCACTTCTCTGCATGTAGGGTGATTCTGTCATTCAGATTGAGGCCTATCTCATCATACAAGCAATGTACACGGAGCAGACTTTTTCACCGTCAGATCAATTCAAACGGTGTACACGATCATCTTATATGACAACCCTGACCTTTCAGATGAAACTAATTCTAACATATTTGAAATAGTGCAAACATTATTAAAGAAAGCAAGCGGTTTTAAAGCTTTAATTATTAAAACTATGTTTTACATTATATAATATTATTCTATTTTCATAACCTTAAATGTAAATATAATATATATCTAAACATTACACTCCACGAAATGTATATATGTTTGTAACTCACTACCTATACATATGTTCACCATTGTTATTGAAACATAAGATTTAACTATTTAATATGTTTGGAGAGAACTTATATAGGCATTTGCCTGTTGTTCAATTCATTTCAGTTTATTGAATAAAATATTGTTTAAACTAAACGGCGCAGAGATTTTGGCGAAACATCTCTTATGGTATACTGTTCGGTAAATTATCTCTTGATTTTAACCAAATATCTCTTATTTAAAATGTCTAAAAGGCGCAATTTCTTTCGCGAAATATCCCTTCATATATACAGGGCACACGATTATAACCGGTGTATACGGCGCAGACCTGTTCCGGGATGTGTCGGTTACATTAAACGTGACACTTAGTGCAGACTGCTCTGTGATCTCTTAATCTAAATTCTGTACACGGGCCCTGTTTTTCGAAATCGTTACTAAAGATAAAATCCAAATTTCAGTAAATACTTCAATTTTGAGTGGCTAAGCACTAAAATCAATTTAATAATATCCAATTAAATTACTAAAATTTGGAGATAAAATCCAAATTTTAGTAAATACTTCAATTTTGAGTGGCTAAGCACTAAAACCAATTTAAAAATATCCAATTAAATTACTAAAATTTGGATTTTATCTTAATTAAAATTTCGTGAAACAGACCCTAGAACACGTGGCTCAGACTGCTCTGTGGTGAAATATCTCTTAATTAAATCTGTGTACAAGACGCACACTTGTCCGTCAAGTAGCCTTCAGTTTAATCACAGCAAACCTCGCAGTTTCCCTCTTCGCCTATACAAATAAATGGTCAGCAATTTAATGTACAAATCGTGAATAAATTTGAAAAGAAATTTAATATACTTGTCCTACCTTAATTTCCTGAGCTATCGGCAATAAGTGGCAACGCAGCAGTTATATGTACACAAATTACGCGCGCAAAAAAGTCACCGAGACATTTTTGTTATTCAAGTTGAAATCACGAGGTGAAGAGGTGTTCAAAGTGATTTTAATTTCAACTTATTTTATATTCAGTTGACCACAATTTTTTCCGACATTTGATTAATATGAAACGATTAGTCAATTTTAGATAAGAGTGCGGTTTGTTGATTTCAGAATTCGTGTCAATCTTCATGTTTGTAATCTATTAATAAAACATATTTTTATGGAACACGATCACTGGTTTGACTCAAAAAGTACAACGTTTCGACACGTATCCTCGCATCGTTTCAACACCCATTACTAAAATGAAATGAAATGTGGTTTAACGTCCTACAGTTCTGCTCCGAACTGGGCTAAAGAAGACGGACATACGCCATACAGTGTACTATGAGAAAAATTTTGCCCGGACGGCGGCACTACGGCCTGCGCTTATATCGAATTCCAACAGCCAAAAGATCTTTTACGTGTACGCCAAATAACACCCAGAACAAATTGTGTTCTATTAAATTGTTTTTCAAGTAATTTATCTTTGTTTACGTTTATATCATCTATTAAAGAGCAGATATGTGAACTACAACAGTAACAAAGCAAACGAAAATGAAAATCAACTATGTCACTGGGGCTGAGGGGGGCCCTGGATCCACGCCTGATTGGATACGGCCCTGCATATATTATGACGTCATAATATGTGGATTGTGGGTTAGGTTAAGGGTTAGGGTTAGGTCCATCCCAAACTTAGGCTGCCTGTCTACAGCTAGCTCCGCCTGTAATCTCGAAGTATGACGTAAATACATCGCTGCGTGCATTATGGGTTAGATCTGACCCTGTTTTCATCTCGAGACTTTGACGTCATAATATGAGCTTAAATATGTCGGAACGTCTTCGATCTGGCGTTCTCCTTATTTAACGTCCAGATGTGTGTTCTTTTCATATACACTTCTTCGTCTTATTCTACATATCCTTTATATCTTCGATTGTTTTGTTTTTTTTAATGAAACATAAATTCCATGCGTAAGCGTAAAGCTCCTTAGGAGCAGAAAAAAGGGTCGTTTAGCCCCTTTTCATTTTCCGGTTGTTTCCTTTCGATTTCAACTTAACACCACATCCACAAGTTTTATGGTCAATTTTTATTGAATCGTGACCCTCCGCAAGATTTTGTAATTGAAGTACATTTTGTCTTCGTGATCCTCCTCACGCTTTTAATAATTGACGAAGTTCAAAAGATCTAATATTATTTTTGTTTTCTTTAAAATAAACAAAAACAACAAAAAAAAACATCTTATTGTATCTAATTACTCAAGATTTCCTTTACTCTGACATATGGAAGATCAAACATCTCTTTATTCTTTGATTCTTAATTCATGGTCCTTAATTGGGGGTCACGGTGGCTAAGTGGATAAGGCGCTGGTTCGCTAGCCTGGAGGTCGGGTGTTCGATCCCTGCAGTGGCCGAGAAAGTTCATCTCGATTTTCCCGCGTGATTTCCCCTTGTCAGTGATGCAGAAGGGGGGCCTGACAAGGACAGCTGCCTAGTCGTTCGGATGGGACGAAAAACCGAGGTCTCGTGTACACATTGGAGTGCACGTAAAAGATCCCTTGGCAGTTGGAATTCGATATAAGAGTAGGTCGTAGCGCCGCTGCCGGGCAAAATTTCCCTCATAGCACACTGTATGGCGTATGCCCGCCTTCCATTAGCCCAGGTTAGGTGCAAAAGAGTAGGACGTTAAACCCCATTTCATTTCATGGTCCTTAATTCTTATTTCTTCATTTGTTGTCGTATTTCGACATATGTATATTCGGATATTTGCTGTTCGAGATTTGTTTATCGTTGTCTGTTTCTGATGAAATGTAAATGGTTTTTTTCTAAAATAAATTTTATCATTATATTAAATTACAGTTGAATTACACAAAGATACAATTTACAAATCTGTTAATTATGACAAATCTCTGCTTTGTAAAACTAATATCGATTTTAAGATACAAACAAATGTTAATTTTAGTATCGCATGTCCAAGAAACCATGGGAATAAAGAGCTGTTTGGTCTTCCATACTGACATGACAAGAAAACAATACAGCCATCGCATGACGCAAATCGTGTGGAGTTAACTTATCAAGCCATTAATAAAACTATTTTAAAAACAAAACATCTTAGCAAAACGTGTTTCAATAGACTGACAGTCTGCTTTGGCTGATACTGTAAAAGCAATTAAATGAAACGAGATGGAACTTTATAACTCACGAATGGAGCTTTATGACTCGTGAATGCAGTACACCAAGGTATTGGAAACTAACGTCACACGTTAAAGATGCTTTATTTAAAGTAGCTAAGCCTCTATCTAACTCAATATCATCCAAAATCTTCGACAATGAAAACACAAATTATTTGTCAATTTAATTCAACATTGATGTTGTGATCTTACCGGGAAAAGATGGGCTTCTGATATCCAAGATTTAAAACAAAATAAAAAATTTATTATTGGTACACGAATTGTGTACCATAATCCGTTTCAGGCCCATTTTAACAAGGGACTTGGAGAACGAGGCTAGACGGTGACGCATGGAGTGCATACGCAATAATGTAGACTGGAATAACCAGACGCTAGAGATTGCCGTGCTATTGAGACTTCAGGCGTATTTCACCAAACATAACTGATTTGAAATTAGACTAAAGATGGGAGAGAGAGAGAGAGAAATGGGGTTTAAAGTCCACTCGACACAACTAGGTCATTTCGGGACTAACATATGGTTTAATTTTATTTCAATATTTCGCTTGCGCGTAGGGGTCTTTAGCAGTGGGAGGAAACCGGAGTGCCCGGAGGAAACCCACGAGGTTGAGAAGGCGCCCCTATCTCCATGCCACATACGCTCACACCAGGGCTCGAAACCACAGCCGCAAGCCAGAGGTGACCGGCCAGCTAGAGGTCGAAGCGCGGCACTCTAGACCACTAGGCCATCCCAACCCCCCGACTAAAGATGGAAATGAATGAATGTAAATCAGTTAATATACATTCCTATAAGATTATTTTATGCGTTGCGGACCATTTTGGGTAAATTTCTAGGCCCCAAATATTAGCGAGAGAGAGAGAAATGGGATTTAAAGTCCACTCTGCCACAACTAGGTC
Source organism: Patella ulyssiponensis (assembly GCA_963678685.1). Taxonomy (NCBI): domain Eukaryota; kingdom Metazoa; phylum Mollusca; class Gastropoda; family Patellidae; genus Patella; species Patella ulyssiponensis. Next base: position 86,577,758 of record OY783226.1, read on the forward strand.
ATTTCGGGACTAACATATGGTTTTTGGGACCAACACATGGTTTCATTTCATTTCAATAATTCGCTTGCGCGTAGGGGTCTTTAGCAGAGGGAGGAAACCTGAGTGCCCGGAGGAAACCCACGAGGTTGAGAAGGCGCCCCTATCTCCATGCCACATACGCTCACACCAGGGACCAAATATTAGCGATTTAGCTCCTTTAAACTTAAGTATAAGAAGACGTATTATTAAAGATGCGTTAAGTAAGATTTAGCTGACAAATCTTGCGCCATAGAAAACGCATCACTTAGTTTTTCGTATAACAAAATGATCCTGTAAACATATCTTATTTATTTTGCTTCTTATTGAGAACAATATTCAAATGGGAACTCATCAATAACAACACACTTACTTGTACACTTATGGATGTCTAATCTGTAATCAACGGTACAAAGTCAGAGGGTTCAAAACTAAAAGTACGATAATTTAGTTCAGAAAGAAGGAATTGAAACGAAATTTTCGTTATGCTCCTTTTTAATCAACTATTTTTAAATTATTATAGCAAGAATGACCAACTCTTTATTAAACTCTTAACTAATGTACCTTTAAATTACTCGTTTCTTGACGACGTTATTGGGATTTGAACTGTTTTTAATCAATTATTTTTGAATTATCATAACAAGAATGACCAACTCTTTATTAAACTCTTAAAGGAGCTAAATCGCTAATATTTGGGACCTTGGAATTGATACAAGTGGGTCGCAACGCATACAATACTGTAATATGAATGTATATAAACTGATTTACATTCAATGGTTTCCTTTTTTACTCTAATTTCAAATCAGTTCGGCGAAATAAGCCAGCAGTGTCAGTCGAATGCAATTTCTAGCGTCCAGTTATTCCAGTCTGCATGCGCCGTTTGATTTGGTGCAATGTTTCTAGCCTCGTTTCTCGAGTCTCTTGCTAGAACTGGCGCTGAAACGCATTATGGTACAAGATTCGTGTACCAATGGTAAAATATTTATATTTTCTCAGATATTGGATATCAGAAGCCCATCTTTTCCCAGTAAGATCACATCATCAATGTTTATTTAAATTGACAAATAATTCGTGTTTTCGATGTTGAAGATTTTGGATGATATTGAGTAAGAGACTTAGCTACTTTAACTAATGCATCTTTAAATTACTCGTTTCTTAACGTCGTTATCCGGCTTTGACGTGTTTTGCTGTTGCTTTTCTTGTTGTGTTATATTTTTTTAAAAAATACAATATTTTTTTCAGAAATTGAAAAGGATTGACGTGTTATTACGATAAAAATCAAAGTCTCAGTTATCGATTTATCAATTAATTTAGAAAATGGCGATTGTGTTTCAATCCATTATGGCCGTGTCGTGTTCATAAATTTTCAAATAATAGCTTAAATAACATTTGAAGCTAGTAAAAAGACCTGTGACGGGAAAATTAAGTGCGCGCTGTATCATAAGATCTGTAATTGCGTCGACTGGCGTGGTTTCGATTCCACGGTTGTACACGCGAAAAGGAGTATGGTCGCCTGTCCAACCACGTTAATATTTTTGTGTCCTCCCCCACCCCCAAGGCAGAAAAAAAGACCATATTATTCACCCGCAATCGAATTATTGAAATAAAATTGAACCACATGTTAGTACTGAAATGACCTGGTTTGTGTTGAGTGCACGTTAAGCCCCATCTCTCTCTCTCTCTCTCTCTCTCTCTCTCTCTCTCTCCCCCCACCCCATAGTCCACTGCATAACGTATGCCCGTATTTATCAGCCCGGTGGATGCAGAAAAGTAATTCATTAAACCCAGCTTTCCCGACATATTATTTTCACCAAAAAAAAAACCCACTTACCCAATTACTGGCCAGCCACGTTATTAATATCATCGTCAAAGGTAAAATAAAATAGAAGTTTTATAATTCATCATTATGATGTGAGGTGGGGGTTTTTTTCGTGGTGACGTTCACGGGGATATTATTATCAATCAAACCGTCTGCCCTTTCCCAGGCAAGATTTGGTCATATCGAGAAACAATGGCCATACTCCTTTCAAAGCCTCACGAAATCGCACGAGATGAAATCTATATTGAGGTTAATAAGACACTTGGGCAAGTGTTACAGCTTGGTTCGCTAAAACTTCAAAATTTTATATTAAGAAAAGAAAATCGAAACTGACGCACATGTTTTTGTCAAATAATAAATTTTTGTGAGTTTTTTTTGGTCCTGTCAAGAACTTTATACGTCAAAAGGGAGTTTCGTTTATTTTGTATATGTCCCAGAAATTTTTCAGAATATGAATTTGGGGTTTATTAATCCGCTTGAATAATACGGGTCATTGTATATAAATAGAGGTCATCGTCGATAGGACGTTTTGATATTACGCCCTTCTTTTCGATAGGAAATAAGGCGAGGATTAATTTTCTACCTCGATTGGGCAGATCAAGACGGGCATACGCCATACAGTGTGCTCTGGGGTGTTTTGCCCGAACAGCGGCGCTACTGCCTACTTTTATTTCAAATCCGACCCGTTTTACGTGCACGCCGATATGTACAGAAGATACGGTTTTTCGTTTCGACTCCATCAAGAACCACTGACAAGGAGAATCAAGGCCACAAAATACTGAGTGAACCCGATACCTCATGGTTGGCAAGCCCGCGTCTTACGCTTAGCACAACATTAAACGCGGGATTATCCCGTAGCGTACCGTGGGGAGTTGGGTGAGACGGGAAGATGTGCGGTCACTATCACGATTATTCTACTAGGCTCGCCAATATTGATTATTAAGGAAATGGTAAGAGGTATCCTGAACGGAAAATGTTCATTGTCTTTTTATTGATGCACAATAAAACCACGATGGCTGTCCCAAGGCCGTATCTAGCAGGGTGAATGGGGGTACAATGCACCCCCAGAAAAATAAGGCGCCCCGAGAAATGGCGCCCTCCCCCACCCCCACAAAATAATTTGACAATCTTTCAATTATAAAATAATACACTTGATTATGATCATACAGTGATGCCCTTAAGGCACTGATCAGTTGGTCAGTTTCAAGGGCGTCAACACGCCAATTGCTTTCGTTTTCCCTGTTCCAAACTTTCTTATATCACTTACGTTGAGGCTATGGCACCCAACCAATCCGCTGCACCCCCACGTTAAAAATCCTACATACGGTTGTCCTACTAATCACTGTACGTGGCCAGCAGTAAGGTCGCCTGTCCAACCTCGTTGGTTTTCCCCTAGTCCTCCTGTCACCCCTACTAAAGGTATGTTAGTCCCGAAATGGCCTAGGTCGTTTCAAGTGGACTATAAACCCCATTTCTCTATCTCACTAGGCAATTTGGGGCTATATGAAATTAAACCGGGTTTAACGTCCTTCTGTTCTGTCCCGACGAGGCTAATGAAAAAATAATTTTTACCCCGACAGTGACTCTACGGCCTACTCGTATATGAAATTCCAACCGCAGGAGTATCTTTTACGTGTACACCAATGTGTAGGAGGGATCTCTATTTTTCAACCCATTCAAACTAAGATACGTTGTCTCGTGCTAGGCCCCCTGTCCTATAACACTGACAAGGGGGAACCACGCCGGAAAATCCCTACGAACTTTCTCGGATAAATAACGGAGCAAACATTGTGGCTCCCCACTTTAAGACTATGGTTCAATTCTACAGCAGTCTTTAGCAGTGGGGGAAGCCGAAATCCCCATGATGTGGGACAGGCGAACCCAGTTTGTCAGTCCACAAGTGGATTAAATGACTGACCTTGTGATCTTGCGCCCATGTACGCATCTACTAAACTGCGAATGTAGTGCCGACAAACCTAGCAAGGGATGTCTGACGGTAAGCGATTTGTACCCACACCTAGACAATTGCGATGCGCCATCGGGTTACTTATTATGAAAATATGCCTCTTTTAGAAAGAATATCTTGCAATGTGTAGAATTTTCAGTGCAAACTTGTCCTTGTCTAAAGAAAATCGGATAAACTTGAAAGTAAAACAGCTTCAGTCTTTTTATGATAAAACTTTCTTCAAGAACGTAGTCATGGGCAACGCCGATGGTAATACGAGAACTTAAAAGTAGTTCCAATGGCGGAATTCGTCATACAGCCGAAGCTACTGGAATCGACGTTTGCCGACAACAAACGACGCCATAATGTTGATGGTTACTGTAGAATTGTCTAACCTTGTCAAACGTCTAATAATATTTACAAAACAGGAATAAGGTGAAATAAAATTTAAAAAACTACTCGACTAGAAAATCCATTTATACGGTGAATTTATAAAGAAATAAGATTATAAAATTGTCTTAATTTAGAAATTGTAGGAATACTAACCATAGAAAAACAAACTTAAGCCGATATAAGCGGCTTGAGTTACGTCATCTAAATTTAAATGTCGTAAAAGAAGATAATCTACACCGTTTATAGTAAACTCGGCTTTAAATATTGTTCAATATTCAGGATTAAGTCAAATACCGTTATAAGTATTTTTAGATAATCTTGGAAATAAGTTAATTCGTTAACCTCCAGTTTAAGCGTTTTGTTTGATGTTAAATTTTCTGGACGATTTCAACATACACTGTTGACATCTGTTCAAATGTAATACATGATTGAAATAAACTATACATCGTGATGGCGCGGAGAGCGAGAGAGAGAGAGAGAGAGAGAGAGAGAAAGAGAGAGAGAGAGGGAGAGACGGAAAGCTAACTCACGTGCAATATAAACTAGGTCATTTCGAAAATAACATACGTTTTATTTTATTTCAATAATCTGCTATGGCGTGAGAGTAAACAGAAGGCCCGGACAAAAACCAACGAGGTTGGACAGGTGATCCCACACCTTGTCACGTTCAAGCTGGGAATTGAAACCACGCCACTTGACTCAAAGTCGAACCATATGATCTAAAACGCACATGCCAGACTCCATGTTTATAACATTTATTTTAAGTCTCTGGGTATATTTGGCCGAGAAAGTTCTACTCCTAACCTGGGCTAATGCATATTCCTGAAGCAATGGCCCGAGAAATCTCTCTCTGGCCATTGCTGGATTGACTTCTGATTCTTGAACTTTTGCGGGAGTGTGTCTATTCCCCCCGTTCAATGAAAGCTATCACTTAAGTACAGCAACATGACAGTCCTTCGTTTAATCTGAGTCTTCCCTAAAACTTTGGACAGTGATTTAAGGTATTAAAACGGTGAAAGTATGTTCGTTTCCAAACAGTATTGTTTACATTTCATTCGACTTGATAGCCTCGTTTGTCACACAATTAGTTTTACTGCAGTATTCTCCTCTGCACGGGTTAATTAGGCATAATAAAAGCGTGAGCCATGACGTAACGTTATGTAAACATATTTGGTCCAATACTGGCACTCGTTTTAAATGTAAAGCGTTTGTATGGTAGGTAGTGATTGGTTGGTAGTCGGACTACTGACCAATCAAAATTTAACACAACAATATCCACTCATAATAGCAGTGTGTAGTGAGATTACCTATAATCAAACGAAACGCTGCGCGGAGTATGGGGCTAATGAAGACGGGCATACGCCATACAGTGTGCTATGATTGAAATTTTGCCCGGGCAGCGGAGCTACGGTCTACTCTTATATCGCATTCCAACTGCCAAGGGACCTTTTACGTTCACGCCAATGTGTACACGGCACCTTGGTTTTCGTTCCATCCGGACAACTATACAGCTGTCCTGTATCACTGACAAGGTGAAACCACGCCGAAAAATCTGGATGAACTTTCTGGGCCAATGCAAGGATGGAACACCCGACCTCCAGACTAGCGAGCCAGCGTTTTAACCACTTCAACACCCACCATGACCCCCCTGTTTAAATAAAATGAAATGAAATCATGTCATATGTCAGTCCCAAAATCACCTAGTTTGTGTCGAGTAGACGTTCAATCCCTTTCTCTCTTTCAATTATATTAAGTGATATTAAAGCAGTCGTGTGGTGAAGATAACAGAATAACAGAACGGCTTCTTTGATGAGCTGCAAACTAATTTTGATATTCCAGAAAGTGTCAAATCTTAAATGCTTTGTTATTAATCGTGCAATCGTCGGAATTGCTATAAACAACAGCTGCAAACCGCGTGGCAAAGATTATATAATATACAAGCGAGCTGCTGTAAATAGTAATGAACAGGGGCGGATTGGGCCATCTCGCGATCGCCCGAAGGGCCGATCGGACAAAAAATAAAGAAAAATAATTTTGTCCAATGCGTCTATAAAAACTTTTTCTGCCGAAGATTATATGGGGGAGGGGGTATTGGACCGGCCATGGAGCGATGATGATTTATGTTGTATGTGGCCGGTGGCTTTAACGGGCCGCCATCACTGGAGTCTGGAATGGGCTGGTATAATAGACTTTCTGGTCGGGTGTGCTGGGCGTGAAACAGAAATCTCCTGCAATGGGGATTTCGAATTTCATCCGAACATTTCATCGGTTTCACCCGACACTGTCGCCCGCAAATTTACTAATTAAGCCACCTGCACCCTGTTTGTGGGAATACGCCAGAATCCAAAATTCAAAATGCAGCTTTAATGAATTTAACTTTCGTCACTCTGTACCAATGTGTCTCGTGGCCGTCCATCACATCAGAAATGAACTAGCGCTCCCGGCAACAAAAATGGGACATTTTTCAATGAAAATATTCCTACTTAATCAATATTCCTAACTGGTTAATCAAATGGTCAAATTTTTCTCAACTAGTCCCATTTTTAACCATTTAAATTCTCTTGACTCTTGACGATACAATGATAATGATGATGGTTGTAAATTACTTGCAGTTCGGGGTTTTGGCTTAAGTTAATCGATTTATGAAATATATTATTTGACAGAGATAATAATCAGATATGCCACCAAATCGCATATTTGGGATTCATATTTCAAAATTTTCAGGGTGGAGAGCCCATCTCCCGACCCCCCTCGTCTGGGCTCAGTGAAAGCCGCTCCCAATCCGCCACTGGTAATAAAATGAAATGGAGTTTAACGTCCTACTGTTCTGTTCCGAACTGGGCTAATGAAGACGGGCATACGCCATACAGTGTGCCATGTGGGAAGTTTTGCCCGGACAGCGGCACTGCGGTTTACTCTTATATCGAAATCAAATTGTCAAGGGATCTTTTACCTGCACGCGAATGTGTACACGGGACCTCGGTTTTTCGTTCCATCCGAGCGACTAGACAGCTGTACAAGAAGTCCTGCATCACTCACTAGGGCGAACCACGTCGGAAATTCGGGATAATACAGGAATCGAACACCCGACCTCCATGTTGGCGAGCCAGCGTCTTACCCACTTAGCCACCGTGACACCCCCCTCCCCCCCCCCCTGTAAATAGAACATAGTTGCATCACTGAGGGAGTTTGTCTAAATGATAATTCAAATACAACCCTGTAACAGTCAGATTTACTTCTTACATAAAGCGTCCCCATAACTTTGACCATGAATAAATTGAACGGTGGCTGAATTTGGATTCGGGATCGTGGCCAGCTCGCAGCTAAGCTATCAACCCGTCAATAGAATACGTAATGAATCTGAGTCTATTCTAACGGCTGTTGATTAATTCTGGTGTATCTGGTGTACTGAATACCTGATTAGCGGCTCTACCCCACCCCCCTCCCTCATTTCACAAGATATAAAATTCGTTACCCATTCTCCACACTGGGTAGTATTGGGTAACTCCACCTACCGCCCAACGAGAGAGTGAGAGGGGAGAGGGGGGGGGAGAGAATGAGAGCGAGAGAGAGAGGGGGGGGGGCAAAACTGGCTATAGGACAGTCATTAAGTGCCTGCAATACGTATAAGTATTCCGACATGGTCTGCACTTTTCACAGTAAAGAAGTGGGCTGGGGAATTTAAGCTACTCCTTGCCACGTACAATCGGGGATTCGAAACCACGCCAGTTGACTCAATGACAGGCCGTATGATACAGCGCGTGCACGCTAACCATGCGCCCCCCCCCCAATTATTAATTAGAAATTAATTAACTTATCCAGACCATAATCAACCCTCGGTGCCATCGTTAGCTTGCGATATTTGAATAAAACTGGATAATCGAAACTTTGTTTATTATTGTACCAAACGTTAGTAATGACGGTCGAGGCTAGCAATTTGACTGAAATTTTCAGCATATTCTGTTAACGTTATCTAGTTTTTAACTATTATGGCGACCAGCTCCTTATTTAATCCTACCCTTACTCAAAAAGAAAAAAATATATACACTTTACAAGAAAGAAGTAATAGAAATAATGCAGGCTACAGTACTCCATTTCACTTTCACCCCACCAACCCCTGTCCCCCAACTGTTCCAAATTATAATAAACTGTCACGTACTTTTTCTGTATTACGTATGAAAACCGAATTATATGTCAATCAATTGTTCCAAAATATAATAAAATTTCACGTACCTTTTCCTGTATTACGGAAAAAAAAATGTTAATCCACAGCCTTAACGAACCTAATTTACACGACGTTTTAATTATTCTAATATAGAATATTTTTAATATTTATGCCCCGAACAGAGACATTAAGAAACAATTAGCTGGACATTTACGGTAAAAAACAACAACACGACCACCTCCACCTGAAGTTTTAATTCGTACACCCCCCTCAGGATAATTCCCATAAATTTTCGTAAGCATACGAGACTTACGCTTTCTGTTAATATTTGTTAACAGACACGAAGGTAGTTGACTGACATTTTAATGATTTTAGTATACTATTTAAGAACTATTTATACCGCTTCCATTTTCATATGTAATGGAATTGAAAATATTAATGGGCCATTGGATGGCCGAATGGTTAGCGCGTAAGATCTGTCATTCGATTCCCTGGTTGTACGTGACAAGAAGTGGGGTCGCTTGTGTCCAGCCTTGTGGGTTTTCTCCGAGTACTCCGGTTTGTTCCCACTGCTACAGACACCTACGAGCAAACGAATAATTAAAATAACATTGAAGCATGTGGTTGTCCCGAAATTAATTGGTTTGTGTCGAGTGGACGTGAGCCCCCATTTCTCTCTCTCTCTGTCTGAAAATATTCTTAAGTCTTAATGTGTATGGAAGGCTTTAGAACCGCATAAATTGACAGTACATTATTTATCCAATATGGCGGCTATTTAGGACAGAGGTCTAGTATGGAAGTAGGTAGTTCTCTGTGTGCGGGATGTATCTCGAGATATACAAGATGGCGGACTGAGTATTGAGAAGAGTCGTAGAGTAAATATCCTTGTCTTTCATACCGAGATAAAAGACGGCGTTTAACAATGAAAGATGGCGGATGAGGGTCAGTATCAATGATATGACGCAGACTGTATAATAGGCGATCTATTTACATACTTAGAACATGCTAAATATTTGCAGTATAATGAAATGGTTTAATTAAATACGCACACTAAAAGAAATCCTTTAACTTCAGCATGACAACGCAGTTATTGTAACAAGAATATATTAAAATGATTTAATTAACTGTACATACCCCCCCCCCCCCAAAAAAAAAAAAAAAAAATTTTTTTTAATAAAAATCAAAGGAGCTGGGTCTTTAACTCAATATCACCCACAGTGTTCGACATTATGTAAGCGCAACTTATTGGCTAATTTGATAATATCATGAATAGATAGGCTTCTTTATCCAAAATTAGCACATGAATCGCGTGCTATCATCCTCCGAGCACCATTTGTAATGAAGCGACTACATGAACGAGGTTAAACTTACCGCGCAGGAGACTACTACCGGTGTAGACTGGAATAACCAGACGCCAAAGACTGTCATTCAATTTAAATTCTTCGCGTATTTCGACGAACATAACTTCTAGGTGTCAAAGAATAGAGATATAGCTCCTTTAAAATTCCAATTAAGTTATTGTGATAGATTTTTTGGTTTTTGTTTGGGTTTTTTTTTTAATTTAATTATGTAATGGAACAAAACATCAAAGGCGGATTACAGTGAATGTTTTCATATACTTTAAATACTTTGAATCAACGTATTCCTTTTAGATCAAGACACTATGTTGGCTCATTGGGAGGGGGTGGCCGAATGGTTAGTACGTGCGTGCTGTATCATGAAGCCTGTGATTGAGTCAATTGGCGTGGTTTCGAATCCCCGGTTGTACGCGACAAGGAGTAGGGTCGACTGTCCAACCTCGTGGGTTTTCTCCGGGTCTCCTCCTGCTAAAGACCCCTACGCGCACACGAATTATTGAAATAAAATTAAAATTATATGTTAGTCCCGAAATGATCTAGTTTGTGTCGCATGGACGTTAAACCCCATTTCTCTCTCTCTCTCTCTCTCTCTCTCTCTCTCTCTCTCTCTCTCCCTCTCTCTCTCTCTCTCTCTCCCTAACTCTCCCTGTCTGGCGCAGTGGGTAAGCACTGACTCACTGGATAACTGACTCACAGGCTCACATACCCGGAGGTTCCGGGTCTGGTCCCGGTGTTGGCCGAGAAAGTTCCTTGTGATTTTTCGGGGTTGTTTTCCCTTATCAGTGATGCGGGGCACGGGGCCTGGCAAGGAACAATGTATAGTCGTTCGGATAGTACGAAAAACCGAGGCCCAATGCACACATTGAACGTGCATGTAAAAGAACCATTTATAGCTGTCCGCCCAAAATATCCCTCATAGCACACTACATTCATCGCGATTTTCCGTCGTGGTTTCCCCCTTGTCCGCTAGGCAGGACGGAGGGCCTGACAACGGCAGCTGTCGAATCGTTCGGATGGGACAAAAAAAAAACTGATGAACCGTGTACACATTGGAATGCACACAAAAGATCGCTTCGCAGTTGGAATTCGATATAAGAGTACATGTATTTCGTAGCGCCAATGTCCGGGCAAAATTTACCTCATGGTACACTGTATGGAGAAAACCCATATCCAGTCGGAGCAGAACAGTAGGATATTTCATTTCCGATCTCCGATCTGGCATTCTTCTGGAATTCGATTACGAAGAGTAGACCGAATCGCAGCTACCCGAGCAAAATTCCCTACTCTTGCATTGCACGCGTGCGCAAAGAAGAAAATAATCGTTTGTTCGTCCAATCAAACAAGAGTGTGTCTTTTCTCTGACCCATATCCATATGACGTCATAAACCAGATTCGACCTGCTGCATTACTTAAGTTTGCACAATTATGATATACTCTCTCGTTTATGTCATTGAATTAAATGATGTTGACAGCAGAATTTTAAACGTGGGAGTGCAGCGGAGTGATTGGGTGCCATAGCCTCCACGTAAGTAATATAAGAAAGCAGAGGCGGATTCAATGGGGGCGCCCCCCCCCCCCCCTAATTTTCGATAGTGCCCTTTTTTACTGCTGAAAGTGCCTTTTCTCAGACCCAAATATGTCCGTTTCGAACGAAAATATCAGCCAAATAGCTCTTGGAATGGCTTCGGATGCAAGGAAATGACGGATAATTTTCTTGCCCCCCCCCCCTAAACCCCCTCTCAGCACCCCCTCTCAGCGGCGTGCCCCGTCTCCGCGGCCAGTGCCCTCATTTTGCGGCGCCCCCCCCCCCTTTTCAAAATTCCTAGATCCACCCCTGGAAAGGGCAAACGAACCCATTGGCGTGTGGGCGCCCTGAAAACCGACCGACTGATCAGTGCCTTAAGGATATCACTGTGTATCATTGCATCAAGTGTATCATTTTATAATTGAAACATTGTAAAATTACTTTTTGGGGGTGGGGGGAGGGCGCCATTTCTCGGGGCGCCTTATTTTTCTGGGGTGCAGAGGGCGCCATTTCTCGGGGCGCCTTATTTTTCTGGGGTGCAATGTACCCCCTGCATTCCCGCTAGAAACGGCCCTGGTTGGTAGTCATATGTCTGAGTGTAAATATGGACCCGGATCCTACAGACGTCGATCTTATGTTTAAATAGTATAATAGAAGATGACATCGCGAAAAGTTAACCAAATAATTTTACTTCATACAAACATACTGTAACAAATGCACAAGCATCGCATTCATTTCATTCACAGGTTTATTAAAACAGATTGGAAATGCCCCTCCTGAAACATACATTATGCAAGACCTTTTAAAATCTGTCTAGTGCAGGTCTTTAAACATACATTATGCAAGACCTTAATCTGTCTAGTGCCGGTCTTTATTGCAGGCGGCATCGGATACTCGAGATTTTCACTTGATTAGAACTGTTCGTCATTAAAAATTTTATTTAAAAATGGGAAAGCGAGGACCAGTGTCCTGGTTACCACAATGCACACATCTTGTCAAAATTACAAACAGTGATAACTTTGATCAGTATGAAGTAATTTGTATGAAATGTTCGATATTTCCTTTTTGCATTATCTACTTTTAAGCTATTATAGCAATAACAGTCAGCTCTTTATCTAAATCTTACATAATATATCTTTAAGCAAATTATTGAATTAGGAATAAAACGAAACAAAATGGGGTATAACTTTCTACTTTTTGTTTGGTCTTACGGCATGCATTGTGTTAGGGGTGAATTTTGCCCGGATAGCCGCGCTACCGCCTATTCTTATTTCGAATTCCAACAGGAGCTAGATTATTTAAGCATTTTGAAAGTAAGTAATAAAATCATAAAATAAATACGTATGTGTGTGGTGCAGTCCTCCTGCACTTACTATGTAACACTAGAGGAGAACCCGTCGCTGCCAACGCCACCTAGCCTGTGTTACTCGCCTGCCCGAGCTACCCCATACTCCTAAAAGTGTTTCGTTTGATTAGACCTAATCCCACTCAACCTGAATAGACAGACAGACACAAATAATATATCTTTGAAGCAAGGAAAGGGCCTGCAATAGGCAGACGTAGCTGTAACCATAATGTCCCTTTAAAAATGGGGTTGGTGTGGGCCGATCAGAATTATACGCTGAATCTGAATTCCTGATGGCGAAAAGCAAATATATTCCTCCAGCAGCTGCATTTCCTTTACAAAGCTCGTATCATTTGCATTGTATCCTTATACGGGGATATTGTCATTTGTAAAATTTTAAAAATCTCAAAAGAGCGACTGAGGACATCACTTGTTTTTTTTATAATGTTATGAGAAGTCAATTAATGCTGTTAATAGACAATTTCCCCCGATTTATACTTTCTGAAAATTGTTGGAGGCTATTTGGTTGTCGCCAAGAAATTCCGATGTGTTCACGTAATTGCCAATTTATCAAGCATGGCCTATTTTATTTCCTATAATATGCATCGAAATGACGTCAAACGAAAACAAAAGCACGCGAAGATTGCCGCCATTTTGGCGTCACTGCACTCTAATCCTATTCATGGATGCAGCGAAATGAGGAAAAATTTTGTCTCGGAGCTTCTGGTTTTATACAGTTCTCGTTTAATTCCCAGAACTCATGTCAAACTTGACGTCTCCACATTTAACCAATTTCCACAAATTAGGCCCAGCAATTCACCGACTTAAAAAACAATCCAAGCAATCTGGCAGCAGTAAAACCCTCGTTAATACTAGTACTCGAACTGTATACATGTATTAAATATCCAATTTGCAAGAGCAAAATCTGCTTATTACAAGTCTTTCTTTAGGCCTGAAATGTTATCTAAATTATCAATTAGACATTAATTAACTTATTCGGACCATAATAAACTCTCCATGTCAAGGCCAGCCTGGCCAGCCTTCGATTTTGGCTGGATTAGATTCACATATGTCGCTTAACGGCCATTGTTAATTAAATTTAAAAAGTGGATAATCGAGACTATGCTGTTAATATTAATGATTTTAGTTAGGATGACCGAGGCTATGCGAAAATTTCACCCGCTTCGTTCTCGGCTCATAGTGGATCCATTTGACTGCAATTTTCAGCAAATTACCTTTACACTATATAGTTTTTAACTATTTTAGTGAAAACTGCCAACGCGTTATCTAATCTCCCATAATGTATCTTTAATCAATTACTAATTGTAAAGTTAAGCATAGTTGACCTTATGTTATGACTGAATATAGGCCTAGTTAAAGTTATTCGTATCCTGTAACTTCGGGCCTCCCAAATTGCCCCCCCACTCCCGCGTTTTCTACAACGGGTGCTATGACCATTTGGGGCTCAAATTCCTGGCAATGCTCCTGGTTTGTATCGGCCTATGCATAATAATAATAATAGTTTATTTCAGTAATTAGGTCGAATGACTCATAGATGATTTATATTCATTCATTTCCGTCTTTACTCTAATTTCAAATCACTTATGTTCGGCGAAATCGTTAGCGTCTGGTTATTCCAGTCTACATTATTGCGCATGTTCTCCATGCACCACCGTCTGCAAGTCCCTTGTTAAAATGGGCCTGAAACGGATTATGGTACACGATTCGTGTACATGATAGATTTTTTTTATTTTGTCTTAAATATTGGATATCAGAAGCCCATCTTTTCCCAGTAAGATCACAACATCAATGTTGAATTAAATTAACAAATAATTTGTGTTTTCATTGTCGAAGATTTTGGATGATATTGAGTTAGAGACTTAGTTACTTTATAATAAGGTACAAAATAATATTCGCAATACTACAATATAATTTGGCTCATACATATAAAAGTAGTGTAGCAAGTAATAGGCAGAGAAAGAGAAATGGGGTTTAAAGTCCACTCGACACTAACAAGGAGATTTCGGGACTTACACATCCTTCAATTTTATTTAAATAATAATTCGCTTGCGCGTAGAGGTCTTTAGCAGTGGGAGGAAACCGGAGGACCTGGAGAATACAGGTGCGGATCCATTATTTTCTGCAGGGGGGGAGTCTAGGTTTGATAATTGCTTAACTAATTGCGCTCAACCGATAATTTGGTAAATTAGATTCAATTTGGTTCATTCTGACGTATTTCCGGAAGGTAAATTCCAAAATAACAGGTCTAGATCGCCAATAAAATCGCATCAAAAAATTTTCAAGCCTGAGCAGGGGGGGGCGGACCCCCTGGACCCCCCCCCCCCCTCTGGATCCGCGCCTGGAATACCCACCAGGTTGGAGCAAGAAATGGGGCTAGGGTAATACTCGAGTAAAACCCTCACATTCACCTTCTTCCCTACGGTTTCCTCGGTTTTACGTGGCAAGAAGTAGGATCGCCTCTAGGTTTTTTCCAGGTTCTCCGGTTTCCTCTCACTGCTAAAGACCCCTATGCGCAAGCGATTTATTGAAATAAAATTAAATACTATCTAAGTCCCGAAATGACCTAGTTTGTGTCGAGTGGGCATTAAATTCCACTCCCCTCTCTATCTCTTCCGCTCGAGTTCGTGGTGTAATACAATATCATTTGGGGTATAAAATTTAACACTGTATTTTGAATTCGTATTTTATTTTGAATTTTCATTTGTAACTCTACCTTTGGACAATATTAAATGACAGATTGCAAACTTTGATCTGTGGCAGTGGTGAGATTATATGACATAGTATTATGTAAGAAGTGATATGCTGTACAAACACGTATACTCAGAATCCTTTTAAAGAATTGCATGCTATAAGATTTAAGTTTAACAGGTGTTAACACTTGTTGTTTTAGAGCTGAGATGTGTGAATCTTAATAATTAGTTTTCATTCTTCTGATTTCTAATGCTGTTAACTATGGTGTGCCCTAGCTGACGCGACAGATATTGATCGAGATTATATAAAGCCTAGTTTAGAGTTAGGTTGGGGAGCACCCAGAGAGAGGACTGGAGAGACCTGGAGCGGAGACCTAGAGAGACCAAGAGAAGAATTCGCGTCCGCTTCCGGACCATGGGGGTCTGCCGTCACACCCCGGGAGAAATTTTTTTTCTGAGACGTAAGGGGAACATCTTTAGTTAGACGTATCTACATCTAACCACGTGACTTCAATATGTAAATATGTTATGCAGTAATAAAATATCCGTTTAATAAGAGCGAGTTACGTAACATATTACAGTGGAAGACAGAGCCTTATATAAGGCCATGTGTAAGGCTCTGGTGGTAGGTAGTTAGGATGAGGTCCCCGAGGATATCACGGAGGGTGTGTGTAGTCTTTACCTATGTACACACATTGACGTGCACGTAAAAAAACCCAAACCCCTTGGCAGATGGAAATCCAATCAAAATTACAGTAGTACCTAACAAATGCTATACAGTCGTAACGAACAAGTGCCAAACTAGTTCCTTTTGGAACTGTCTTTGAGCGAACGATATATTCGCTACACAGTTCCTATCCGGCCTTATATAACTGCAGTATGAAAATACCGTTCTTACCCACCCCTGTTGAAGGCTATTTTGGAATCCTTACCTACTATTTTTCACCTTGATTCTACTTTATTCGCCAAAGGAACCATTTTTTGCCACAGCTGACACATATTTATAAAGATTCAACACTATTTTCAAGTAGAATTCTGCGATTACAAACATACACAAAATACGTTTAAACTGGAGGCCAATACGAGACCTGGACATGCGCAAACCACATGTTTATTTCATCGCTAAAATTCTACTTGAAAATGTGAAAATGGAGTTGAATTATTATAAATTTGTGTCAAATATAGTGAGAAAGGATTCCTTTTGGTGGAAAAAGACGGTAAGGGTTCTAAAACAGCATGAGAACAGGGGTGGGAATGGAATAGTGGTATTTTACCGTATTTTCATACTGCAGTTATAGAAGGCCGGATAAAGAACTGTCAGTGAAAGTTCGCTAAAAGACAGTTCTGAAAAGAACTAGTGCCACACAACAGTCGTAACCAACAACTTTTACACAACCATCGTAACCAACAAAAGCAGAATAAGAAATTAATATGCTAATTGACACATAACTAAATTAAACATTATTTATGGAAAACAATCACTGGTTTTAACCTAAAACCACGACATTATCCTCTTATTAAATTATGATTTAGTACACTGCGACGTTTCTACAAGATTTCAGCTATCCGGTTAACTGTAAAATCTTGTTGAAACGGTGTCGTGTAATAAACTTAAGTTATTATTATCCATAAATCGTGTTTTATTTGGTCACAAACAGATCTGAAATCGCTTAAATTTAATTAGAATGGAAAATCAGATTATCCAATATGGCGACTCCCATGGGGTTGGCTAATCCGAGACGAAGCAGATCTAATTGAATAAGTTGAGTGAGAATAAACCGATTAAAACATGTTGATATTTAACTACTAACTGTATTATAATCGCAATCCTTCAAACAGGATTTCTTCAAGAATATTCCGACAGTCGGAGGGGCTTCGTTAATGGGGTAACCGTGGGCCTCTTTTCATCTATATCCAGCACAGCTTGTTGCCAGGCACCACTGGCAAGCGAAGGGGTTTAACATCCTCATCACACAAACTAGGGCATTTCGGGAGTAACGTGGTTCAATTTTTATTTCAACAATTCGCTTGCCCGTATGGGTGGGTGTTTAGTAGTGGGAGAAAACTGAAACACCCAGAGAAAACCCACGGCGTTGGACAGGCGACCCTATTCCTTGTTACAAACGGGGAATCGAAATCACGCCACTTAACTAAATGACAGACAATATGATGAAACGCGCTCGCGTTAACTACAAGACCACAGAACAAAGCTCAGTCTCTAACTCCACCCCGGCATGAGAAAGGCACATTCGAAAATACAGAGAGGGATTTGATGTAATTAGGGCCTAAATGCGGTGTTTGTGTTTTTAACCAGATGTCAACTGTAGGACGCGTGATAAGGTCAAAGCACAATTTA
Organism: Patella ulyssiponensis; assembly: GCA_963678685.1. Classification (NCBI taxonomy): domain Eukaryota; kingdom Metazoa; phylum Mollusca; class Gastropoda; family Patellidae; genus Patella; species Patella ulyssiponensis. The sequence goes on from OY783226.1 coordinate 86,595,390, forward strand.
TAGATCAGTCTGCTAGCATGAACGGCAATTCCATAAAACCTAATGGTCAAAGGGCGATAATTCTGACACTTCAAAGGAAGGAGTCGGCGGTGTCGACATCATTTTGTGACGCCTTCATAAAGGTTAAGTTCATTAGTGCTATTGGGACATTTCCGCGTCCATTTAAAATCGGCTATGACGATATCGTCCATGATATGAATAGGTTCGATGTTAAAAAGCTGTGTTATTTCAATCACAAATTTGACAGAATCTCTGTTATTAAGTGTTATTTATGGTTTTGTTTGGAACTTTTCTCTAATGTAAGAATGGATTTATTTCTCACAATTAATATCTGTCTGCTGGATAATGTCAAACTCTCCCTCATTGATATATTCTTAAAGGTACCCATTCTGCACACAGAAAACTGCCAAAATCTCAGTCCCGAATGGCCGCCATATCTAATTATTAAACATACATTATGCCAGAGCAAAATCTGCCTATTAGGCCTGAAATGTTATAAAAACTATTAATTAGACATTACTTAACCCATTCAGACCATAATCAACTCTCGATGTTGAGGCTACCGTGAGATTTTTGTTGGATTGTAGTTCGATTCGCTGTTTTACCACTAAAGTGGATAACCGAGACGACTGGTTTTGTCTTACCGACTTTAGTAATGATCACCGAGCCTAAGCGGAAATTTCAATCGCTTAGTTCTAAGCTAATAGTGGATCAATTTGACTGACATTTTCAGCAAATTGCCTTTACGTTAGCTAGTTTTTAACTATTGTAGTGAGAACTGCCAACTCGTTATCTAATCTCCCATAATGTATCTTCAATATACTATTTTTTAATGTGGTCCCTCCCAGGTTCCCATCTGTTATACACAGAGGGTGTGTACACTGGGGTAAGGAGGGTCAGAGAATTTTTTAAAAAATATGTTCATACATGGGTAGGGCAACTACAACTTTTGGAGGGGGCCCGAAAAAATCCATATTCAACACCACCCCCTAGTTTAAAGCGTAATTGAAATGGTATTCGTCACCATGAATTGTGCTGTGGGGTAAAAAATATCGCCCAAACTGCGGCGCTACGGCCTAGTCTTAAATCGATTCCCAACTGCAGAGGGATCTTTTATGTGCACGTCACCTCGGTTTTTCGTCCCTTGCCATGCTCTCTCTCTCTCTCTCTCTCTCTCTCTCTCTCTCGTTTAAACCAGAGATTAGCGGATAATGGCAGGATTAGGTGTTACGTTGCAAACAATACGGTAAAATACTGAGATGAATTTTCTCCAAAACTACTTTTAACGCGTTTGTTTTTTGGTCGTTGTTGGATATGTGTTTGGCAAGTATGTACTCTGTGATTGTAATTTTATTTTATTGTGATTTTATATATTTTTTAAAAATACTTCTCTACTTTCCTCAAATTGTATTATTAACCTCTTTATTAA